>CM062815.1:946150126-947350126 GCA_031772625.1 Pinus tabuliformis | reverse complement strand
GCCTATTCTGTAGCTAACTATGGGTTCTGTATCTACTCTCATGGTTTGGAAAGTTACACTTGTCAAATGAAGAACTAGGCCACATGGGCATCTCTAGAATCATCTCCACATGGATTCTATCCTACTCACTCGGTCCAGATCGATAAAAAAGCATGCCTAAATTCATGGTCAAAGATGGAGTCAAATACGTTATCTAGTAGCAGTAGGACTCTTGATTTGCTCTTTCGTAGCTAATCAAGAGTCTAACAGTTCTATTGAAGAGTTAATGCGGATTAAGCCACTTGTAGCTGATCAGAAGTTGAGGAGTTAATGCGGATCAAGCCACCTGTAGCTGATCAGAAGTTTAACAGTCTCATTACAATTCGAATTAAGCCACTTGTAGCATGTTTTCTTATAAACAATCATGATAGATTCGGATCAAGCCACTTGTAACAAGATTTTCTCTTAGACAGTTATGTTATTTTTCTATAAATATCAGTTGAATGAAACCGAGAAGTAGTTAGAAGCTAGAAGGAATTACAGGCTTTTGTTAAATACTATGTTCAGACTTCGTTTTGTTGATAATACAAACTCTGTTTTGTCAATGGTGGTTTAAAAGTGCATCTTTAATTAGCTATCATCTAGCCACATTAGTTGTAGAGGGCCCCTACACTGAAGGAGGTTTTTCACTTGTTGTTTTCAGTTTAATTTCTATTACTTTGTTTTCTACAAGTCTGTTTTCTCTAATTTTGTTTCATTTCAGTTTGTAACCAATAGTGTAAGGATAAAAATCACAATTGTGCAAGTCTTATTCTTCTGAGATATTGTATGAGAAATGACTGAATGAAAGATGAAGTAATGAGAATACACAGTTGCTTAGCTTCTTACTGTTTTGATTACTCATTTTCTTAGCATAGAACTGTCAATTAGTTGTATTAATAGATGTTCTCAAAACCATTTTGAAATGATGATAATTCTAACTTAAATGGTTAAATATCTTATTCATGCGGTGATTGAGCTTACTCAGCACATTTTTAGTTTTACAAACTGTCATCTTTTATTTTTTGTTTTCAGGTCATTACATTGTTGCATCACTTGACATTCCAAAAAATCATTTCAAGGAGATTGATTCTATCATATTCCAAAATTGAATGGTTGAATGGCTAAATGAATGCAATTATTGAATTACCTTCTGCATCAGTATTACTTTTGGTTTTAAGAATTAGATCCATGGATTAGGACTAAATGGTAGGATAAGATAGATTCTATGTTTCTCTTATTAGGTCTTAACTAGTTAAAATGATTCTTGGTCCATTTTTAGGAGATTAGACTAACTTAGGAACCTATCCTTTCCTTCAAAACTCATTAAGATCCATGTAAATCTCATAGATTGTATATTCTTAGACATCAAAGAACAGAAACCCCCAAAACAAACATAAAAATATGAAACAACGAAGTAAGAGAAAAGTTAACTAAGCACATATAGTGCAAGCAATCTAGGACACCAAATTGACTAAACATTTTGGTGTCATTGCTGGGGAAGTGTAATTAGGTAACCTTATCTCTTACATTCAAAAAAAAATGATATGTGTAGAGAAAGAGACTCTAGGGGTAGATTCATAGCTAGAGGTAGGAGTTCAATTCCTACAACACCACCTACTCCACCAAGACTAAGAAGAGATACACCTCCATCTCAAGCTCATATTCCTAGCCATAGACCTCCTAAAGTTCTAAGGTCAGAAATTCAATCAAGAGGATCTCCTACTTCATCTATTGAGGTAGTCCTAGAGGAGGAAAATCTTGGATCTCCAACAGAAGGAGTAGCCTTTTTCACCTCTACATGGGAACATATTTTAGTTGAAGAATTAAGAATACCTAGTGGAGAAGAAGAAGTAGAACCTCTCTTGCACATACCATTAATAGAGGAACCAAAGAAAGAGCAATTAACCTTGCAGGTTGAATCTTATATTAACTCTGAAGAAACTATAATGGTAGAAGAAGGAGAGGATGGAGAATTCTCACTGTTTGGAGGAGGAGGAGGAGGTAGAGGAAATAATGGAGAAGGCAGAGGAAATAATGGAAGAGGTAGAGGAAATAGGGAAGTTGATAATTCTTTTGGATTCCCTATAGTTGATGAAGAAACAGATGCCACAATGAAAAATATCTCACCTTCTGTCCTCCCAAATTTTCATGGATTAAAAAGTGAAGATCCTGAAACCTTCTTATTTGAATTTGAAGTCGTAACTTATGATTATTTACAAGACTCTCAAAAACTCAAATTGTTCCCTTCAACATTGAAAGGAGCTGCTTTAAAATGGTTCATGGGATTGGTCACTCAGTCCATTAGAACATGGAATGACATGAAGAAAGTGTTTTTGGACAGGTATTTGGATTATTGCATGCCTATCAATCACAAGGATGAAGTGTTCAAAATGATGCAAAGAGAGGATGAAAATTTAGAGGATTTAATTGAGAGATTCAACTATAACTTAAAAAGAGCAAAAATGGATAACTTAGATCAAGATACTTTAAAAGCTCTTTTATTAAAAGCCATTAGAGATGAGTGGATAGATATCCTTAACATGATGGGGAAGGGAGATATCTCTCAACTCCCATTAAGTGACATTGGAGAATTATGTGTTCATCTCTCAAGAGGAAAATCCAAAACTGGGAAAGGTCCAAGAGATCCTTCTCTTGTTAGGGTGAATAAATCTACAACTGGATCAATGAGTAGGGCAGAAATTGGAAACATGCTTGATGAATTTAAAACAGATATTCTAGGGAGCCTTAGTGAACAGATAGACACCCTTAAGTTACAAAACAAGCAGAAAACCGAGACTGATGCTCTGGCTATTTTTTGTCCCAAATGCAGAAAGAAGCACGCTTTAAGAGAATTCCCTTTAGATGCAAAAGTTATAGAGACTTGTGTGATTTGTTTAGAAAACCATGAGACCAAAAGTTGTCCTTCAATCCCTAGTCTTAAAGTTGTTTTTCAAGAGGAAACAATTTCAAATCCAACAGTCTCTTTGCTTTGTCTCTAGAATACCTTGGCAAGGGCAACAAAATTAGGGTTTTAACAACCAAATGTATATGCAGCCCCCTCCAAATTGGAATTCTTGGCAACAACCTTGGCCTCAATCTCAATCTCAAACTCAACCTTGGGCTCAAGGAATGAAAAATCCTTATGGAAGATTCTCTCCATACTATCAATATCCTCCATCATATCCAAACTATCCTCCCCAACAAATTCCTCAACAAAATCAACAGCCCCAACTTCAAAACCAAAACCCTCAACTTTCACTGCCATTTCCACAAAGACCAAATCAGTTACCTGCCCAACCATTACCTAACCCCAACAATAAAAATCCTCAGAATACCTATATGGTGGAAGGACAACAATTTCCAACTTACATGATCACTCCATTAGATCTCAATGATGTCCAATTGAGATCTGGTAGGATATTAGAAAGGAAAAAAACCTTCTGTAGTTATTCAAGAACAAGACAATTCTGAGGAAGATTCTCTACAGCAAAATAAAAGTTTTTAAGGAACATATCCTCAAAACTAGAATACTGAAAATGAAAAACAGAAAGAACCTACAAACTCAACTCCTATCATAGAACAACAACTAGTATCCACTTCTACACCTCCTTTTCCAGAAAGGTTACGAGTTGATAGAAAGGTAGAAAATCATATTATGTTGCCTAATTATGATTTTCTAGATGAATTGAAAAATGTTTGTAGCAAAATCTCTTTGTTACAAGCCATTAAGGAGATCCCAATTCTAGCTAAAGCAATAAAGGAGCTGAGCATGAAGAAACTAGGAAGAAAAACAAAAGAAGTAAAAATAATTCAGCTAGCAGGGAAAATAGCAGACATAATGATGGGAAAAATTGCCATACAAAAATATGTAGATCCAGGAAGTCCAGTTGTAAAAACACATATCAATGGAGTTGAAATCCCAAATACAATGATTGACTTAGGAGCAGTAATAAACATCTTGAGCAAACAAACCATGGAACAGCTCAAACTTCCCAATCTTCTTTATACACCTACATTACTGCAATTGGCAGATAGATCTGTAATCAAACCAGATGGTGTGTTAGAAGATATTTTAGTGTCCTTAGACTCTTGGGAGTACCCTGTTGATTTTATGATCCTAACGCCAAAGAGAAATCTAGGAGGACATCCACTTATATTAGGAAGATGTTGGCTTGCTACGGCTGATGCTTTCATTAGCTGCAGATCTTGTGATATGTATATCTCTGATGGTAATTCAACTAAGAAATTCACTCTATATCCTCCAGCAAGAACAATCACATAGATAGATGACAAAGAATGGATTGATGATGAAAATGATATTTAGCCTCTCTTTACTATTTCAACCATTAGTGAAGATAGTCAAATCTTAAATACAATGGAAAATTTTGAATCATCTCCAGAATATGAACATGATCAGTTTCAAGAAAAATCTAATATTGAATATTTGTCATCTAGGCAGATGTCTCTTTATTCTATGGAAGAATTTGGTAGCTCTACAGTTGAAATCTTTCCAGGGAAAACATTGAACATAAACAATAACTTGGAAAAATTACAACAGGAAAAGCATATCAAAACTTTACAACAACATTCTTCTGCATATGCATGGGAATACACTAACATGAAAGGAATTAGTCCTAAGACTTGTATACATCACATTTACATTGAGGAAAATTGTAAACCTATCAGACAACCTCAAAGAATGATGAATCCAAATCTTAGGGAAATTGTGAAAGAAGAGTTGCAAAAATTGTTGAATGTAAATTTTATTTACCCAATTTCAGATAGCCGGTGGGTTTCTCCTCTAGTGATTGTGCCTAAAAGGAATGGTAAATGGAGGGTATGTATTGATTATCGAGAATTGAATAAAGCTACCCTGAAAGATCATTTTCCTTTGCCCTTTATATATTCAAGTGTTAGATATATTAGCAAGTAAGAAGTACTTCTCATTTTTGGATGGTTTTAGTGGTTACAATCAGATTCAGGTAGCACCTGAAGATCAAGATAAAACCACATTCACCTACCCATGGGGAACTTATGCCTACCAAGTACTCCCTTTTGGATTATGCAATGCACCTGCAACATTCCAAAGAGCAGTACTAGGAATTTTTTCTGATCTGATACATGATTGTGTAGAGGTATATATGGATGACTTTACAGTTTATGGGAATACATTTGAGGAAGCATTAGAAAATTTGGAAAAAGTTCTTAAAAGATGTAAGGAAGCAAACCTTTCACTAAGCCATGAAAAATGTTTTATGATGTTTACAGAAGGGATTGTTTTAGGACATCACATTTCAGGAGATGGAATTAAGGTTGATAAATCTAAAGTTGAAGTCATCTCTAAATTATCAATTCCAAGTTGTCAAAAGGATGTTAGAAGTTTTCTAGGATTCACAGGATATTATAGAAGGTTTATAGAAAATTTCACTAAACTAGCATCACCACTCTTCAAATTGCTCACCAAAGATTGTGAATTCAATTGGAATCCTGATTGCCAGTTGGCATTTGAGACTTTGAAAGCAAAAATTTCTGAGGCACCCATCTTAAGAGGTCCAAATTGGAAACTACCTTTTCATATTTCAACAGATGCTTCAGATACAGCTTTGGGAGCTGTATTAGGACAAAAATATTTGATCCCTTATGCCATCTACTACACAAGCAAGAATTTGACTCCCACTGAGTTAAATTACACTGTAACTGAAAAGGAATTCTTAGTTGTTGTTCATGCTATCAACAAGTTCAGACATTATATAACAGGCTATGAAACCTTTGTTCATACATATCACTCTGCAATTAGATACTTAATGAATAAACCGATTACTAATGGCAGAGTTACAAGATGGTTATTACTCCTGCAAGAGTTCAACATCACTATTTTAGATAGACCTAGAAAACAAAATACAGTTGTTGATTTCTTGTCTAGAATTCAAAATATCAAAGATGACACTCCAGTTGAAGATAAATTTCCTGATGAATATCTTTTTGCAGTAACTACTCAAACCCCTTGGTTTGCAGATATTGCTAATTACTTAGTCATAGGAAAATTACCTTCACATTTGTTTCCTAAGGAGAAAAGAAAAATCATTCAAACAAGTGCAAATTACTCATGGATTACTAATGAATTGTATAAAACAGGTCCAAATCTCATGATCAGAAGATGTGTTCGAGAAGATGAAATGCCTGAAATTCTTAAGGCATGCCATGATGAACCTTGTGGTGGACACTTTGCTGACAAGAGGACAACCTATAAAATCCTTCATTTAGGATATTATTGGCCCTCCATCTTCAGAGATGCCAAAGAGTATGTCAAAAGGTGTGACAACTGTCAAAGGGTAGGGAAACTTGCTCCTTCAGATGAAATGCCACTACAAACTCAGGTACTCATTGAACCTTTTGAAAAATGGGCCTTGGATTTTGTTGGACCAATTAATCCTCCATCTAAACAAAAGAAGTATATTTTGGTATGCACTGATTATGTCACCAAATGGGTAGAAGCTAAAGCATTACCTTTTGCTAATGAGAAATCTGTAGTTAATTTTCTTTTTGAGGACATCTTCACTTGTTTTGGTGTTCCAAGAGAAATAGTGACAGATCAAGGATCTCAATTTACATCTAAAATGGTGGAGAGACTTGTGGAAGAATACAAGATAAAACATAGGAAGTCTACTCCTTACCATCCACAAGAAAACGGTCAAGTTGAATCTACCAATAAGGTGATTGAAGGAATTCTCACTAACACTGTACATCTACACAAAAGAGATTGGGCAAAAAGGCTTCCTGAAGCCTTATGGGCATATAAAACTACATGGAGGAACACAACAGGACATACTCCCTATGAGCTTGTTTATGGGAAGCAAGTCATGTTCCCTATAGAGTTTCAAATCAGAACCTTCAAGATGGCAATCCAATTGGGATTGGTTTATCAGAAGCACAGAAACATAGATTGGAGCAACTCAATGAGCTTGATGAAATCAGGCAAGATGCAGTTCAAAGAACCCGTTTAGTCCAACAACAGAGGGCTAAATGGAATGTTAAGTATATCAATGAGAAGAAGTTTCAAGCAGGAGATTGGGAACTTTTGTTATATTCAAAATTCAAAGATTTTCAAGGGAAGTTTCAGACTCATTGGCTTGGGCCATATGAGATTGAAGAAGTCTTTAATAATGGAGCAGTGAGAATAAGGACAATAGATGAGAGAAAGGTACCTCTTCTTGTAAATGGTCATCGGTTAAAGATATATCATAAGCCAATTTCAAGGGAGGATTTTGTCAGAATTTTCCAAGATAACACTGAGATGAAGTTGGTGAAGAAGAATTCTTCTTCTCCACTAACTTAGTTTTCCTGTATATATATATATATATATATATATATATATATATATATATATATATATATATATATATATATATATATAATGTATAAGTCTGAAAACCAATTTTTCATTGGCTTACTTATACAGGAAATACAAGGTGAAAATCAGAGATTTCTGACATCCTATATTTCCTATTTTCTTTCTGTAATAAGTAGTGACATAAAGCTACATTCATTTGCAGTGCCTAATCTGTAAATTCATTTCATTTCATCTCATCTCACTTCACTTTCATTCCCTTTCACTGTTATATTCCATTTTCCTTTCATTACACTCCATTTTCATTTTATTTCACATTCATGTTCCATAGCCATATTTCATCTTTGTCATGTTCTACAACCAATTTGATTCTGCAGCCATATCTCATTCCGCAGCTCTGTTCCAAACAAATGTTGATTGCAGGGAATTGAAGAAACTTTTTTTAAAGACTGATATGCTAAGAAGGGTATCTGCGGATCAAAATCAAAGAAAAAGTGCAAAAATTTATTTTAAAATAGCAAGGTTAGAACATAGAGTATGTATAATATGGGCATTCATATGTTTCCATGACAAATCATCATTTGATTTGATTGCAATCTCTATCGTACTGCATATCCGCCACACCATCCATATTCCGTCACATAATGGTCCATAATTAACTCCCTCATTGTTTTTAACAGTCATGACTACGACGTGACATACTTGTCCACATTTCTCCAAAACCCTTACCATCTACTTATTTCATGCAAACCCGCAGTTCTTTTCACCATACTCGCAGTCAATCCATTTCATAAACCAGGAAGGGTAATTCTGAAGGTTAAGGAATTTTGCATAGCAGAAGGCATGGGACTCATTGTCAGGTCAAAACCAGTAGGAGCAAAGTATATCGAGGGATATCCATGGCTCAAGGAAATGTTACAGAAGGTTGGATGGCTCAAATTCATCGAAAAATTTGATGGTTTTCATAAAGAGATCACAAAATCTTTTGCTAGATATTTTGATGGTACAGAGGTAGAAATTGGAGATATTAAGTTTGCAGTAACAGAGTTGTTCATAACCAAGGCTACAGAACTTCAAAGACATGGTGAAAGATGGTTCAAAAACAAGGAATTCCACAATGAATCATGGAAAGTAATACTCAAGAACCCAGGTATGGATGTCTCTGTTTTTAGAAAAGGAATTCCCATTTCAACTCTTAAAAGTAAATGGAGGAGCATGCTTTTGATATTACAGAAATTTATCACCTGTGAGGGGAGATTCAGTTGCATGTATGTCTACCATATACGTTTACTGATGAATTTCCTAGAAAACGAAGAAATCAATCTTCCTTTCTTCCTACTAAATAGTTTAAGAAGGATGGCCTCAAATGTGCAAAAGAAAATAGAGTTCATAGATACAACCATGTACCATCATGGGTTGATAAAGATACTAATTGAGTTTCATTTAAAAGGCATAGGAGATACCTGGGAGGATTTCCTCATTAGAAATCATTTTCAAGAAGCACCAGAGTCACCCAAAGAAGATAATGTTAGAAAAAGCAGAAGAAAGAAGATTGGTATAACCATTAAAGACAAACCTGAGTCTTCATCACAGAAAGATGATGAAAAATTAATATCTGAAGAACTGACAGAAATCAGGAAACAAATCAGAGCAAGAGGAAAGATAAGAAAGGAGAAAAAGGTCACAGAGAAAGAGAATGTAAGTCATCCACAACCTAGAAGAAGCTCTAGACTCTGAGGGTTGGCAAAGAAAACACTGTCAAAAGGGACAGAGTTCATAAACTTAGAAGAGGAAACCCTAGAAACTTCTCCTATTAACATCTCTTCTACACACAATCCTCAAAATTCTCCTGACCATCATTTTGAAGGTAGCCCAAGCAGAAGATCTCCAGGCATAGACCAAGTGCAGCAACAAATATATGATTATATAGAATCAATGGAGAAGAAAAGTGCCTCAATGAATCCAAAACCCTCTGTCAATCCACAAGAACCTCTAATTGACTCTCTCAAACAGGAAATTTATGAATTAGAGATATTGAACAGACATATCAAAAAGGAGAATGAAACCTTGAAGGAACAAAGTAAATTGGACAAGGCAATTCATGATAATACCATTCTGCATCTAGGACTATGGTATAAGAAAAATAGGAAGTTGAAAAGAAAGAATAGAAGTCTGAACAAAACAATCATCAACCTCAAATACAGGCTTCTTATGAGGAAACCCAGAATGACAGTCACTTCAAAGAAGAGCAAAAGAAGAAAATTGGATGTACTAGCAGAAGTGTCTGAGCAAATGCATTAGAGAAGAAGAACTCACATTTTTGGCAAATTGCATGAGGACATGCAATGATTTTGTAGTGGGGGTATGTTGAACCTCAGAATTACCTTCCCCTTGACATTTGTTCTCACCTTTTTCTCTTGATTTCTCACAAGACTACAGATCCAATCAATGATAAATGCTAGATTTTGTCTTAGGAAAGCATTAAAATGATCACCATATTATATTTTCATGTTCTTGCTATTTTAATATATTTTTGCAAATTAACTACAGAACGCAGCCTATTCTGCAGCTAATTGTGGGTTCCGTAGCTACTCTCATGGTTTGACAGGTTACATGTGTCAAATGAAGAACTGGGCCACATGGGCATCTCCAGAATCATCTCCACATGGATTCTATCCTACTCACTCAGTCTAGATCGACAAAAAAGCATGCCTAAAGTCATGGTCAAAGATGGAGTTAAATACGTTATCTAGTAGCAGTGGAACTCTTGATTTGCTCTTTCGTCACTAATCAAGAGTCTAAGAGTTCTATTGAAGAGTTAATCCGGATTAAGCCACTTGTAGTTGATCAGAAGTTGAGGAGTTAATGCAAATCAAGCCACCTGTAGCTGATCAGAAGTTTAACAGTCTCATTACAATTCGAATTAAGCCACTTGTAGCATGTTTTCTTATAAACAATCATGATAGATTCGGATCAAGCCACCTGTAACAAGATTTTCTCTTAGACAGTTATGTTATTTTTCTATAAATATCGGTTGAATGAAACCGAGAAGTAGTTAGAAGCTAGAAGGAATTACAAGCTTTTGTTAAATACTCTGTTCAGACTTTGTTTTGTTGATAATACAAACTCTGTTTTGTCAATGGTGGTTTAAAAGTGCATCTTTAATTAGCTATCATCCAACCACATCAATTGCAGAGGGCCCCTGCACTGAAGGAGGTTTTTCACTTGTTGTTTTCAGTTTAATTTCTATTACTCTATTTTCTACAAGTCCGTTTTCTCTAATTTTGTTTCATTTCAGTTTGTAACCAATAGTGTAAGGATAAAAATCACAACTGTGCAAGTCTTATTCTTCTGAGATATTGTATGACAAATGACTAAATGAAAGATGAAGTAATGAGAATACAAAGTTGCTTATCTTCTTACTATTTTGATTACTCATTTTCTTAGCATAGAATTGTCAATTAGTTGTATTAATAGATGTTCTCAAAACCATTTCGAAATGATGATAATTCTAACTTAAATGGTTAAATATTTGATTCATGCAGTGATTGAGCTTACTCAACACATTGTTAGTTTTACAAACTGTCATCTTTTCTTTTCTATTTTCAGGTCATTACTTAGTTGCATCACTTGACATTCCAAAAAATCATTTCAAGGAGATTGATTCTATCATATTCCAAAATTGAATGGTTGAATGGCTAAATGAATGCAATTATTGAATTACCTTCTACATCAATATTACTTTTGGTTTTAAGAATTAGATCCATGGATTAGGACTAAATGGTAGGATAAGATAGATGCTTTGTTTCTCTTATTAGGTCCTAACTAGTTAAAATGATTCTTGGTCCATTTTTAGGAGATTAGACTAACTTAGGAACCTATCATTTCCTTCAAAACTCATTAAAATCCATGTAAATCTCATATATTGTATACTCTTGATATCAAAGAACATAAACCCCCAAAACAAACATAAAAATACAAGACAACGAATTAAGAGAAAAGTTAACTAAGCACATATAATGCATCACACTTCATCAATCTACAAAGCTCAGTTGATACTTCATGAAAGCAATTTAGGACACTAAATTGATTAAACAGGCGCTAACATTGAAATTGTCAGCGCATTAAAAAACTACCAATTAAAATTGTGTTAACAAAGACTACAAGCATATAAACAGATGTCCCTCAAGCAATAAAAGAAGCACAACAAAATTAGCTTCAAGGTATTATGGCCCCTATAAGGTGATCCATAGGAATGGAAGTATGGCCTACAAATTAGAGTTGCCCCCACCTATAGATGTACATTCAGTCTCCCATGTTTCTTGTTTAAGTAAGGTAACCAATGATAATATCCTAGTCCAAGCCATTCTACCAAAGATTAAGGAAGAAGGTAAAATAATACTAGAACCATAAACAATTTTGGAAATAAGGACTAAGAAATTGAGAAATCGAGCAATTAATGAGTACCTCATCAAATGGAAGACCTACGAGTGGAAGAAGTGACATGGGAAGATGAGTTGTTCATGAAAAAACACCCACAAATAGGCAAGTTTTGAGAACAACACTGCTTTGAAGGGGAGGGGCATGTTAAGCCCTATATAAGCCCCATGTTAACCCAAAAATCACATATTAATCCCTAAATATTGAGTGATTACATTTCTATCGTTATATTGTTATGTAGGCTAGAACCCCTCATAGTCCCATTTTATTATAATTGTATGCATTGTCTCTCATATATATACCAAGGAGACTTAATCTTAATATCATCAAATATTGTCTTCTACATTGTATTCATTGTAACAAGAGTTTCCCCATCGAAGAGGATAGTAATTTTTGGTTTCTTGTTATTTTTAAGGTGCAAGGATCATAATTTGTAGCATAAAAACTACCAATGATGTCAATGCCAACGTGAAGGATGAAGCTATCACATCAACCTTAGGACTTTCACCCTAAAGCGAACTTTAGAATTAGCAAAGCTTTTGGATCTTACACCTAAATTATTTTTATATTTTTGTATCATGTAAAGTTTATTATAATATATACACTAAACTAAAACCTTTACAATGATACAAAATTGAGGTATGTAATAAATGAGGAGAAAACGAGAAGTATAAAAAATTATGTCTCCAAAAATTATGTTATTAAAAAATGTTAACTTCCTTTAAAAATAAAAAAATCTATCATTTCATGCTTGCCACTCAATATTTAGTATAAGAGGTTGCAATGCAAAAAAAAGTAGATATAAGAGATTATGGTTAAATTCATAATGAAACCCATATGACTAAGATTTATTCAATTTGCAAGTATTTTGCCATACTCTTATTTATCATGCAAACCAAAACAACATTCTACTTAAAGTTGAGTACCTCTTTGGTTGCCAACATTATTTGTGATTTGTAAACTGTCGTGGATATTGCACTAGATAGTTCGTCACAACATATCTGATAAAATTATATTTAATCTGAAATTCTACACTATTACAATTTTATATCTCTTTATATTTATCGATCTGTATATTATTGTTAATAGTGTATGCATGTGAATTAAAATTATGCAAAAAAATAGAGAACGAAAAAATAAAAATCTCACAAACACATTTGACACACGATATGATATGGGAAACCCTTTCAAGAGAAAACCCCAACTGGAAGGTGAGGTCACTCCACTCTCTTTCTATGAATGGAAATATGGTTGCAAGTTTAAAGAAGTATGGCATGTGGTCAATGGGCTGTTGTAGTGCACAAATCCTCTCTCTGTGTTCTACCTCATGTCCCTCTTGGTTATTTTTTCTTAGCTATGGAACAATGCGCTCGAAAGAATGGTACCCCTTTTCCTCCCCGTGGCCCTATTATAACGCAACTTGATAGCCTACTAGTGGTTAGGTTTTACTACCTCAACTCTTAACCAAAGTTACAATATAGACTCTTCTAGAGTATTTGCATCATAATCACATGGTTATCCCCTTTTTCATGAATAGTGGGGGCTAATGTGGCATCCTCTTGAATTATGGTGGTGAAAACAGGAAGGTCAACTTCCGAGTGGCATAACTTGTGCATACAAACTCCAGTTGGCGTGATTCTTGTTCCAATGGAACGGTAACTATGTGTAGAATATGAGAAAGATATGTTTAAGAACAACTAATTTTTACCACCAAAAAACATCATTTGATGCCTCAAAATGCTCCCGGAAGGTTTCAGACCCTATCTAACCAAACTCGATCCTGTCGATAAAAATAGTCTCGTGAGCTAATTCCTCCACTTTTCCACTCTGAAAGCATCAATATGGATGAAAAACAATATAATGATCCAATATGGATCACACCTCCCCATTTTGGGAGGATTTTGGTCCCTGAAAGCTTCTATTGAATGAAGTGAGGAAATTTTTCCTCCATTTTGTCTTTAGTGTACCATTTAGCTTTTCCCAGAAGTTGTCTTTTCAACCTAATTTTCCAAAGGTCATGCTGTCCATGTCTTGTCATTCTGGACCTCTTCTGAAAAGTGATTTCTTATGTTAACTCTGCCTAAGAATCTGGTGCTAAATTCTCCACAGAAGGTAGGATATGTTCCTCTTCCTGATCTAGTAAGGAAGGCTCATAGATTTTCAAAATCTCCATATTCACAACCGAGTAAATGTGCATGTATGGTGGCAAACTGAGTTGATAGGTATTATCACCCACCTTTTGCAACATCTTTAAGGGCCTATACCATGGAGCCTTGATTTCTTTATCATGCCCGTGTAGCTTCTCCTTGTTCAATTGTAGCCATAATATATCTCCCACCTTGAACAATTTCTTTGTTCATCATGATTGGCCTTATACTTCTCATGTGACTTCTGTAGCATCTCTTGTGCCTATAGATGGATCTTCTTGATATTCTCTATAAATTTTTCATCCCTTAAGATTTCCTTTGTGAGATATTCCCTCACTCCTTGTTTCCCATATGCAATGTCCAAAGGCGAAGGAAACAAATATCCAAAACAAGTTTCAAATGGGGACTTTCCTATAGAAGTGTGCTATGCTATATTGTAAGAATGTTGCATATATACCAATTTTTCATCCCAAGTTTTATGATTCTTCTCGTCGTATCCTCTTAGAAGCTACACCAAATTCATGTTGACTACTTTTGTCTTTCCATCTGTGAATGGAATACTATATATATTTTCAACTTTGTGTCCATCCTCTCCCACAATGTAGTACAAAATGCACTGAGAAATCTTATGTCTTTATCTGAAATGATGTTCCTTGGTATCGCAAAGTGCACCCAGACCTGTCCAAAGAACAAGTTTGCTACTTCTTGCCCAATGTTGGTCTTTTTATTGGGTTTCAAAACACACATCTTAATAAATTGTCAACTACCATGAACATGTAGTCATGTCCCTTCCTAGTTGTTGGTAAACCTCCCACAAATTCCATTGTAATTATTTTCCAAGGACGAGTCGGTACAGGTAAGGGATGATGCAAACCCTGTTTCCTATTGCTAGGCTTGTTGGTACAACAAAGCAGACAGTCTCTTATGAACCTAGCTACGTGTTCTTACATATTGGTCCAATAAACATACCTCCGCAAGTTCGCCATGGTCTTCCATTGACCAAAGTGTCATGCAACCTTGGAGGTGTGAGCGTCTCTGATCAGTTGTAATAGTTCACCTTTAGGAACACATAGCTTATCCAACCTGTAGAGTAACCTATCCTGGAGATGGTATTCAATGGTATTGTCGCAATCATGCATATGACTCTGACTTTGCAACTGCTGAAACACCTCCTTGAAGTCCTCATCCTATGAATATGCCTCTCTGTATACATCATGGGTGAATGGCTCCATGTGCATAAGAGCTCCCAAAGTTGTTATATTTGATGTGGGTGGTCTTGAAAGCATGTAAGCCAACTTGTTTGTGTTACCCTTCTTTTACTTAATCACTAAATTAAATTTTTGTAGAAACCCCATCCATTTGTAATGCTTGGTTTGTTGTACCTTACTTTGGGCCTACAGGTACTATAGCAGCTAGTGATCCGTGTGGATTACTATCTCATTTCCCATCCTATATTGCTTCCACTTCTTCATAGCTTGCACCAGGGCATATAGCTCCTTGTTGTAGGTAGGGTAGTTGAGAACTACCCCATGAAATTCTTAAGAATGGTAGCATGCAGGCCTTCCTCCTTTCATCAAGACTACTCCCATAACATACCCACTCACATTTGTCTCCACTTCAAAGGGTTGCTACAAGTTTGGTAATATCAGAACTAGTGGTTGATTGATATTCTTCTTTAGCTCCTTGAAATCCCTCAACTGACCCTTTCCCCACTAGAAACTCTAGCAACTTGTTGTTATGGCATGGAGTTGTATGGTTATTTCTAAAAATGAGGCTATGTATTTCCTTGGGAACTGTGTTGCCCCAATGAAACTCTTGACCTCATACACATTACTAGGCATTGTCCATTTCATGATGACCTCCATCTTAGCAGGATCTATCTTCAGTTCTCCTCCACCTATGACATACCCCAGATACACAAAAGACTATTGTGCAAACTCACACTTCTTAAGATTTGCTAGCAGTTGGTGCTTCTTTAATGTCTCCAAGTGCTGTGTCAAATCTGAGATGTGCTCCTCCCAGGTAGCATTGTCTACCAATATATCATCCAAATAAACAATAACAAATGAATCTATAAAATGGTGCAATACATCATTCATCAATATCACAAGCGTAGTCGGTGCATTTCATATGCCAAATGGCATGACTAACCACTCATACAAACCTTTCCTAGTTTTAAAGGCGGTCTTCTAAGTATCTTCTTCTCTAACTCGAACCTAGTGATATAAAGACTTTGAGTCCAACTTGGTGAAGTGTTTTGCTTACTATAAATGGTCCAACAGATCATCTATCCTAGGCAGGGGGCTATTCTTGAGCATGCTTCTGTTCAATGCCTTGTAATCTATACACATATGCCAAGTCCCATCCTTCCTTGGCACAATGATGATGGGTGACCCACATGGTGATGTACTTGGTTGAATGACGCCCCGTTCCAATAGTTTTTATAATTGCTTCTTCACCTCACTTACTTCTATAACAGACTCTCAGTACAACCCAATGTTTGGAAATTGGGAATCCAACAATAGATGGATCTCATGTTGATACACTTCCCTCATAGGTGGTAACCCTTTAGGCTCTCGGAACGCATCCTTGTATGCTTGTAGCATCTCTTCCAATTGTTTTCTTTCTTTCTTAATACACCCCTCTAGGGATGCCTTACCTCTTACTGACTCTTATATAGTATAATTTTCTCTTAAAAACAATAAAACATACTTCGTGTTGGAACTGATCAATTTCTTGGCTTGGCTAGTGTTAGAAAATGTAACTAGGTTCGGTCCTCATAATGATCTTTGTAATTAATCATTGCATATGTTATGTAAAAGAAAAAGAAGAAAAATAATTATTATTATTATTATTTTATTAGATAAGCATGTTCTTCATGCTTCTAGGATTTGTTGAGTCAAATAGTCAAAGTCTTATTTAGACCTATTGTAAAGAAAAAGGAAAAATAATTTTTAAATATGTAATTTGGGTCAAAAGCCCCTCTAGATGCCAAGTCGGCCTACCTGTCAAGTCGGCCTTGCCCCAAAGGACATGTCTATTCACACCCCTCTGGACAATATAAATAGAGGACGATTTGAGCTCATTTTGACACACACAATTTTCTTGATTGGTTCTAAAATTTTGCCAGAGGGTTGAAATCTAAGATTAAGGAAGAGTTTCTCTTGAAGTTTGATTTGTGGAAGTTTTGCCTTATCACACCTCTTGTTGAATATTTGTTGTTGGTTTATTGCTGATGAATTTGTTATGAAAAAAGAAGGAAGGTTTGACTTGGCATTTAGAAGTTAGAGTTTTTTGTGGTCATGGGTCACAGACATCTCACTTTCATTTGATTCTATAAGAAGATTTTTTTGGGGGGTTTTCCCCTTGGATGGGTTTTTCCTTGGCTTAGAGCCTATATCTTGTATTTCTTGTGTATTGTGATCTTCATGTTTTACATTTGATAATTATTTGATGAAGAAGAACAAAATTAAATTAATAAGAAGCCAACAAATTTCACAAGCAGTTATTAAAGAAAGAGAAATCTAATTTAAACTACAAGCCTCCCGATTTCTCAACATGGTTTCAGAGCTAAGGTTTGAAGAAGGAGGCCTAAAAGATCACATCCTATGAGCATTTGGATTGAAGTATATTGTTGGTGGTTTTTATTGCTATGATTCTAGATCTCCTAAGGATACAACAAACATGAAGAAGACCCTAATATCAGCCCATGAATGATCAATTTTATGATGATTTACTTATTGGTTCGTCTATCTTTGTGGAAGGATTATTGTAGGCTCAAATAATTGTTACAGTGGCTCATTTAAACTCTAAAATCTCACACTTTGTAATATATCTTAGAAGCTCGTTACTTCAGTATAGTTCACCCTTGACTATATACAATATGAAGGATTGCTTGACAAAAATAACATATTTGTCATCTCGCGTGGCTCTATGGATCTCACTATATAGTGGGTGCAATATACAATGATTCACACATACTACTATTTGGCTCGCTATTATGACCAGAATTGTATTATTGAGGCTTAGATGAAACTCTGGACTTCCTGTGGACACTACAACCCTATCTATGTGACATAAACCCTGTACTCAATAACAATGTGAAGTGACTCGCTCCTAGTTTCTAAAGATTGCATTCTTGATAATGGCTAATTGTAGAAGTTTGTTTGACTTCCATATAACCTTAGAACTTGAACTAATATATAGTGGCCTGCATATTCCCTCTATGGATCAATGACTTCTATGTGATCTAAGACTTACATCTTAGATTTAAAGCATCACATTCCTATAGCATCACTTTACATAATGGTGGCATCGTGGATTGCCATGATTTTACTACTACAATATGACTCATTCATTATGTTCTAAAGTTCGCAATACAGTTATCAAGTATATCTATCATATGGTTCTCACACTATCTATGGTTCACACAAGTGTTGTGGCTCTCAATACAACATTGCAATTTAGTGGCTCGATTTCATAACTTACAACTATGACTTGTATTAAAGATCACATCCCTTATGATTAAAGATCATATTACCTGTGAGTTATATTTACTTTGTGGTAACCCTAAAAGTGGTTGAACAAAGAACTTGACAAGAGATTCTAGCATATTGCAACAATAATAGCATCATCATGTAGATCAAATGGCATTCGAAGTTCATAAGGTTACACCATGGCTCACTTTATGTTCTACCGTTCGAATTTGGCTAGTATTTGCATCTCGCGTCTCCCTATAACACACATCTGCAACTCGTATATATTCTAATGACTCACTGACATATCACTGTAATGAATTGGTGACATATACATTCTAAGGATTGCTTTCTATATTCTAAGATCGTATTCCGGTGGCTTGTACTATATTTTGTGATCTGAATGAATCATATGGTACACATCATCATTTCTCTGCAGAAAAGGAATATAATCCATGATAGTTGTATAGTTGTGACTGATGAAATAAATGACACTCTATAGAACTCTTAAAATTATAAATATATGATATTATGTGCAGTAGCCATGAAATGACGCTGACCTACCAATGAAATTTGACGAAGCAATACAAATTTCTATACTACAATAGTTCATGTCGAAATTTCTTTGAGGCTTGTTATACCATTATTATGGCTTGTCTATAAAATAATAACATTGTTGAGGATAGAGAATTGAAGATTGTAACAAAGAATTGAAGACTGTAATAGTAACCTTATTGCTGACATAAAAATGATCTAACAAAGAGGTAATAAAGAAGAACATGTAAGGTGATCAAGGTATGTATAGTTTTTGTATGCAATTATGATATATGGTCATGGGGTTTGCATATATTTACATATGACTATTGATAAGGAGTTCATGAAGGCTAGGGTTTCCTAAGCAAGAAATAAATTAGAGGTATGACACTAATTATCATTATGGATTTACAACATACTTGTAAAAGATTTGCATGGTATATCTTGGTGACTGATAAGAATCTAAGGGTTGTAGATTTTGAAAGTTTTTAGTATCTAGGGTTCACAAACCCTATATGACACTTGGATTGGAAAACCCTAGAAATGGAAAACCTAATTGATTGTTTCTGTTGTAAAAGGAAAAGGAACCTAGTTCTTAAGAATCACAAGTATCATATCATGAGAAGCTGAGCTTTGATGATAAGGTTCCAAAATTAATAGGGAGTCAATCTTACTGCAGAGATAACTACTTAACATCTTTTTTATTATTTCTATTGCTATTGTCTTTATATTTTCTCTCCTTTTCATTTCATAAGTCTTCTAACCAAGGTTAAAAGTATAAGTTAATTTCTATCTAAAACCCAGCGAAGCAGATGAAGGACTTGAAGCAATGTGGCATAGCATGATGACTGTGAAGGAAGGAGCAATTTGATGATCACTTACCTCAGATGGAGAGAAGTAGTTGTAAATATCTTGATGATTACAATATTAAAATCTAATTATTTGTTCATATTGATGATAAAAAGTTGAAAGGAATGAAGTTAAACTCGGTCGCAATATGTGATAGATCGTGCAAAGGGATGTTAATTTTAGAAGGATCCAGTAGCAACATTTGACATGAAGAATCTCACACCTTGACTTGAGGCCATTATGAGTTTGATACTGATGATTTGTTTGAGGTATGATTTGGCTCCCTAGAAATACATATTGAAAAGTATGTGCAAAAGCTCGAAAGATAGCAGTTGACATATTTTACCTACAACTGCGTGATTTGATCATGAAATGCATGGATTGAATGAATAACACTATTGATGGCTTGGATAAGCATGAAAGAAGAATTGATATTGGAAAGATGATATAATTTACAAGGCAAAACTCTGTTGTGAAGGAAGAAGATGTGCTAACCGTTGTGAGGAAGCTCAACTCGTTAAAGAAAATTGATGAACCAATTGATGATAAAGTTATATGACGATTGATGAGATCCAAAAGGGTTGAGAATTAACATTATGTGACGTTATTAGGAGCCGATAAACTCTTTCATGAAGATAAAATGTGAAACAAGGTTGAAGCTTAGATATGATCGACAGAACTCAGAAGTTTCAGATGCATCAACTTCCTCTTCAAAAGCTCCAATTATTTCCCAAGTCTCTGAAACAGCTACTATAGTTGTTGAGCAAACAAGCGAAATTAAAGAGGAGAACAAATTGGATGAAGTATGGGAGGAGTTCAACCATGTTTTGACAACATAAGAAACTCGGGTTACAAGTGTCACAGCCAATATACAAGTAGAACATGGTACAGTCAGCAGAGAGCCAAAACAAGTTCCAGAAACTACAGGGACAACCTCGTTTACTGTTGAGGCTTCCCAAGGGAATAATATTCCCAAAACTCCCGAGAATAAAATTAATGTTGAGATTGTCAGTCAATCAACTGTTGCCAATGATATGGAAATAATTCATGCATTCCCTACTGTCGAGATAGTCCTCAAGATTGAAGAAATATCGCCTTTGGATGTATTTTACAATCCAAAGCATAAACCAGTAATGAGCAGGTCAAGAAAGAAAAGAAAGTTAGAGCAATCACAATCGCTAATTACAAATGAGACTCCTTTTCAAGTTCTTTGGAAAGGAGCTCAAACGGCCCTTGATGATGAATTGAACAGATTATGTCAGTTCACAGGAGCTTACATCAGTGCTGCCATTGATAAAGCTACAAAAATACAACTGCTAATGAAAGAAAAAGATCAAAGGATTGTTCAATTAGAACAAACTTTCCAAATTGAAAAGCAAGCGATTGAGCAACAATGGAAAGCAAATCTTACCGAGTTACAGAAAAGTTTTAATGATTTAAAGCTACAATTTGAATCTGAAGTGAAGGACAAGGATGAACAGATACTGCAATTGCAACAAAGGATAAACCAGCTGAGGGAAAATCCAGAGATAAATGAAGTCTGCAAGGAGGCATCAGAACTAGACATACTCCTAACAAAGCAACAGGCTATCTTCTGTCACAAATTGGCTTTAATTCATGACTTGTCAAAGACCAGCGATTCTTTAGTAAACCAACTATTCGATTTGAGGACGTTTTATGAAGATATTGACGAGAAAATTTCTGAGTATATAGATTGGAAAGATATTGCTCAGGGAAGATCATTTGATCTTCCTCAAATTGAAGAATCATAGAAGGATATCATTTTTAGTGATTGGGATATCAAAATGAAATGAGCAGAAATGGTTGTTATCAGAGCGAGAATCTTGCCTCGAATTTCACCGAATATATTACATATACCTTATTGCAAGCCAATCTAATTCAGGAATGCCCAAAGGAAACCTTTCCAGATGTCAAAGCTTTAAAACAATCTTGGCAGGAAACATCTAAAAAGAAGGTTCAAGACATTCAGAGTTTATCACAAGCAAACCTTGAAAGTTATTGGCATTTTCTAGTGAAGCCTCATAGTCAGTGGCTCGTGCTAAGGTGTCTCTCGAATGCAATAGTACAGTTTATTCCAGTGCTTAATGATGTAATGTTTACGGGACAAATGCGCATGCAACCGGTACATCCCCCCCAGTTGAAGCCGCTCACGGACATATATAATCTTAGAGAGCATATGAAGAATCAATCTAGAGCACAGTCATGAGTTCTTGTTACAACATATCACTAATTTAGTTGTCCTTTACCTTAGCTTAGTTTGTTGAAACTTTTTTTAAGACTTTTATTTTATGTTTACTATTTTTGTAATATTAATAGGTTATTTAAACCCCTTTCATGCATTTAGAAAGGGGTCCAAAATTTTGAGAAGACAACTTTGAACTTGCACTATTGCTTGATCCAAAGTTATCTAATTGAGAAGTTGAGCCCAAAAGCTATCTTTATCATAAGCAGGGCGTTAATGCATCGGGTACTATTATCTTTATGTTATCATTATGTATTACTGAATTAGATAGTGAATCTCTTATGTGTTATTTCGTTATATAAATGCCTTGAAAACAATCACTCATTATCACTATTGATGTGCAAAACCGAATGATTTGTAATTATGTATGAGATAACGAGATCTTTTATGTAATTGAGGTTAAACTAACTAAATTAATTAACTATTTAATTAATTTAGTTTATCATATATGATTTCTTTTCATCAAAGTATTGAATGATCTATATTGTTATATACTTTGTGAAATCTTTCTTTGAATCGCATACAAAAATATAATATCCCGGGAAATAAGTAGAATACGTTTATTTAGTAATTTTATCATTAGCTATAAAATCATTGCATCAGTTCTTGTTTTGTTACTATATTAAATCTCTTTAAAATGGGAAACTAGTCCCTTTATACCCAGTCAGACCCACCAATTTCAACGGAAACGAAGTTGCTTTAAGCTCTCGACTGGGTGGTGTTCCCCGATATTGAGGCAACCAAGTTCCAGCCTTCAACACAACCATTGCCTCCTTATTAAACAAGGGTTGTGATTGATTCCCGACACTAGAAATGGGTTGATATTTTCCAAATTCTTTCTTCGGTTGGTTCTTTGTTTCTTCCTGGTCTCCTGATCCCCCTTCTTATTTGTCCTTTGCATTTGAACCCCCATCTTCTCCAAATATCCCAAGCTTATTACTCAGGGCCACCATGAGGAGACTTACATTACGATTAACATTGACAACTTGTTTTTCTAGCCACAAAAACCTCTGCTTTATAGGATCACGAGGGCTATTCATAGATTTGTCACCCATGATTAGGGTTTTACGACTTTTGGCCCAATCAATATAGATCCCCTACAAATCTCCTAGTATACCCAAAGAAACATGCTTTGATACAAATATGATTCATAAATTGTCGTGGATATTCCACTACACATATCCTAACAACATATCTAATAAAATTATATTTAAAATCTGAAATTCTACACTATTATAGTTCTATATATCTTTAGATTTATAGATTTGTATATTACTATTAATAGCATATGCATGCAAATTAAAATTATGCAAAAATAGAGAACGAAAAAATAAAAATATCACAAACACATTTGACACACAATAAACCCTTTCAGGAGAAAAACCCAACTCGAAGGTGAGGTCGCTCCACTCTCTTTCTTTGAAAGGAAATATGGTTGCGAGTACAAAGAAGTATGGCATGTGGTTTGCTACAGTGCACAAATCCTCTTTTTGTGCTCTGTTGGTGCACAAATTGTCCTGGTAACTGAGGACAACCTATGACCATATCACTGAGGACCAATAAGTCCTCCCGCTCTAGGTGTCACTGCTCACCTCCAGCACACCATAGGGGGTAACCCTGAAATCTAAACTATTTGATTTTAAATTAGAAAATAGAATTAGGACAAATAGAGATAATTGATCATTGTAATAAATAGTGGAATCAACAGAAGGGAGGAAAAAAATTAATGGGTCTCAATTCTGATATCCTAATTCAAGCGATCTGAAAGAGTAATGATAAATTTGGACAAGGATAATAATGATCATTAAGAAAACGAAAGAAAGAAAGGGTAAAAATAAGAAAATATTAATGTGAAAACTGTTCGCCAAGCTTAAAACATAACATGTGCATCAGGTGCAAGCATATTTATTTTTTTGCTCTAATCTATATATGAAAACAATTAATAATAAAAATCGTGAATGGAATCCCTGATAGGAAAGAAAAATGTCATGATCTGGAGAACGGAGAAAACATACCAATAAAACACATAACATAATCAAGAACGGAACAGACAAATCTGCAATCACAATTAAGAAATAAATTATAGTAAAACGAAAGTTTGACATTTAGTTATCAATAATTCATTACTGGTCATTCAGTATTTATGTTGGTAGTATAGATATCGAAACATGAAAACCAAACAATCTAATTCCTAAATGAGGGCAGGCCTCGGATTTAGTTCTTTGTGATTACAAATCAAAATAACAAGAAGAACAGATAGAACTTAAAATCCCCAGAATAGACTTTCATAATTGAAAATAAAAACTATGTAGCATGTACAGTCAGCTTTTGTATTTAATAAGTTTATCGCTTCTGTCAACCACCACCCCCTCTCGAATGAGAAAACAAGGGTTTTATACCAATGTTTCAATATTTTTTCTAATAATTGTCCAATGACTTCTTAAAAACAAATATGTATTTCTAAAATGATTATTTGAAAATAGTTTTTCGTCTCTCGTAAATGGTTTAAGACTTCAATTTTTCCCTTTAACAGAGGACTTAGGAATCCACGCTCATTAGTCTTCCATGGAGGAAGTTTATCCAAATTATAATCCTTCCTTAGTGAATAACTTGCATAACATAAAACATGAGTTATGAATTAATAACAGCAAATAAATAAACACATGAACAAAACCTGTAACTTTTCCTCAAGTGTTACATTTACTCATAAAATTGTTAAGGAAAAACATTATTCACATACCTCTTGAAAAATTCTCGTCGTAAAAATCCTCCTCATATTTAAGTTACCCAAAATTATCATATGGGTAAATTTCCAGATAAATTAACAAGTTTTAAATAAACCCTAAATATTGAAAACCCATTCACCTAATATGCGTGCACTCAAATTGTTTTTCGATTGAACAATTAATTTCTCATGAATGTAATGGTGGCTTTCACAGTAAACCATCGTAAACTCTTTAAAATTTTCAACAAAATCATAGAACATTCTCTCCTCCACCATAAAACACAGTAAATACCTTCAAACTATAAGAACATATCAAGTTCTTGAGGGTATTGGTTACAGGATAAAATGCATAGGTGAAGGTAGGTTAAATGAAAAACCCTAAATGTTTTACGTGGCTCTATAAACCTTTTACAAAGTTAAATTGAATTTAGAATTACATTTATAAAGGCGTCGAACATGTAATGGTCTAGAGATGAGAACCATCTTTAATCAATGGTTGATAACTCCCATTGCGTGGAGAGTTGGAGGGAGGTCAATGAGCTATTTAAGATGTGATATAATCTTATGATGAGCCTTGTTTAATCGGAGGATGGTCACTCCTTATCGGGTGGTAAGGTGGTGGTGAGTTAACCTCCCTTCTCCGCCTCGATGACCTTAGTACGAATGAGTGGGGCCTCATATTTAATACGATAATGTTTATATTTAATATGAGTTTTATGCAAAACTTAATATAAAGTTTTCGAAGCCTTTTTTCATTTTAATAATCATTTCAATATTAAAGCCTCCAATAAATACATTTATGTGATACTACATTGCACATCCGATAAAAAATCATAAGGTAAATTTAGTTCTTGTTTTACAATGCCTAACTGTAATGAGAGAAGGATTTTTATTTTTATTATTTTCTTTTTAATATTTATGTTTTAAAACAATAAGATCTACCCGAATGGTCTGATATAATATTTCAGTTTAGGACAACATAGTTAAATTTCAAAGGTTTTTGTTTTGCACCTAGGGCTTAGATATCTGGAAGTAAAGGTAAAAGTTAAAATGGTGAGTAATTCATGATGAGATCAATGGTGATATTATGTGAGGTAAAAATAGAGATTTAACATTCATGAAAGTCTATTTTCAATATTCATTACATACGTTCTTTAGGAAATTCAACCCTCCCAAATATATAGGAATTAAAGGATTTGCATAATAAATAATTTGTTTGTATATCTAATTCCCCATTTTGTGGACAATGTTTCCTTATTTTTAAAGTTCTTAGTTATAGTAATAATAATTTAATTATGTTTTAGCCACATATACTAGTTAATGTTATTTAATATTTTTATTATTTTTATTTTGAATTTTTATGTCATATATAGAACGAAAATAAAAATTAAGTGTTTCATATGCATATTTATAATATGGCATTTCTTTAATGTCACTTAGCTACAAGTCCTACTTATTTTTATTTTTTAATCCCTTTTACTGATTTCCCTTTTGTATTTTAGGGAGAGATTTGAATCATAGGAGCACGATAAGGAGTCAAATGGAAATGAAACATAAAGCAACACCCTCAGAGGAGACCTAGTTCTAAGGAGGGTCATTTTGGTGACAACAGTCAACTCCAACTGGGGATGATGCTCCCTTGCGGAGGATCAAGAACGCAGACCAGAAGCCTTAGTATTGGCATGGAGTCGAAAAGGGAAACTAAAGAAACAAAAATAATGAAAGTAAAATCTTTTGCATCTTAAAGGCTCAGTCGATTGATAGCAAGAACAAAACAAGAATAAATGTGAGGTTCTAGCACGTATAGATTAACAAGTTCAATTATTATTTACATACTTAAAAGGCATATGTTTGTATATTAAGTCTATCGGGGTAGTTATAATAATGATTAAGGCAAAAGATCATAAAAATGATAAATGTATGACTTCATAAGAACATCCAAGACCATAAAAAAAATCACACCTACTTATAGTTGATGATTAAGAAATTACATAAACCATAGATCTAATAAGAGTGACTTCCATTTTTTGAATTTATTGAGACTAAGGAGGCTAGCCGTAAGGGATTTTGGTTCCCTTTTTGCTCCATAACATGAGTTTCCAAAATTGGATGTCGCTCCACTGCTAGCAAGTGTCCATAGCCTCGACAAAGTCATCCACTAACATAAGATGAAGAACTCCCTGGATTCTTGTTTTCTCTTCGCGTTAGAGGTTCTTCATTCAATTTATTAAGTAAATATAGAATTCACGGGATGGGAGGATTACGCATTGGACTTAGTCCAATACCACTGACCTTGCTCAACTGCCAAAGAGCGTTCATAGCCCTCGTGGAGATGTCAACATACCCCATCAAAGTCACCTCAATAGAAGGAGTGGGAGAATTGCACACCAGATTTTAATTTAATGCCACTGGCCTTGCTATGCTATCATCGAGCGTCTATAGCCCTGACGAAGATACCAGCATGCCCCACCCAAGAAACCATTAGTTCCTATCCCTAGGGTAGTATGTTGATTAGGAAGGTCTCATGTATGGTTGTGACGTGACTAACTAGTCCTACCAAAGATTCAATTATATATATGAAAGCTCGATCTTATGGTTATAGGTCTAGCCCTTATGACTTAATGTGATCCCTTAGTATTTATGTGTAAGTAGTATGGAAGAGGAATGTGGTGAGGAATATTCAATATGAAGATGACATTACTAAAATATTAAGATATGAGCCCTTTAAAGATGTTACCCCTTAAACATGATTTACAAAACGAATCTTTAAATATGTGTTTAAAAATCTTGTTAATATAGTTCATACTAAGCATTCATATATGTGTATTTCATTCTACTATGATCGCAAAAGACTCTTCAAGATGCAAAAAATATTCATCTTTATACATGTAAACCCAGAAAGCATAAAAGGTTGATTTATATACATAATTTATATACGATTTGTTTTAATGACAATATTTATTAAAAAGGTCGAAAATCTAATGTAACTAGACAAAGATATTGTCAATGGCGAACTTCTTGACTTTAGGCCTCAATTTGATCAATAATAATAACATACTCAACTGTTGAAAGGAGAATTTTTTTTACCAGGACATCAAGAAATATATTCGCATTCGATTGGAAACAAGAAGAAACCTCTTCAAAGTAAGCGCTCATCCACGTTTCAATGAAGTCCTGCAAGCCTGTATGAACATTTAATGAAGAAAATACTGAAATATTAGCAACCTGTCTATGAGAAATATTTTCATGCATCGCTATTTCATGGTTATCCTGTATTGCCACAAAGTTAATCATGTCAAAGTTTAAAAATAAACAAATCAAAATAAAATTCAATACATTAATAACCATAAGATCTATAGTATAATCTTCCCGTTGTACCATATGATCATCATGAATAGGTTCGTCATCATGTAGTGATGTTAAATTAGTTAAATCATTATGTTCAACATATTCATTTGTATTAACGGAATTGAAATAACAACATGATTGTAAATTTATTGTTGTAGGTTGATTGTTATTCAATTCAAGATTGTGAGAGGAAATTGATAACTCATCTTCATATGTGTCATATATGGGTGGTTTTGAAAAATCGACATGACTCTCACAAACGGAAGAATCACAATTACTAAAGATATCACTACATGTCATTTCATTAGATAAAACAATATCTTCTACTATTGATGATTCATCTACATAATCATAAATGTGTGATGGTGATACGATTATAGGTATAATTTATTCTTTAACATCATTTGCTTCACAAACTTTATAAACATTACCCTTAGAAGAATCAAAAGAAAATAAATTAGATTTATCATTGATGGTTAAACTATTAGATTCTTCAAGGCTCTCCTGACATTCAACTTTAGATGTTACACTTAGCCCACCTAAACATTCATTTGATAAAACAAAAGAGGGTAAGTATTTTTTGTTAGAATCACCATCTTTCCAACTAATTATTTCATCATTAATACAAGATTCATCTTTTTGAAATGCTGAATGAGAATCCTCACAATGTTCATCTAGTAAACAACAAAAAATTCCAACAAGTTTAGTAGAGGGATACACAGTTGCATAATGTTCATAGAAATCTGTATGTAAATCCTTTAAAGACAAAATACATGTGGGAGGAAGTTTTTGATACCATTATTGGGCTCTACCTTCCAACGACATCATGAATAATTTCATCCATACGTCCTCATGTTTGACCCCCATCCTAGGAAGGGGATCATGAAATAGGAGTAGATGTTCAATTGGATCATCGCCTTCATCTTCACAAAAACGGGGTAGGTATGGATCCCATATGTCTATATCTGGTAACTCATTTGGAAACCCTAAAATCTGAGAAAAATCCAAAGGGGAAAACGTGATGCAATCCAAGAAATAGCCATTAGTAATTACAAATTATGTGTTAGGATATTCCGACACATAGGATATAGTTAAGTTCAACTTGGTCTAGTATAGAGTTAGGTTAGAGTTAGGTAAAGTGTGTTTCTTTACCGTTGTACATTTTGTAACTTACAATCCGACGGTCACGATATGTAGTGGTCCGACGGTTCACTCTCACCTCGGTATTACCGACACTTGATCCGTGGCTTGACACCCGATTGGTCCATGAGTTCTATTTAAAGCGCATGGAGGGTCATTGTTTGGGTAATCCGTGCATGAGAGAAGCTTAAGTAAATTTTTATTCTTTGATTAATAAATTGCCTGTAGTACCCACGTTGGGACAGGTCGTGGACTGTTTCCCTCCTTGCACTTTGAGGGTTTTAACCACGTCAAAAATACTGGTGTATTGATTTGAGATCTGGTTGTGAGCGGTGTCCTTTTGGTATTCTTTCTGAGGAACTTACCCTGTAAATTCCTACATGGTATCAGAGCTATTTGAGGGCCGCGTCCGTTGGTGATCCAAATCTGAAGCCGGTAGAACTGCATGCGGCTGTCGTTTCCTAGATCTGCTGTTTCTGACTGCTTTCGGGCCGAGAGGACTGCTCTGTTGCGTTCGGAGCATCTGTTCCAGTGAGGAACCTCTTTCGTTTCACGCGAAAAGGTTTC
The DNA here is from genome assembly GCA_031772625.1 of Pinus tabuliformis. Classification (NCBI taxonomy): domain Eukaryota; kingdom Viridiplantae; phylum Streptophyta; class Pinopsida; order Pinales; family Pinaceae; genus Pinus; species Pinus tabuliformis. The sequence continues at coordinate 947,320,269 of CM062815.1, read as the reverse complement.
CGGTAGCCCTAGCTGCGTCATTTTTCAGATCGGGAGGTATACAGTGTTTTTTGCAGTTTACTGTTATTTTCTCTCTACTTATTTCGGTCTCAGTTTATTTAGCCTTTTTTTAACCGGATCTATACCTTTCATTTCTGCGTATGCTCTTTGCCCTGCGACACTGTGCGATCTGGGCAAATCAGAAACAGAAAGGAAGGATTTTTCTCATGTGTATGCTCTTTTCCCTGCACCTTAGTGTGATCTCGGAAAATCAGAAACATTGAGAAAAATATTTAGTTTTTCGGCTAAAGCTAAGTTTGAGATTTTTTTAAATTTCTAGTTTTTTGGCTAAAGCTAACTTCGAGCCGCAAGGTTCGTTTTTCTTTGCATATTCGTGTTGGGTTTTGTGTTTTGTGTTTTGTAAGGAAAAAGACCTTTCTCAAGGCAAGCACGCAAACCAAGGCCCCCCCCCCCCCTCTCTCTCTCTCTCTCTCTCTCTCTCTCTCAAATTTTTTGTATAGATCAATTGGTTCAAAGCTATTTTAAGAGAGTAGAGGTCTTGGGTTCAAGTCTCCATTTTGTGGGGGCGGATTTTTTTCATTCCCGCACATTCGCGCACTTTGCCGGCAACGTCAACATTTTTTTTTCAAAAAGCCCTAACTTCTTCATCCGGAAGCCTTTTTCAGAGCCGTTTTTTTTAAAACCGCCTATTTTTTCGAGATCTATCCATTGGAACACTTACTTTCAGCATCTTCAGCTTCAGTTTTTTTTTTAAATGGAAAGTCCATGCCAAGTCATTCTTGACAGCACTAACTACTTCCAATGGGTATCCTACATGGAAGATTTACTTAGAAGTAAAGGTCTCTTCAGAATAGCCACAGACCAAGAGAAGAAACCAAAAGATGAAGTCAAGGCGGCAAAATGGGAAAATAGACAAGATCAAGCACGTGGTTTGATAGGGATGTCTATTTCTCCTGATCTTAGATTCCACATTGCAGAACTTGAGACTCCTCATGAAGCATTAGAAAAACTTGCTAAAGTCTTTGGCATTAAAAATGAAATTAGAGCCCATCAACTTGAAAATGAGCTGCTTACTTTGGATCCTAATAATTTTTCTTGCATTGAAGATTTCTTGTCCAAATTTAAGACCCTTAGATATCTCTTGGAAGGTGTTAAAGTTAAGAAAGAAGATGGTAACCTTATTTATTCCATCCTTACTAAGTTGGGACCAGCCTACTCTGTATTTGTTTCCACTTTCCATTCTACAAGGGAAGCTTTCATTTGTCAAGGACAAGACTACAAGGCCCCTTCCTTTGACTCCTTTTGTGATTCCTTAATAAGAGAACAAGAAAAACTCTTACACCTTGGTCTTCTTAATCTTGGAAACTCTTCCACGAAAGCGTTAGCCGCCCAGCAGCAACCAAATTCAAAGAATCCTAAGAAGTCATATCCTCAAAAGAATGGTCCTAAACCATCTCAGCCTCAAAATGAAAGATCATTTCAGCAAAATGATAAGACCAATAAAAACAAATGGAAGAAGACTGATAGACATTGTAACTTTTGTAATCGAGATGGCCACTTAGAATCTAAATGCTTTAAGAAGATGGAAGCCTTGGAAGCCACAATGAAGAAACATAACATCCATGTGGAGCCTACTTCAACTTCAACTTCCGAAATGGCACTTTCTGCATGTCATTGTCAATCATCTCAGTCTGGTTATGCATTAAATGTATCTTCTTCTTCTTCTCATTCTCATGAGTGGCTCATTGATTCTGGAGCCTCTTGTCACATGGCCAAAAACCAAGCCATGTTTTCTTCTTTAAATGATTGTAACACCAAAAATATATATATTGGTGATGATAGATCTCTTAATGTTGTAGGGACTGGAACTGTTCATCTAGACAATGGTCAGTTTAATGATGTATTATGTGTTCCAACCTTATCCTGCAACCTTCTATCTGTCTATCAGATAACTCATTCAGGTGAAGGTAAAATTGTTGAATTTTCACCTCATGATGTTGTAATCAAGGATCTAAAAGATCCTAAACAGATTCTAGCTACTGGTCTTGCTGATGATTCCAAAAGGTTGTATAAGTTTCACAACTTTGGGTCATCAAATCTTCCCTCAGTATTTGTTTCTCATAATGATGAAGTGAGCAAACTTTGGCATGAGCGATTTGGTCACTTAAACTATCGCTCCCTTCAGCATCTATGTAAAGAAAATATGGTGACAGGTCTTCCTATGGTATCTCGCAGAGATGGTGTTTGTTCCGGATGTGTACTCGGAAAACATCATCGGGACAGTTTTGACAAACGTGCCTCTTGGCACGCCTCAGCCCCTTTACAGCTTGTGCACAGTGATTTATGTGGTCCTCTTCCTGTTGCTTCATTCTCTGGCTGCAAGTACTTCTTAACTTTCATTGATGATTTCTCCAGACGCACTTGGGTATACTTCTTAAAACTCAAGAGCGAAGTATTTAACACTTTTTTGGCCTTCAAAGCCTTTGTTGAAAAACAATCTGGACATCAAATTCTTAAGCTAAGAACTGATAATGGTGGAGAATATGTTAAAAACACATTCATCAACTTTTGCACCGAAAATGGAATTCAAATGCAACATACTGTTCCATACACTCCACAACAAAATGGTGTAGCTGAAAGGAAAAATCGCACCTTAAAGGAAATGGCTAATTGTATGCTGCAATCTAAAGGACTCAGTCTTAGTTTTTGGGCCGAAGCAATTAATTGTGCAAATTATATAATCAATCGCACTCCTACTAAGGTTCTAGAGAATATCACTCCAGAAGAAGCTTGGAGTTACATTAAACCAGATGTAAGTCACTTTCGTGTGTTTGGAAGTGAAGCATGGGCCCATATTGTTGGAAATAATACTGAGAGGGGGGGTGAATCAGTATTATCAGATCAATAAAACTTTTTCAATGCTCAGAAACATATACGCTACTTCAGTTAAGTGAACCAGCGTGTACACGCTACTGTGTCTAAAGAAACCAGCGTATAACCATAAATCTTATAATTCAGTTAGTTTATCTTCAGTTAAATGCATCAGGACATTATTCATCATATTAAGAGTAAACAGATGCAGTATAGCAGAACAGATCATCACATAAAAGCCACACACATGAACACCATGATATAAGGTGGAAACCCAATGTGGGTGAAAACCACCTGCTGCAAGTCGTCTCTATCTTTCTTTAATAAGAACTTCAGTTTACAATATTTTGTACTGGTGCAGCCTTATACCAGTACGCAGGCTACAACCTGCAGAAGGCTTCAACCTTCTCTCGTTCTCCAAACTTCCTTGGAAAGGAGCTCCAACCCCCTTTGCTCTTGTACTAGCTAAGATACTAGTACGTAGGTGCTGGCCTACAATCTTCTTTCCTTCAGGTACCACTTTTCATCAATTTTCAGACTGGATACTCCTGAAGCACAACATTACAATCTCAAGACCATGATTCATTCACAAATCATAAAACAACCAATACTAGCATCATCAATCTTTGAATCACTGAACCACCGAAACCCTGTCAAACCCAGTCACCAGAACACAGAGCAGACTACAGAACTCTGCAATAACAGTCAGATCCAGCTGCAACCCAAAAATCAAGCTCCAAAAGATATACGCTACTATAATGAAGGCAACCCGCGTATACACGCGGTTTTACCGAAGACAACCTGCGTACAGATCTAAAAATAATTTTTCATAACTTGCAGCTGTACCAGATTTCAGTTATACCCAGAACATAACATTGCGTCAGTATGCAGATCTAGAAATACGCATAATCAACCATATAAAGATAGTTCATTTCAAACCATTTGATCCCGATCTCTCCTTAGATCTAGTTCTCCATCAACCGGTGAGATCTCTCCTTAGCTCAGATCAGGCAATACCTCATCAACCAATAACCTGCATACTGGATCTAATACTTCATTAGATATTCAAGACTTTTTCAGAGATACCCTTGCCTAATGATTTCCTTCTCCTTATATAGCCTTAGGCCTTGTTCAATACCAAGAGCCAAAACCATAGAAATCCAATACCATCATCTTCAAAACTAGGGATCAACACGTCCGTCGAGACACCAAGGTCCAAAACCATAGGCACAACTTCCAAGGAATAACCGTCGTGGACCAAAGATAAGTTTTCCACATACACGCGCTTTTACTGAAGCCAACCAGCGTGTACATGCGACTTGGGCTTGATGAACCTGCGTATATGAATTTTCTCTTCTTCTTATAGTCTGATCATCAATTCCTTGCTGCTGACCTTCTGCACTATGTTTTGTCATCAGTGTGGTTTGCCATCAAGGACAACACGTGTCTCATAATGCCAACAATCTCCCCCTTTGGACTTGATGGCAACCCCAAGATCCTTAGAATCATTCTCCCCCTTTGTCATCAAGGACAAAGGGCTGTGCTCCCCCTGAATACATGCTGAGCTCTCTGCTCTGCTGTGCTGAACATGCTCCCCCTGACTGTAGGCAAGATCTGCAAAAGATGTTCTTCAAACGAACCAAGACTTATACACCATAAGGGACCTTCCTATTACCAAAAGACTCAATACATACATCCATACTCCCAACCAAGAGGGGATACATCAGAAACAACCAAATATATTACATTATTCATCCCAGGCATAGTGGGGAAACCAACATAGGCCGTTACATGACCTTGACATCATAAAAGAGATATCACAGAAGAGATACATGACATAGAGACAACAAATCTAGACCAAGACTTATGAAAGTCACAAGCAGCATCTGATACACATCTTTTAGATCAGCAACCAAGATTTCCTTCTGAGCTCCTTCTCCTGAAACCAACAACCGTTGTATACTAGAACCAAAAGCATCTAAATGCCAACAATGCTTTATGAGACTTTAATCTGCTCCCCCTGAACATGTGCCTGCTGCTCCCTCTGAACCTGTACCTGAAGAATTCTGGCATACCCATCTCAGACCTTCTCCGACCGGAGTCTGCCCTTGTTGTTCAGAATTCCATATACGCAACTTCTCCTGCAGAAAACGGCGTATGCACGCGGATATTCTTTCTGCAACACGCATACACCATACACGCGACTTTCCCAGCATAAATCGGCGTATATACACGGATATCCCTTACGTAACTTGCATATACCAAATTTTCTGTAAAACAAACAAGCTTCAACAGCAGTATGAAGCATCAACTACTCCCAGCTTTTGTCTGAGATATTCAAAAGTTTCCCTGGGCAGTGGTTTCGTGAGAATATCAGCAACTTGTTCCTTAGAAGGAACATACTCCAACTTGACCTTCTGCTCAAGCACTTGTTCCCGAAGAAAATGGTACTTGATTGGTATGTGCTTGGTCTTTGAGTGCATGACTGGATTCTTTGAAATGTTGATTGCACTTGTATTATCACATAAGATAGAGACTGGTTAAGTGCAAGTGATTTGAAAATCCTGCAAGGTCTGCATCATCCAAAGAAGTTGTGTGCAACAAGATGTCGCAGCCACATATTCTGCTTCAGCTGTAGATAAGGCAATCGAACTTTGTTTCTTGCTGAACCAAGATACTAATCTGGAGCCCATAAAGGATGCACCACCACTTGTGCTCTTCCTGTCATCCACGCTTCCGGCCCAATCTGCATCTGTATAAGCATGAAGTGTGAGATCTGTATCTCTAGGATACCATAATCCATAATTTTGTGTCCCTTGAAGATATTTGAAGATTCTCTTCACTACCTGAAGATGAGTCTCCTTTGGATTTGCTTGAAATCTCCCAACTATTCCGACTGCATGCATGATGTCTGGTCGGGTACCTGTCAAATAAAGCAAACTCCCAATCATGGATCTATAAGTTGGTTGATGAACTGCTGCAGATTCATCATTTGCACTGAGGCTACATCCTGTAACCATGGGTGTACATACTGGCTTTGAATCTTCCATGCCATACTTCTTCAATATCTGCTTGAGGTACTTGGTTTGAGACAAGAAGATGCCTCCTTCATTTTGTTGGATTTGCAATCCAAGAAAGTATGTCAATTCTCCAAGTAGTGACATTTCGAATTCTTTCTGCATAACCAAGGCAAAGTTTTGACTCATAGTCTCTTCATTGCTGCCAAAGATAATATCATCTACATAAACAACAAGTATTAGCAATTTGTTATTTTCAATTTTTATATAGAGATTGCTATCTGCTGATCCTTTTGAAAAGCCTTGTTGGTGAAGATATTTGTCCAATCGATAGTACCAAGCCCTTGGAGCTTGTTTGAGACCATAGAGAGCCTTTTTTAATTTGCATACAAGGTTTGGATCATTCCCAAGAATGAAACCATCTGGCTGCTCAATATATACTTCTTCTTCTAAGTCTCCATTCAGAAAGGCTGATTTCACGTCCATTTGAAATACCTTGAAGTTTTGAAAGCTTGAGAGAGCAAGGAACATTCGGATGGCCTCAAGTCTTGCTACAGGAGCAAAGGTCTCTTCAAAATCTATCCCTTCTTGCTGCGCATACCCTTTACAAACAAGTCTGGCCTTGTTTCTAATTACTTCTCCATTTTCATTCAATTTATTCTTGAAGACCCATTTTGTCCCTATGACATTCTTGTCTTTTGGTCTCGGAACCAGTTCCCAAGTGTTGTTCTTTTCGATCTGCTCAAGTTCTTCATCCATTGCTTTGACCCAACATTCATCTTTGCATGCCTCTTTCACATTTTGTGGTTCAGTGGAAGAGAGTAATGCCAAATAGCTTGAAGCTTCTGCAATTCTTCTTCTTGTTTGTATTCCTGCTTCTTTCTGCCCCACAATCTGAGATTCTGGATGATTCTTTTGAACATATCTGGATGGAGTCTTCTCTTCTATTCTTGCCTGCTCCTCTGGTTCTTCTTGAGGTTCTTCTTCTTCATCATTCTGCCTTTGAGTGTAGCCTTCATCTTCTTCAATGTCTTCATGATGAACTTGCCTAGGAATATATCCCTTCTCATCAACCACTACATCAATGCTGTCAACAATTCTGCCAAGTCTTTTATTGTAGCACTTGTATGCTTTGCTATATGGAGAATAACCAAGAAGAATGCCTTCATCTGCTCTTGGTTCAAGTTTGCCAAGTTGCTCATCAGTATTCTTAATATAACATTTGCTCCCAAATATTTTGAAGTGCTTCACCGAAGGAGTCTCACCACTCCAGAGCTCATGAGGTGTTTGTGTGCTGTTTACTCGGACATTTGTTTTGTTAAGAATAATAACCGCAGCATGTGCAGCTTCACCCCAGAATGTTGCGGGAGTACCTGATTCATCAAGCATAGCACGAGCCATTTGTTGGATTGTTTTGTTCATTCTTTCCACCACCCCATTTTGCTGAGGAGTTCTAGCTGTAGAGAATTCTCTTCTTATCCCATGTTCTTCACAGAAATCGAAAAATTCGTTTGAGGTAAACTCCCCACCTCTGTCAGATCTGAGGCACTTAATTTTGTGTCCCGATTCATTTTCAACCAAGGCTTTGAAGGATTTGAATTTTTCGAATGCTTCATCTTTGTGCTTCATAAGTCCTAACCAGACAAACCTGGAGAAATCACCAATGAATAATATCAAGTATTCTTCTCCTCGAGGTGTTCTTTTTCTGAATGGACCACATGTATCTGTATGTACTAGCTCAACAGGCATGCTAGCTGATCCTTCCTTCTCTGGAAAGTTAGTTCTGGTTTGCTTTCCAAACTGACAAGATTTGCATATAGTGTTGTCTGGAATTTTGATATCTGGAAGACCACGAACTGCCTGATATTTGCATGCTTTCCTTATTTGTGAAAAGCTTAGATGCCCCAACCTTCGATGCCATAGCCAGTGTTCATCATCCTTGCTCAAATAGCATTGTTGTGGTCCTTCTTCAAATATGTATAGATTATTTGGAGTCCTTCTTCCTTTGATCACTGTTTTACCTGTATCAAGATCACGAACACGACATCCATTTGATCCAAATATTACCTCTGTTCCTTGATCGCACATATGACTGACACTCAGAAGATTATGCTTCAATCCATCAACATACAAAACATTTCTAGCTTTGACCTTCTCTTTCAATGGAGCCACACCTTTTCCTTTTATGGCTGCAGAGATATCGTTTCCAAAAGAAACTTTCTTCCCCTTTTCTAATGCGGTATATGACTCAAGCTTTTCTTTGTCCGCTGTCATATGCTTCGAACATCCACTGTCAATGTACCATAGACTTTCTTGACCTTCTGCATAAAAGGCTATCCCACATCTTTCTGGTTGTGGTTCCTTTATTCTCCATGTTCTGACGTTTGAGTTTTGCTCCTTCTGAATTGTCTTCCGGAACTTGCTCCTGCATTCAGAGTCTTCATGACCAAAGTTATTACAAATAGAGCATTCAACTTCATCTTCAAGAACCGAAAAGTTGTTATAAGTCCTTTTCATGGTTTCAGTCATTCTCCCTTGCTTTTGAGCTTCTCTAGTCATGATTGTCTTGTATGCAACACATTGAGCTGCTTTGTGACCGAAGTTATGGCAAGAAAAGCATTGGCCATTAAAGAAACTTCTGCGATAATCAGATCTATCATCCAACCGATTGTAGCTTCTTTATTCTTGGAGCAAATTGGGAAGATTTTACCTGTGGCTGATTGTAGCTTCTGTTTGTCCTTAAGGCAGTTTGTCCCCAAATTTCTTGATGGTCTTTATTTGTTCTTGAGGTAAACTGTCCCTGATTCACCTGATTACTTTTATTTGGCCTTTGCTCGCTTTTCCTTGCTGCATCAAGATAACTTTTAGAGGTAGAGGCTTGAGATGTTTCTCCATTATATCCAAGACCTGTCTTGATCAGAGGAGATCGCTGCACATTGATAATCTCATCCAAGGTTTCAGATCCTTTAACAAATTTAAGATTAATAGCTTTTGTTTTCTCAATATCTTTTCTAAGACCAACAATTTCACCTTCTAGTTTTTCAAGATATTTTTCCTTTTCATCAATTTGAAATTGTAGAGTATCAATGATCATATTCTTTTCTTCTATACATCTCTTGAGTCTAGTAATTTCATCATAAAGGTTATCCACATCTATAGCATCCATATAATCATCATCTTCAAATGCCATTAACAACTTGTATTCATTACCTCGTTCATCTTCATCACTGTTCGATAGACCATCACTATCTTCATGAGTGTAGTAGCTTTTCTTATTTGCACTCTGTTTCTTGTTCCATCTAGCAGGTTCCTTTCCTTTATCCTTATTAAGACATTTTGCAGCATAATGACCTACTCTTCCACAAGCAAAGCATTTAAAAGGTAACTTACCTCTGAACCTTCCAGAACCCCTTTGAAGATTTCTGACAAAATTTGATTCTTCTTCCTCTTCTTCTGGGACGTGGCTCGCTTCATAATAATCTTCTTTGCCTGATGCTTTGAAAGCAGCTTCTCTTCTGTCTAATGGACCTCCCTTTCTCATTTCATAAGCAGTTAGAATTCCATGTAGCTGAGACATAGTAAGAATTCGTAGATTTTCCTTTTCTTCTATTGCAGATACTTTAGATTCAAACTTGGGGGACAATGATCTTAGAACCTTTTCAACCACTATAGCCTCTTTTATTTCTTCACCCAAATTTTTCATACAATTAACAATCTCATCTACCCGAAGAAAATAGTTAGCCACACTTTCATCATTATACATCTTGAGAGTCTCATACTGAATCCTGAGAGTTTGAAGTTTAGCACGCTTTACCTGTTCATCTCCTTCATAGCTCATGACAATTTTGTCCCATATCTCTTTTGCGGATTTGTAGTGCATTACCTTCATGAATTCTGTTTGGGATATACATCCTAATAGGGTACTGACTGCTTTTGCATTTGTTTCATACTTCTTTTTCTCAGCTGCATCTGTAGGAGTAGCTGAAGGAAAAGCGTAGCCTGTTTCTACGATGTCCCAAACTTCTGTACCAAGAGATTGAAGATAGGCAGTAACTCTTACCTTCCAATAATTGAAGTTTGTCCCATCAAAAACTGGTGGCCTGATTGATGCTTCTCTCTCGTAGTTGCTCATGATGAACGATCTACCTTCAAGCGATCAAGCTTCTCTGAAGGACCTGCTCTGATACCAATTGTTGGAAATAATACTGAGAGGGGGGGTGAATCAGTATTATTAGATCAATAAAACTTTTTCAATGCTCAAAAACATATACGCTACTTCAGTTAAGTGAACCAGCGTGTACACGCTACTGTGTCTAAAGAAACCAGCGTATAACCATAAATCTTATAATTCAGTTAGTTTATCTTCAGTTAAATGCATCAGGACATTATTCATCATATTAAGAGTAAACAGATGCAGTATAGCAGAACAGATCATCACACAAAAGCCACACACATGAACACCATGATATAAGGTGGAAACCCAATGTGGGTGAAAACCACCTGCTGCAAGTCGTCTCTATCTTTCTTTAATAAGAACTTCAGTTTACAATATTTTGTACTGGTGTAGCCTTATACCAGTACGCAGGCTACAACCTACAGAAGGCTTCAACCTTCTCTCGTTCTCCAAACTTCCTTGGAAAGGAGCTCCAACCCCCTTTGCTCTTGTACTAGCTAAGATACTAGTACGTAGGTGCTGGCCTACAATCTTCTTTCCTTCAGGTACCACTTTTCATCAATTTTCAGACTGGATACTCCTGAAGCACAACATTACAATCTCAAGACCATGATTCATTCACAAATCATAAAACAACCAATACTAGCATCATCAATCTTTGAATCACTGAACCACTGAAACCCTGTCAAACCCAGTCACCAGAACACAGAGCAGACTACAGAACTCTGCAATAACAGTCAGATCCAGCTGCAACCCAAAAATCAAGCTCCAAAAGATATACGCTACTATAATGAAGGCAACCCGCGTATACACGCGGTTTTACCGAAGACAACCTGCGTACAGATCTAAAAATAATTTTTCATAACTTGCAGCTGTACCAGATTTCAGTTATACCCAGAACATAACATCGCGTCAGTATGCAGATCTAGAAATACGCATAATCAACCATATAAAGATAGTTCATTTCAAACCATTTGATCCCGATCTCTCCTTAGATCTAGTTCTCCATCAACCGGTGGGATCTCTCCTTAGCTCAGATCAAGCAATACCTCATCAACCAATAACTTGCATACTGGATCTAATACTTCATTAGATATTCAAGACTTTTTCAGAGATACCCTTGCCTAATGATTTCCTTCTCATTATATAGCCTTAGGCCTTGTTCAATACCAAGAGCCAAAACCATAGAAATCCAATACCATCATCTTCAAAACTAGGGATCAACACGTCCGTCGAGACACCAAGGTCCAAAACCATAGGCACAACTTCCAAGGAATAACCGTCGTGGACCAAAGATAAGTTTTCCGCATACACGCGCTTTTACTGAAGCCAACCAGCGTGTACACACGACTTGGGCTTGATGAACCTGCGTATATGAATTTTCTCTTCTTCTTATAGTCTGATCATCAATTCCTTGCTGCTGACCTTCTGCACTATGTTTTGTCATCAGTGTGGTTTGCCATCAAGGACAACACGTGTCTCATAATGCCAACACATATTCCAGATGAAAAGCATAAAGCTTTAGAACCTAAGAGTGAGAAATGTACTTTTGTTGGATATTCTGAAGATGTAAAAGGTTATAGACTTATTCCATTTAAGTCCAAAAATGTTATCATTAGAAGAGATGTAAAATTTGATGAAAATAAATCGGCCTGCGAGCCTAGTCCGGCGGATGTGCCACCTCTTCCTATCTCTTCTACTTTTGAAAACATTTCTTCTTCAGATGATGAAAGCGAGGATGATAATCCTCCCCCACCTTCTCAGGATCCTCAACTTCCAAGATGGGTCCGTGCTACTCGGGATGCAGCAGGTGTTCTTGCCGGTGATCCTACAGATCAGTGACGTACACGTTCTCAGTTTGAAAGAGCCTCTTCTTTACTGGCTCAAGCTCCAGTAAATCATGATCCTGATACTTTTGCAGAAGCTTCAGGCCATCCACATTGGGAAGCAGCCATGAATGAAGAATATCATTCATTGATGACAAATGATACATGGGATCTTGTTCCTCTACCAAAGGGACGCAAACTTGTTAGATGTAAATGGGTTTACAGAACCAAGTATGGACCAGATGGGAAAGTTGATAAACATAAAGCTCGTCTCGTTGCTAAGGGCTTTTCACAGGTTGAAGGCATTGACTACACTGAAACCTTCTCCCCTGTTGCCAAAATGAACTCTATCCGCCTTGTTCTTTCCCTTGCTGCCTCTTTAAAATGGGAAGTCCATCAGATGGATGTTAAATCTGCCTTCTTGCATGGGGACTTGCAGGAAGAAATCTATATGGAACAACCCATTGGCTTCATACAAACAGACTCCAGCCTTGTTTGTCGACTTAAGAAATCCCTTTATGGCCTCAAGTAAGCTCCTCGGGCTTGGTATGCCAAAATGGATAGCTTTCTTTTAGAATCTGGCTTTTCTAGGTGTCATTCTGACAATACTGTCTACACCAAGAAAGTGGGAAACTCTCTTATCATCCTTGTTCTTTATGTTGATGATCTTATTCTTACTGGTAGTGATCCCAACCTTATAAACCATGTGAAGTCCAGTCTTAAAAAGAAATTTGAAATGACAGACTTAGGACACTTACACTATTTTCTCGGTCTTCAAGTCTTGCAATCCCAAGAGGGTATTTTCCTTTCCCAATCCAAGTATGCTTGTGATATTCTTCGTCATTTTCACATGGAAGACTGTAAGCCAGCCCCTTCTCCCTTTTAGTCTGGAGTCAAACTTTCAGTCTCTTGTACTTCTCCTGAAGTTGATGCTACCTTATACCGTCAACTTGTCGGAAAACTCTTGTATTTAACCCATACTCGTCTTGATCTTTCCTTTGTTGTTGGCCTTGTTGCTCGTTTTATGCAAAACCCCCGTGAAAGTCATTGGAAAGCAGCTAAAAGAATACTTCGTTATGTTCGAGGTACAGTATAGTTTGGGGTTCATTACAGTGCCAAAGCAGCTCCTCTGTTAGTTGGTTTCACTGATTCTGATTGGGCTGGTGACCCTGATGATCGGAAGTCTACTGTCGATTATGTCTTCACTCTTGGTTCAGGACCTATTACATGGGCTTGTAAGAAACAGGCTGCCATTTCTCTTTCGTCAGCAGAAGCAGAGTATCGTGGTGCCGTGGAAGCTAGTAAGGAAGCCTTGTGGCTTCGTCAGATCCTATCAGAGTTTGGCTTTGAGCAGCAGCATCCAACCACACTTTGGTGTGATAATCAAAGTGCCATTCAGTTATGCAAAGATCCAGTCCAGCATCAGCGCAGCAAACACATTGAACTACACATGCACTTCATCAGAAAGCTCATTCATGACCATGTTCTTGAAGTGCAATATTGTCCAACAGATGATCAAGTTGCAGACATCTTCACAAAGGCTCTCACAGAGGCGAAGTTCACTAAACTTCGATATATGCTTGGAGTTCAAGAAGTTGTCACTAAGGGGGGATAGGCTCTAGTGCCTCCTTCCTTCTCCTATTGTGTCATATTTGTAAATCCTTCAATCCTATCCCAAGTTGTTCTTAAGGGGGGATGTTAGGATATTCCGACACATAGGATATAGTTAAGTTCAACTTGGTCTAGTATAGAGTTAGGTTAGAGTTAGGTAAAGTGTGTTTCTTTACCGTTGTACATTTTGTAACTTACAATCCGACGGTCACGATATGTAGTGATCCGACGGTTCACTCTCACCTCGGTATTACCGACACTTGATCCGTGGCTTGACACCCGATTGGTCCATGAGTTCTATTTAAAGCGCATGGAGGGTCATTGTTTGGGTAATCCGTGCATGAGAGAAGCTTATGTAAATTTTCATTCTTTGATTAATAAATTGCCTGTAGTACCCACATTGGGACAGGCCGTGGACTGTTTCCCTCCTTGCACTTTGAGGGTTTTAACCACGTCAAAAATACTGGTGTATTGATTTGAGATCTGGTTGTGAGCGGTGTCCTTTTGGTATTCTTTCTGAGGAACTTACCCTGTAAATTCCTACATTATGGAGTCGCCAGGTGAACAAATAAACAAGAAATATATACACTTGAAATGCCAGAAAGAACATACAATTGTGATTCTTTCCACCAACAGATCACAGACTCAACCAATAAATAAGTTACCAAAGGAAACAAAAATTATAGCTTCGTTCCCCAACAATGACGCCAAAAGAATGTTGGTGCACAGATTGTCCCGGTAACTAATGATAACCTATGATCACATCACTGAGTACCAATAAGTCCTCCGACTCTAGGTGTCACTGTTGACTTCCAACACAGGGGGGTAATCCTTAAATCTAAACTATTTGATTTTCAATTAGCAAATAGAATTAGGCTAGATAGAGATAATTGATCGTTGTAATAAATAGTGGCATTAACAGAAGGGAGGAACACAACTTAATGGGTCTCAATTCTGAGATCCTAATTCAAGTGATCTGAAAGAGTAACGATAAATTTGGACAAGGATAATAGCGATCATTAAGAAAAGGAAAGAAAGAAAAGGTAAAAACAAGAAAATATTAATGTGAAAATTGTTCGCCAAGCTTAAAACATAACATGTGCATCAAGTGCAAGCATATTCATTATTTTTCTTTAATTTGTAGATGAAAACAGTTAATAGTAAATATCGTGACTGGAATCCCTAACAGGAAAGAAAAATTTCATGATCTGGAGAACAGAGAAAACATACCGGTAAAACACATATAACATAATCAAGAATGGAACAAACAAATATGCAATCACAATTAAGACAAAAATTATTGTAAAACGAAAGTTTGACCTTTAGTTATCAATAATTCATGATTGATCATTCAACATTTATGTTGATAGTATATATATCGGAACATGAAAACCAAACGATCTAATTCCTAAATGAGGGCAGGCCTCGGATTTAGTTCTCTATGATTACAAATCAAAATAACAAGAAGAACATACAAAACTTAAAATCGCCAGAATAGACTTTTAGAATTGAAAATCAAAATTGTGTAGCATGTACAGTCAATTTCTATATTTAATAAGTTTCTCGCTTCTGTCAACCACCACCCCCTCTCGAATGAGAAAACAAGGGTTTTATACAAAGGTTTCAATCACTGTTCGAATAACTATCCAATAACTTCTTAAAAAACAAATATGTATTTCGAAAATGATTATTTGAAAATAGATTTCCTTCTCTCGTAAATGGTTTAAGACTTCAATAATTTCTCTTTAACTTTGGACTTAGGACTCCACACTCATTAGTCTTCCATGGAGGTAGTTTATCCAAATTATAATCCTTCCTTAATGAATAACGTGCATAAAATAAAACATGAGTTCTGAATTAATAACAACAAATAAATAAACACATGAACAAACCCTGTAACTTTTCCTCATACATTAAATTTACTCATAAAATTGTTAAGGAAAAACATTATTCACATACCTCATGTTCTTGAAAAAATCCTCTTCATATTTAAGTTACACAATATTATCATATGGGTAAATTTCCAAATAAATTAACAAGTTTTAAATAAACCTTGAATACTGAAAACACATTCACCTAATATGTGTGCACTCAAATTATTTTTCAATTGAAGAATTAATTTCCCGTGAATGTAATGGTGGCTTTCACAGTAAACCGTCGAAACTCTTTAAAAATTTCAACAAAATCATAAAACATTCTCTCCACCGTAGGAGAGAAAATGCATAGGTGAAGGTAGGTTCAATGCAAAACCCTAAATGTTTTAGGTGGCTCTATAAACCTTTTACAAAGTTAAATTGAATTTAGAATTACATTTATAAAGGCATTGAACATGTAATGGTCTAGAGATGAGAGCCATCTTTAATCGATGGTTGATAACTCCCATCGCGTGGAGAGTTGGAGCGAGGTTAATGAGCTATTTGAGGTGCGATGAAATCTTAAGGTGAGCTTTATTTAATCGGAGGATGGTCATTCCTTATCGGGTGGTAAGGTGGTGGTGAGTTAACCTCCCTTCTCTGCTCCGATGACCTTAGTACGAATGAGTGGGGCCTCATATTTAAGGAGTCGTCTACAGAAGCGGAGGAATTGCCCGTGGTCGAAATCCGAGTTTAATCTAGGATGGTCTGATCCCTTCTTAGTGTGACAATTTTGTTTGTCACTTAGAAGATCATGTCAGCCTGTATCGACGAAGATCACTATTCCGAGACAGAAATACATTCGAAGCCGAAAAAGAGATCAAGCCTTTTTCATCGACAAGCTTTGAGGACAAAGCTTTTGAGGAGGAAGGCAATGTTATGAATAAATATATAGGAAATAATGTAAAATAATGTAAATGATAATAACCATAAATAATTATTAGTTAATTAGTAATTAGGTTGAAGAGTCATGTCTAAATGAGACATGACTCTCCATGAAGAGACACTTGCTTGGTATATAAGCAAGCCTCTCGTTCTCATTGTATCATCAATATTATTCATATTTAATATATAATATTTGTATCCTCATGGATATCTTTATATTCCAAGCCTTCTTGAGTAATTAATCTATAGAAGGAACTTTGCTCGCTTCATGCAGTTTTTGAATCATGTTTTTGATGGTGGAAATGGATTCAACGCCAACAAAAAAGCCTAAAGCACCTAAAATTATGAATTTTAACAGATTTTAGTTGGATTTACAAAAATCTATGCTAGATCTTTTCAAAATATAACCAGAATTTCCATAACTTTCAGGGCAAAAAAGCATAATTTTTAGACTACGGCCATATTTAATACGATAATGCTTATATTTAATATTGGCTTTATGCAAAACTTAATATAAAGTTTTCGAAGCCTTTTTTCATTTTAATAATCATTTCAATATTAAAGCCTCCATTAAATATATTTACGTGATACTACATTGCATATCCGATAAAAAAAAATCATAAGGTAAATCTAGTTCTTGTTTTACAATGCCTAACTGTAATGAGACAAGGATTTTTATTTTTATTATTTTCTTTTTAATATTTATGTTTTAAAACAATAAGATATACCTCAATGGTCAGATATAATATTTCAGTGTAGGATAACATAGCCAAATTTCAAAGTTTTTTGTTTTGAACCTAGGGCTTAGTGTTATGAAACCAGCTCGCAAAAGATAGAAAAGATAGATCAACACCTTAGAATTCAGCCTCTTCGAGGGGGCAACCTCCTTTATATTACATAAATGAACAATTCTTAGATGATTCAAATGACAAAACCTCCTTTCTATATATAGGAGTCTAAGGAGTCACAATATAACCCAGCCGACCTAACAATAATAATATAAAGGCATAAAAATAACAATAGAGGGATTCTATGGGGCACAGTAATAACAATATGGGGACAATAGGGGCACAACAATATTAATAAGGGATACAACTACAATAGTAATGGGGTAATCACTAGTATTATAGGGACCTAACATGCCCCTCTGCTTCAAAAAAGTGTTGTCCTCAACGCTTCAGTAGTTTTGGATGCTTTTGTATAAAATTCTCATCCTCCCATGTGGAATCTTCTGTGGATAAGTTCTTCCACTTGATGAGATACTCCGAAATTGATCGATTTTGTAGCTGTCTAGTTCTTGTTTCTGTGACTGCTTCCGGTTCTAATATAATTTTTCCTTCCTCGTCAAGTTCTGGAAATATTGTTTGAACTGGGAGCTTGTCGCCTATAACCTTCTTTAAACATGAAACATGGAAAACTGGGTGCACTCAAGAAGCTGCAGGAAGCTCCAATTTGTATGCCATAGTACCAATCTTTTGCAACACCTTGTACAGACCATAATACTTTGGTGATAATTTATTATCCTTCTTAGCTTGCTTGAGGGACATTTGTTTATATGGTTGTAGCCGTAGGAATACCCAATCACCTACATCAAAACTTCTTTCGCTGCGATGTTGATCTACCTGTTGTTTCATTCTATTCTGCGCCAACACGAGGTTATCCTTTAAGAGTTGGAGGACTTGTTGTTGATGCTCGATGTGATGTTCCACTGCTTGAACCTTAGAATTTTCTCTTAAATATGATGTGATGGATGGTGGCTAATATCCATAAAGTGCCATAAACGGGGTCATTTTTGTTGTTGTATGGAAGGAAGTGTTATACCACCATTCAGCCAGAGGCAACCATTTTACCCATTGTGTATGTTTATCAGATACAAAGCAACGAAGATATCCTTCCAAACATTTGTTTACTATCTCAGTTTTCCCATCAGATTGAGGATGATAAGATGAGCTATGACCTAACTGAGTACTGAGACAAGAAAATAATTCTATCCAAAAATTTCCAGTGAAAATGGGATCTCTGTCACTTACAATAATCTTTGGGTTTCCATGTAGCTTTTGAATTGTTTCCTTAAATGCAGTAGAAACTGTACTGGCTTTAAATGGATGTGATAATGCACAAAAGTGTGCATACTTGGTAAGTCTATCAACTACCACCATGATGACACTCTTTCCCTCAGACTTGGGTAAACCTATGATAAAATCCATTGAAACCTCCTCCCAATGTTGGCTTGGAATGGATAAAGGTTGTAATAGACCCAGGGTCTTAATTGTTTCAACTTTATTTTGTTGGCAAACCAAACATTCTGCCACAAACTTTTGAATATCCGATTTAAGGCCATCCCAAAAAAATTCCTTCTTAACCCTGTGGTAAGTTTTTAAAAATCCTGAGTGCCCTCCTAAGGGAGAAGTGTGCAATTCCATAAGAATCTTTTGTTTGAGTTGGGAATTCTTACAGAGGTATAAGCGATCTTTATACCATAATGAATCATTTTGCCAGCTAAATGTATCAGATGTACTAGAATCTTGTTGTAACTTTCGAATAAGTGCCCACACTTCTTCATCATTCTTCCATTCCTCCCTTGCTCGTTTATCCAATCTGGTTGGATAATAGAAATGGCACACATCAATGCTTCCACTTCCTCATCCTTTCTTGAGAGTGCATCTGCCACCACATTTTGCTTCCCTTTTTTTTAAATGATTTCAAAGTCATAACCCAACATCTTTGTGACCCACTTTTGTTGCTCTTCAGAGGATAATCTTTGTTCTAAAAAGTATTTAAGGCTATCATGATCCGTTTTCTTAAGTGCATGTAGTATCACCAACATTTCCTTCTCATAAATAGTTTTGTGTAAAAACTTTCCCTTAATTGGACGACTTTCAAAAGTAATGGGTCTTTCATCTTTCATTAAAACAACACTAATTCCATTTCCTGAAGCATCACATTCCACAATAAAGGTTTTTGTGAAGTCCGGTGTAGCTAAGACCGGTGCTTGGCACATTGCCTCTTTAAGATGTTCGAAGGCCTTTGTTGCTTCTGGAGTCCATGAAAATGCATCTTTCTTCAATAATGTTGTTAGAGTTGCTGCTATTCTCCCATAATTCTTAACAAACTTGCAATAATACCCTATCAACCCGAGAAATCCTCGCAGATGCTTTATGGATGTGGGGATTTTCCATTCCTTAATGGCTTTAATTTTGCTAGGGTCTACCTTAACTCCTTCATGAGATACAATATGACCCAGATATTCCACCTCTTGTACTCCAAAGAAACATTTGGATCTTTTGGCATATAATTGTTTCTCCTCCAATAGTTGTAGCACCCTGTCAACATGTTCAACATGATCCTTCCAAGACTTGTTGTAGATTAGTATATCATCAAAAAATACTAACACAAATTTTCTAAGGAAGGGTTTGAAAATGGAATTCATCAAACCTTGAAATGTAGAAGGTGCATTGGTAAGGCCAAAAGGCATGACCAAAAATTCATAATGACCCTCATGAGTTCTAAATGTTGTTTTCAAAATGTCTTCAGTCTTCATTCTGATTTGATGATATCCTGAACGAAGATCCAACTTGGTGAAGTAAATTGATCCATGCAATTCATCTAGTAATTCATCAATGACAGGGACAGGAAACTTATCTTTAATAGTGAGCTTGTTGAGCTCCCTATAATCCGGACACATGCGCCATGATCCATCCTTCTTGTGCACCAATACTACTGGAGCAGAGAAAGAACTTTGGCTAGGTTGAATTATACCAGCCTCTAACATTTCTGCAACCATACGTTCAATTTCACTCTTTTGGGCATAGGGATATTTGTACGGCCTGATGTTTGGAGGAACACTTCCTGGAATCAGATGAATAGCATGATCATGATCACGAATAGGTGGGAGACCTTTGGGAATCTCAAATACCTTGGAATGATTGTCCAAGACTTTTTGGAGATCTGGAGAAATAGATGATTTCGATGTGGAAACATCTAGCGAACATAATTGTGAAATTACACCTCTTTGTTCCTTTTTTAGAAGCTTTGTCATACCGTTAGAGCTGATTATCTTTCCCGGTTTCCCTGCAATACCCCTTAATTCAACTTCCTTTCCTTCCGCAAAAATTTAATGAAAAGTTCTTGAAAATTAAAAGCTATTGTACCCAAGGATTGTAGCCATTGGACTCCTAGTACAACATCAACACCTCCCATTGGAATGGAACGAATTGGGCTAGTCAATACATATTCTCCCATGGATAGCTTGATATTATGGCACTTTCCAGAGCAATTTATTGTTCCTCCATTTGCAACCATCACTTGACACTCTGGTGCTGGATATAGGGAGCAATTCAATTCTTTTACTACCTTACAATGAATAAAATTGTGGGTACTTCCTGAATCAATCAACACTATTACCTTTTTCTTCTTGATTTGTCCTTCTATCTTGATGGTTTGAGGAGTGGTAATTCCAGCCAATGCATTACAAGATATGGTTGAATTCATTTCTTCTTTATCTAGTCTTTGTTCCTGGAGTATATCCTCTTCTTTTGACCTTTCTTGCTCCTTTTTCTTCTTCCTCTTCACAATCTATGTAGAATAATTTCTTCTCAGCACACTTATGACCTTAAGTGTATTTTCTATCACAACTGTAACAAAGCCTTTTTGCTCTTTTTTCTTCCAATTGTTGTGGTGTCAACCTTATAGGTTATGGAAGACTAGGGGCAACAACACTTCCATCTTTATAGTTGTGAGTGGTATGCTTCCTGGTTGCCATAATTTTGCTTTCCATTTTTCTTGCTAACCTGAATGCCTTCTCTAATGAATCAGGTTCCCAAAGGCGAACATCATGTTGGATATTATCCTTTAAAGTCCCTATGAACACATCAATCCTATGCTCCTCTGGAATATTTTTTACCCTTATGTTCAATTTTTGGAACTCCTCAATGTGCTCCATTATTGAACCCTTTTGTTTGAGACTTATCAATTGGCTAAAAAAAGTGTTGCTTTTTGTATCCTCATAATGTGTTGTCAATTCTTCCGTAAAAATTGCCCAAGTGATAATTTGTTTACGAGAGCAAAGCCATTGATACCATACAAATTGATTTGGTTCCAAATATAAAGTTGCAATACGTACCTTTTGTGTGTTTTGCACATGTCGAGATCGAAAAATTGCTCCATCTGTAATATCCATGTTGCGCGATCCTTGCCATCAAACTTCCTCATATCGATTTTTGGAATATGGTGGGTCTTCGATCCAACATTAGAGTCTATGAAATCATGATTAACATTTATTTTGTTCGCATCATGAGTTTCCTTTACTACCCTTTCACCATTAGTAAGTATTTCTTGTAGAAAATTTGTCAAATCTGTCTTCAAATCGTCAATCTTAGCTTCCACGCCCTTTATCTTAGATTCCACGCCATTTATCTTAGCTTCTGTTAGCTTTTGTGAGAGTGAAATTTGTTGCACTTGGTCTTGTAATTTTGATATATCATGTAGCATTTCTTCCTCTTCTTCATGAGTCATGCTAGAGCTTTCAGGTTGCTTACTAGGTGTTTGCATTTTCTTTCCTCGGGGCATCAGTTACCGATAATAATGCTCTAATATGCCCTTTGAATTCCTTCAAAATAATTTTTCAAACCAAGCTTAAGAAAAAATTTAAAAAAAATCTACACACCTTTTTTCACTTTGTAGGAGCTCGATATTGCCTCTGATGTATCTCTGTAATTTCAGATCATCCAGTTCTGAAATTGCGACCTGCAGTATCCCTCTGTGTCCTCTTTCCAATGCCGCCAGTCTAATCCCAATTGGATTCTCCAAGGAATATTTATGCCAAATCTCCCACAGTGACCTGATTATAGACTAGTTTAGTAGAGCGAACTTGTACGACGTGCCACGTGTCCCTGTTTCGACCTTTGGCTCTGAAAAATATATACAAGAAACTACAGTCCGTCCTCTTTCTGTACTTTCTTACGAAATTTCAATCCGATGCTTAGAGAGAAAGTTATGACGATTTTCCTCAGGTCACCTGTTTGGAATGTAATTCAGGAGTTTGCAAAAAGACCAACTTCCTCAGATCATATCTCCGCAAATATAGCACGAAAAGCTATGAAATTTGGACCCGAGGTTCAGTGCGATTTTTTCTCAAATATATATATTTTTTTGCTTCTGAAACGTCGTAGAAAAAAAGTTATAGCGAAAATTCCACGATGACTTATTTGGAGCAGCGAAACCCTAGAATCCAAAGCTCTGATACCAAATGTTATGAAACCAGCTCGCAAAAGATAGAAAATATAGATCAACGCCTTAGAATTCAGCCGCTTCAAGGGGGCAACCTCCTTTACATTACATAAATGAACAATTCTTAGATGATTCAAATGACAAAGCGTCCTTTCTATATATAGGAGTCTAAGGAGTGACAATATAACCCAGCCGACCTAACAATAATAATATGAAGGCACAAAAATAACAATAGAGGGATTCTATGGGGCACAGTAATAACAATATGGGGACAATAGGGGCACAACAATATTAATAAAGGATACAACTACAATAGTAATGGGGTAATCACTAGTATTATAGGGACCTAACACTTAGATATCTGGAAGTAAAGGTAAAAGTGAAAATGGTTAGTAATTCATGATAAGATCAATGGTGATATTATGTGAGGTAAAAATAGAGATTTAACATTCATGAAAGTCTATTTTCAATATTCATTACATACGTTCTTTAGGAAATTCAACCTTTCCAAATATATAGGAATCAAAGATTTGCATAATAAATAGTTTGTTTGTATATCTAATTCCCCCATTTTGTGGACAATGTTTCCTTATTTTTAGGGTTCTTAGTTATAGTAATAATAATTTAATTACGTTTTAGCCACATATACTAGTTAGTATTATTTAATATTTTAATTATTTGTATTTTGATTTTTTATGTCATATATAAAACCAAAATAATAATTAAGTGTTTCATATGCATATTTATAATATGACATTTCTTTAATATCACTTAGCTACAAGCCCTACTTATTTTTGTTTTTTAATCCCTTCTACTGATTTCCCTTTTGTATTTTAGGGAGTAATTTGAATCATAGGAGCACGATAAGGAGTTAAATGGCAATGAAACATAAAGCAACACCCTCAGAGGAGACCTAGTTCTAAGGAGGGTCAATTTGGGGACAACATGTTCTACCTCCAATCCCTCTTAGCTATTTTTTCTAAGCTATGGAACAAATGCGCTTGAAATAATGGAACCCCTTTTCCTCCTAGTGGCCAGGTTATAACACAACATGATAGTCTACTAATGGTTAGGTTTGACTGCCTTAATTCCTAACCAGAGTTACAATATAAACTCTTCTAGAGTCTTCTACATCATAATCATGTGGTTAGCCCCCTTTCTCATAAATAGTTTCGGCTAACATGGCATCCTCTCTAATTATGGTGGTGAAAATGGGAAGGTCAAATTATGAGTGGCATAACTTTCGTATATGGACTTTGATTGATGTGATTCTTGTGCCATTGGAAAAATCTTTATATGTAGAATATGAAAAAAAAACATTGCACTAAAAAAACATCATTTGATGCCTCAAAACGCTCCCATAAGGTTTCAAACCCTATTTTACCAAATGGGTCCCACCGATTAAAACAATCTATTGAGTTGATTCCTCCAAGTTTTCCACTCTAAAAACATCGAGATGGATTAAAAATAATATAAAGATCAAATCCAAATCAATTTAACAATAATAAAAGTCTTAAGAAGTTACACTTTTTTAAGGTCTAAGGGTAACACTTTTTATGACATTGGATACAGAGATCTCAAGTACACCAAGCTACAAACTAAATAAAAGAAGAAAACCCATTAAAAGCTTAAACATTGAGTTACTAGTGAGAATCGTGATATACAACCCAAAGAAAGCACATGGTTGGAGTAAATAATGTTGGCTTTATAAGGAGATGTATGTTATGACCCCAAAGCAAGCCTATATTAGGTTAAATGTATATGGTGTAACACCAAGGTGGGGCATAAATGTTGAAATATAATGTAGCTATGGTCAGCATTTTTCATTACATACCCAAAGAAGAAATTAATTTTGGTCACCTACAAGTCAGCTCCTTGAAAGTCATCAAGTTATCCCTATTAAGGCTAATTAGCCCTCAATTCAAGCCTATTTATATGAGGTCATTGACATTCATTTGGTCAACCATCAGGCAAGCAATTCAGTCTGTAATCAATAAGAAGTTTGGTCCTCTATTACAGGGATATCCACACATGCAAAGGGTAAAAAGGAAGTCTATTACAACTTCGTTGACCTAATTCTTTAGAGTGAAATTGAGCATATTTTGTCTTACATATTTCACTCATGTTTGGGCTATCATATTGTGTCATCTAGAATATCGTATACTACAGAGAAGCTCGCTCTCTTTGATGTGTTTTATTTCTAAATTTTATTAAGAGTTTTTGGGTTGAATTTGTGATCAGTTTGTTGGTATCATCCGTGGTTACTATAATAAGAATTCCAACCTCCTATCACAGTGACTACATGCCTATATTTCATCCTCCTTGTGCAAACCTTGTTTGTTGGAAAAAGGTGGAATTTATGAGAAAACTTTGATTGGGTATTGCATTTTTGATTATCTTGGATTTGTTGGAACATTTTGATGTACTTTGATGGACATAATCTCTCTCTCATAAGGAAAGAATTTTTGGGTTTCCCCATGTGGGTTTTCCCCTAACTGTGAGCCTAATAATGGTGTCACTTGTCTCTTGCTTATTGTCTATCGTTCATTGTTTACTATGATCTTTGTTTACTGTTCTTGTTGAAGAATTTAATGGTCATTTTTTTTCATGTATAGCTACTTGTTGATTAAAGGATAAAGAACGAATTGATTGCATAAATAGAAGTAGTTATCAAATTGTGAAAATTTGTTATAGTATTTGCATCACTAGAATTTCAACATGGTATGAAACCTAGATCAAAAGAGAAGCATGAGAAGGACGTCTATCATGCGAATTTGAGGCTTTGTGACTATGCATAAATTTCCTGTGACTCATGAAATGTTCTCTCTGTGGTTCAAGTCTTGTTTGCCTAATCGAATTTTTGTAGCAAAAGTTTTGTACCAGAAAGAATTTTTCATGAATTCGAGTTTGATATGACAATTTTTGATATATCAAAGTGAGTGATTCGAGTCTCTATATCAAGCATAATATGAATTCTTGATCAAGTTATTATTGTTGGCCTAAGCCTATGGAGGAAGTATGTAATGGCATCAAGAATGGATCTAAAGTTTAAGACTTGTGAACAAAGGATCGAAGTATGCCCAAACTATGAAAGAAGATCCTTGAAATTATAATCTACTCAAAGTTAGAGGTTTCATAACGAAAAAGGGATGAAATTCCTGTTGAGATATTTTTTAGTGATCGTAAGGTCTATGGAAAGTGATATTCTCCTTTGGTTCATAATTAGGGTGGCTCGATGGCACGTAATAAACTCTGGTTCATTTTATTATTACTCGTATCTCATAAGGATGCGCACAATGGTGACATTGCAATGGCTCGCACAAGTTCACTCAATGACTCACTCTAAAAGCTCACACAGTGGCATCACATCTCTGAATGAGTAATAACTCACATGGTTCACATGTAATCACTATGCATTGTGGCTTATTTACTATGAACGTATCATCTCTCTCTATATTATGAATATTTGTGACATTAATAGGATATGGTTTGTGAAACATCACATAACTCAACAATAACCTTGCAAGTGAGATATATAACATAACTGAGTTGCGACGGTAAATTACTAGGAGTCTAAAATTAGTTCTAAATTTGTAATAGATGACAAATTTTCAAAAGAATTCCATCTTCACTAGCATCAAGTCTAGGTGAAGCACAGGTATGAGAAGATGTGACATTATCATCATTTCAAATACATAAAAGAACGACATTTCCATGAAGCTGACCTAAAGTTCGGAAGAGAGGATGTTGTTTTTTTTTTTTTTAATAAAGATTATCAAGACTATATCTCTGCTAAAGAGGACAAGCAAGGTTGCAAAAACAATTGCAGGCATAAAATGTTGAAAGCAAGGATGGAAGAACAAAGTGTTTTAATGATAATTAAACTTAGCACTCAATCAAATATTTACAAGAAATAAATATGATAAAATTTGCAGAGGTATGTTGTGCACCTTTTTATAGCTCATGATGGTCACTTAAAAGATCTAGAGTTTGATGAATTTTTTTATAGCATGCTAGTTGAATTTTACATGGATGATAAGTTTTGATTACTTTAAAGTTTCTAGGGTTTACATAGAGCTTGTAATTCCTAACGTGGTTGATTTTGAAGACCTTATAATATCTAGGGTTTTACAACTAACTTTGGTTGTAGAACTTTGTAGATTGTAAGTGACAAGTCTCGGCATCTAGGGTTTATAAACCCTAGCAAGATATGGAATAAGAGGAGAAACCCTAGAGATAGAAACCCTAATTGATTTCTTCTGTTATGGAAAGATATAGAACCCTAGTTCCTAAGAATGACAAATGACATGAAGAAGAGGGAGTTGTCATGAGCTCAAAACATAAGCATCTTGTATTTCTTTTTACTGACATTGAACTGTTTATCGTGTCCAAACCCTAGTTAGGGCTTGGAGATGAAAATGGACCAAATCTGGTGACATGATATGTTTGAAGCCAATTTTTTTGATATGGATAATGAATTGGACAAGTTCAACTCCTTGATTGTGATATGGACTCAATGATGATGCTCATTGATGATAAAAAGGTTGAATTCATAAAGACCAAAGATTAAGAGGGATTTGAATAGATAAGTATCTTGTGTTTTTGTTTTATTTTAAAATCGTGACTAATGATATGAACTCTTTGATGATGATAAGACACCCTTGATAATGTGGCTGTCAACTCTTTATTGATGTAAACTACCTAAAGTTGTATGGACTTTTTGATGATTTGGATGATGATATGGACTCCTTAAGGATATTGATGTGGACTCCTTAATGATGAATGATGCGTACTCTATGATGATGTGTATTCCTTGTTGATGATGATAAGTACTCCTTGCTGACAATAATATATAACACATTGATAATGTGGATGATATGATTCGACTCCATGATGATTACCTCATGCATATGATGATCTAAATGATGATGATGTGGATTCGTTAATAACATGGACTCATTGATAATGTTGATGATGATAATGAGGATTCATTGATGACATGGACTCACTGATGATGTTAATGAGGACTCGTCAATGATGTTGATAATGATAATGAGGACTTGTTGATGATATGGACTCATTAATGATGAATTTGACTAGGCTCCTTGATGATGATGATGATGTGGACTCGTTGATGATATTGTTGATAATGTTTTGACTTGATCATGATATGTACTCCCTGATAATATAGAAGATATGTACTACTTATTTGGACACCTTTGTGATATGGACAAGATCAATTTCTTGGTGATGATATGGTCAACTTCTTGATGATGACATGAACTCAGTGATCATATGATATGGATTCCTTAACAATGTAGACTACTTGATGATGATGAAGATATGGACTCAAAGATAATGTAGACTCCTTGATGATGATGATGATTCGTTGATGATGTAGACTCCTTATTAGTCTACTCCTTGATTATGGTATGGACTCCTTGACTATGTGATGAGATTAACTCAAGCTAAGATCAAGAGGGAGCTAACACACTATCAAAAGATAAGCATTATCTTAATTTTTTCTATTGATTATTTCATTATGAGTCTCTTGGCTTGCTTGGTTGTTCTTGTCCTTCCATAGTCTTCTAGTGAGGATTACAGGGGCATAATGAAGACTGGCCAAGTGTGGCAAATCATTGGAAATGATGGAAGAACAATGTGACAAGAAGACTCATGACTGGATGAGCTCTATACTCAGAGGGGGCAGACAAGATCAACATGATTGAAGCATGTCCCTGATCTATGAAGGTGGCTAGAAGTTTTGAAGATCGATACTAATCTAGATATGATTAAGATGAGCCCATGATTCCTGTGTAAGAGGGAGTTACTTTTGAAGCATGAACCTAGTGATATCCTTGACACAATGGACTGCAGGTCCATCAATATATTCATGATGAATGATTTGAAGAAGTTGTAAGATTGATATTTGTTGGATTCGATTGTGTTATGCTAGATTTTACATCTATAGTTGTTTCTGTGAAAAACCACTTATGTTGGATTTGATTATGGTTTGTTGTTGCTAAGGTTTTCTTCTGAGAGAAGCCCCACCTGAAGCAAGATGAACATATGAATGTTATTGTTTGAAATCCACGATGGCTACATTTATGATGATGAACTGATTGTTGATGTTTATATGAATAAACTGGGATGAATGAGAATCCCATTGAAGAGGGTGCATTGATTACGTAAAATCATGGTTAGACCATCTCCTATAGGTTGTGTTCCAAGAGACATTGTTTTCCGGGAGATGTATTGATGGATTCGCATCTCCTGTAGGTTATGTACCGAGAGAAATTTTTATCCGGGAAATATATTGATGGATTCCTCCCGTAGGCTATGTGCCGAGAGACATTGTTGTCCGGGAGATGTATTGATGGGTTCCTCACGTAGGTTGTGTGTTGAGAGACATTGTTGTCTGGGATATGTATTGATGGATTCCTCACGTAAGTTGTGTGCCGAGAGACATTGTTTCCCGGGTGATGTATTGGTGGATTCCTCCAGTAGGTTGTGTGCCAAGAGACATTGTTGTTCGAGAGATGCATTGATGGATTCCTCTTGTAGGTTGCGTGCCGAGAGATATTGTCGTTCGAGAGATGTATTGATGGATTCCTCCTGTAGGTTGTGTGTTGAGATACATTGTTGTCTGGGAGATGTATTGATGGATTCCTCTTGTAGGCTATGTGTCGAGAGACATTTTTGTCTCGGAGATGCCTTGATGGATTCCTCCCATAGATTGTGTGTTGAGAGACCTTGTTGATCCGAACCTAAATAGGAACGCAACAATATAATCATAAACATAGAGATGCAACAGAAAAAATTAATAGAAAAAGATTGAACTATGCTTACAAACAGAATGGAAATAAGATAGATTGGGCGATGATAGCTTATCTCTGAGAAGATATGTGGCGGCTACATGCCTCTAAATTGTGTTACAATGAGGCTCAAGGGCATATTTATTATTGTAAAACATGAAAAAACCCTAAACAACCAAAACCCTAACCCCAGGAGATGTAACACCAAGAGTTTGTGGGCCCCGTTGGGGTTAGTTGAGCAACCAACTTCCCAGGGTCGTAACTTGGTCATATTATCTTCGTTTGGCGCGTATGATACCTTGTTGGAAAGGTCTTTATGAGTACTAAAAATTTCATCATGGGCCCTTTCCAATCACTATGGTCTTGCCACGAACCCAAAAAAACGTCGTTTAGGGGGTCAAAACTACTCCGGAAGTTCAAGACCCAAAAAAACTGCTAAAAATACTAAATCCTGAAATGAACAAGGAAACAAATGAAACTGACTAGGGGGTCTAGGTGGAATAAGCGGGTGGTCACCAATATCCACCTGGATCATTCCTCCCCCCTTAGGAAGCAATGGTCCCCATTGCGTGCAGAGCCTCCATGAGGTGAGGAGATTACTGTTGAACTTGGTCCCTGGTGAACTACTTGCCTTGGTGAAGGAGTTGGCGTGCTTTGACAACTCGATATAGATATATCCTCTATTGGCGAGTGTTTTGATCTGTGTGTCCATGATCCGATCAGTTTTGGCTTGTTCCACGCAGTTCGGGTTGAGCTCTGTTGGTGTGAGTTGTTTTGCAATGTCAGATGTGTCCAACAATGGTGGAAAGTACGGTCAAATGTGATCTACACTGAACACTAGGTGTATACCAAGGAACGGTGGGATGCTAAGCTCGAAGGATTTTTCACCGATGGCCTTGGTGATGGTGTATGGCCCATATCAGAGCGGGCAAAGCTTGCGGTGGGGTCCAACAAGGCGCTTCTTGTGGAAATGTAGCCAAACTTTGTCGCCCGCCTGGAACTTGTGTGGCACTTGATGCCGATCATGGTGCTACTTGTACTTAGCATTATCTCTATCCAATATATCATGGACCTACTGGCGGATGTGATGAATGCACTCAATTAAGTTGTTATCCCTTTCAGCTTCGAACTGAACGTGAGTCGAATCTACCTGAATGGATGCAAATGGTATGGCCACATCAATGGGGCATAATGGATGAAATCCCAACCCTACCTGAAAGGGGTTGTGGCCTATTGAGCTGTGGAGAGCTATGTTGTAGTTGTGTTGGACATAAGGGAGACTTTCATCCCACGTGCGTGGATGCTTCGAGTTGTACATGCGCAGAATGTGTATGATCATCATGTTGAAAACCTCTATTTGGCCATCAGTTTGGGGATGGAAAGTCGTGGACTTAGTAAGTTTTGTATTCAACATCGACCAGAGAATTGACCAAAATGTACTCAGGAATTTGTTGTCGCGATCTGAGACAATGGACTATGGGATCCCAATGTGTACCCATACTTGCTCAAAGAAGAGCTTAGCAGTGGCCTCTGATGTGATACTCTTCTTGCAGACCGCCATGATGGCCATCTTAGAAAATCTGTCGACGACCATAAAAATGCAATAATTGTCATGCTTAGTAGAAGGAAGGCCCGACATGTAATCCATGGAGATAGATTCCCAAGGCTGGCGAGGAGTAGGTAGAGTATACAGGCCTTGCTTCTTAATGGTTAGTTTGGCAATGACACAGGCGTTACAGGATCTAATGTACTGCCCAACATCCTGACGAAGTTTCAGCCAATAAAAATACTTCTGCAATACCACCACTGTTTTCTCTACTCCAAAATGTCCAACGACCTAACTGTAGTGCACCTCCCAAATCATCTTGGCACACTCACTTGAAGGAACATAGATGTGTCCCAAGTGGCATAACAATGCATCCTAAAGGTGAAATTTGGAACTTGCTTCCCTTCCAGGAGTGTCTAGTATATGCTGTCGAATTCTGGATTGCTCTTGTAAAGATGCAGCCACCCCGATGTCTCATGCCCACAGGAGTTGAGTACAGTGATTAGCGCCATGACTGGTGGTCAGAAGAGGCAATCAGCAACATTATTAGTGTTTCCCTTCTTATACTTAATGTTTAAATGGAACTGTTGCAAATAGGTGGACCATTTCTGATGGTGATCATTCTGCAACTTCCCTTGTGTTTGTATGAACTATAGAGGTCGATGGTTTGTGTGGATGACCATTTCCTTCCCCAGAATGTAATTCTTCCATTAACGGCAGGAATGCACAATGGAATACATCTATTTGTCATAAGTGGGGTACTTTAAGACTGTGTCTGAAAGTGTCTCACTGTTGTAAGCCACTAGATGCCTATGATGAGTAAGAACCACACCAATAGCATAGTCAGAGGCATCTGTCTCAATCTCAAATGGTTGTTTCAGGTCTGGTAATGTGAGCACTAGTGCAGAATAGAGGCAATTCTTCAACTAGAAGAATGCTTTTTTTTGGGTTTCCGACCAAAAAAAAATTTGCTTTCACTCCACCCTTGGTGACTTGACTTAAAGGGCAAGAGATATGAGAGAACCCCAACATGAACCTACAGTAGAAATTGGTAAGACCCAAAAATTTGTGGAGCTTTGTTAGAGTGGTTGGGGGTGGCCAATCCCAGATGACTTGTATCTTGGATGGATCCACATGTACACCTGCTCATCAATGATGTACCCCGGATATTGAACCTGGGTCATGCCAAAGGTGCATTTCCCCAAGTTAGCACACATCTTGTGTTGGCACAGGGTTTAAAGGACCACTCGAATATGGTGGAGGTGCTCTTCCAAACTCTGGCTGAAGATCAATATGTCATCTAAATACACCACCACGAATACACTGGTGAAAGGTCACAAGATGTCATTCATTAGTCTCATGAAGGTTGCAAGGGCATTCGTCAATCCGAACAACATGACCAACCATTCGAAAAGGCCCTCCTTGGATTTGAAGGCATTCTTCCACACATCAGAGGGTTCAATAGGCACCTGGTGATAACCTAGCTTCAAGTCAATCTTGTTGAAATATTTAGCCCCCTTTAGCTGGTCTAGAAGGTCATCAATCCGCGGGATTGGGTACCTATTCCAGATAGTGATCTTGTTCAGCACCCAATAGTCAATACAGATCCTCCATGTCCCATCCTTCTTCTGTACCAATACAATCGAGCTCCCACAAGGTGATGAGCTTGGCCTGATGTGCCCTTTCTGTAATAGTTCTTAAATCTGCCTCTTGATCTCATCATTCTCCATAATAGAGCGTCGATAGATCAGTCCATTGGGCAGCGACACGCCCAAGGTCAGATCAATGGAGTGCTTGACCTGACAATGCAGAGGTACCCCTATGGGTGAGGTAAAAATATCCCTGTACTCCTCCACGACCTTGTCCATCTGTTGTTGTTGTGCAGAGGAGACCTGCCTGGAAGCCGTGGCCATAACCTTCTTCTTGCCCTAGAGGCGAATCATAAGGAAAACAAAATTCCTAGTCTGGGAAAGGATCTTACTGCATTGCTTTGCAGTGATCAAAGAGATGGTGGTAGGCGGGGCTGCCTCCATTATCATGTACAACTTATTAGCCAAAGTAATAATCACAGAGCAAGGTCTAAACTCATATACAACATGTCGCTTCCATAAGTATGGTTGTCCTAGCAATACATCACAAACTTCAAGAGGAGAAACGTCACACATTACCTCATCCGTGAAGGGCTTGATGCTATAGGGAAGGCGGCACCGTTGGCTGACAAGAAGATCTCATCCTTGGTGAAGCCACCTGATGGTGTATGGTTGTAGATGTGTTATAGTCTTTAGGCCTAGACGCTTCACGACCTCTACTAAAATGAGGTTCTTTTGGCTCCTGCTATCGACAATGAACTACAGCGGAGAACCCTTCACCCACATCTGTGAGTGGAAGAGGAGTTCCCCCTCCTCTTGATCTTCAGGCTCAATCTTTTGGATCTTGGTGGTGGCCACAGTGGCATTGGGCTCCTCATCAATGATCTACTTCCCTTTTTCAGTTCCCTTATCAGGTTCAGATTCAAATTCAGAGTCAGAACCTGCATATGATTTGGAAGCCTTTAGCTTGACCACCAGTGACTGCTTGTCCCGACACTCACTTGTATTGTTAGTGGAGCTCTTATGGAACTCACACCATTTTCTCGTGTCCTTCTTTGTCTTCGGGGTGTTGTTCTTTGCTTGCTGCTTCGGTGGATTGTCCTGGGTAGCGCTACCTTGGCTTGGTCCTTTGTTCTTTGGTTTGGGGGCACCTTTTCCTTGCTTTGGATTCATAGATACAAAGTCTCACTGCTTCTGTTTAAGATTCCGCTCAATCTTGACAGTGTACCGATACGCCGTGCCGAGTGAGGAAATGTCCAGGAACTCCATCTCATCTTGGATGTACTTGTGTAGACAGTCGCGGTACTTGAGCACCAAATTCCGCTTGGTATCCTTGATACCCAACTTCATGCGAAGGGTATGGAAAGTATTTTTGAACTCTGGCACATCTTGGTCCCTTCCCTGCCGTAGCGTGATCCACTTTATGTATTGGTCTTCATAGCTCATGACAGGGTAATATTTTTCCTTGATGGCATAGCGGAAAATTCCAAGTGGGTGCAGCTAAAAACAACGAGGGTTCACTCTCATCCTTTTGTTCACAGTAGGTTTCCCACCAATCCTTGATGTGTGGGGCACTTCAAGAAGTGATAAAGTAATCTTTTCCCGATTGGAAAAGTCATGAACTTAAAAATGTCCTTCCAATAGATTTAACAATTTATCTATGACATCTGCATCTGTCAGGCCTTCGAATATGGGGATATCAAAGTTAACTTGCGTTGGGTTGTGTTATATTCTTTCCACGTAGTTAACAGGGGGTTTGAAGGGCACCCGTAACCCCACTTTATGGGGTCCGGGGCAGCGCCCCAGAAAATTTTGGTTTTGGACCCAATGTTAGGTTGGGCGGACCCACCTATGGTTTTGTGCATGATTTTCACACATGTTTTTTGGACGCGATGGTTTTCGGTCCATGGTATTGGATGCTTCGGCATGTATAAATATGTATTGTAACATTGAAAGGAACATAATGAAAAATCAAGCTGGTAGTCTTGGTCTTGGGATCCAGTGGGAAAATCTCTGTGTAAATGTGTTTTATGTGTTATGCTCTCGCATTGTTTATTTTTCTGTGTTTTAGAATTCGTATGCAGGTAATTTCTGTATGGGGTTAAAACCTACATTTGGTATCAGAGCTGTTTTGGCTTCAAGGGGACGCCTTTGTTACTGAGGGGTTTTGCTCAGGCCTGTGGTAGACACTGTTCAATGGGAGATCTACGAGATCAATTCTGGTGGTGAAAGAAGATGGCGAGCAGTGGAAAGATAGAGATCGAGAAATTTAATGGTCAGAGTTTTGTGTTGTGGAAACTCAAGATGGAGGATCTGTTGGCGGATAAAGACCAGTGGATAGGCAAAGAGCACAATACGATTGTGTGTCTCAAATTCAGTATTGTTGAATGTATCAGGGGAAGCTACGGCAAAGGCTTTGTGGGACAAGTTAGGGACTTTGTACCAATCTAAGTCTCTGGTGAATAAACTGTTCCTGCGGAAAAAGCTGTATAACCTGAGGATGAAAGATGGAAACTCGGTGACAGAGCATCTGAATGCATTTAATACTGTGGTAAGTCAGTTAGCATCTGTTGATATTAAAATTTCAGATGAAGATAAGTGCATTAGTTTGTTGTGTTCTCTACCAGATTTGTGGGATAGTCTGGTTATTGCAATAGGTAGCAATGCAACTGCCTTGCATTTTGATGAAATAGTCTCATCCTTGCTGGCGGAGGAGATGAGATGGAAAAATATGGAGAGCCAAAATGGTGATGCCTTATCTGTATGAGAGTAGACCCAGAACAGAAACAAAAATAAGTCATCGAGTGGGAGATCTAAATCTCCAGGAAAACCTGTAAAGGTGGTGTGCTGGAAATGTGGAAAGGAAGGACACTACAAAAGGGACTATAAATCTAAAGCTCTTGACAAAGGAAAGGGATCTGATGAGGCTCCTTCTACAGAGGCGAAAACCACCTCAGATGAAGGTGGTGATGTGTACTTAGCTTCTTCAAGTACACATGTAGATCATGAGGCATGGTTGATTGACTCAGGTGCATCCTTTCACTTCACTCCCCATAGAGAGTGGTTTTGCGAGTATGAGAAATATGATGGTGGTGATGTCTTCTTTGGGGATGACGGGAAGGCTAGAATCGTTGGTCACGGAAAAGTAAAGTTGAAGTTGCAAGGTGGAAGGGTTATAACGTTTCCAGGTGTTCTACATATTCCTGCATTAGCCAAAAATCTGATTTCTGTTAGCAAGTTAGATGATGCAGGTGTAAAAACAGTGTTCGAGAAGGATACTTGCAAGATGGTTCGAGGAGCACTTGTATTGATGCGGGGAGTTCGGATTGGAACTATGTACAAGCTGCAAGGTAGCACTGTTATTGATGGGTGCAATAGTTCTGTGGTTCCTGAAAGTGGAGCAGAAAATCTAGTGGTCTCTGGAGAGAAGACCATGCAGTGACATCAAAGGCTTGGACATATTGGAGAAAAGGGCCTTCGGGTACTTCATGGTAAAGGTATGGTAGAAGGTATTAGTAATAGCTCTCTGGATTTTGATTTCTGTGAAAATTGTGTATATGAGAAACAGAATCGGGTGAGTTTCCCCTCTGGTAGTAAGAGGGCGAAACAGATGTTAGAACTTGTGCACAGTGATGTGTTTGGACCTGTGAAGGTTCCATCACTGGGTAAGTCTGTGTACTATGTATCATTTATAGATGACTTCTCAAGGAATACATAGATATATTTCCTTAAGAAGAAATCTGAAGTCTTTGACAGGTTTAAAGAATTTAAGGCTCTTGTGGAAAACCAGACAAAGAAGAAGATAAAGGTGCTAAGGACAGATAACGGTGGAGAGTTTTGCAGTAAGGAATTTGAAGAATTCTGTAAGAAGTGTGGTATAGCATGGCAGAAGACTACTCCATATACACCTCAGCAAAATGGAGTTGCAGAAAGAATGAATAAGACATTGATGGAAAGGGTAAGAAGCATGCTCAGTGGTGTCGGGTTAGGACAGGAATTCTGGGCAGAGGTGGTGGATACTGCATGTTACTTGGTCAACAGGTCACCTTCATCAGCGTTGGAGGATAAGACTCGACAAGAGGTATGGACTGGTAAGAAACCCTCTCTTTCACATCTGAGGGTATTTGGATGTGATGCATATGTACATGTTCCAAGGAGAAACGAACCAAGTTGGAGAGTAAATCTGAAAAGTGCATCTTTATTGGGTACAAGGATGGTTTAAAGGGTTATAAGCTTTGGAACCCAGTAACAAGGAAGGTTGTGTACACCCGAGATGTGGTGTTCAGAGAAGTGAAAGATGTTATTAAACATGAAGTCCGACGAAAGGAACTTGAGAAGATAGAGTTTGAGCTAAAGGAGGAAGAATCAGACTCTATAGCAGAGGAGGAATCAGAAGATGAAGAGCCACAAACTCTAGCTGTGAGAAGATTAGTTCGAGAAAGAAGGCAGCCTGAAAGGTATAGTCCATCTGCTTTCTGTTCAAATTTTGCTTTATCTATTACTGACGATGATCCCAAAACTGTGAAGGAAGCAGTGGATTCAGAGGATGGAAAACTCTGGAAAGAGGCCATGGTTGATGAAATGGCATCTTTGCACAAAAATGAGGCTTGGGATCTGGTGGAGTTGCCGGCTGGAAGGAAACCCATTGGCAGCAAATGGGTGTTCAAAAAGAAGACAAATGCAGAAGGAAAAGTGGAGAAATACAAAGCTCAGTTAGTAGCAAAAGGTTATTCCCGGGTGTCGGGAATTGATTTTGGTGATATTTTTTCTCCTGTTGCCAAGGTAACTTCTATTAGATTAATTTTATCTGTTGCTGCTGCTTTTGATTTTGAGGTAGAACAGATGGATGTGAAGACAGCGTTTATTCACGGGGATCTGGAAGAGGAGATCTACTTGAAACGACCTGAAGGCTTTGCGGTGAAGGGTAATAAAGAGCTGGTATGCAAGTTAAAGAAGTCTCTGTATGGGTTAAAATAGTCACCAAGGATGTGGTATCAGAAATTTGATACATTTATACGGGGACTTGGTTTCACCAGAAGCAAAGCAGATCATTGTGTGTATTTTAAATTAATTGGTGACCGTGTTATTTATTTGGTCTTGTATGTGGATGATATGTTGTTGGTTGGAAATGACAAAGAAATTATCAAAGATTTGAAGACCTAATTGTCCTCCAAATTTGACATGAAAGATCTTGGTGCTGCAAACTATATTTTGGGCATGGAAATTAAAAGAGATCAAGAAAAGAGGAAGCTCTGGTTAAACCAAAGGAAGTATGTCGAGACAATATTGCAGAGGTTTAATATGCAGGATAGTAAACCGGTGAAGGTTCCTATTCCTGTAGGTGTAAATTTATTTGCTGAATAGAGTCCCAAGACACAAGAAGAGGAAGAGGATATGTCCCGTGTTCCATATGCAAGTGCAGTTGGTAGCCTAATGTATGCAATAGTCTGTACTAGACCAGACATTGCACATGCAGTGGGAGTATTGAGCAGGTTTATGTCAAAACCAGGAAAGGTGCATTGGACAGCAGTGAAGCGGGTTTTCAGGTATTTGCGTGGCACTAGTGATTATGGTTTGTGATACCAAGGAAGACCAGGATTGGACAAAGTGTTAGATATTCATGGCTTTATTGATGCAGACTGGGTTGGAGATCTGGATCAGAGAAGATCTACAAGTGGGTATGTGTTTAACCTATTTGGAGGTGCAGTTAGTTGGATGAGTAAGAAACAATCTGTAGTGGCACTATCAACTACAGAGGCAGAATACATGGCAGCCACTCATGCAAGCAAGGAAGCAGTTTGGTTGCAGAGAATTTGTTCAAGTATGGGGTTAGTACATGAAGCTATAAGGATAGACTGTGACAGCCAAAGTGCAATTTTCTTAGCAAAGAACCCTGCATATCATTCAAAGACAAAGCACATTGATTTTCAGTATCACTTTGTGAGGGATATGATAGAAGACAAAAAGGTGTTGCTGGTAAAGGTGGACACTTTGAAGAAAACTGCAGATGCATTGACAAAATATGTGAGCTCTGAGAAGTTCTCCTGGTGTAGAGAAATAATGAGCGTTTTAGGGCTGGAAAAATGACTAAGCTCTCCTGTGGCCCCTGTGGAAAGAAAACAACAAGTGGGAGGATGTTGGGTTGTGTTATATTCTATCCACATAGTTAACAGGGGGTTTGAAGGGCACCCGTAACCCCACTTTATGGGGTCCGCGGCAGCGCCCCGGAAAATTTTGGTTTTGGACCCTATGTTAGGTTGGGCGGACCCACCTATGGTTTTGTGCGTGATTTTCACATGTTTTTTGGACGCGGTGGTTTTCGGTCCATGGTATTGGATGCTTCGGCATGTATAAATATGTATTGTAACATTGAAAGAAACATAATGAAATATCAAGCTGGCAGTCTCGGTTTTGGGATCCAGTGGGAAAATCTTTGTGTATATGTGTTATGCTCTCTCATTGTTTATTTTTCTATGTTTTAGAATTCGTATGCAGGTAATTTCTGTACGGGGTTAAAACCTACAACTTGCACCTTAAAAGGAGTGATGCCTCCAGAGTGGCTACTGGATGAAGATGCATCGCCTGTGGGTAGCCGTCGAAGGATTTGGACAAAGTTATCCATCATTGTGCCCCTCTGTCACTCGGGGGATTCCTTGAGAAACATTTTGAAAGGATCTCCTGCCCCCTCATCTTTCTTTTCTTCCTCCATGGGAGGTCGTCAGGTTTTGTGAGGCTGATCTTGCAATGGTACAACCAGATCAAGCCCTAACTCTTTATACCCTGATCTCGTTGGGGACGTGCAAAGAAAAAGAGAGAAAGAGAAAACCGCTCTAATACAATCGATCCGAACTTAAACAGGAACATAAAAACTTACATATCTAATCGTAAACATAGAGATGCAGCAGAAAAATACTTCATTTCATTAATAGAAAAATATCGAACTATGCTTACACACAGAATGGAAATAAGATAATAAGATAGCTCGGGCGACGGTAGCTTATCTCTGAGAAGAGATGTGGCGGCTACATGCCTCTAAACTATGTTACAATGAGGCTCAAGGGCCTATTTATTATTGGAAAACATGAGAAAACCATAAACAACCAAAACCCTAACCCCAGGAGATGTAACACCAAGAGTTTGTGGGCCCTGTTGGGGTTAGTTGGGCAGCCAACTTCAGGGGGTCATAACTTGGTCATTTTATCTTTGTTTGGCGAGTATGATACCTTGTTGGAAAGGTCTCTTTGAGTACTACATATATCGTTGCATGCCCCTACCTTTGGCTATGAGCCTGTCGCGGACCCAAAAGAACACCGTTTAGGGGGTCAAAACTGCTTCGGGAGTTCAGGACCCAAAAAAAATGCTAAAAATAGTAAAACTTGAAATGAACAAGGAAACAGATGAAACTGACTGGGGGGTCTATGTGGAATAGGCGAGTGGCCACCAATTTCCACCTGGATCACTTGTGGTCTGGAAGATGCTTTTTTGGTTCCTCCCTTAGACTGTTTACCATGATACCTCATGGTTGGGGAGATACTTTTATATGGATGCGATGTATCTTTCCTTGTGATGAGTTCGAGAGAGAGAGAAACTTGTGTTGTGTTCTCTTCTTTAGGCTGTGGGTTGTGAGAGCTATGGATTAGTTGAGAAGATTGATTTTGAGAGAGAATGAGAACTACCTCTCTAGCTAAGGGGGAGTATTGAAATATAATGTAGCTATGGTCGACATTTTTCATTACATACCCAAAGAATAAATTAATTTTAGTCACCTACAAGTCAGCTCCTTGAA
Source organism: Pinus tabuliformis (assembly GCA_031772625.1). Taxonomy (NCBI): domain Eukaryota; kingdom Viridiplantae; phylum Streptophyta; class Pinopsida; order Pinales; family Pinaceae; genus Pinus; species Pinus tabuliformis. The sequence continues at coordinate 947,280,008 of CM062815.1, read as the reverse complement.
GGTCATCAAGTCATCCCTATTGGGGCTAATTATCCCTCACTTGAAGCCTATTTTTGAGGTCGTTGACATTCAGTTGGTCAACCATCAGGCAAGCAATTCAATCTGCAATCAATAAGAATTTCGGTCCTCTAGTACATGCATATCCACATGTGTAAAGGGTAAAAAGGAAGTCTATTATAGTTGTGTTGACCTAATTCTTTGGACTGAAATTGAGCGTATTTTGTCTTTGGTATTTTACTCTTGTTTTGGCCTATCCTATTGTGTCATCTAAAAGGTCGTATACTACAAATAAGATCACTCTCTTTGATGTGAGTTATTTTTTAAGCTGATCAAGAATTTTTGGGCCAAATTTGTGATCAGTTTGTTGGTATCATTTGTGGTTACTACAATGAGAACTTCAACCTCCTATCCCAGTGACTATAGGCCTATATTTCGGCCTCCTTATGTAGACCTTACTTGTTGAACAAAAGGAATTTATGAGCAGACTTTGATTAGGTATTGTATTATTGATTATCTTGCATTTGTTGGAACATTTTGACGTACTTTGATGGACAAAATCTCTCTCTCATAAGGAGATAATTTTTGGGTTTTCCCTGTGTGGGTTTTGCCTTGGCTGTGAGCCTAATATTAGTGTCACTTCTCTCTTTCTTCTTGTATATTAATCATTGTCTAGTATGATCTTTGTTTACTTCTCTTGTTGAAGAATTTAATGGTTGAAATTTTTCATGTATAGCTACTTGTTGATTAAAGGATAAAGAAGGAACTATTTGTATCAATAGTAGTTATCAAATTGTGAAAGATTATTCTAGTCTTTTCATCCCTAGAATTTCAACAATATAAGTGGTTAAATGTACATGTAATATGTAAATGTATATGTAATAGGGTCAACCTAGTGGTGAAAGGGTCACATCAGCAATGTGTGAATAGGTATATATAGAGATCATATAGTTATTATTGAGGACATGGGATTTGAGTGGATGAATGTGTTGAGCATTTAGAGGAGTTTCTCTTATTATTTAAGGAGTTATTATGTAACTCATTAGTATTATCTATATTGGAGTTGTGCTCCATGGTCGCATTGTTGTACGTGATGCGTATTTCTGGTTTTAATGTATTTGGATCATCACACTTGGTATTAGAACATACAAACCTAGGGTTTAGCCACTTAAAAATAACCACATTGGCATTCTCGCTATAACTCTATTTTGGGGAAGTTTTGAATAACGAAACATTGAGAATATTGATAAGATGTCTCGGGTCATATTTAGTAAAAATTTTAAATTCAAATACCCTATACTTTTGAAGATATACCTTGCAGAAGTTATGGTTTGTGAAAGGTACTAAAATCAGTTCCAAATAAGTAATCTTGGCATTTTTGCTATAATATTTTTCCGTATTAATTCATATCATGCAATTTTGTGAATTGTTAGGAGCAATCATGAAGTGCATTTGGACAAAATTTTAGATTTTGATTCGTTTTTCTTTTAGAGATATACCCTATGGAATGCAAGGTTTGTGAATGGTCCTAAAATCTGTTGCAAACAAGGGATCCAATAATTTTTGCTAAATCTTTTTTAGGGAAGATTTCATATTGTGAAATTTGTGGTAGTTTGAGAATACCTCTCAAGCTATGTTTGGGAAAATATTTAGATTATGATTCTGTGTGATATATCCTATGGAAGTTATGGTTTATGAATGGTTATGAAATCAGTCTCAAGCGAGTGATCTTGGCAAAATCATTATAATATTTTCTAGGAATATTCAAATCACGAAATTTGTTGGATTAAGAAAACATATCAAGGTGCATCTGATAAAAGATTTATATTCTAGTTCACTATAATTTCAAAGATATACCCTATGGAATGTAGGTTCTATGAATGGTTTTGGAATCAATATTGAACAAACCATCTAGGTAGTTTCATTGTAACCTTTTCATAGAAGAGTTTACGATTGTAAAAAAGTTAGAGTTCTAAGGAAACATATTGGGGTCATTCAGGCAAAAAAAAATTCATAATCAAATTTAAAATATTGGACACATGGCACTTTATACAAGTTTCCTCTAAGGAAGAGGTCGAAAATAAACAAGTTTTGGGAAAGTTATCATAGCTTTTACTTATCAAATCAATTTTTTATTAGACTTGTGGGATGAAAAAGAGGACATATCATTGTATTACATATCGAAATTTCAGTCTCAGAAGCACTGAAATTGTAGAGATACATAAGAAGAAAGGTTAGTTAAAAGAACAGACTTAAGAGCAGTGTTTTAAAAGACCTTAATCAGGAAGTAATAGCACTACCTTCTATTGTAGCGGCTACAACCACCATCCAAAATTTTGCCTCAGCCTCGTTTTGGAGCCTCCCTTCCAACCTTCACAGCAACTTGCCTTGCTTCATCAAGTTCACAAGCTTCAGTGTCTTTCTTACACAAAGGCAGCCTGTCGATCACATCTTGATCCATTCCCCTCACAGGCTGTTCACCCGGACTTGGTCCAGCTACAAGCTGTGTAACTTCCCCTTGAAAATTGGGCATTTCTGGAGGGCAACCAGCCTTCCCTCCAGAAATTGCGCAATCCTCTCTGGCAGCCTGCTGGGCTCCAGGTTTGCGCAATCCTACCTGCCAACACTCCCAACAGAATTTGCACAAATTCCCCAACAAGGCTACTCAGCCCATAATTTGCCAAATCTGGGTAGCAGTCAGCTGCTTTGCCTAGAAATTATGCAAATCTCCTCGGCAGTCAGCCAAGCTCCTAGCCAAAAATGTGCATTTCCTTTAAGCAGTCGAATAACCTCTTGCATGTGCAGTTGAGTTGATCGGTTCCCTCTGGGACCGAGCAAAACAGACTTGCATGCATAGCCTCCAGCATGCAAAGGCATCCCTTGTCTCAGGGATCTATGTTTAGCAGTTGGAGGTTACATGCAAGGAGCAATTCAGAAACCTCCCACCAAGTGTCACTTCCCCTAGATTTGTGGCATGCGCGTCACAACCTCAATGTTATCAAAACTCATCAATCAGACGCTACAAAGCTCATTCCTCACATCAACCTTGCAGCTCTGACATCCCACATCACATCTAGGAGCAGTCGGCACATTCAACTTAGTTGTTTTGGGGTAAGCCCGCTTCCCATGCCTTGTGTTGTATTTCTATCACTTTTTGTGTTTTCGCTTGTGTGAGTATTGTTTGCTTGATTTCATTGAGAGCTTGTTATCGTTTACATGTATTCTAGCTTGTCCTAGCTCTGTTTCAGTTTTCATTGCTATCTCACTGTTGTCGCATGCATGAAACTGTTGCACGGACGTTCACCCAACCGGCGAACTACCTCACCCACATGCATGTTGATCTGTTTGTTGAATCTTTCATTCATGTTTTGCATGCACTGTCAATCACTTCTGCTATCACTTAGTGTCACCATGCATTTATTGTCTTAGTTGCTTTCAGTTGCCCGTCAGCGAGTTGGGCCAACCTTGGCCCAGACTCTGCCTTCACCAAGGCTGCATTGCGCAATCTGGGGAAGGAAGGCTCACCTTCCTCTCCATATTTGCATATTCTTGCCCAGCACTGGCCTCCAGGACTGTTTTGCGCATTTCTGGAGGACAGTGGCTACTTGGCCCAAGAAATTGCGCAAATCTGTCCCTAGGCTAGCAGTCCTTCCCAACTGGAATTGTGCATTGTGCAATCCCAACAGTCAATAGCCAGACTGGACTGTGCATTGCATAGTTCCAGTAGTCATTCAGTCTCCCAGCAACCCAAACTGTGCCTTGTGCAGTCTTGGCAGTCGGTCTCTCGACCTCCTAGCCAAAATTGCGCAACCTTCATGATCATTCACCTAGGTATGTTGCAAGTCAATTCTCATGTTCATTTTGGTTTTCGACTGACAGATTGCTTGCCATGAGTGTTTCCATGTCTCCAGGTATCGTAGGTGTTCATCTTCCTCTCAGAAGTACAGGTATAATGGTTTCCAGGAGAGCAGAGATGAAGACACCGTTCAGAGCACACTTGGGGATGCAGTCGATCAAGTGTCTATGGACTTGCCTACCCATGAAGACATCAAGTTGTTCGTAGACAAGGACATCAAGATATGACAGTAGCAGCATCACAACGAGCAGCATCATGAACAACAGCTGAAGAAATCATACCAAATGCAACAAATGCAAGAGGAGGGTTGTTGACAACACGAAGGTGGAACAAGGTTGCAAGCTCAAGTAGATCCATTCATGATGAAAGCAACTTTGGAGACTCCGGCTATGAGGTGATGACATGACATGAAGATCATGTGAAGACATATAATGGAACAAAGAAGGAGTTGCATGTGCTGAAGCAGCAACTCAAGGAAAAACATGAAACTGCACAGATAGATGAATGAGTTGCAGCAGGATCAGGAATAGCAGTGGGCGCATCATGCACTCACAGATGAAACTGCGCCCATACAAGTTAAAGATCCATCCCAACAGCTAACACGGAGTAGACATGGTGAGTAGTGTTGGTGATCGCATGCAAGGGATTCAACAACATGCATGTCATTGTGTGCACGCATGCAATCCAACCCATTCAACACACTCACCAAGGCGAAGACAAGAAGCAAGTCCAACTGAAGCTGAACATGTACTTCGGCAAGTTGATGCGCATGACCACCAACACACACTTGAAGGTCAGCACATACATTATGCATCAGCGTGTTGCCAGTTCATCCGCACTCAAGAAGGCCATGTGCATGTTAATAGACAAGTTGGATGAAGGGGCCAAACCAGTGCACCGGTTGCAATGGAGGCAAGAGTTTGCTTCAACAAGATGTCACCATGAGGTGCATACACACCATCACGAATGACCAAGCTTGGCATAAACTCACCAGCTTCACCATCACAAGCATGTCAAAGAGTTGGTCTCACCACAACGAACTGAGTGTTAGTGATGTCTTGCAAGGCTTGCTCAAGCCATGTTGTCTCACATGAGTACATGTGCATTATAATGTTGAATCTTGTCAAGTGTAAGTCAAGTGTCAACAGTTGGATGTAACAGTCATAGAGTAGGTGAAGAGTCATGAGGGTAGTTGAACTGTGACAAAGGGGAATGTCAAGGGCTACCCCGCCCTTTTCTATAAATAGTCCCTCATAACTCATTATATAGGCTTTTGGTCAGCCAAGATTCTGATAAGACTATCTTGGATAAAGCTTGGAAAATATTGTAACGCACCTTGGCTTCTCCACTGCATGGAGCTAGTTCATCTCTTTGGAGGAGCAGGCAATGTGGTTGTAATGTTCAACTATTGGGGTTAGCAGGTTTATATGGATGTATTGTATGATTGTGACTTACACTTCTTTATATAATAAGAGCCAACACATTTTCATGCATATGTTGTTATTGTAGTTGGACTGTCTGGTTGCCTTAATGATATATGTTCTTTAACTTATGTATTTGTGTATGAACTGATTTGTATGCAATTATATGAATCTTGTTGTTAATGTGTTGTATATGTTGTTAATGTTTTCCCGTCTGTGTTGACTGCTCTGCCGGACACTAGACAGATCTTTCACATGAACCTTGCTGTAACAACCATTGCACTCATCTCGGACTGATCCGTGAGTGTCGTACGTGTTATCTTACCTTGTATGTTGTGACTACCGCATCTGAGTAGACTGCTCCGCTGGAAGTTGTGCATGTCCTTTTGTGTTGTGTGTTCCTATCCAAGTTGGGACTGATCCCTTTCAACCTAGAACTCACCTTCACCCTCATCTCCCCTTTATGTGTTAGAACCTATCATACACCTTTGACTCACTACATCAGTCACATCCTTGCTATTGACAGAGTTATCTTACTTGTCTTTGTGCGACACCACGGTCAAGGCATTACCTGACGACCCATTGCTGGGACTCCTTCACCAAAGGGTTTGAGGTCTAATTGGGACTTCTTACCGGGGAGATCCCCTTGACATGTTGGTGAGTCCAACACCGTCAACATTTCTAGCGCTAGAAGGAGGGCCGATGACAAGTTGTGTCCTCTCATCCAGTTTTGAACCTTTGCATATCTTTCATGTAGTCTTTCACTCTTCTTCCCTCGAGGTGTTTTTCAAATCGTGAAGATGTCTCCATCTCGGGGAAGCTTTTCGATCTCTTGTCCACTCACACGTATGATGGTGAAGGTGAAGTGGCCTGGCATGAGCACTTACATAACTTTCTTTCCATGATTCATGAGGAAGATGAGTTTTATGACGAACAAGTTGGTTTGCTGCTTGCATACACACTTCGTAAATCTCCATTTCGTTGGGTGCTTAGCCTATCGACTGACACCGTGCACTCATTTGAGCACTTCTGTGATCTTATTGAAGACACATTCTATCATTTTGATCCAAACCATCTTGATTGGAAACTATTACAACAATGGAGGGCTCTGCATGAATTCGTTATTGATTTTTGGCAGCGCTTCCGTGACTTGCAGTTTCAAGCTCCGAGGAGCCAGATGAAATTTGCTTATCTTTGGGACCGGTTTGAGTACTACCTTAAGAAATCTGCTCGTCCTAAGAGAAAGTTTGAGATCAAGCCTTGCTCAACATTCTTCGTTGATGGAGCTGCAAAATCTCATGTGGAAGCGAGCACTGTCTCAACTGACTGTCCGCCTTCCTCTTATTCAAAAGCTCCACCACTGCCCAGTGATGTTGAGGATCATGCTCACGCACCTGTTCATCCTTCACACCCTCCCAACATCACTTCACTCAATTTTCGCACAGATTTGGTTGTGAGTTCTTTGAGTCCTCATATGTATTATTTTCTACAACCTCCATCTTCGCACCCGGGTGTTACTCCGATGATGTTGTCTTGTGTTTGTCCATTCCGAATTCTTCACTTATTGTGAACGAGGAACAACCCACTAATAGAGTTGGTGTTGCACAACCAACATGCGCTGTCATTCATGAAGAGTATGAATGGGAGCTTGAGCATCAACACTTGGCTAAGGTTGACTCCCTTCCGTCCAAGCCCCCTCTGTTCTTTTCTAACATCATTGGTGAACCTGCCATCCATGATTTCGCATGTGTGTCTTCATCCACGGATGCACCCATTGTTGATCTTTCACAGGAAACATCATATGTTAGCCCATCATCCAACAACAGAGAGGACCAATCATTCATTGGAAATCCACTTAATCTTTCATCTGCTTTTTCTAGAAATGCAGAGGGTGAACATCCTTCCTCCTCATCTACCCCTCTGTGTGATTCATCAAACCATAAGGATGTCAACCAACATCCTGAATTTTCTGATCTTGGTTGTCATGATCTCTTCACCTCATCATCCGATCACGATGTTGATTCACTCGTTGTTAATCCGTCTAAGTCACTGGTCTACGAAGATCCATCTATCAACAAAGTTGAAACCCCACAGATCGTCGAGGCACTTCAGCCCGAGTTGATGGTTATGTCAGGCCCTCGCTGTCCTGAGGTTGGTTTCGCTTCCGATCAGGAAATTGTTCAAACACTCAAGGCTCCTCATCACTCATTTGTATGCACTCAAGATCAATCTAACACTCAGATTTACTTCCTCCACTTGAACTACACAATCCCATTGCTCATGCATTGGAGGAGTCTTACATTGCAAGCACTCGTGCATGACGCAAGTTATCTTTGTTTCTTTTGTTTTCTTGCATGTCACGGTCAAGAGTGTGCTTATGATTCAAAGTTGCACGTAGTGTCACACAACACCATGATAAGTCCGCAGACTGCCCGTCATGCACATGCACTACCTTATGTCATGTGGCCACTTTGAATCATGAAGTGTGGTTGTCTTCATTGTTATATCTTTCTTTCTTCCTGGTTCGCACAACTGGGTTGCTCATGGACCAAGCCTTCACCAACATGGGCTTACCCATGCATTGGTGGTTGTATTGGAAGTATCACTTCATGTGATCAGGCCCATGTACCGTTAATGTAGGAGTAGGAGTAGTGTTTGCTTTCAGTTGTTTGCTTGCATGCTTGTTTGCTTACGTGCTTTGTTTTCTTGTTTGTTTGTTTGCTTGTTTTGTTTACTTGCTTCGCTTTCATTTTTGCTTCTGCTCTTGCTTTTGTTTGTTGATTGTTAGTTTGTTCGCTTATTTCATTCATAGGTTAGTTTTGCATGAAACCATGTATAACTCTTGAAGCGAGCTGGGTAAAGTACAAGAGGGCTTGTACAGTTATCACGACTTGGTTATCTGTCATCTTGCCTCTATATGATGAGCTTGTTACTTTTAGTCCATGATACGTCGAAGGAAAATACGTACTGTTCGAAGTGAACCTTGGTGTAAACACAACGCTTGCGCGCTAACTAGTGTCACCTTCTCTAGTCAATTATTTTTGGGTTAACCCTTGTCAGCTCATTCAAGTAGAGTAAGGTAAGGGGGAAAACCTTAATAGGCACGTCAGAGATACAATAAACTACTTCTCTGCTGGAACAACCTCTTCTGCTCTCAATAAGTCGGGATCCCTCTTCTGCCTCTGAAATGAATAAGTGCTATGCACAGTGAAAATGAAAAAAATGAAAAGTCAAAAATTCAAAATTCAAAATGAATAAGGCAAAAGAAGAGAAAGGCTTCCTGCGCAGGGAGGTGATGCAAGTAACTCCGTCGGGGTACTGACCAGGCTCGCTAGCAGCGAAGCCATGCTTGTGTTCCTATGTGACTCCATCGGGGTACTGTCTAGGCCTGCTGGCAATGGAGCAACACCAGAGATGAAACTAAGACTCTAACGACTATACTGCTTATGCACCTATATACCCCTCGACCCTAATCGAAACAATTGTGTTGCCTTGGCTTGGAATGTGTGTCAATTGACCAAGGGTTTGGCAGATGCTACATCTCACAATCAAGTTAGTGTGAAACCAAGATGAGCTGAAAATTGAACAATACTTCCGGAGGTGTTAAACTTGCCTTTCATGAACAAGGTCCATTCAGAGAGTTGGAGTTCTACTAGTGTGTCACCAAGTGTTGTAGCGGCTACAACCACCCTCCAAAATTTTTCCTTAGCCCATTTTGGAGCCTCCCTTCCAACCTTCATAGCAGCTTGCCTTTCTTCTTCAAGTTCACAAGCTTCAGTGTCTTTCTTGCACAAAGGCAGTCTGTTGGTCATAGCTTGATCCATTCCCCTCACAGGCTGTTCACCTGGACTTGGTCTAGCTACAAGCTGAGCAATTTCCCCTTGAAAATTGCACATTTTTGGAGGGAAACCAACCTTCCCTCCAGAAATTGTACAATCCTCTCTGGCAACCTGTTGTGCTCCAGGATTGCGTAATCTTGCCTGCCAACACTCCCAGCAGGATTTCCGTAAATTTCCCCAGCAAGGCTGCTCAGCCCAAAATTTGCGCAAATCTGGGCAGCAGTCAGTTGCTCTCCCTAGAAATTGCACAAATCTTCTGGGCAGTCAGACCAGATCCTAGCCAGAAATGCGCATTCCCTTCAAGCAGTCGAACAACCTCTTGCATGTGTAGTTAAGTTTGACCGGTTCCCTCCGGGACCGAGCAAAATAGACTTGCATGCATAGGCTGCTTCTCCCAAGGTAGCATGCAAAGGAATCCCTTGTCTTAGGGATCTATGTTTAGCAGTTGGAGTTTACATGCAAGGAGTAATTCAGAAACCTCCCACCAAGTGTCGCTTCCCTTAGATTTGTGGCATGCACGTCACAATCTCGATGTTATCAAAACTCATCAGTCGGACGTTGCAGAGCTCATTCCTCACATCAACCTTGCAGCTCTGACATCCCACATCACATCTAGGAGCAGTCAGCACATTCAGCTCAACTATTTTGGGGTAAGCCAGCTTCCCATTCCTTGTGCTGCATTTCTGTCGCTTTTTGTGTTTTCGCTTGTGTGAGTACTGTTTACTTGATTTCTTTGAGCATTCACTATCGTTTACATGTATTCTAGCTTGTCCTAGCTTTCTTTTAGTTTTCATTGCTATCTCACTGTTGTCTCATGTATGAAACTGTTGCACGGACGTTCGCCAACCGACGAACTCCCTCACCCACATGTATGTTGATTTGTTTGTTGAATCTTTCATTCATGTTTTGCATGCACTATCAATCACTTCTGCTATCACTTAGTGTCACCATGCATTTATTGTCTTAGTTGCTTTCAGTTGCCCATCGGCGAGTCGGGCCAACATTGGCCCAGACTCTGCCTTCACCAAGGCTGCATTGTGCAATCTAGGGAAGGAAGGCTCACCTTCCTCTCCATATTTGCGCATTCCTGCCCAGTACTAGCCTCCAGGACTGTTTTGCACATTTCTGGAGGACAGTGGCTACTTGGCCCAAGAAATTTTGCAAATTTGTCCCTAGGCCAGCAGTCCTTCCCAGCTAGAATTGCGCATTGCGCAATCCCAACAGTCAATAGCCAGACTAGACTGTGCATTGCATAGTTCCAGCAGTCAGTCAGTCTCCCAGCAGCCCAGACTGTGCCTTGTGCAGTCTTGGCAGTCGGTCTCCCGACCTCCCGGCCGAAATTGTGCAACCTTCATGATCATTCACCCAGGTATGTTGCAAGTCAGTTCTCATGTTCATTTTGGTTTTCGACTGACAGATTGCTTGCCATGAGTGTTTCCATGTCTCCAGGTATCGTAGGTGTTCATCTGCCTCTCAGCAGTACAGGTACAATGGTTTCTAAGAGAGTAGAGACGAAGACACCGTTCAGAGCACACTTGGGGATGTAGTCGATCAAGTGTCTATGGACTTTCCTACCCACGAAGACATCAAGTTTTTCGTAGACAAGGACATCAATCTATGACAACAACAACATCACAACGAGCAGCATCATAAACAGTAGCTGAAGACAACATAACAAATGCAACGAATGCAAGAGGAGGGTTGTTGACAACACGGAGGCGGAGTAAGGTTGCAGGCTCAAGTAGATCCATTGATGATGAAAGCAACTTTGGAGACTCCGACTATGAGGTGATGGCACGACATGAAGATCGTGCAAGACATAGAATGGAACAAAGAAGGAGTTGCACGTGCTGAAGCAGCAACTCAAGGAAGAACATGAAGCTGGACAAATAAACGAATGAGTTGCAGTAGGATCAAGAACAACAGTGGGCGCATCGTGCACTCACGGATGAAACTGCACCCGTACAAGTTAAAGATCCATCCCAACAGCTAACACGGAGCATACATGGTGAGTAATCTTGGTGATCGCATGCAAGGGATTTAGCAGCATGCATGTCATTGTGCGCACGCATGCAATACAACCCATTCAACACACTCACCAAGGCGAAGACAAGAAGCAAGTCCAACTGGCGCTAAACATGTACTTCAACAAGTTGATGCGCATGACCACCCGCACACACTTGAAGGTCAGCACAGACACTATGCATTAGTGTGTTGCTGTTTCAGCCACACCCAAGAAGACCATGCGCATGTTAGCATACGAGTTGGATGAAGGGGCCGAACCAATGCACTGGTTGCAAGTGAGGTAAGAGTTTGCTTCAACAAGATGTCATAATGAGGTGCATACACACCATCACAGATGACTAATCTTAACATCAGCTCACTAGCTTCACCATCACAAGCATGTCAAAGAGTTGGTCTCACCACAGCGGACCGAGTGTCAGTGATGTCTTGCAAGGCTTGCTCAATCCATGTTGTCTCACATGAGTACATGTGCATTGTAATGTTGAGTCATGTCAAGTGTAAGTGAAGTGTCAATAGTTGGATGTAATAGTCATAGAGTAGGTGAAGAGTCATGAGTGTAGTTGAACTGTCACAAAGGGAAATGTCAAGGGTTACCCCACCACCTGCTATAAATAGTCCCTCATAACTCATTGTATAGGCTTTTGGTCAGCCAAGCTTCTGATAAGACTATCTTGGATAAAGCTTGGACAGTATTGTAACGTGCCTTGGCTTCTCCACTGCATGGAGCTAGTTCATCTCTTTGGAGGAGCAGGCGGATGTGGCTGTAACGTTCCACTGTTGGGGCTCGAAGGTTTACATGGATGTATTGTATGATTGTGACTTACACTTCTTTATATAATAAGAGCCAACACATTTTCATGCATATGTTGTTATTGTAGTTGGACTGCTCAGTTGCATTAATGATATATGTTATTTAACTTACGTATTTGTGTATGAACTGATTTGTATGCAATTATATGAATCTTGTTGTTAATGTGTTGTATATGTTGTTAATGTTGTCCATGTCGACTGCTCTGCCGGACACCAGACAAATCTTTCACATGAACCTTATTATAAAAACCGTTGCACTCATCTTGGATTGATCCGTGAGTGTTGTATGTGTTATCTTACCTTTTATGTTGTGACTGCCACATCCGAGTGGACTGCTCCGCCGAAAGCTGTGCATGTCCTTTTGTGTTGTGTGTTCCTAGTCGAGTTGGGACTGATCCCTTTCAACCTGGAACTCACCTTCACCCTCATCTCCCCTTTATGTGTTAGAATCTCTCATACACCTTCTTTGACTCACTACATCAGTCACATCCTTGCTACTGACAGAGTTATCTTACTTGCCTCTGTGCAACATCGCGGTCAAGGCATTACCTTACGACCCATTGCTAGGACTCCTACACCAAACGGTCTAAGGTCTAATTGGGACTTCTTATCGGGGAGATCCCCTTGACATGTTGGCGGGTCCAGCACCGTTAACACCTTCATTCAATGGATATGAATATGAGGATGAAATTGATCTTAAGGAATGACTAAGGATGGTAAAGGAAAATAGTATGAATCCTTAAAGGGGAATAAAGTATTTTTCTCATGAAGCATTCAAGTATTGGATGCATATTGAAAATGATATGACATTAGGCATCAAATAGGAAGTATTTTAAAAGCTTTTCTTGAATGGATGGATTAATGATATAAAAATGGAGGGTATGCATAAAGTTCAAGACAAATCAGAACAAGCTAAAGAGGAGATAAAGAAGAAGGACGATGACCTATCTAAGATATAATATCTTAATGAATCACTCGTTAAGGAGATTGAACGGATAAAACATAGTAGCTAGGGGAATTAGAGAAAGGATGACTCAAGGGAAAAATTGAAAAAAAATGTGAAGAAATATATGGAGTATGAAATCATAATATAAAAACTATTAGATAATGTTAAGAAATTGGAAAAATAAAATAAGCGTTATCAAAGTTAATAAGACACAAGGATCCTAGATGAAGAGACTACCAAAAGACTTGAAGAGGAAATTTGCTATAAGACAACAGAAGCCCTAGATTGGAAGAGGTAAAATTAGAAATGCAATATAGAATTGAAGAAGGACATGAAAATTGATACATGGAGTCACATTGTAGCTTCAAAAGGAGAAATAAGACAAAATTCAAGGTCTCTAGATGATACTTGAAGAAGTTAATCTCCATCTAGAGGAGGCGCATGTCAAATATGAAGGTGTTATCTCCAAGGCTAGAGCATTCACAAACCAAGCAAAGAGGATAGAGGAGACCATCATCTCTGGAAAGAGGTAAGATGAAATGGATATGTAGAGTGAAGGAAATCCATCAAATGTGAAACCATTTCAACATCCTCATCACCAAGAAAGATTTCAAGGAAGTCAAGAAGATTGATATCATAAAGGAAGAAAAGAAGATGCCATCAACATTATCAAGGAAGAAGATGGAATACTCATAAATATTCATGGAAAATGACATCACCAAATCATTATTCAACAACATGTTATCATAGACCAACAACTACTACAAATTGGAGATCACCAAATCATTATTCAACGTGATGTTTTCTTTTTGTTTGCTAGTTTATGTAAATCCAAAGATGACTGCATGACTAATCCATGCCTTGAGTAGCTGTGGCCCATGGGCATCTAAGCCATCAAAATTACTCGAAGATCGCACCCAACCTGGGCCACACTAGTCCTTAGCATGGCTAGATTTTTTCCCACAAAGTTTCAAACTAGTGACCTTTACACAATGGAGCGCCTTAACAGAACACCCTGTCACTGTGTAATCTATGCCCCATGGGCCATCATTCAAGAAGATGCTATCAAATACCAACAACTACTAAAATTGGAGATGTCACGACAACAAGCCATAGAATCAAAGGAAAGAAAACTATGCAACAACTAACCATTCAAATATTAGAACAAAAAATAATTGAATTTGGATGTATGTATCATCATCAATGGCAAGAAAAACTTAGGAATATAAGGAAATAATATTATTTGGTTTCATCACATGTAACATCCTTAATTGCAAATCTTTGAGGACAAAACTTTTTTAAGGAGGGTACTATGTTATGACCTTAAGTGGGGGCTATATTGGGTTAAATATATATGGTATGATGAAAAAGAGGGGCATATATGAGGTTAAATGTACATGTAATATGTAAATGTATATGTAATAGGATTTACATAGTAATGAAGGGCCCACATGGGCAATGTGTGAATAAGTATATATAGAGATCGTATAGTCATTATTAATGACACGAGATTTGGATGTATGAATGTTGTAACACCCTCCTCCCACATTTACCCAAGATAATCGGTCCATCAGGGTAAACATGTGACAAAGAGTTACTATGATATGATTCAACTCCCCATGTATAGTTAAGGAAGTGGAATTGACAAGACAAGACCAATATGACCTTCCTCAGGAGCTACAGAACCTTTAGGAGCCAACCAACCCCTTCAGGTGTCCAACCCTTGAGAGAACTTACTGTTTTCCTGAACTATACCCCCAGTCACTCCCATGACAAGGCATGCATGCGACTAAGACCCTTCAGTCGCTCCCACAACAAGGCATCCATGCGAATATGCCCTTTTCTAGGTTGTTGCCAATGACCCCGAATTTTGAGCCACTTTTTCAGGGCTAAGGCTCAGGCCTCTGCCCATAACTTCATGAAACTTCTAGAAATGATAAATAACAATGAAATAAGGTTACAAATGCAAAGACTTGAACAAGGACTTGACGATCCCTACTAGCCATGACAGGCATTCTATCAAACAGATCATGATCATGTAATCTGCAGGTCATAACAATAGATCTGAACATAGGGATCTCATACTTATCTGAGAATCGTCAAGAAGGACTTATGTCTCCCCCCAATAGCTATAATGTTATCTATTAGGTCAATCAATCATTAACATTTCATATAATAACCCAAACATGATGAGTGTAACAACCCTTGTGAATATTCCATGTAAAAATATATAAATACCACGGATGATGGGCAAGACATCCTAGGGGCTATTCATTTGATTTTTTATGGCTAAGGAAATTGGCAAAGGCAATGGTTAAGGCATTAAAAGTTTTGGCACATTTATTTATTAAAATAATGGAAATTAGGAGAAAAAGAAGGTGAAAGGTCACAGGTTGCATGTGAGGAGGAAAATGAAGGAAAATAATGGAAAATGAAAAAAATAGAGGCCTCATTAATAAAAAAGCTTCTAAGGATCAGTGGGCAAGACTTGGTCAGTTTAGTTTTGGAGCTCTCTCATTATTCTCTCTCTCTCTCTCTCTCATACTCTTGGTTACTTAGAGTTTTCTTGGAGAACTCTTGGAGGGTGTGGCATACTTGGATTTTTGGAGCAAGAAGGTAAAAGAAGAACATGAAAGCGCAAGAAGGCATCGACATCAACAACTACATCAGATTTTCTTGCAGGTATCGAGTTGCATGTATGATTTCTTCACTAGTTTTGGCATGCATGGCACATGCATGTGGTTTCTTGGTTATGATCTGTCATTGGCATGGAGGATGGCCGGGATTGATAGTGGATTGCCTAGCCTAGCCATTTCCTGGCTAGCCATGGTGATTGTGGGTTTACTTTCATTGCTTTGTTTTGGTTGGTTCTCATGTTTCCATAGCTTGGGTTGAGTTACTAGTCCTGGAAGCCCTGGTTGAACAAATGCTCTGGAAGCTCTGTAACAACTTAGGTTGAGTTACTAGTCCTGGAAACCCTGGTTGAACAAATGCTCTGGAAGCTCTATAACAACTTAGGTTGAGTTACTAGTCCTGGAAGCCCTGGTTGGACAAATGCTCTGGCAGCCCTTGGCGGTTTGAGTTACTAGTCCTGGAAGCCTTGGTTGAACAAACGCTCTAGAAGCCCTGTAACAACTTGGGTTGAGTTACTAGTCTTGGAAGTGCTGGTTGGACAAATGCTCTGGAAGCCCTTGGTGGGTTGAGTTACTAGTCTCGGAAGCCTTGGTTGGACAAACACTTTGGAAGCCCTGTATAAGCTGTGGGTTGAGTTACTAGTTATGGAGGCCTTGGTTGGACAAATGTTCTGGAAGCTCTGGAAGGCTTGGATGGAGACCAATCTGATGATGGTTTTTGGTGATGTCCGATCGTGAGGTGGAATCACTGTTTGATGGGTTGAGGTGGGTGGTCTCTGGAAGCCTTGGATGAGTGTTGATTGATGTGTTCTATGAGATCCCACATTCATGCTTGGAATATGGCATGTGGGTGATTGGTTGAAGAGAGACTTGGCTCAACCAATCTATGGTCGGGTGGAACGTGGTAGTCCCATCTCCGGTTGGTTCATTGCATTTATTAATGAAAAAAATCATTCCCTTGATTTTCATGTGCAAATGTATTGATGTATATATGGATTTTGATGGCTGATATGTTTATTGTATTTCTGTTCCTATTATGTTTTTTTTTTATATGCACATTTACCCTGGAGGTTGTTACAATGAGAGCCATACATCAAGCTTGTCATAAAACATACTTATAGCCAGCAGATAACCAAAGAATATCCATGATGAAACAACCATCAAAGCCATATAATGAAAAACACATTTACTCATAAAATACCAAAGGAAAAGGAGCTCTTATTAACATATGAAAATCCAACCAATTCAGGGACTTCCACATACCAGTCGACCATATATTGAGTTGAACCAAATCTCTCTTTCAGCCAATCATCCCCGCACCATATTCCAAGCATGAATGTGGGATCTCATGGAATAAACCAAGAAAACCAAACCAGGGTTTCCAGAGGCCAAACTGCCTCAACCCTGAACTAGTGATTCCAACTCATGGTCGTACATCACTAACCATCACCAGATCAGTCTCTACCCAAGCTATCCAAGGCTCCAGAGCGTTTGTTCCAACCAAGGCTTCCAAGACTAGTAAATCAACCCACAATGCTTGTTAGGCTCCAAAGCGTTTGTCCAACCAGGGCTTCTAGGACTAGTAACTCAACCCACCAAGGGCTGCAGAGTGTTTGTCCAACCAAGGCTCTTAGGACTAGTAACTTAACCTAAGTTGTTACAAGGCTTCCAGAGTGTTTGTCCAACCAAGGCTCTAGGAACTAATAACTCAACCCATAACCATAAGGAACATGAGCACCAACCAGAAAACAAAAGTAAAACCCACAACACCATGGCTATCTAGGAAATGGCAAGGCTAGGTAAAACCACTGTCAATCCAGACAATCCTCCATGCCAATGACATATCATAACCAAGAAACCACATGCATATGCCATGCATGCCAAAACTAGCAAGGAAATCATACATGCAACTCGGTACCTGCAAAGCAAACCTGCTGTAATTGTTGATCTCGCTGTCCTCTTGCGCTTTCTTGCTCTTCCTTTGCCTTCTTGCTCCAAATCACAAGTATGCCATACTCCTCCAAATGTGCTCCAAGAAAACTCTAAGTGTCCAAGAGTATCAGAGAGAGTAAAATGAAAGCTCCAAAACCGAACTGACAAAAGCTACAGCTGATCCTTAGAAGCCTTTTTATTAATGAGGCCTCTATTTTCTTCAATTTCCATTATTTTTCCTTAATTTTCCTCCTCACATGCAACCTGTGACCTTTCACCTCCCTTTTCTCCTATTTTCCATTATTTTCATAAATAAATATCAATAAATGCCTCATGCCTTTCTAAAGTCTTTGCCAATTTCCATAACCATTAATTCATCACGAGTGATCCCCATCACTATGCTTTTTCCTAACATTCAGCTTGGAATACATGTCCCATGACCTTGGTTATTATTTTGCCTTTATTAACTTTATTACATGGATTTTTAACTAGGGCTGTTACAAATGTGTTGGGTTTTGGACGAGTTTCTCTTATTCTTTAAGGAGTCATTATGTAATTTATTTGCCTTCTCTATTTTCGAGTTGTGCTCCACACTCACATTGTTGTACATGGTGTGTACTTTTGGTTTTTATGTATTTAATTCATAACAATGTGATGCTAGAGAATTCAAAGAATGTCTTATTAGATTGTTTATATTAAATCATTCTTAGAAGTAGCAAGTATTTTAGATTGTTTATATTAAATCATTCTCAGAAATAGCAATTTGCAACGTCACCTTAATATTGAATTGGTAAGGGTACCTTGTATGAAAAAGACATGCATCTTAATAATAAAGCAACTTGTTAATTAGGGCAGCTTTTGTGTTTAATTTCCAAGCTTTACATTACTCAATATGATATTACAACCATATGTCAAGGTTGACTGACAAAGTGGTTAGAAAAATAACTTGTTAATTTTCTATGTTCAATGCTCAGCCTTTAAATTGTTCAACATAGTATTAAAACCCATGTTCATTATAGTATTATAACCATGTATCAAAGTTGATTAAAAAGGTGGTTAAGAAGTTTAAACCAAAAGTTTAATTTGAAAAAGAGCAGGGGAGAAAACAATTCATACCCTCATATCAAAAGATTAAAGAATCTTGGTTAAAAAGGGCATATGCCTTAACTACATAACAACCATTAACCAAAGAGTAAGGAAATTTGGTTAAAAAAAGCATATACCTCATTGACCTAGCAACCAATTAACCAATGACAAATCTTGAGTTTGATTCTTAACTCATCCAAAATTTGAACGCTGAGCCATAATGAAAACTTGTCAAATAAAAAAACACTATCAAAACCAACAACTATTTGACCTAGATTTTTTGTCCCATAAACTATCTTTAACTTGATGGATCTTAAAATAATTTCTTTCTTTCTTTTATAAAAAAATGAAATAATGAAACTTAAAAAATGAAATAATGAAACTTTAGGTTGATAGACGTTAAAATAATTTCTTTCTTTCTTTCATTAAAAAAAAATGAAATAAAATGAAATAATGAAAGATAAGCACTGTATTGCTTCACAAAGATGAGAGATAAATAAATTCATCTTCAATGAGTTTTTATTTATTTACTTCTATATATTTTATGGAAATTCTATAATAAAATAATACCCAACTAATTTGCCCACCCAAAAAGATTAAATAAAAAGGGCTACAATTCTCCTTTTCAACACATAAAAGTCATTTTGAAAGAATTTGAAGCCCACGTCACAGAGCAAGAGCAACGAAGGTTTCAACCTTGTCCTTGTTGACGAAGAGAAACGAGTCACCGGCCTGCATTTTCGAAGAACTGACGCCGGCGTTCGTTAATTCCTCCATCACTGCATCGCGGATCTGCATCTCTACCACCATTTTATCCATTTGTCTCCTTCTATTTCTGACAAAATTCAATTAAAATGAACGCCGGACCGTCTGGATTTCGTAAGTATTTTAATTTTATTTTTATTATCTGGGGATTAAGGGCTCGGTTCTCACAGACCGTTGGTATTTCCATTTAATTGTAGTCACTGTCTTCGAAATTTAGCTAAACATGACACTTCGTGCAAGCTGAGCATTAATTCCGTGGTTTCAGATAGGGTACGGGAGTTTACATTAATCAATTTGTATTTTTCTGGGATTTTAATTGTGGAATATTTTTATTTATATATATAATTCTATGTTTACAGAGAATGCTCCTGTGACGAAGGGATTGGTACTTATTTGTGGCGTAGCCTCAATTATAGCTGTCACTCAGGGCCGAGCATCCTTCTCCGGCCTTTCTTATCAGGTAGTGCCCTGTTCTAGTTTTGTTTTTAATGTTCATTCAAGCTTTTGTTTTATTGGATAATACAAAGTAATAGATCAAAATTAGTCGGCTTGACGGTAGTCTAATTTTTTTATAAGTCTAATTTTTTTATAAGTTTTCCCGTTACATTAGAATTCTTGGTTGTAAGTTAGTGATGGAGTACATTTAGGATTCTTAGTTGCCTTCCTTGGCCAAGGAGTAAGGCATGGTAAATTGTAATGTGGTTCAGTTTTTTTTGTTAGTCATGTTTCAAATCCATAACCGGCCTTATCCTTTCCCTCGTTGATTTGTGCACTCTTTTGTTGTTGTATTGTGTACTCCATTGTCATGGGGATCATTAGCACAGTTATCAGATCATTAGCAAAGTTATCAAACTGTAAACTTGAAGAATGACAAGGCAAAGTAAAAATTCTGTTGTATAACTCCAGAAAACTTGGCTGTTGACTCTGGAAAATAAAAATGATACACTAGAATTAAAGTTCTTGAGTATGCTTCCTTTTAGAGTTTAATGCATCAAGTATCCACCACCTATCAAGAGGTGGGGGCCGGGGCACTGCTTTGCATTTAGTGGCATGTGATCTCTGGCCCAACTTTATGGCCATGATGGCTTTCCTTGTTCGGCTACACCTCCGAGAGGGCATGGTGATTCATGAGTGGCAAACATGTCACTTGTAGAATCAAACTTTAAGGGGGGCAATAACCAACACGGGGACATTTACTGCATGTGAAATGATATTACGATGTCCATAAAATGCACTATTTGAACAAAAGTATATATAAATATTACGATGTCCATAAAGTACAATATTTCAACAAAAAGTTTTTATATATATATATATATACTCAGGTTATTTGCCTAGAGGTTCTGAGTGCTTTTTCTCATTTTGAGAATGGTACCCAGAGTAAACTTTAGAATATTAGAATCTTTAGGCCAGAAGATTCGTTAACAACAAGGCTTGAATCCCTTCAATGATATACTTGTTAAGAGTTCAACAAGGCTTGAATCCATTCAATGATATACTTGTTAAGAGTTCAACATGTCAATTGAGAAAATTGAACCTGATTAGGGAGGTAATTAGTAACAATTATTCCACTCAACCACCCTGTCTAAACCCAATTGACTTATATAATATATTACAAAATACTATATATTTAATCAAATCACATATCTATTGGTTGTCCATTGTAAAACACAGTGAGGAAAATGAGTGTTTTTTCTTTCTTTCTTTTACAGATAGATGACTGGGTTTGAATTGTGAGTCAAAGTCATTGAGTTTGTCTGTACTGCACTTAACTTGTGTGTATGAGTCCAACGCATGAGCCAGACTTCTCTACAGACGGCCTACCTCATAAATGTGTGGGATTCGTTATGAATATTAAAAGTGATTATGAAAACCGTTTCCGGCATTTAGAATGTAATCATACACCAGATATTTCGTTTACTTTGGACGAATCATCTAAATGCAACAATAATTGTTTATTAGGAGTTGTAAAACCATCTATGTCTAATTTGTTTCCGTGATTTGAAATGGCTTCAAGGAATTATAAATGGATGGATAAAAACTGTTATTAACTCATTTGCATTTGTATTTTACATTATTATTTTTCTAAAAGCAATGAGGTAAAACTATATCTGACTATTTTTCCAGGCTGCCGTTCCAGGTTATTTTATTTTTCTTTATTTACTCCAATGCATTATAGTTAACATTCCTTTACCTTTTTTCCTGACAGGCAATTGTGAAGAAGCTTCACCTTTGGAGATTGGTCACATCTGTGTTTGTATTTTCATCAACCTCAGAGTTGATGTTTGGACTCTACCTGTTGTACTATTTTAGAGTTTTTGAGAGACAGATTGGATCAAACAAATATTCAGTGAGTATTTCAATCACTCTTCAAAAGAACGGTCTGTATGATAGCTAGTTTGAGTTATTGGGAAAGCAATCATTGAGCATAACAGTAGCTGCCTTTTCTTATGGTGCATGTGATCAGACATTTGATTAATATTTCATCTATGCGTTTTCATGCCCAAATAAAGTCAAGAATTGACTCTAGCGGCCATGAACTATGTGACGAAGTTCTTTATGTTTGCTTTTAGTATAGTGAATCCCGTGATCGTATGTGAAATATTGGATTTCTCTTGGTCCTCCACCCTGCTTTTCGTGAATGTAAATAAGAGCAGGGAAATGGTTCAAGAAAGAGAGAAAGGAGATGATCCAAAGAATTAGATAGAGGAACTAGAATTACAATTAAAATGAGTTGAAGTTTACTATAATTCCTTAGAATAAAATTGGTCCAAATAATGGAAAATGAAGGGTTTTGAAAACATGCTGTGTTTGAATGTACATGGTGAGTCCAACTAGCTGATCATAAAAAGAAAACACTTAACTGGTCCAAAATGCAAGAGTGAGGTTTTGAAGAGCTTACTACCTTGTAGAATTGCCCCTCCCTTCAAACAGACAATTGAAATTGAATCGACAACTCTAAGTAAAGTTAAGTATAATTGAAGAAATTCAAGAAATAGAATGGATGCCCTCATGGGCTTATTTGTGGATCTACGGTAAATAATTCAGCAAACCTTAATCCAACGTGAACCTTGAACAGAAGTATCACATAAAGAGAAGTGGACCCATGAACAAGAGAACAAGAGATATGGTGCACTAGGCGGGTTATTAATTGGTAACCCAGTAATACAATAATGTGGCACTTAGCCATAATGTTAAGTAACCACAAGTGAAGATTACCGTCATCCCAATTCTACGTATTGTAATAATCGTTGGTCCACATTGTATTACATTTCCCCCTTCGGTCTTCTTTGCCACTTGGAACACTGTTGCACTTATTTCTTTGGATTTTTTTGATCCAAAATGGATTTACATAGGTACCATAGCAATTTATTGATTCTCTTGATGCGAACATTAGGATTTAGGACATCTTAGATGTGGTGTTCATTTTGTCAAATTTGAGTCATCGAGTTTTAATACATTTTTGAGGCCCTAAAAAATGTTTATTGGGCCTTGTGTTGGATGAGAATTGTCGTAGCCTTTCCTTATCATCCAAGCCATCCATTGTTCTTTTCATTGAGATCTTTCCAATGAGCTATTGTGAACCTAAAATGGATTTTGTATGCAAAAGTTATGGCCTTGGCAAGGTAATAGTTCTAATATTCCCCAAATGGCAAGTGGCGACCATGTCAACTCACTATATTTTATCTCTGAAAGGATATCTGGTTGCTCCTCTTTAAATGGGAGGTATTTTGCTGAGTGGGGTGTCCGCTGGTTTGGATCCGTTTGGAACTGATCTCTTTAATGCTCTGAGGATGTGTAGCCTGATGTATAGATCGATACCTTCAAATCAGTCTCAATAATATTGGGTGGTCTCCCAAAGGGGGAGGTTGAGGAGAAACAGGGTGCCACCATCCTGTTGTTTGGTGCGCTCTGTAACTCTGTCTACCATTTGTTGCTCTGATTTAACAGATCAACAGGGAAGCATGAGGTAATCAGTTTGGTTATCCTAAGGCGGGGCATGGTGTGTAGAAATTGAGATCTATGGCTAGAAATCTCCTTGATGAAGAGGGCTAAGCATCTCCAATCCCTGTACTGGAAGAAAGTAGAGAGGCAACCTCCCAAGTACCTATAGAGGTAATGATAATGTCCTTTGATCTCATAGTAGAGCCCAAGAGGAGGTTGACTATAAAAACAAAGAACATTTGTGATAATTGATGACATTAGACCTTACAAAGGCGACATGAATAGTCATTGCATTAAAATTAAGTTATGTTCTAAATCGCTCAGGAGGTGTGTGGACGTCAAAGATGACTTTGGAGTGAGGATCTCATAGTAGAGCCCAAGAGGAGGTTGACTATAAAAACAAAGAACATTTGTGATAATTGATGACATTAGACCTTACAAAGGAGACATGAATAGTCATTGCATTAAAATTAAGTTATGTTCTAAATTGCTCAGGAGGTGTGTGGACGTCAAAGATGACTTTGGAATGAGGATGCATTCACCCTTGGATAGGTCATAGTTGACTAGAGGTCCATTAGAGGGTATGTTGAGTGTTGGCTCAATCAAGATTGATTTGAGCAGGCATAGAGAAGGGGAATAGTAGAGTTGTTATAAGGCACAAATACTGGTGCATGGTATATGGATATGAGTACAGGGTTCTGTAGACTATATAGGGCACAAGCTTCATGGATGGGATACATGTGCAAGTTAGAGGTGCATGGTATGAAGATTAAGGGGGTCTTGGAATGTATTGGTCAACCTTCTTGTACATAGTTAGAATAGTGTGCGTTTATGTGCTTTTGAATGTAATAAGTTGAACAAGTCAACCATGTGACATGTATGGTTTAGTGGAATAGGAAATGAATAGATAAGGAAAGATCAAGGATTCAAGTAGTTGGAAGGCCATTGGTCTGTCACTAGGCTTAGTATATATTTTGATGTGGCCAATGGGGTAAACGTTTTCATCCTATGAATGCAAGCACTACTTTGTTTCATTTATTTGTGCCTGTTTTTGTGATCTAATGTTGCCATTCTAATAATACACTTCTTGTCTCATTGGGACTTCTTCCTTGGCATATGAATCGTATCTAGAAATACAATCAGCAAATAAACATGACCATTAAAACCATCATTTTAATAAACTTGAATGATCACTATGCTTTGCAACCATGTTTGGTGTCCCCTAATAACCTCCACATCACATGCACTCAATCTTGGTTTAGGTAGCTGTATTACTTAGCTTTGGAGGGGACTCATCTCTTCAGGTCCAAAATCCATCAAACACACATCTTCTTCATGCCTTCACTTCCTCATTTAGTTTGTCTCCCCTCAATTGCCATCACCAACCAGATTGGGTTTTTCCATCATCAACCACAGCAGGAGTCTTCCTTATAGAATTTTAAACTCGTGATTAGACCAAATGTTTAGTATGAATACATTGAAAGTTACGAGCTTGGAAATGACAGCGAGTCAGAGTCGACAAATAAACGATATGTGCCACACGATAAATAAATAAGAGAAAAAGATTGAAAAATCCCAACAGTGATGGCATGATAGGAAATGTCTTTAAAGCTTCTATTCAAGTCACAGTCATATGTACATATATAGATGCATTCCACTAAGACGGAGTTACGGTACATAGCATACAATGATGTTGCCTACACTTGTAATGATAAGTTATTACTCGATACTGGATAGACAATGGAGGGTATAGACAGAGATACCACTGCCATTCATCCACCTATTTATACCTGATTGTCCTTGTGATTAGTTCATGTCCAGACCTGAGATGTGCAACTGTGCTATTCTTGTAACTAGAAAATGCACACTTTTGAGGAAGTGAAGTAGGCATAGTGAGCTCTGTTCAAACTTCAGGAGACTTTTATGACTGTTGAAGGCCCTGTTTTACGCATGAGGTTGACACCTGTAGGGAATATTTAGATTGCTATTAAATGTGACAGTGATTACACATGCTATTCATGCTATTGGGGGTTGCAATTACTGTTACGAGAGCAGAGAAGAGCGCTGCCATCTTCATACCTGTTTTGATGGTAATAAAGGAGCTATTTCCAGTGGAGCGAGGGCGTATTCACTATTTATATCATGCTGAGTGGCAGTTGCATCAAGCACTTAATACTTGAGTGAGGGTGCTCAAGTGGGAGTTACAACAAACAAGTCTGACAAGATTCCTGAGCAGCGTTAAACTGGAAGTTGCACCAACTATTCTAAGGGAGGTGCATTTGTTTGTAAGGTTATATGTTATCCCAAGGATGGCACATACATAGATTATTACGTAACAAAGGTGCTCAATAAGGAGTTACAATCATTCATCGCAGGATGCTGTTATGGCAACATGTGGGCCTCACTCCAGGGAGTTACTCATACTCTTCTAAGCTTGAGAATGGTGCTGATCGCAAATCCCAATGTGCTTGTAAAGACTATAACAGGTTTGATCATTGGAAGGAGCTTTAGCATTTTTCATCCTTCTTCCTATATTTTCTCATAATTCTGTCTTTGGCATTCTGTTTTCAGCTTGGATGCTGCACATGTGATCATGATTTCAGAGGTTTGTTTATTGTAGCTTGAGACTGCTCCCACACTTTAGGTGCATCTGAATATTGTGGCTATGTTTATAGCTCATTTTGATTTAGCAAACTGATTTCAAGCTTTGTTATAGTATAACTGTATAAGTTATATTTACTAGACACTGATCTACATCTCTTTTCATCAATTGAAAGACTTGAACTCTTTTGGTGGTGGATTCATGTTCATGTATTTGTGTGAAGGCTCAGTTTTCTCTATTTCTTTTCTTGTTTTCCAGTTGAAATCAGGTTGTCAACTTAGCTAGTTAGTTTCAATACATTCCTCTAACTGGTTTTCTTCTTTATTCAACTCCTTACTCCCCCATGAGGCACAAGATTTGATTGTACGATCTCTGTTCTAAGTTTTCAATTTATTCAACAGATCCTAAAAGTCAAAATCTGCTATTATAGAGCAAAAGGTCTCACTTCCCTGCAAGTTTTTCATTGCGGTCTCAAACAGGACAGCAAAAACTTTTCTGGGCTTGAAGAACTTTTCCCAAGCATCCTTTCCACCCCTTCCTCAAGTGGGCATGAATCAAGCAGAAGCAAGAGAAAGAATGATTAAGCACCCACATACTTTCGAAACATTACATTTGAGGCCTCATAATTTTGGGTGATAACAAAAGCTTAATCTAACTCATAATAGTTTTGTGTCATTTTCTCTTTTAGAAACTAGATAATAGCTAGTTCAAGCTCTCTCTCAAATAATATTTTACTTGTCATCCACATGTTGGAGACTAAGTAAATTATAACAAAATATATTTTTAATACAATGATTTTCCCACTAAGGGAGTCCAATTTGGCCCAAATAACCCTTGGAAGTCCAACGCTCCACTTGCATTGACCCCAGAAAGGCAAAAGGTAGGAAATAATTGTGAAAAAATGCTCAACATTCAACTTGGATGACCCAATTACTAGCTTACTTGGAATGAGTTCGGTCCATAAAAAACTCGACTTGTCCTCAGAGACTTTGATTTGGTTGAATGGATGAAGACTTGACTTTACAATGGCTACTATCTTGTCTTCTTGAGATGCAACGTCGGCCTTGACCTTCAAATAACTAGTTTTGACCCTCAACATTCCTCTTTCGTTGACTCTAACAACTAGTAAGAGGGAGGATCACCAACGTCCTAAGGAAACTAAATTTCAATGTTCCACCGAGTTTCCAGGATATGGGGCCGAGCGAGCGGGGATATGTAGGAGTGGCCTATGCAAAAGCTTGCCACCAATTTTTAGGAAACGTGGGTGGACCTCGGGGTCCTAAAAACTTATAAATATAAAAATATAGGATATATCATTGAAATTTTAATATTTATAATGTAACTGTTTTTATCATTATATAATATATAACACTTACATCATGAAGAATAAATGATAAATCGATGAATCATATAACTGAAGTCTGAAACAAATTTAAAAAGAAAAGCATGATATTATATGATCATGCATCATATATGTCAGTTTGTAATTGTACAATGTAACTACTAACAATGTACAATGAAAATAAATGTTTAAAGTTTTAGAGTTTAAACCATATTGAAGTTCCAACTATGAACACTGAATATTGAAATAAAAGTCAAGTCTGATACATCAAGAGTCAAATTTTTAGAGTCAAGACTCAAGTCTAATATATCATATATCAAGATTGAAAGTAAACTAAAGTCTACAACTGAAGTCTGAAACAGAAAAGAAGCTATGAAAGGACAAGAGGACGACTGAGCAGAGCGATATCATGAAAAGATGAAACAATGTGAAATGAACATTGAAAATAAAGTTTAAACCTTTCCTGGTTCATAAAAATTAGGATTTTTTGTTTCATTAAAAAAATTTGTGATTTTTGTCTAGGGAAACGACACCTCACGAGACCACATGATCCCTTTTGCCTAGGAAATGACCCCAGTTGGAGGATTCGACCCCGAAAATTGAGGAAATGCCCCATTACAAGTTTCAGTGCGTACCCTGCTTTTTGAGAGCGTGGGGAAACAACCCCCAATCGTCCCCAAGTCCCCGGAGCACGAGGGAGCTAGGAAACTCGACCCCCAGGTGGGGGGACGTGACCACGTGGAACACTGAAAAATTTGCTACTTGGGTTTTGTCAAGTTGATTCTGTAGATCACTTTTGACATATTGCATGTCTCATTCTATTAAAATCTGCCCCTATCATGCTACCTAGAAACCCCACCAACTACTGAACCATCTTTAACTACCATTTCCTTGATGATGCCTTCACATTTTGAAAAAAATTCAACGTGGCATGCCATTTACATTTTTCGCTGAGCATTTTGAGATTAAATTAACTTTTTGCCTTTCAGGACCACATGCATTGGGTAACATGTACTACCTCGAGAAGTGTGAACATGTTGAAAAATTGTGAGAGTGCCATGTTGAGAATTGTCTCATGAATATACCATAGCCAAAGAATACATATAGACTGAATGCCACAACCATGTGGGAATGACATGGGTGCACTTGATGTGCGCTGGATTAGACCCTACCCTAGTGATCACCCCTATAAATAGATGGCTTCTCTAAACCATGAGTCCCAATGAGATCCGTCCAAATCCCCCCTCATCTTATGCGAGACAAAAGGACTAGGGACTTAGCCCAAAGCGATTGGCCATGGCTGACCATAATAGGCCTAGGATACCATAATACAGGGCCTCCACATGGGCTACAGGGCTTTTGACTTGCATTCTTTGGGCTTATAATGGTGTTGCCAAAAATGAAAAGTGCATATGTGCCCTTGTTGAAATTAGGGTTAATAGGTGTTGAAAATGACAACAAGAAAATCCTGATTTAATTTTCCCTTGAATTAAATTAGGAGAAAATTGTAATTCCACATCACAAGACAACAAGAATGAGTTAACTAAGTTAATTTCACTTAGTTGGCTCAGTTAATTCGAGTTGAGGGCCTAACTTGAGTCATGTAGAGTGGTTCCTAAATTTTAGGAGCCTAGGTTGAGTTTAATTTGAGTTGTAATAGTTTAATTCAGTTAAACTGAGTTAATGTCAGTTAAACTAGTTCCAACTGTTGGAGGAACTAGTAGGAGGTCTAGCAGTGGGGTGCAGCTTCATGTGTTCAACCAGTTAATTGATAAATCAACCATAATTAACTCATGCATGCATGAAATTTGAGTTACCCAGTTGAGATTGGAGTTCAAGGGTAATGTACTATCAGTTGTATAATTTTCCGAGTTGTACAAGTGGTGCATGCAGTTAGAGAAGGGCCTATAAGGATTGCGCAATTCAGGATGGGGATTTCCCTAATTAATAGGGGGCTAATTCCTTGAGAAACAACGCAAGGAAATAAGATCTTGGCAGGCAACAAAATTGGCTGAATATTGGCCAGAGTTAGCTTGTGAGATAGTGAGATAGGTTATACTTTTGTAGAGATTGTTCAGGTTGAACAAGCATTGTATTTCTTCTCTATCTTTTGATCTAATGCAATATACAGATAGGGCAGCGTCATGTGTTCAACCAGTTAATTGATAAATCAACCATAATTAACTCATGCATGCATGAAATTCGAGTTATCCAGTTGAGATTGGAGTTCAAGGGCAATGTACTATCAGTTGTATAATTTTCCGAGTTGTACAGGTGGTGCATGCAGTTAGAGAAGGGCCTATAGGGATTGCACAATTCAGGATGGGGATTTCCCTAATTAATAGGGGGCTAATTCCTTGAGAAGCAACGCAAGGAAATAAGATCTTGGCAGGCAACAAAATTGGCTAAGTATTGGCCAGAGTTAGCTTGTGAGGTAGTGAGATAGATTATACTTTTGCAGAGATTGTTCAAGTTGAACAAGCATTGTATTTCTTCTCTATTTTTTTGATCTAATGCAATATACAGATAGGGCAGCGTCATGTGTTCAACCGGTTAATTGATAATCCAACCATAATTAACTCGTGCATGCATGAAATTCGAGTTATCCAGTTGAGATTGGAGTTCAAGGGCAATGTACTATCGATTGTATAATTTTTCGAGTTGTACAGGTGGTGAATGCAGTTAGAGAAGGGCCTATAGGGATTGCGCAATTCAGGATGGGGATTTCCCTAATTAATAGGGGCTAATTCCTTGAGAAACTATGCAAGGAAATAAGTTCTTGGCAGGCAACAAAATTGGCTAAGTATTGGCCAGAGTTAGCTTGTGAGATAGTGAGATAGATTATACTTTTGCAGAGATTGTTTAGGTTGAACAAGCATTGTATTTCTTCTCTATTTTTCTGATCTAATGCAATATACAGATAGGAAGGGGTTTTGAGCAACAAGCTTTCCCCTTAGATAAATCTATGAGCATATGTGATTGAATCTTGTCTCATGTTTATGTTGTGATTTCTCGATCGATAATTTGTTTTCGCTGATGAGTAGAGTAGATTCAAGTCTTTTGTTTTAGCATATTACATAAGCAGTTTGAATCTACAAGGAATTTCTACATGGTATCAGAGCAGGAATCACAATAGAAGAGAAGAATTCGAGTTTGTCTTTGCAGGTAAATCGAATTTGCAGTATCATTCTTCAGAGCCAGCAAGATGTCATTCTATGGATTGAGACTCGAGTATGCCCTTGAGGGTAGCTCGAATTATATTGCTTGGAAGGACATGATGGAGGTAGTATTGGAAGATAATGGGCTGAAGGAATTCATAGACAATGATATTCCTAAGCCTCCAACAACTAATGCTCAAGATCTGGCAGAGTGGAAGAAATGTGTGGCAAAGATGTGGAGGATCATACTAGGAGTTCGAGATTATATTGTCTCGAATCTCCACGGGAAGGATACCCCATATGCAATGTGGCAAGCCTTGATAGACTTGTTTCAGAACAATAGTGACCACAAGAAGCTGGCACTGAAGGACAAGCTTCGGAAGATCAAGATGGAGAAGGGCGACACAATACCACAGTACCTGAGCAGGTTCACCCAATGTTGGGATGAACTTGGGAGTGTTGGTATTACAGTTGTTGAAGATGATCTGGTAAGCCTAGCACTTCTAGGCCTTCCCAAGAGCTGGCACAACTACCAGGATTCAATAAATGGGAGGGAGAAGCTACCAAATTGGGAGCAATTGTGGTCCGACTTGGTGCAAGAAGAGATAAGGCGGAACACCAAAGATGGAACCTCATCTAAGCATGATGATGAGGAGAATTGTGCCTTGGTTGGAAAGGCAAAGAAAGGGAAAGGGAAGAAATCCAAATCCAAAGGAGATTCTGGTTAGGTAGGCAAGAAGAAAGACTTGTCGAAGATTAAATGTTTTCATTGTCATGAGCTGGGACACTATGCCACGAAGTGTTCGCACAAGAAGGTCGACAAGAATCCCTCAGGAGGAGCGGCAGGTGAAGCTCTAACTTCACAATTCGAGTTGGATTTCACACTCATTGCATGCATGGTGACATCAGTGATGGGTAGTGTGTGGTATCTGGATAGTGGAGCCTCATTCCATATGATGGGCAATAAAGAATTTTTCAGTGACTTGGAGGAGAAGGACCTCTAGATGCACATTGAGATGGGAGATGATGGAAGGTATAATGCGACCGGTATTGGTACAATTACTTTTCAGAGGGAGTCTGGTTCTCCTCTCACATTAAAAGATGTCATGTATGCTCTGGGTCTTAAAAAGGATTTAGTTTCAGTTGCTATGTTGGAAGACTGTGGCTATGATGTGATATTTAGCAAAGGAAAAGCTTTCCTTAGACATATCGCCACGGGACAAGTGAAGCAGATCGGGGTTCGGGTGAAGAACCTCTACAAATTGGATGTAGAAGACTGTGCTGCTTTGAGCACGAAAGCAGAGAAGGTGCAGAGTCGAGACATCGATGAATTATGGCATAGGAGACTTGGCCATTTGCACCATGGAGCTTTGAAGATCATGCAGTGGATTTCTACAGGACTTCCCAAGGGTGCACTAAAGCAGCAAGATACATGTAAAGGGTGTACATTGGGGAAGTACACCAAAGCCACTTTTCATGATAAGGACAGTAGAGCTCAAGCAATCCTTGAAAGAGTTCATTTAGATGTGTGTGGACCTTTCTCGACAACCTCCACAGCCAAGCACAGGTATTATGTTATATTTCTAGATGATTTCTCACATAAGTGCCTAATTTTATTCATGCAGAAAAAGACCAGACATTCTCTAAATTTTGTGAATTTAAAGAACTTGTTGAGAAAGACAATGGCAGGAAAATGAAGGCTCTCTAGAGTGATAATAGTGACGAATATGTGTCGAATGAGTTCAAGAACTTATATGCATCAGAAGGCATTCAACGAGAGTTAATAGCACCCCATAACCCACAACAGAATGGGGTGGCTGAGAGGAAGAACAAAAGTATTGTGGGAGCTGCATAGACGATGTTGCATGATCAGGGCCTACCGTTGCACTTGTGGGTTGAAGCATGCAACACAATTGTATATGTGCAGAACAGGAGTCCTCATCGGATTCTCGGGATGAGTACACCAGAAGAAGCTTTTTCAAGGAAGAAACCAGATGTGTCACACTTTAGGATCTTTGGTTCATCAATTTACTGTCATGTTTCCAAGGATGCAAGGAAAAAGCTAGAGCTGACAACTGAGTTGGGCATATTTGTGGGGTACATTGATACACCTCACAACTATCGGGTGTACTTGCCATCTCACAGGATGATAGTTGTTCATAGAGATGTGAAGTTCGATGAAGAGAAGGCCATGAGATGTTCCCTTGAGAGGGAGCTTCAGTTGCATGCAGATGAGGAGCTTTTGGCTCCAAAGGAAGAACCTCAGGATGATGTGGAGCAGCCACAAGCAGAGGAGTAGAGAGTGGAAGCACCCACTCATGCAGAGACATCTAGAGATGGAAGGAATCGCACCAGGGAAGATGATAAATTATTGCATGATGCTAGAGAGAATGTGGGAGCACCCACATCACAGCGCAGGCATAGGAGGTCACCAGATCGGTACACTGGGTACATGGCTCTGATGAGTGAGCTAGTTGAGACCATAGTTTTAAAACTCCGACTCCGACTCCGACTCGGCCGAGGATCGACTCCGACTCCGACTCCGAAATGGTAATGACTCGGCCGGCTCGATTTCAATGACTCGGTCGTTGTAAAAAATACATTAAATATTTATCTTTTTATAGAAAAACATAATTTTAAAGATTTTAAACATAATTTTAAAGATTTTCATTCATGTTTCCAAACACACAGCATTATAATATAGATGGAAGACAACATATGATCAAAGTAGGCTCATGAACCAATCCATTATATCAAAATGGTACCCAATGGCAATACATAGTCAACTGTCATACATGATCAAAGACTCAAAACAAAAAACACATAACCAAGGAGGCTAGAAATGGCCTCTACAACAAAAGTAAATTGTGACCAAACTCCAGTACTAGTACTACAGCTACTGGCTAGTAGCTACTGCCAGAGGAGCCAAGATCATGTCGATCAATCTCTGGATCATCATCAGAGTCAGATAGGGGGCCCCATGGCTCCTCCTCCTCCTCATCATCTTTAACTACAGCTGTAGAACTGGTACCACTAGCAGGCTGTGCAACTGCAGCAGATGCAAGCTGAGATAGAGTAGATATGCGGCTGCGCTTCTGTCGTGGCTGAGCAGAGGAAGCACCTACAACTGGAGTCCTTGCTGGCTGTGAGACTGAGGCTGGTGGATTGGGATCTGCATTCAACTGAACAGCATGTTCAAGTTCAACTGATGTCTCAATATCTAAATCTAACTCAAGATCCTCATCAGGATCAAACTCTGCTGGACGACTCTCCACTACCCAATTTGATGTTGGATCAATGTCTTCCAACACAATGGGATCTGAATCAGGTCTTTTGTTCAGCAAATGGTTTCGTCTGAGCCGGAGGTTGTATTGGACATAAACTAGATCATTTAACCGTTTTTGATCCAAACGGTTTCTCTTCTTTGTGTTACTTGGGAGCAGGAGCGAAAACGGGAGCGGGAGCGACATTTTCAGAAGCTCCTAGTTTGGGAGCGAATCCCAGAGGAGTTCGACAACCAATGTCATTAACATCAAGGTACATAGAGGAATTGGTGCTCTTGATTAAATACGAGTTCCATACCCTAATACATGACAAAATTCAATGGAAACATTGCAATCCTCCAATCCTGAAATCCTAAAAAACTGATAAGTCTGCTGGATTTTGAATGAAATCTAAAATTCTACTTTCTCCATATGAAATCCAATGAGGCCGAAACCACTCTCAAACATCCTGAGTCATTTCATGGTAATGTTAAAAATTTAAGTAAAAGGATGAAAATGAAGATTAAGGAGAATGTCACTTTTACTTTAAGAATTTAACATTACCATGAAATTTGAATAGCATATCAATAGTAGAGAGCATTTGAGTGTGTTAAATAGTTTTTGGGAGGGGGAAATGGACCCCAAATAACATTTAACTAATTCATAAAACACATTGGAGTTTAAACCAATCAGCAAACACTTCAAAATGTCATTAAAAAAATGTCAAATCGCTGTTTTGATGGGGTTACAGGCCACTGGTTATGACTCAGCCGAGTGAATATAGAAACGGCCGAGTTGGCCGAGTCAGCCATGACTCGGCCTACTGAACCGTTTCCTCCACCGAGTCACATTTTTGGGCAATGAAACGGATCAACTCGGCCGTTTCCGTTTCGAATCGGCTGAATTTTAAAACTATGGTTGAGACCGAACCATCCTCATTCAAGGAAGCAATGTAGAAGCCAGTATGGGTTGATGCCATGGTAGAGGAATATGATTCCATAGTCAGAAACAGTGTTTGGGAAGTTGTCCCAAGACCAGAGAACAAGTTAGTGGTAGGTTCTAGGTGGATCTACAAGGTGAAGCAAGCAGTAGATGGAAGCATTGAGAAACACAAGGCCAAATTTGTGGCCAAGGGGTTCTCTCAGGTGGAGGGAATTGACTATGAGGAGACCTTTGCTCCAGTTGCAAGGTACTCTTCAATCAAATCAATTCTAGCTCTTGCAGCGCAAATGGGATGGAAGATACATCAGATGGATGTGAAGACAACATTCCTCAATGGAGTGATTGAGGAGGAGGTGTACATTGAGCAGCCGGAAGGATTTGAGACCTTCGACAGAGAGTCGCATGTGTGCAGACTCAAGCGAGCATTGTATGGATTGAAACAAGCACCCCGTGCTTGGTACACCAGGATCGACAACTATTTCACCAGGTTGGGCTTCACCAAAAGTGAAGCAGATGCAAACCTTTACCATATTGTTGTTGAAGGTAAATTATTGATTATAGTATTATATGTCGATGATTTAATTTTAACTGGTGATGAGAAGCTAATTAATTCTTGCAAGAGAATTCGAGATGAAGGACATGGGACTCATGCATTATTTCCTCGGTTTGGAAGTATGGCAAGGAGATGGGGAACTGTTTGTCTCTCAGGGCAAGTATGCCAATGAGATATTGAAGAAGTTCCACATGGAGAGTAGCAAACCCATGGACACTCCTCTAGCAGGCAGTTGGAGGAAAGAGGATGCCACTTCAAGTGAGGAGGTGGAGGCCACTATTTACAGGCAGCTTGTGGGTTCACTTATGTATTTGGTGAACACACGACCAGACATGTGTTATGCAGTTAACCAACTTAGTCAAGCAATGGTTAAGCCAACCAAACTGTATTGGAAGGCAACCAAACATGTGTTGAGATACCTCAGAGGCACCACTCAGTTTGGTCTTTGGTACAGGTGGACAAAGGGAGTGAAGCTGCAAGGCTTCACAGATGCAGATTGGGCGGGTAGTCCATCAGACAGGAAGAGCACATCAAGAGGCATCTTCAGTATTGGGTCAACAACAGTTTCTTGGTATAACAGGAAGCAGAGATTAGTTGCACTTAGTTCAGCAGAAGCAGAGTACATGGCTGTTAGTCAAGCAGCTTGTGAAGCTATCTGGATGAGGAAGATTCTTGTTGGGTTATTTGGTCAGATGATGGATCCTACTGTGATTTACTGTGACAATCAAAGTTGTATCAAACTCTTTGAAAATCCAGTTTTTCATGATCGATCCAAGCATGTCAACATCCTGTATCATGATCTATGAGATTGTGTTCAGATTAGAATCATGTCGTTGGATTACATTCCTACAGAGGAACATGATGCAAATATTTTGACAAAGGCATTTTCAAGATGCAAATTTGAGTTCCATAGAGGCAGGATCAGGGTAGCATATAATCCCTTTCTTGTTGAGAGAGAGTGTTGAAAATGGCAACAAGAAAATCTTGATTTAATTTTCCCTTGAATTAAATTAGGAGAAAATTGTAATTCCACATCGCAAGACAACAAGAATGAGTTAACTATGTTAATTTCACGTAGTTGGCTCAGTTAATTCGAGTTGAGGGTCTAACTTGAGTCATGTAGAGTGGTTCCTAAATTTAAGGAGTCTAGGTTTAGTTTAATTTGAGTTGTAATAGTTTAATTCAATTAAATTGAGTTAATGTCAATTAAACTAGTTCCAATTGTTGGAGGAACTAGTAGGAGGTCTAGCAGTGGGGTGCAACTTCATGTGTTCAACTAGTTAATTGATAAATCAACCATAATTAACTCATGCATGCATGAAATTCGAGTTACCCAGTTGAGATTGGAGTTCAAGGGCAGTGTACTATTAGTTGTATAATTTTTCGAGTTGTACAAGTGGTGCATGTAGTTAGAGAAGGGCCTATAGGGATTACGCAATTCAGGATGGGGATTTCCCTAATTAATAGGGGGCTAATTCCTTGAGAAATAGCGCAAGGAAATAAGAGCTTGGTAGGCAACAAAATTGGCTAAGTATTGGCCAGAGTCAGCTTGTGAGGCAGTGAGATAGATTATACTTGTGCAAAGATTGTTTAGGTTGAACAAGCATTGTATTTCTTCTCTATTTTTCTGATCTAATGCAATATACAGATAGGAAGGGGTTTTGAGCAGCAAGCTTTCCCCTTAGATAAATCTCTGAGAATATGTGATTGAATCTTGTCTCATGTTTATGTTGTGATTTCTCGATCGATTAATTGTTTTCACTTATGAGTAGAGTAGATTCAAGTCTTTTGTTTTAGCATATTACATAAACAGTTTGAATCTACAAGGAATTTCTACAATAGGGCCCAATGTTACTTGGGAGCGGGAGCGGGAGCGACCATTTTCAGAAGCTCCCGGCTTGGGAGCGAATCCGGGAGCGATTTTTTAAAAATATATATATTTTTTATATTTTTTAATTTTTGATACATATATGTCAACAAAAACATGTAGAATGATGAAATAGACATAAAAAACATAAAAAAACATAAATTGATCATTGAACCATATCACATCAACCATCTAGAAATTATAATCGTCATCAACCATGTCCACAAGTTAGTAAAATACATATTACAACTGCAACATATTGAGTCTTATAAATCATGATTCATCAAATTCAATATTAAAGTTTCAACTTCAAGCTTTCAGAATTGAAAATTCAATAACATTTATCATCATTGATCACCAAAGTTGTACTTGTAAGCCAAGTTTAACCATTACAAAAAGTAATATCGAAGATATTTCTAAGTCCTAACTTCTAACTGTTAACATGATATGAAATGTTAAAAATTTATAAAATGAAACATGAATAATGAGATGAAATGAAACAACTTTAGTCTTTCACAAAGCATCATATTCATAATTCACAATCATTACCAATGAGTTATAATTGCCAAGGCCCAACTTCAAACTTCAAATTTTCATTGTCACAGCGATATAATGTTTACAAAAAATATCATAATGATATGAAAGACTCAAGAGTCAAGAGTCAAGGACTCAAAACTCAACAGTTATGAAAACTAAAGTCTAATAGAAACTAAAAAAGACAAGTAAACTGTAAATCTACATGTGGCCCTTGCCACGAGAGTCTCCAAGAGTATAAGCAGGTCGTGGTGGTCTTCTAGGAGTCTCCCGCACAGACCGACGACCAGAACTAGAACCTCCACGCGAGGGTGTCGATGGAGGTGGCGACAGCAATGGAACAAGACTCGGGCCTCGAGCACTGCTACTGGATGGTGGAGGTGGAGGTGGCATGGCTGCTGCAGCTGCTTCATTTTCATCCCTTACAAGTTCCTCTTCTAGTTCTTCAATATGTACAATGCCATCCTCCAAATTGTCGTCCTCTGGGTGATTGTCCCAAATTTTATATGTGGGATCCTCATTAGCCCGATCACAGTAATGACTCAACAACCTCAAGTTGTAGTGCACATAAACCAAGCTTTCTGCTCGGTTTTCGTTGAGTCTGTTTCTTTTCACATTATGTATATAACTGTAGGTGCTCCAACACCTCTCTGCAGAAGAAGAATTTACAACCTGTGAAAGAATTTTTTTTGCCAATTTTGGCAAAAGTCCGTGGCCGCCATATGTTTCCCACCATGTGAGAGAATCAAATTTATCTTTGTCGTCCATTGCATGGAAGTTACCATACAAACCAGTGCCACTGAAGTATCTGCCTATTTCAAGGCGCACAGCTGCACATTCCTCCCTGTCAGGCACCAACTTTTCTAATGCTTCCAGATATCCTTTAGTTACCTCTTGATCTAAATGGGGTTTGGTCCTAACCCCACCCCCTGCTGCAGGTTGGCCCAACCAAGATGTAGAGTAGTATTTTGGCGTAAGGATATACGCCAAGCAATGTAGTGGAAGGTTAAGCCTATTCCACCGTTCACACACACAATCATGAATCAGTTTGTACAAGTTGGGATCTCTATTATGAACAATGTCTTTTATTTCCCCCAACATGGTATCCATTTGCTCATACACCTCGCCAATCACTGGTTTGTCTGTATCTGCAAACCGAATCATGTGATAAATTGGCTTGGTGAAATCCAATACCTGCCTCACAATTGTCCAAAACTGCCCATCAAGAGCGGCCTCCTCCACCGTTTCAAAACCTGCCATGTCAGCTACATTTGTAGCCCTTTCCTTTAACACCTGCCAATGTGGACTTGATACCATGCTAGCTAATGCCTCTCTTACCTTCAAAAGGCGCCTGAAGGTGAGGTAATAGCTACCAAATCTAGTCCTCGCAATCTTCAGCAACTCCAATCTCGAGTGACTGCGGAAAAGGCCATGTGTATTGATATGATTTGTAATAAATTTTATCATTTGTTTTCCTTTCTTGTACAAATCACCAATCCATTGGTATTGTTCATTTTTGTTTTTGACAATATCATGCAACAGAAGGTTTAATGTGTGAACCAAACATCCAGACCAAAATATGTTCGGGTATTTATCCTCAATAATTGCTCCCGCTGCCTTACAATTAGGAGCATTATCAGTGATGACTTGGATGACATTGTATGGGCCAATACGCTCAATTGTTTCAAGTAATGCTTCTGCAATGTTGATAGCGGTCTTGAACTTGTCTGAGTAATCATGTGCAGCTAGAAAGATGGGACCACTAACAGACACAACAAGAACACTTATCAATGGCTTGCCTTTTACATTTGTCCATCCATCAGATACAATGGACACCCCATTGTCAGTCCAAGAACTTGTCATTTTATTCAAAGAATGTGATATTTTTGCTTTTTCATGATCAAGGCCAACAGTTCTTGCCTTGTCATACCCAGGGCTCTTGTATCCTTTAGGGGCATCATTTATGGCAGAAACCATTTCGTGCCAATAAGGTGAGCGTAGAACATTGAATGGTATCCCACATGCATAGAGGAACTTGTAAACTTTTGAATCCACATCATTCCTACACCCCTCATCAAGGAAATATGATATGGTTCTACGCCTTAAAGATGATGACCCTGTGCCTCCATGTCCATATCCACTGCCTTGGGAGGATGCTGAAGGAGTTCTTTGTGATTGTGAGCTTGGTTCAAAGAAACCCCTTGATCTTTTTGTTCTGTATTGGGCGTCCTCCTCTTCCTTTATGTATTTGGCTCTATCTGCTGTTGACACCGCTGCACAAGTTTTGATTCCTATTTGTTTCTCTCCATCCCATGGCCTTTTCCCGCAGAGGTGTCTTCTAGCACGGGTGTATGAACCTGTGTAACCAGTGTTGCAATGGGGGCAATGAAATTTAGTGGTTCCACCCCCTCTCCCTGTTTCAGCCCTGTGAACATATTTCCACAATGGAGTTTGGTCTTGTTTAGTTTTTTGAGGGTCATGTTCACCCTCCTCCACCTCCTCCTCACTGGGGTTTTCACCCATTTGACTTTCTCCGGCTTTTTCATCCACCTCTTCAGTTTGGGGCCCCCTCCGTTTCCTACTCTCCACCACCATAATAACCATAAAAGGGACCAGGAAGAGGAAAATGCCAATAAATATCCCCAGGTCCATGGTGTTTGATGTTTGTAGGGTTTTGAGTCTTGAATCTGCAAATTAATTTAATTTATTGGGATTAATTAATTTAATTTATTAATTTAATTTAAATACATGATTTTTAAACAGTTAAACTCAAACAACTAAATTAAATCAACTAAATTAACTACCTAACCAGCTAAACTAACTAGATTACTAAGTTACTTACCTCTACAGGCTTGCTCCTCGCTCCTTGGCAGTTGCTCCTCGCTCCTCAGCACTTGCTCTTCGCTCCAATGCTCTTGCTCCAGCTCCAAACTTGCTCAGTGAAGTGATAATGAATGTTTTTTGGCCCATTGGCCTTATAAAACAATTTTTTTTTTTCTAATTTTTTTAATTTTTTCGGGTCCGGCGGATTTTTTTTTTTCCGTCGAACCGCTCCCGGCCCGGCTCGATTCGCTCCCGGAGCGTTTTTTAATGCCCGGGAGCGATCGCTCCCCGATCGCTCCCGGGCATTAAAAATCGCTCCGAGAGCGCGGGAGCGATCGCTCCCTGAGTCGCTCCCT
The DNA here is from genome assembly GCA_031772625.1 of Pinus tabuliformis. Lineage (NCBI taxonomy): Eukaryota > Viridiplantae > Streptophyta > Pinopsida > Pinales > Pinaceae > Pinus > Pinus tabuliformis. The sequence goes on along the minus strand of CM062815.1, from coordinate 947,239,313 downwards.
AACAGACCAGGGAGCGTAAATTTTTTTACGGGAGCGCGCTCCCGAAAATCCCTCCCGTCCGGGAGCGATTTTGGGAGCGCGCTCTCGAGCCGCTCTCACCCGGAGCGCGCTTCGGGAGCGGGTTCGAAGGGGGGGGGCGCTCCCCCGCAACACTGATAGGGCCTATTTTTAGCAGGTGGATATTTTAGGCATAGTATTAAAAAATGGAATTGGTGACCAGACTGGTCCACCTATCAAATTGGGTTTCAAACTGGGACTGGTCAGATCTCAATGAATCGGTCTTTAAAAAAAATACATGAAATAATTATTTTTAATGAAAAAAACTATTTTTAAGATTTAAAACCATGATTCCAAACCAATAGAGACAAAATATGCAAAGTTTGCTCATCTATATACCATATAAAAGTGAATATATCAAAATGGCACCGAGTGCAATACATATCAACAACAAAATACATAATCAATGAGGCTCTAAATGGCCTCTAGAGTCCAAAAAAAATGCTACAAGCTATGGGGCCATTGGCCTACTACAAGTCTACATATCAGTGATCAACATGATCACTGCTCATCATGATCAAACTCATCACCACTACTAGACATGGGATCATCAACATGAGCTATATAAACATCATTTGGCTCAGAGTCTGAGGACTCCTCAAACTCCTCTGCAACCTCAGTAGTAGTAGTAGCAACAACAAAACTAGACATCAAAACTACAAATCATTGATCAACATGATCACTCATAAAACTCATCATTGATTCAACACCATTAGAAATGGGATCATCAACAAGAGCTACATAAACATCATCTAGCTCAAAGTCTTCAGACTTGGATTGCTCAACCTTATAATATGGTAGAAATTGAAAAAGTTTAACATGCCTAACCAATGATTTTGGTTTGAGTGAAGGGTTCATCTCCTCAACCTTATAATATGGTAGAAAAAGCTTAGCATGCCTCACCAATTATTTTCCTTTTAGTGAAGGGTGCATTTTTGTTAAAGCCATGGTAGAGGAGTTCAACTATCAATACCACCAACATCAACAAAGTTCAACAATCAATGACACCAACATCAAAGTACTTAAAGGGATTCATGCCCTTGATCAAATGCCAATCTCATACCCTCACGCATGATGGAATCAAATGGAAACATTGCAATCCTCCAAATCTTGAAATCTTGAAAACTGTTAAGTCTGCTGGATTTTGAGCGAGATCTAAAATTCTAGTTTCTCCATATGAAATCCAATGAGGTCGAAACCACTCTCAAACATCTTGAGTCATTTCATGGTAATGTTAAAAATTTAAGTAAAAGTGGCATTTATTTCCTTTATCTTTCATTTTCATCCTTTTACTTTAAGAATTTAACATTACTACTGATTGCTAGCATTGCTAGGGTTGAGATGTGTAAGGCAAATGAGAGGGGAAGCATGCTTTTAAAGGTTTGGAGGCGCTGTTTTTGGAGGGAAACAACCCCTACTTCGCCTCAAAACCGCTTCAAAAAGCACAAAATCGCCTTCTGTGGGGTTCGTGGTCAGACTGACAATAAACCGACTGGTTTATGATCGAACTAGCCGGTTTATAGGAAAATCGAAAGGCTTATGGGAAAACTGGTCGGTTTTGTCAGAAATCGTCTGGTTTATGGATGGTTAGGCCAAGAAATCCTAGCTTTCAAGGTTCAAAACCGATTTTTCTACTGGTTGGATGGCTCGACCTAATGATTCAACTGATTTGACCGGTTACGGTTCGAATTGGCTAGTTTTGAATACTATTATTTTAGGTAGGATGATTATTTTTGAGACCTAGTGTAGTGTTTAGAAGTGGTGAAAAAATTCATGCCATTTCGAGGATTTTTATTTTTCATGGACTAGATTCGTTTTGATTCATGCTATTTCTGAAGGTTTGTAGTTGACCGTTGAAGTGAGATTTGGACATTGGTTTACTGTGATTTTCTTTAGGAGATAGAGGGCTACAATTGAGGAGCTTTCTTAGGGCTTGATGGAGGTTGTGTGTTGAAGAATCTAGGGCACCTGAGTTATAATGAGCTTCTTCTAGCAATGACAACAATTTGTGAAGTACTTTTACTTTTCTTGCTAACACTGAAGCGAACAAAGTTCCTTCTAAGAATTAATTACTCCAGAAAACTTGGAATGTCAAGATATCCATTTAGGATATAAATATTATATTAAATAAAATGAATAAGAATGAGTATAATTTACAAATGAGAACGAGAGGCTTGCTTATATACCAAGCAAGTGTCTCTTCATGAAGAGTCATGTCCTATTAGACATGCCTCTTCAATCTAATTACTAGCTTAACTAACTATTATTTATGATTATTATCTTTTACATTATATTTATATTATTTATATATTTTATTCGTTACATTGCCTTCTTCCTCAAAAAGCTTTGTCTTCAAAGCTTGTCGATGCAAAAGGCTTGCTTCGAACGTCTTTCTCTCTCGGAATAGTCATCCTCGTTGATACAAGTTGATATGATCTTCTTAGTGACAAACAAAATTGTCGCACTGAGAAGGGATTAGACCATCCCAGATTAATCTTCTGTATAGTACTTTGATCACTGGAATTTTGTAATGACTTGTTAGCATAAGACTGAATTGATTTTACGTCATTATTCTCTGAAACATCAATTTGTTGTTTCTGGTCTGAATGGTCTTGATACGTAGCATGGTTGAGTTGTCTACTCTCATGATTCGGAAGTTGATATGGAACCTCTTTGGTTTGATTTCTCCTTACTGGGCATGTGCCAATTTTTATATTTTCTTTTGGCAAAGATGTTGTTGAGATGGTTATGGAACATTCACTTGGGATGTTCATTGTTTGAACTGCAACATCTACGTGTGTCATTTCTTCAACTGACTTGTCTTCTTGAGTTGTCATATTCACGGGATCGGTATTCATTCCTTTATTTTCAACTTGAATGGTTGCGATTGGAGATTCTGATACTTCTACTTGAGTGACTTGTCGAACTTATCTTTTAATGCTTTCTTATCCTCCTTAAGTTTCTTAGTTTGATTGAGCAGACTTTGATTATGGTTTCTCAGACATAAAAGTTCTTTGGTTTTTGATTCATCAACCTTATTTTCAGTGTTTTGAATTTTAAGTTTTTCATCTTTTAGATCTCTGATTTGTTCTAATAAATTTTTATTAAGGTTCTTTAAACGTAAATTTTCCTCTTCTTGTTCTGATAAATGCTGCTTGAGTTCTTTCTTTGAGACTTTAGTCTTCTTCACTTGTGCCAATAATTTTTCGACGTGGTCCTTGAGATGAGAAATTTCTTCATCCTTTTCCATTATTTCTTTGTAATGTATATCCACAAGATTTTTATGTTCGCATTCTAACACTTCCTTGCTTTGTTGAATTTTGGCTATTTTGTCATTCTCTTGATCTTTTAGCTGCACTTTCTCGGTACACTGGATAACATCATTTTGTGGAAGTGATGCTGGATGTAGAGAATGGAAGAGAGAATCCATTCTCTTTGTCTTCTCAATGTGTCACTCAAATATTGTAATTAATTGTTCTATATCTCTTGTGATTGATTGTCTTTGTTCCTTACTCATGGATTCCATATTTTTTCTTTTTCTTCACTTCTTTTATCTTCCCTTTTTTTTCAACAATTTATTTATTTATTTTTTTGTATTTTTTCTATATATATATATATATATATTTTTAATTTACTCTCTTTTTATATAATTTCTAATATATATATATATATATATATATTTCAAATATTCTCTTCTTCTTCTTCTTTTTTTTTCACTCTTTTAATAAATTTTTTTTATATAATAAGGATTTTTTATATATAATTATAAATTATATATATTATATAATTTTAATTTATATATATTATAAAATTATAATTATATAAAATTTATATATACTTTTTTGAGACCCACTTTTCCTTTTATATGTAACTATATAAGGCTTATATAGTATCCTTTTTTATAATTATAATAATATATATATATATTTTTTTCTTAGAAAATTTGGACGAGACGTGACTCTTGGTACGGTCACAGTCTTTAGATTTGAACGATTAAAATTATTTAGATCACACCTTTTTTCTCCAATGTTATGAAAGTATCTTTTACTTTTAAAATACCATGGGCAATTACCATGGGTTGTTTCTAAAACCACGGGCTTCTCCACGTAAAAAGTTTTAAATATCACTTGGTATGAGATTTTGTATCCCTTTTGTTTTTTATTTTACTTTTAAAATACCATGGGCTATTACCATGGGTTGTTTTTAAAACCACGAGCTATTACCATGGGTTGGTTTTTTTTTTTTTTGGTTCTTCTTTTGTTTTTTATTATTTTAGCTGAATAAATACTAATTCTATTAAGATAAGAAAAGTATAGTACAATCAAGCTTGCATGCAAGCGAAGCAGAAAAGCAAGGGAGCCGCAGGTGATAGGCTATCCACCTCGCTCCTTAGAGACAATCCATGAAAGGGCCATAGAAAACAAAGGAAAACAAAAAGATAGAACTCAGCTGAGAGAACTACCCCGAGGGGTCATTTCCTGCCACACGACATTTTTTGCCTTTTTTCTTGTTTACTTTGACCCACCCAGTGGAGTTTGGCTGAGCCATGACAAGCTGTAGACTATTCTGCACTGGCGGCGGAATATCCTTATCAGAATCTGAGGACGAAGAAAAATGAGAACGTTTCTGAGAAAACTGAGGGTCAGAGGGGACTGCCGGACCGCCCGAGGGAGCGTCCATCAGAATCACATCATTCTGCATATCTGCTTCAGTATCCTCATCATTCTGCAAAACTGCTTCAGTTTCCTCCTCATCCGAACTAGAGAAATCTAAATCGTACATAGAACGGGGAGGCTCACAAGGATTCCAGCGCTTGGATTTGGGTTTGCGATTCAGATTCTTCTTTTTATCGAGGAACTGGGTACAAGTACTCTGGAGGTGCCCCGTTTGATGGCAATGGCGGCATCAGAAGGCTGTATTCTCGTAATCCAAGGTTTGAGTCCAGTGGAAATCTCCAATCTTGAGATTAATCTGATCCGGTAGTCCTTTGCTGATATCTATTTCTGCACAAAGTCTGCCGTAGGTGTAAAGACCATTTTCCTTTCTTGAGGAGTCTGTAGCCAGGTAGCGTCCTAAAGTATTTCCAATGGCTAAGAAAATAGATACATGCCATAGATGAGCCGGAAGATTCGGGAGCCTGACCCAAATGGGAAGCTTGGTGATGACTGCTGTAGAAGGGTCGAAGTCTGGAAACCAAGGGGTGAGAAAAAGCCCAGCCGCACCCCAGAACCAAGGGCCTCCCATTAGGGCCTTCTGGTAATCTTCATTTGAGTCAAAAACCACAATGAAGAATCCTTTTGAACATAAGTAGATCTTGCTTTTTTTAGTCCAAGTGGAGTGGATCCATTGGTATAGATCTGCTGTGCGAGGCCAAAGCCCATTAAATCTGCATATGAGTGCAGATTCTGCAAATATCTGGAAGCGATTTTCAATCTCAGGATGAGAGCAATTGATGGAAGGAATATTCTCTGATTTGTCTACCAAAAACGGCTTTGGAGCCTCATTTGGATGGGCTGCTTTCGAAGAGGACTGAGGTTGGGCAGCGTCTTTGCGAGCTGCATCTTTATAAGAGAAAGAAGGGGCAGAGGAAGTCTGCCCAAAGGAACCACCTCTTAAACGAAAAGAAGCCCCGATAGAAGCGTCCTTATGAATGCTGTAAAAGGAGAGAGGAAGGGGATTCATAAGTTGCTTACCCTTATATAACAATCTGAGGTAAGAGGAGGGGATCCTCAGCCGGCGTTCGAGTTTTTGCAAAAGATCCTGCACGAGATCTGTTGCTCGAACCCATTGCATCCTCGTTTTGCCCAAGAGTTTGACTTGGATCTGAAATGCCTGTGATTCTTCAGACAGATCTGGCTGTTTCAAGAGAGGAACCTCTGCAAGCAAATCTGGCGAGAATGAGGAGCAGGTTCGCTGCTTGCTTCCGGCAGAGAAGAAATCTGGAGCATTCCGGCCGCGGAGATGGGATGAGGAGGAGACAGAGATCCCGGGCGCCCCATCATCCGCACTAGGGTTCGTCTGGTCATACCCGGGCGTGGCATAACCCACGCTAGGGTTCATCTGGGCATACCCTGGCGCGGCAGCAGCAACATTATAATACGGGTTAAACCCTACCTGCACGGTGGCAGTGGTGGAGTATTCGGTTACCTGCTCCGTGACTTCTCCCCCAGGGGTGAGGTAGACCTCTCGTTTCGTGAAGACTGCGCGCTCAGGCCCTACCTCTTGCGCTTCACCCGCCTCTCCTAGCTGACTCTGACCCGTCTGGAAGGGCAGCGACAAGGAGGAATTGTAAACCTGTGCATCTCCTAGGGTTTCAGGAGTCATGGCATCCTCCACGACCGTGGCCGCCATGAGAGATTCCTGAGCTGAGACTTCCTTGATTTCGAGCGCCATTTTTCCCGGCTCGCAACGTTCACCATGGGTTGTTTTTAGAACCTCCTACAAAAATTAATATTTACCTTTCACGTAAGATCTTTTGTATCCTTGTTTTTTCTTTAACTTTTAAAATACCATGGGCTATTACCATGGGTTATTTTTAAAACCACGGGCTTCTCCACGTAAAAAGTTTTAAATATACTTGGTATGAGATTTTGTATCCGTTTTGTTTTTTCTTTTACTTTTTTTTCTTCTTTTTTTTTATATTTTATTTACTTATATATATATATATATATATTTTTTTTTTTTTTTGGTTAATTTTTTTTTATATGGCCAAAGGCCTAGAAAAACGGAGAAAAGGAGAAACTCCCAAATTCTGAGCAAAATGCTTCAATTGTACGACAACAAGGTTGACGAATTTGGATAGCCAAGGACCTAGATAGGAGAACGAGCTCTGTGCACCAGTTAAGCAACCTAGAGAACCGAACTGCTCTGATACCAAATGAAGCGAACAAAGTTCCTTCTAAGAATTAATTACTCCAGAAAACTTGGAATGTCAAGATATCCATTTAGGATATAAATATTATATTAAATAAAATGAATAAGAATGAGTATAATTTACAAATGAGAATGAGAGGCTTGCTTATATACCAAGCAAGTGTCTCTTCATGAAGAGTCATGTCCTATTAGACATGCCTCTTCAATCTAATTACTAGCTTAACTAACTATTATTAATGATTACTATCTTTTACATCATATTTATATTATTTATATATTTTATTCGTTACAAACACAATCTTCTTTTTCTTATTATTAGTGTATGTTCTTTTACATCATCAAACAGTTACCAAAATACAAGAGACAAGAACACAAGATGTTGGCTCTCAGCTAGAGCGAAACCTCTCTCTTTGAGAGAGGAAAACACTTCTTGAAATTTCTCTTATTGAAGCTTCTATTGATAAAGGCCAAACCCTAGACCATTTCTCTTATTGAAGCTTCTATTGATAAAGGCCAAACCCTATACCATTGACAAGAAGATCCTCCAAGCACAAGTCAAGCCTTTGTCCTTCTTCTTACAGCACTTCATCCTCCTCCTTCTGGCACTTTGTTCTTCTTCTGGCAACTGATAGCAGCCCTAGTTATGCTTGCACTAGAAGAGATATTTTTCTTTGTTCCTTAGTAGACTCCTTCCCTTATGAAGAGTACCTTATCCCTCTTACAATCGAGCTCTTCCTTGAGATATAGTTGCAGGTCTGATGTAACAGCAGTGTGGCCCTATTTCTTCGCACGTGTGAGGGGATTCCTTCAAGAAACTGATGCTAGATTGCTCTCCTTCCTTCGCTTGTGTGGTCTTCTTCTTCGCTTGAGTGAGAGGCCTAATAGGCACTCCTTTCTTAGCCCAACCAATGAACTTTTATGACTGTAATAGGAGGGCTGTTATGACAGCAGAGAGAGCCTCCTTTTCTTCGCATGTGTGACTGTAATAGGCCCTAAGATAGCCCTATTAACTTCGATTTTCTTCCTTCCTTCTTCGCTGCACTAGAGGCTCCTTCTTCGTCCTTTTTCGTACCCTATACTTGTCCTTTTCCTTTGCTGATTTCAGAGGTGAATTGTGTTGCTTTGGAGGGGTGGAATGACCCTTATATATAGAGGTCTGCTCCTTCTTTAGGCCGACTTGAGGCCGACTTGACTTCTATGCTTCGGATTGCTTCCTTTTGTGATGTCGTTGCATGGAGGAGGCTTGTGACTTGGCTTGGAGGTATTTCTTGGACTCTCATACATAAATATACATGGTGTAACATGCCCTTAAGGGTCTTCAACATTTCTTTTGACTCTTTGACTTCCCTATAGCACTTTGACATGTGCTAGACCTATGCAATGAGCAAGAAACTCATTGATATAAATAACAAAATAATATTTCTTTTCTTTTATAAATACAAAGATCAAAATTACATTTATGAAGACCGAACCTAGTTACACTTCAACATTGTGCACTACTATTTTTACCAAAGTGAGGAGCGCCCACCTTTTGGGCTTGTCTTTGTTGACTTGTGAGAAGTTTTTGCTATTTTGGTGAGGAGGTGCAGTACATGAATCAAAGGGTATTGTTTCTATAAGATTGCCTTGATTAGACATGATATTCTTATATACAACTAGAGCGCATGCCATGAGGAATTACTTATGGCCAATGGAGGTACTTTTGTGGAAGTTCCTTAATGACATGCTATTTTCATCAAGAGGAGAGCGCATGGTTCAAGAATAAGGTTTCTTGGGTGCTTCCTTATTTGAAACTTTCCATTTTCTCCTAGGGTTAAAGTGCATCCTTTAGTGGAGGCTATTTATGGAGCTGGAGCTTTTGTTGGTGGATTTTCCTTCTTATTCTTGCTATTTTTATTAGAGTTTGAAGTGTTACTGATATTATTATTTTACGTAAGCCACAAAGTCCACGAAGTGGTGTAAGGTTAATGTTAATTTTTGGTATGTTCTATGCTTAAGAGCAGTTTACTTCAATTTCTTAGTTAGCCCAATATCAATGTTCAGTTTAGCAATCACATTAGAATGATAGTAAAATGCAGATTGAACATAAACATAAACAGTAGAAGACAAGCCAAGACAAGAGGACACAAGATGTGGCACAAACCCCAATGTGGGGAAACCCTTGATCAAATCTTCTTATATTCTTCAATAGTTCAGCAGAGGGAGAGATAGTACAAATGATTTAAAGTCAATACTGACTTGCCAAATAGGAGATCAGACATCAGAGATCTTCACAATGAAGATGACACAATGAGGTTGCAATTCTGACACCACAAATGATAGCCCTAGAACAGCTCAACCAATCACCCAGAGTACTGTGGCTTTCCTTCCATAAGACTCTCCTTCCTACGCTGCATCACTGATTATGTCAAAGCTGCTAATCTGGCACCTTTTACATGCTTCAAGGACTGGTGCTTTTCTTGGAAAACCTGGTCACTGGTTAGGGCACAAACTCTGTCTGCTACAACACCCTAAACACACCCAACAACCCACCTATTGACTGCGGCTTTCCTTCATACAGTCCCTCCAACTATACACTGCCTTATAGGGCTGCTATCCTCCCTGAACGCAGCTCCTAAAGGCCTCCAACTGCTGGACTGTAACTTCGGTCCCCTCAATCAGTGCCCCAATCAGCCCTTAAACAACAGTCCCTTGCTCCTCTTTTCTGCGGCTTCTTCTGCCTTGCAAACCGAGCTCAAGAACAACCCTATCATGCCCAAACAACCCTGAAATAGACCACGCTGTCACCTACAACAATGTGGCTTTATTACAGAATTACCACGCTGATTTTTCTAGACTCCTTCACGCTGTTATAGGGCTCCTTTTGCTGCGGCTAGGTCTCTCCTTGTCTGGCTGCGGCTAGGAATTCATGATCTGCGGCTAGGGCTTCATTGACTGTGGCTAGGTGGCAGCAGCTAGGTCTCTCTTTGAGCTGCGTATTAGGCCTCCTTTGCTGCGTCTTATGCCTCTCTCTAGACTGTGAATAAGGCATCCTTCTTGCTATGAATTAGGCCTGTCTTAACTGTAGTTTAGGGCCTCTTTTAGATAGCAGATTAGGGCTTCTTTAGATCTGTGGCTAGGGCTAGATCTTCTTTCAAGGACTGCGGCTAGATCTCTTCCTTAACAGCTGCTAGGGCTCTCCTTCAACTGCGTATTGGAGTCTCCTCTTCACTGCGGCTAGGGCTAGATCTCCTTCTCTAGTACTGCGGCTATGTTTCCCACTTGACCTCTCTTGCCATCAAATCCAAACGAGTGGAGAGAGATCATGAAAGATGTGTGTGACAAATGAATTGACGTCACCTCTATTTATGGTGCAATGTTGAGGTTGAGCTGGGCTAATTTGCTTGCTGGCCGACCTTGACATTTTGTCAAATAATACAAATAAATTCATATCTCCATAAATACATGTCGTAATCGGATGATCTTTAGATCAATCCTACACCTCTCGAAGAGAGGAATCCAAGAAAAATATCAGCTGCGATAAATAAGATGACCCACATGGAGTTTGGCCCTAGTTGCCAATTTTCTTGGGTGCTTCCTTATTTGAAACTTTCTATTTTCTCCTAGAGTTAAAGTGCATCCTTTAGTAGAGGCTATTTATGGAGCTGGAGCTTTTGTTGGTGGATTTTCCCTCTTATTCTTACTATTTTTATTAGAGTTTGAAGTGTTACCGATATTATTTTACATGAGACACAAAGTCCGCGAAGTGGTGTAAGGTTAAGGGTAATGCAAGAGGGTTGTAATTGTCACCATAGTAACTTTTTTTTCTCACTTAACACTGGCCCTTCTTTGGCACAAGGGGGATATCCCCAGCCTTAGGATTACTAAAGCTTAGGCAAATTAAGGCTTTGGTGAAGTGAAGAGTTGCTTTGGTAAAACATATTTTCAATGAATATATTGGGTTTATTATAAAGGAGGTTGATGGGGATTTGGGAATGGCTAGTGCTAAATATTTTACGGGACTTATGGAGTCATGAAGCAACAATGAAGGCTGATAATGGATGATTGATGAGAGTACTAATTGCTGTTATAACATGTAGAAAATTACTAGTCTTGCAGATTTAATATGGTTGGAAATAAAAAATTGAAGGCCCGTCCAAAGGTGCCCTTTTATGAACATGAAATACGAAATAGAGGTGATTTATTCCTAGCTGAAAATTAATGGTACATCTTCCATAGAAATAGCATACTAACAAATTATTGAACCGAGAAATAAAACAGGAAGAATATTAGTTAGAATGCAACTCATCCAAGATTCTCCTTCAAGTGACAAAACTGCCCTTCTTTTTAGAAGCCTTATTGCGGCAGCATTATCATATAGATCCCAGAAACATAATTCAGCAAAATATGGAGGATGGAAAGCTACATATAGGAAATTTCAGTAATCACAAAGTGATGGAGAAGATCTTCAATACAAGCCAAATCCACAAGATTATTTTTCCCTCAAACCATCAGCAATCATTACAATAGGATTTAGAGCTCAAAACCTCCTCATATATAATAATATTATCGATGAGTTAGATCTTGGATATCTCCTAGGTCGGCATAAACAATGATATCCTCCAACTACCTCTAGACAAGTAAAAAAATCTAGAGCAATAAAATAACACAATAAAATGGGAAAGATAATAGAGATGCCACTTGTCCTTATCTAGGGCAACATGCCTCCTTGTTTTTGGGCACTTTGACCACATAGATGAACTTCTAGTGGTACACCCTCCAAGAATTCTTCAAGATATATTAAATACCCCTCAAAGGCAGAGCACTCTACTAGGATAGAGATAAATCATGCCAGAGATAGTAAAAAAGGCTAGGGATAGAAATATCACGGATAGAAATATGTCCATGTAACCATCCCTTACCTTAACATGTGTGCAATAATAATATAATAAGGGAGTGATCCACTAGTATGTGAACAAATCAACATGAAATAACCACCATATGCTCAAAATTTTAAAAATATTCAAGGTGCTCTTTCCAACAATATAGCCACTTTGTTCTTCAAGAGGATACCATAGGAACACGTGCAAGATGGTCTACCAAGCTGTTATAACAAAACCAAAAGTGGTGGAATGACCTCAATAAATGTGCCAATTTGGTGGAATCCAAGTATTCTATAATAACTTCAAGAAATAACATTAAAAACCGATGTTGCAAACATCCTGAATCCTGATTTTATCATGAAAAATCGTGAAATTGTGATTTTTTGGCCTAGCTCATATTTGGCTATTTTTAGTAAGAATTTCTCGATTTTTATGATTTTTTGGTTTTCTGGACCCTTTCCCATTTTATCTTGATGTCAATGTCTGCAACATTGTTAAAAACTTGTCCCAAGAAAATGTGCTATAAAGTTAGGATGAGCTCTAACACTTGGATAAAGACGCTACTAAAGCCATAGGAAAACACATGAAATAATGTGCAAAAACCATCACCAACTATCCAAACCATGGATGCCAATGTGGAACGACCTAGAATAATGTGCCAATGAAGTCCTTATCCCAACCAAATATCTGAAAGATTGTAATGCATGGGGAGTGCTCCATCTCATCCAACTGCTCAAAAGACCCCAAATCATTGCTGAACTATTTATATCAACTAGAGTGTTCTATCACCCAGTAACAAGTTGTGATGAAGAATACACCACTATAGCCTATGAAGTTTGGAGGTTGCATCAACATTGAGATGTGGACACAAGTAGAACTCTTCAGTAGAGTAACCGCGAATCATGATGAACATGGAAACCATGAAGCTAATAACAGCATCTACCAAAGTAGCTTCTCCAATGAAGCCATAATGATACCGATCCCATGGAAATTTGCTCCAAGGGGTAGCAGAAGTAGGGAAACAATCATGTATATTGATGCTGCTGTTTAAGACAGCTCAACACCCACCTAAGTGGTCAACAAATATGTTGTCGCAAAGGAAGTGTTAGGTAAAGTGTGCGCGCAAGCGAAATGCCTACCCTTCAATACGCCAAAATGCTCCATCAAATATACCCGCATTTGCCTGTCATGTGCAAAGATGATGGCAACTGGATATATCCTTTGAGGTTTGAAAAATCAATAGTAAGGGATGAGTCAAAGCCATCATTCTTCAACATAGCCTGTCTGGGCAGGGTCCTCAATTTAGATAAAATCGTCATGCTACATGAGAAGATGACACCTGGCTCCATATGGGGACATGCACTCTACTCGAGAGCATATGAGAAACTCCAAAACCTATATATGTGGGACATCCCAAGATGAGAGAGATGAGAACATATTGAGGGAGAGGCACAGCACTGTCATCTTGAAACCACACATAGTTAATGGAATAATATTCATGTGTCCATAATTTCTAGTACATAAAAAATTGCTTTAAGCAAGACATGAGCAAAAATGACAATGCAGAAATTGTAAATCCTACTCTAATGTCCACAAGGGCTTAATCTTCTATTTTACTATTCATGAGAGCTTATTGATTCTATTTTTTTTTGTACCAGTACATGCCATCAGAATAAGATGTCTTGAGATAATTCCCATTCACAGGCAATGGTAACTTCTCTCCATCCAGATGGTTGAGGTAGAAGGAATTTGAACTAACAACATCTTCTATTTTGTAGAGGTCAAGTCATAGCATGTCACATTTTCCATGCATGTCTGGTTTGTCATGTATTTGGTCCCAAATAAGCGCCATGTCACCTGTCTGCATCATCCTTGAGTGAGCCTTTCTATTGAACTTTCCTTTTACCTTCACTTGATTTTTTGCCAAGTGATTGAATTCATGCCTTTTCGTCAAGCTCTACCAATTGGTTTATTCTACAACGCTTTCCATGATTTCCAATATATCAAATATCTCATTCCTTATTGCAAATACTAAAAGAGTGAATCTGGCCATAAGTGGATATAAACCCTCAATCATATTATTTATGGAATCAAGTAGATTGATCAAATGGAAGCCTCATTCATCGGAGCTGCTGATGTAAAAGCAAAGATTGATAAACAATAGAATCAAATTCAATCCAGTCACAAGAAGCAACAGAGCATTGGCAGTTGAATCACAGCTCCTACCTGCAATGAATTCATTAATTTTGGAGCTAGAAATAAATCCTAAGCAGAATATCGTCATCAATTAGCTGTCGTGCACAACATACCAGCAATTTTATGCATTCAGATCTGAGATACCGAGAAAAGAGAAAATGTGAAGGCACAACAGATATGTTAATTTTTCTTACCCTAGCAGTCCAGCAATTAGTTCCAAGCAAATTTATGTCTACTGAATAAAATCACAGCTAGGATTTCAACAAAATAAATTCAGCTGAAAGAAAAATTTACCAATCTCAATCGCAAAAATGACACAACAGATTCTGCCCAACCAGAGTTCATTAAATTCCGTAGAACTTACTTGGGCTCCCTTCCTTGGAAAATGGCCCAGTTGAGAAAATACATACAACACTGGATCTGATCCAGCTGATCAAGCCCTCCTTGGCTGATTTGGATCTTCTTGCTGCCCCTTCCTTGGATTCATCACACTCTCAATCTTGTGCTGCTGTATGGTGTGCCTTCTCCTCTCCTTAGCCTTGATTTCATAACTTTACATTGAGCTAAATCCCTAAGCCTAATCTCCAAAGTGATTGATGGCTGAGATTAGATCTCACCTTACTTGAGATCAAGGTCTGAGATTAAAACATATTCACTATGTAATTTATTTTACTTTTCTCAATTTTACCTTTTAGCTCAATAAGCCAACATAGTAATTATGTGCTTTTCCTAAGTCTAACTTAGGTTAAGTTACAAAAACAACTTGCTCACACTAGAGCAAGTGTCTAGGGAGACTTTGGGTGACTTCTGCATGCCTAGACACTTAGACCTGTGCAGGAGTACTTGTTCAACATCAACAAGATATGAAATCAACATCCATTAATCCAATGGGGGAGGAAAACACCAAAGATCCAACCTTATATTGGATGGGTCCTCTTCCATATTTATAGATCTACCTATAAAATTCAATATTGTTCATTTATGATGAAGTCATAGATGACAATTCAACAATAAACTGTCTCTAAATGAGATAATTAATGGGCTTCTCGGAATCAATTCTATGATCCATGACAAGTCAAACTTGATCTCCTCTATCTAAACGCTCAAGGCTTGAAAGCCTAACCTCCTATCTCATAAATTTATTAATGTTGACCAAGTCAATTGATCCTATATTTATTTAGCTTCATAAGTGAAGGAAGCCACTTTCCCATTCCTTAAGAGATAGCTCACTAACCCAAGTCATCCATGTCCTCGTTAGAGGCCTATAATTTCTGTTTTTTTTCCATATATCAAGGTCTTTCTTGATGTTGATAGTGCGCCATGTGCAAGAAATAAAGTGTTTAACAATCCTTAATCATCACTTCCCTTGGCTTGTGCTATGGTAAGCTAAAAAATGTGGACTAGTGCCTTAGCACTTATTTGCTAGCCATTAAATAATAGGTGCAAAAATGTATGCAGTGACCCCAAAAATTGCATTCCCAAAGGTCAAAATGCATGCACAAGCTGGTGTGAAGCGAGGCAGATATGTTTTCTTATCATGACAAATGATTTCCGTACTCGAAATGTCTGCCATGTGCCCAAAACTCCTGCTTCCAAAAATCAAAATTCTGGGCTAACACAGGGCATCAAACCAGCCTGAGTTGCCACTGAAAAATGTATGCCATTCTATACATACTCATGATTCATTGGATATGATGTGTTCCACCTGATGAACAGTCTTAAGAACATCACATCTTTCAAAGCTGTTCCCAGATGCTTGCAACAACCCAGCCAAAATGGCGATTTCCCCTTCTCACTGTTTTTACATAGCCTGAAAAATGCATGCATATGGCCATCAAATGCACACCCCAGGCTAAAGAAAGGGTATTTTTGAAATCCATGACTAGGGGCATGATCCAAAATGGATCCAAAACACCCTTTAAGTCTTCAAAGTCTTCTAAACATTCAAAACTATTGCAAAAGAAGAACCTTTTAAAAAGGCGGATTACACTATCGGGAGGCAAAAACATGAAGAAAACAGTGAAATAAGGCCTATCAGAGGTCAAAGGAATGACACACAGGAGTCGTCGGATCTGGCCGATCAACGGTCTAGATCCGATCGGCATGTTGCAATCGACGAAGTAGGCGGAGGCTATCGGAGGCGACCATATAAATGTTACGATAGCGATCAACAGGGTCAACCTGCCATATCGCAGGCAGATTACAAGGGAGCACTTACAACTGCCCGGGGACTATGCGATGTGCGATTGCGATATATATCGCATCGCAATATTGCGTTGGAGCATTACAAAGGAGCGGGGCCGATAACAAATGTGACTTGCGATAGCTGGACCCGATAAGGTTACAGATGATATTTTATAAATTTTAAGATCCGGAAAACAACATTTTCTTGTGTATTCGCATTTCCGCTAAAATGAATGAAATACAAAGGAAATGCGCTGATGCGATGAAACCGGACCCTAAAGGGTTTATTAATGTAGTTGTATATTATTTCAAGTCCGATATGATGAGCCATTTTGCGGGATTTTCAATGCTTTAGTGCATTTTTCAAATACAAAGGGAAACCACGAAACAAGCGGGATTTCGGGCGGGCCGTAGGCGGTAAGTGGTTTTGGCCAGGCTCCGCCCAAGCCCATACACTGGCTGCCACATGGCTAGGCACCGGAGGAGCACTTACAACTGCCCGGGGACTATGCGATGTGCGATTGCGATATATATCGCATCGCAATATTGCGTTGGAGCATTACAAAGGAGCGGGGCCGATAACAAATGTGACTTGCGATAGCTGGACCCGATAAGGTTACAGATGATATTTTATAAATTTTAAGATCCGGAAAACAACATTTTCTTGTGTATTCGCATTTCCGCTAAAATGAATGAAATACAAAGGAAATGCGCTGATGCGATGAAACCGGACCCTAAAGGGTTTATTAATGTAGTTGTATATTATTTCAAGTCCGATATGAGCCATTTTGCGGGATTTTCAATGTTTTAATGTATTTTTCAAATACAAAGGGAAACCACGAAACAAGCGGGATTTCGGGCGGGCCGTAGGCGGTAAGTGGTTTTGGCCAGGCTCCGCCCAAGCCCATACACTGGCTGCCACATGGCTAGGCACCGGAGAGGGAAAACCACCCTTTTCGGACGGTTAACCCCGTACGCATGAGTCGCCCGAAATGAACCTCAGCCGTTGGATCAAGATCTCTCAGATCAATGGTGGAGATGCGATAAGCGGTATAAAGGCGAACCCAGTAGGAGTTATAAGGCGGAATTTGTAATATTTCAAATCCGATGAACAGTGATTTGGCGGATTTTTCCCGTGTTTTACAGTGTTTCTCTGTGTAAACAGAGAACGCCATTTTTGGGGATTTCAAAGGCCCGATGGTCCCTTCCGTTGCAGAATAGGTGGCCACCTTCCCTGAAGACGTTATGCCATGATTGCTAATGCTCAGAAGGGGATTCGAGCAGATAGAGGCCAGGAGCCAGAAAGCCCGAGAAGGGGAAACGAACAGACATTGCCGATTGGCTTTAAAGCCACAGACTGACAGAAGACATGGACAAGCAGTGCTGAGACAGAGAGAAAACAGAGACAGAAAGTGAGTCTGTGTACTCAGAGAGACTTGAGAGATTCAAGTAAACTCCTGCTATTTTGTATCTGTGTGTTGAGACTCAAATTGAGCTCACTTTTGTAAAACTCTGCTCTTGAAGACATAATAGAGAGGTCACCACTGAAGGCTGGACCAGGCGACGTAGCATAGGAGTTTTGGGTGAACTCCAGATTAAATTTGCTGTGTTATGTGTGTTTGTCTATTATGTTTCTTTAACTGCTTCATTGCCTATAATATTCGCAATCTTATCGATCCGTTGCACTAAGTAATGTAGGTAAATCCATGCACGAGTCTGTAATACCTTAAAAGTAATCTAAGATCTCCATAATTTCATATCAAGTGGTATTAGAGCTTTAGGTTTGCTAAGGTTAGACAAGCTTGTGCTGGATTGTTGAATGCTAACTAGGTCAAAGCTAAAATTAGGAGAAGGAGAACTGGTTGAAGCTAACCCAGAAATTGGAAGAGTCCATCCTCAGAGGAAAATGGCAGAAGAGATTCCTTTGGAATCAGAGTCTCAATTCATGGACAGTTTCATGACCATGAGAGCCATGGTGGAAGAAATGTATCGGGAATTTAAGAAGGATCGAGGTGCAAGCACCTCAACACCCGAACAAGGCAAAGGAGTAGAGGAACCTCTTCTATTTGCTCATTCAGAAGGCAAAGGGAAAGGGGAAAAGCCTCCTCCATCAACTCCTCCTTCTAGCCCTGAAAATAAAAAGAAGAAAACATCTTTGATTATATTAGATGTAAAGTTTGATTTGCTAATCTATGATGGAGAATTAAATGTAGAAAAGCTAGATAATTGGATTAAACAGTTTGATGTATATTGTAGGGTGCAGAACATCGATTTAGAAAGGGGAAAGATTTAGTTGGCCAGCCTTCGCCTTGGAGGAACTGCCCTGGTGTGGTGGGAAGGCAGGACACAAGCTGATTTGAAGAAGCATGGTAAAATTCTTTCTACCTGGAGTGAATTTGTTTATGCCATTAAAAAACAATTCTATCCATTAGCTTATATGCAGCAAGTAATGATGAGTTGGCAAACTCTTCGCTAATTAAAGGGGCAAAGTGTACAAAGCTATACCCAGGAATTTAGAAAAAGAGCTTTAATTCTAGGCATTTCTCTAGACTCACCTGAAAATTTGTTGAAGTATATAGGTGGTTTGCATAGCTATTTGAGGCACACCATTCTCATGTTTAACCCCACTAGCATAGATGAGATATCCGTTCAGGCTACACATCTAGAGGCTAGAGGCAAGAATGTGAACCCAGAGATTGGGGGATCATCAAAACCCACTGCAAGCAAGAACAAGGTAAAGAAGAAGCAAAAATGGAAAGAGAGGAAGGCAAATGCTGTACAGAAAGACAAACCTTTATGCACTCACTGCAAGAAGGATGGGCATGATGATGAACACTGTTGGTCCTTGCATCCAGAGTTGGAACCCAAGAAGTTCGGTGGTAAGAAGAAGAAGACTGCTGCTGGCAGCTGCTATTCAGAAAGATTTGGGGTCAGACTTAGGTGATGAAACAACAGTCACAGCCACAGGCATAAAAGGTAAAAATTCTGAAGCATCTACTAGTAATTCTGCACAATCTATTGATAATGAAGAAAATGAGAGGAAAAGACATGAGCTTTTTCATATTAGAGTTATTTCCAAGCATCAAAATATTGATACTTTATTTGATAGTGGATCACAAGTAAACTTGATTTCTGAAACAATTGTAAAGAAGTTGGGATTACTAACCACACCTCACAAGAAGCCATATCCATTAGGTTGGGTATGTGATAAAGCAAAGCTACAAGTGACTAGAAAATGTAAACTTAGGTTTGCATTTGGGTCAACATTTATAGATGAGGATGAGTTAGATATAGTTCCTTTGGATATATGTGGTATTGTTTTAGGAAGTTCTTACTTGTATGATAGAAAAGCCATTTTCTATAGAGCTGAAAATAAGTATCAACTCACCAAAGATGGAATAGAATATATTGTAAGAGCTCATCAACTCAAAAATAATTACTCTCATAAACTCATGGCAGATGAAAAGAATTGTAAATTCATGCAAGCAGTTTTTACTAATGGTTGTAAAGGAAAAGAACCCTGATAAAACCAATATATTTAAGGGATGTGATGCTAAACAGAAAGCTGATTTAGAAAAAGTTGTTTCAGAATATGATATCCTATTTCAAGAACCTAAAGGTCTGCTACCTAAAAGGGAAATAGTACATGATATTCATTTGCAGCAAGATGCTCCATTGCCTAACATTGGAATGTACAGGTTATCCGCTTTAGAGAATGCAGAGATCAAGAAGCAGGTACAGGAGCTGCTCGAGAAAGGGTTCATAAGGCCAAGCACATCACCATGTGGATCTCCAATTGTGTTGGTGAGAAAGAAAGATGGTTCGTGGAGGATGTGCATTGATTACAGAGCACTGAATAAAATAACGATCAAGAATCGTTATCCTCTTCCTCGCATTGATGATCTATTAGATCAGTTGAAAGAAGCAGTTTACTTTTCCAAGTTAGACTTGCGTAGTGGCTACCATCAGGTCAGAGTTGCAGAACAAGATGCATGGAAGACTGCTTTCAAAACAAAGCAAGGGCTGTATGAATGGCTAGTTATGCCTTTTGGCTTAACTAATGCTCCTGCCACTTTCATGAGAGTTATGAATGATGTACTCCGACCTTTTATTGATGATTTTGTAATTGTATATTTGGATGACATTCTTGTTTTCAGTAAAACATGGGAAGAACATTTGAAGCATGTAAAGCAGACTCTAGATGTTTTGAAAAGAGAAAATCTCTATGTTAAGTTATCAAAATGTGAATTTGGCAAAACATCTTTAAATTATTTGGGTCATATTGTAGGGGGTGGTGAATTGAAGATAGATCCCTCTAAGGTCGAAGTCATTGTGAACTGGCCTAAACCCAAATTTGCTACAGAAGTTAGGAGCTTCCTAGGAGCAACACAATATTGGAGAAAGTTTATTGCTAACTTTTCCTTGATTGCAGCTCCCTTACATGCTTTAACAGGATTGAACAAGGTGTTTCAGTGGGGAGGCAAACAGCAGAAAGCCTTCGACACCTTGAAAGAAAAAATTAGTACAACACCAGTACTAGCATTGCCAGATCTTCAAAGACCATTTGAGATTGAAACAGATGCCAGTGACTATGCCATGGGAGCAGTGTTGATGCAACACGGTAAACCCATATGCTATCATTTTGAGACATTTAATTCTGTAGTAGTTAATTATCCCACATATGGTCAAGAATTGTATGCATTAGTGCAGAGTGTGAAAAAGTGGAAACATTACCTATTGGGAAAGGAAACAATTATACATACAGATCATCAACCATTTCAATATTTGCACTCACAAACTAAATTGCAGCAATCAAGACACTATAGGTGGATGGGTTTTCTACAACAATTTCATCTTGTCATCAGATATAAGATGGGCGTACACAATTGCAGATATGTTATCAAGACCAATCATAAATGCATCTACTATACTTAAGCATAACTCAGTATTGCATGAAAGCTACATTGAACAATATGCTCAAGATGTAGATTTTAAAATGTATATGCAACTTTAAGTCATGGCAAACAAGTAGAAGAATTGGATTATCATGTTAAAGACCAACTCTTGTATCATTTGGGAAAGTTATGCATTCCTCAAACTGAAAGAGTTAACATAATCCGAGAAGCACACACTTCTCTAATATCAAGTCATTCTGGTGTAAGTAAAACAGTTGCACAACTGCAAAGGTTCTGTTATTGGCCAAGAATGCATGAAATAGTTTCTAGATATATTAAAGGGTGTACCATGTGTGCTAAAAGTAAGCCCAGCGATAGAAAACTAGGCTTATACACTCCACTTCCAGTTCCTTCTCATCCTGGGGAAGGTGTTTCCATGGACTTTGTTGGGGGATTGCCAAAATCTAGAAAAGGTCATGATTATTTATATGTTATTGTGGATAGGTTCAGCAAAATGTGTATTTTAATACCTTGTAGCAAGCAGATTATAGCTGAACAAACAACGAAGTTGTTCTTTCAGCATGTATGGGTTCATTTTGGGTTACCCACTTCTATTGTATCTGATCGAGATTCCCGATTTGTTGGGAAGTTTTGGTCAAGTCTATGGGAGTTGATGGACACCAGATTGAAGAAGAGCACAACATTTCATCCACAAACAAATGGCCAAACAGAGGTGGTCAACAGGATAGTGATCCAATTGCTCAGGGGCTATTGCAACAAGCATCCCAAGCTTTGGGATGAACATTTATGTTATGTGCAACATGCTTACAACCGTGCTAAGCACTCTTCTACACCAGATTGAAGAAGAGCACAACATTTCATCCACAAACAGATGGCCAAACAGAGGTGGTCAACAGGACAGTGATCCAGTTGCTCAGGGGCTATTGCAGCAAGCATCCCAAGCTTTGGGATGAACATTTATGTTATGTGCAACATGCTTATAACCGTGCTAAGCACTCTTCTATGCAGAGATTTCCTTTTGAGACTTGTTTTGGTTTTATACCAATGTCTCCCTTGGATTTTGTCTTTAGTAAAGACATAGCAGTTGATGGACACAGTGATGTGGACAAAGAAACCAAGTTCATTGAACAGATCCAAGAAATTCACCAGGCAGTGCAGGAACAACTGGAAAGAAGCCAGGCCAAGTACAAGGCAAGGCATGATAAGCATCAAATTGAGCATAGCTTCCAAGTTGGTGATCAAGTCTGGCTGTACATCAGCAAAGACAGAATGCAAGGTGAAGGTAAGAAGTTGAAGCCAATAAGGTATGGGCCTTTCAAGATACTTGAGAAAATTGGTGAGAACGCTTTTTGCCTTGATTTGCCAGCTTACATGCACATCTATTCAGTAGTTAATGCGGAGAACTTGAGACTGTTTGAACCTTCATTGATTGAAGGTGCCAAAGAGCAATGTCAGTTGCCTTCTATTGATGATCTGTTGCCTGAATATCTCAGTGAGTTGTAGGAAGATACCCTTTTGGACAGGAAGGTGAGAACTACACGCAGAGGGGATGTTGAGTACCTCAGAATCGGACTCAAAGGTTCGTTCAAAACCAAGTAGTGCAAGATGGATAGAGCTTGGACAAGTGAGGAAGCTGTATCCTCACTTGGTTGATGCTTAAAAACCAACTTTTGGTGGTCCAAAAGCTTTTTCAGTGGGAAGGCGTGATCCAAAATGGATCCAAAACAGCCTCTAAGTCTTCAAAGTCTTCTAAACATTCAAAACTATCGCAAAAGAAGAACCTTTTAAAAAGGCAGATTACACTATCAGGAGGCAAAAACATGAAGAAAACAATGAAATAAGGCTTATCGGAGGTCAAAGGAATGACGCACAGGAGTCGTAGGATTTGGCCGATCAACGGTCCAAATCCGATCGGCATGTCACAATCGGCGAAGGTAGGCGGAGGCTATTGGAGGCGACCATATAAATGTTGCGATAGCGATCAACGGGGTCGACAAGGATCATTGATCAAGCGCGAAGATCGACGGCCCAGGTTAACCCGCCGTATTGCATCGGCATATTACAAGGGAGCACTTATAATGGCCCGGGGACTATGCGATGTGCGATTGCGATATATATCGCATCGGAGCATTACAAAGGAGCGGGGCCGATAACAAATGCGACTTGCGATAGCCGGACCCGATAAGGTTACAGATGATATTTTATAAATTTTAAGATCCGGAAAACAACATTTTCCTGTGTATTCGCATTTCTGCTAAAATGAATGAAATACAAAGGAAATGCGCCGATGCGATGAAACCGGACTTGAAAGGGTTTATTAATGCAGTTGTATATTATTTCAAGTCCGATATGGGCCATTTTGCGGGATTTTCAATGTTTTAATGCATTTTTCAAATACAAAGGGAAACCACGACACAAGCGGGATTTCGGGCGGGCCATAGGTGGTATGTGGTTTTGGCCGGGCTCCGCCCGAGCCCATACATTGGCTGCGACGTGGCTAGGCGCCGGAGAGGGAAAACCACCCTTTTCGGACGGTTAACCCCGCATGAGTCGCCCAAAATGAACCTCAACCGTTGGATCAAGATCTCTTAGATCAACAATGGAGATGCGATAAGCGGTATACAGGCGGATCCGATAGGAGTTATAAGGTGGAATTTATAATATTTCAAATCCGATGAACAGTGATTTGGCAGATTTTTCCCATATTTTATAGTGTTTCTGTGTAAACAGAAAACGCCATTTTTGGGGATTTCAAAGGCCCGATGGTCCCTTCCGTTGCAGAATAGGTGGCCACCTTCCCTGAAGATGTTATGCCATGATTGCTAACACTCAGAAGGGGATTCGAGTGGACAGAGGCCAGGAGCCAGAAAGCCCGAGAAGGGGAAACGAACAGACAATGCCGATTGGCTTTAAAGCCACAGACTGACAGAAGACAGGGACAAGCAGTGCTGAGACAGAGAGAAAACAGAGACAGAAAGCGAGTTTGTGTACTCAGAGAGACTTGAGAGATTCAAGTAAACTCCTGCTGTTTTGTATCTGTGTGTTGAGACTCAAATTGAGCTTACTTTTGTAAAACTCTGCTCTTGAAGACATAATAGAGAGGTCACCACTGAAGGTTGGACCAGGAGACGTAGCCCAGGAGTTTTGGGTGAACTCTAGATTAAATTTGCTGTGTTATGTGTGTTTGTCTATTATGTTTCTTTAACTGCTTCATTGCCTATATTATTTGCAATCTTATTGATCCGTTGCACTAAGTAATGTAGGTAAATCGATGCACATGAGTCTGTAATACCTTAAAAGTAATCTAAGATCTCCATAATTTCAGATCAGGGCATGTGTGTTTTGCTCTCTTTGATCTCTCTATAGGTCAGATTCATTTTTTAAGACAAAATAAGCTGAGCTGTTACAGAACACTACAATTTCTTATGAGATATGCAAATCAGTCTGATAACTCCTAGGAAAATGCATATCACCTTCTCCATAAGCATTCATAATTTAAACTGAGATCAGAGGGCTGTACTAGATTGCTTGGGTATGTTCTCGTACCTTAAGTTTCCTCAGGTATGCTCTCTGCTGCAAGATCTTGACCCCACTGAAATAGCAATGACCCTATTTTGCCACTTCTTTAGCCTTCTTCGAATATGCACACCCTACTTTCTTGGAGTTCACTTGCGCTGTCAAAATTAACAGGAGCGTCTTTTACAACTCAAGAAATCATATGATAGTCTTCTGTGCATAAACATTTTCAAATTAATCAACATTCTCAACCTCACTTGGTCATGGCTGGAGTATGAAATGATGCCCAAATTTTCATGAAACCAAAAATTTTATCATGTCATTTTAAGGGGGAACATTTAGCATTGTAGTTAGTATCACCTGAGATCTGTCAAGAGGAAAGAATGTTGGGCACTAGGCCCATTAATATGTTTTTCTAGTGAAGTAAACATAAGAGGCATGCATCTGTTTTGTCATTGTTTCATAACGATATACTTTAGCTTTAGTTTCTAGTTTATATGAGATGCCGTCTTAATAATTTTGTTGTAGTTTCCATTCAACTTATTTCTAGTTTGCATTATTTGACAATGCAGGTTTTTATCCTATTTGCAACAATTTTCTCAACACTCTTTGAGTTAATGATTTTGGTGGTATTCAAAGGTGAGATCATGCTTTTTTCAATTTCTTATCTTTTATGAGAATCAGTTATTTTTAAATAAATTGGGATACCGTTCTCCCTTTGTTGGTTTGACATTTTTTTCAGTGCTAGGCTGTGATGTTTTTAGGGTGCAAGTTTGCATCCATAAAAGAAAAATTTGAATGAAATGTCATATGCTTCATCAAGATGTATTTCACATGTCTTTCATGGTATTATGATATTTCTTTGGGAAGTTTGTTCACTTTTACCTTCTTCTTTGTTACACTATCCCCAGAGTTCGAAATTGTTGCTGACTTATGCAAAGACCTTAGCCTTTTGTTTTGTATTTACATTTAGCGACAGCATTACATTGTTTGTTTATATGCTAATATTTCAGATTGTTGTTTTGCATTGAAGCATATGAACATGCTATTTTGCTATTATTGGGTTTTATGCAAGCATTGTTGCATGACATGTTACTCTACTAAAACGTTAGTGTTGGGCCTGTTACCTCCTGGGAGGTAACTTATGTTTTCCATGGACAACACCATTTTATGTACAATGAGATGCAAGTCCAAAAGCCTTGTAGGCCAGGTGCTGATGATGTATATCAATATGGTATCCTAGGCCTCTTATGGTCAGCCATGCCCGGTTGTTTATCCTTATTCTTAAGTCCTTTCTCCTTGGATAGGATTGGAGGCCAAGTGCTGGACAAACCCTCATAGGGGTCTCCCTCAATGAGGGTTAGATTGCATTTGGTGCCATTGTTGACCCAGGGGTTGGAGACATATTCACAAGGAAGAACTTTCTAGTAGGATCCAGGGGCTTGAACAACTATTTTAAACTGGATTGGGTATATCCTTTAGATTTATTTTATACCTCAAGATATTTTACCCCCTGTTTTCTTGCATCCATAGTTTATATTTCATGAGGGTATTGTGAGTATTTTGCAGATCTGCACTTTGTTACAGCAAAATCTACAACAAATCCGCAAAAAATTCTCTTCAAAGGGTGCAAATTAAATACATTAATATCACTTATATCCTTTGTTTACTTTCAGATTTAATATTTTAATATATCATTAATTTTCTGCAGTAGAAGCATACATTTTCCAGTCATTACAAGTTAAATTTGCTTGCTGGAAAAATTTCGGAGTTTTGACCTTATGGGGATTTGGCCCTTGTTTCATATAAGTGGGTTTACATTTCTGGAATCTCTAATTTTACTTCTAAACATTCAAGTTTTGAGCTATATTATTTGTGATTATCTTGTAGCCCAAACTTTCTATGCACAAATCTATTTATATGGTGTGATCTAAGTCACTTGACACAGGGACATGGGACACACAAATACGAGTCTGACGTAGGACACGTAGACCCCCCGGAACATGACATGTAGGACACATAGACCCCCCGGAACATGACACGTAGGACACGTTATATATATATATATATATTAAAAAAATTAAAAGATAGTACACATTGCACAAATTCTCATGATGATACAAATTCAATCATACATGTACATTGTAACATTATGTATACAATCATAAGTTTACAACTAGCACTTACTACTACATCAATGACGAATACAATAAATTGACATTGGACAAACACAAGAAATTAACCATAAACTACAGTTTTCTCATTAAGTCATCAAAATCAAAATGTATTGCATAGGTACTAATTCTTGAGGACTCCTAACTAGGAATGCCAATTGGAAATAGCAAATACAAAACAAGGTTCACACTAGAACTTGGAACCGTAGAACAGGAAGGAAGAATCTCATAGGCTGCTGCTAGCAGGCTATAGGTTATGCCTATAGCTCATCAACATCAAACTTAGCATCAGTACCACAACTGCTCTCTTCTGCATCCTCCTCCTCTGTATCCAATGTAATCTATGCATCTACTGGTGTGGAGGATGACCCCTTAAGAGTATCACCATCATCCAAAACACTCCTATCTCCTTTGTCGGTCACTCCCATAGTCCCACAACACCCAAACGACAAATGCAAATGGTTAAATGGAGCCCAATTTTGGCAGATATTTGTCCAGAAATTGCGATTCTCTTTGGGCACGAATTGGATACCTTCCTGACAAGAATCCCAAACTTTGGACACTCACCAGCAGCGAATCAGACGTGTCAGCAGAGAATCATGTCTGACATGCTGGATTCACGACACGTGGGGGTGAGGGATGAATCCGGTGACTTAGGGTGTGATATTAGCGTGCCGGTTTCTGTGTTTTTTGACAGTTTTTTCAGTCTGAAAGTACATAACAATAATGCATTTGTCTACTTACAGCCACTTATCCAATGGCAAAACAACAAGTTCATCCTGGCAGAAAGTTTCAAGGAATTACAATCAAGTTATCAACCATCATTCATAATCAAATTGCCATACAACAAAGGGCCTTGGACTTGGAGAAAGATCTTGCAAGTGATGAAGAAGAAGAGGTTCATCCCTCTCTTTCCCATAGTCCTGATGGCATGATTGTTTAGATTTAAAAAATGATGATGGATGGATGTCCTATTTGAAAAGTCTCAAGGAAATG
Organism: Pinus tabuliformis; assembly: GCA_031772625.1. Taxonomy (NCBI): domain Eukaryota; kingdom Viridiplantae; phylum Streptophyta; class Pinopsida; order Pinales; family Pinaceae; genus Pinus; species Pinus tabuliformis. The sequence continues at coordinate 947,211,539 of CM062815.1, read as the reverse complement.
GGTGAGGTAAGTGGTAAAAAATACCTTGTTGTAAAAGGAAATCAAGAGATGTGTATCCATGTGTATGTGCTCCAAGAATAAAGTAATCAGTGAAGAAAGCATGATAGTTTCACACTGAGAATTATACAAGGAAATGGAATGGCTCCTTAACCTTGAAAGTTTGAAGGAAGTCAATGACGAAAAAGACCTTACGACAGATCTTAGTGTGTCGTCTCGAAAGGAGAGCATTGGTGAAGAGTCCCATCTATTGGAAATACTGAGAGGGGGGGGATCAATATTTCATTATTTTTAACTATTTTTATCTTTTAAAACATTTGATGCACATAAATCATGAAACAAAAATCTTCATAAGAAACACTTCTACAATTTTTCTTTATAAATTTTTTGTAAACTTCCTTGTGCAAAGTAAGCACTAACTTATAACTTTCATTGGCACCAACCTACAGGAGATTTCATTCCCCTAGTTGAGCACCAACTCAATGAACGTAGGCACCAACCTATAGGAGACACCAATCCCCTAGTTAAGCACCAACCTATAGGAGACACCAATCCCCTAGTTAAGCACCAACCTATAGGAGACACCAATCCCCTAGTTGAGAACCAACTCAACAAACTGTAGGCACCAACCTACGTCTTCAAGTTGTTCTTTGGATCTATCATCAATAACTTCTAGTCCTTAACAAATTCTTCAGTTAGTTGTCATCTAATTGTGCAACCCTCAAGTTTGCGCCTTCAAGATTGATCACAACCACTTGACTTGTACACCCTAACTTTGACTTGGCTCTTTGGACTTGATTTTCTATACATTAGTTCTTTGTATTTGTTCAAAAAGAGGCCTGCCCACCTGGCAATTCAACTTCTGCAACTCTTGCTGTTCACTGTTCAACTATCACTGCTTAGGTTTATTATATGTTCAAAGAGAAGGTCTGCCCACCTGGAAGCTTGTACTCAACATTGTAGATTTCTTTCTGCTACATAGAGCTTTTCAACACACTTGGAACCAAATAGACCTTTACAACCTTGAAGGTTTGCTTCTTGGGGCCTATCAACCATTGCACTAGACACCCACCTTATGCAATCCTTAGGTCTACCACAAAAATTGTCCATAATAGCTTTGTTCTTATTGCACCTCTGTCCATAATAGGGCTTGGTCCTATCATCACATTAACATCACAACTACTTCAACTAACAACTCCCTTAACACTACCTTAGCCAACCAGACTCGACCTCCAAAGATCCCTGCAATAGTTCTCCAACAGAGCTCGACCACCTCAAAAATCAAACTGATACTTGGTCTATAACAAGACTGCAACTTTAACCACAATCCAGGCTTGAACTTGGCCTTCAAAACACCAGAAACCAGGGTTTAAATGAGACCTAAACCTGGCCTTCAATGCACTAGAACTTGGCCCTCAAACTAGACCTAAATTTTTCCTTCAAAACTCCAGGACTCGACTTCTAGAACAACTTTGCGACTTGCCTTCTAAATAGGACCAAAAACCTTCCCAAAGAGTGCCAAACCCTTCCAAAAATGTGCCCCAAACCCTTCAACTCGGCGTCACTTCAATTGGTTCATGAGGTATGAACCTCAAAATTACTCCTTCACTTGCTTGGAAAGACCCGAATCGGCTTGAGTGAGTGAGTTCTGGCTTCCTCCACATAATATCTATATATAGTGCATTTGGCCCCCAAAAGCAGGGCCGACTTGCCCACTAGCTGGTTTGACTTGTCCACTAGTTGTGCTGACTTGTGCAACTAGTATAATATATAATAAATTTACAAAAAAATCATTTCTCCTCAATCATGAGGAGTTAGAGGGAGTGCCATATATCATTGGAAAGGTCTCAGAATAAGCTTTCCAACCATATATATTATGTTCCCATTTGAGCTAGGTAATTGGAGTAAAAATGCATTTAAAGATAGGGTATCTAAATGGGCATTGAAAATTTGAAATTGGTATTTGGAGCAAAAATGCATTCAAAGATAGGGTATTTAAATGGGGCATCAAAAATCCAAAAACAATATTTCTAGAAGGCATGCCATATATTGTTGGAAAGGTCTCGAAATATGCTATTTGACTATGTAACTTTCTCTTTCATTTGGATAGTCTTTGACATCAATAACAAGCATTTTCAACACCATCTTATTGAAAATGATAAAATCATGGTTCATATGAAAGAAGATACTTCGACTTATAGATAAACAAGATGAAGACTCTAGGGTATAAAGCAATGATGAAGAATCTCCTTGTTCTTCCATTAGGAATTAGGAAAAATTGAAGAACAAAGATATGGAGAGCCTTGATCTTAGGATCACTCAAGAACCCACCCTCCCTTCGTGACGAAAAATACCTTATGACAGATCTTAGTGTGTCATCTCGAAAGGAAAGCACTGGTGAAGAGTCCCATCTTATTGAGAATGACAAAAGAATGGTTGATATGAAAGAAGATACTTTGACTTATAGATAAAGAAGATGAACCTCTAGGCCGGAAAGCAATGATGAAGAATCTCCTTGTTCTTCCTTTAGGAATTAGGAAACAATTGAAGACAGACATATGGAGAGCCTTGATGTTAGGATCACTCTGGAGCCCACCCTCCCTCTTCCATCTAAAAGTACAAGTTCAACATGTTACACTTCTTACCAAGCAATTGATCTTCATGATGCATCTCTCTGTTGTTTCGAAGAGGAGGATTCATTAACCACACCTATCTTTCATGGAGATTGTGACATAAAGAAGATAGAAAGTTTTGGCACCTTTCTTCATTATGGAAGACATTATTGGGATACAAGATGTTTTTATTTTGATGGAGATCCCATTTATGACACAGACAATGATGGTCTTGAGATTGTAGAGTTTTGGCCACATGATCGATCAAGTTAATCCATGGATCACAAGTAGCCATATCAATTCATATAGGAACAACTATATGTACAGGTATTGAGAGGGGACTTCTACATTCAAGATACAAGAGAGTCTTTTCAACACTGGATCTCCTTGAATTGTGGCTCTTAGGTGTATGAAGATCCATTTGACAGGCTATAGCATGTTTAACTTCAAACATATATTACGAGCTTCCAACTTTACATGCCAAGGCAGTGGACTGCAAGTTATAGGCTTCCGTATGTTTTTGATTTTTATCAATTTTCTCATCGTATATGTGTGTGTATGTGATTAGGGGTAACCAGGGAGAACAATGATCTTTGCATAGGTTCTAGTTGATACTACCATCAACACCTTGCTTATCGATTTGACGAATAAAATTGTTGAGTGGTCTTATCCTCATGGTGGGAAAGACGATTATGTTAGTGCAATTGATCTATGGGTCGAAGAAGCATGCAATAGTACAAGTGAATCACGGTGTTTCTTTAATTTTCATCCACATGATGAGGATTCTACTGCTGATTTGGCTAAAGCCATGAAATAGTTTTCGACATATGCTTATTGCAGGTTTGTCATTTCTTTGTTTTTGTTTGTGACCAAGCATAAAGGTAAAAAGCACGATAATAATAAATTTAGATGCTAGTTACATTGGATATTGATTTAATTAACACTGTTGTACTTCTTAGATTGGATTAGTATATAGGGAATAAGCTCTCTATTATGAGCATCAAATTAGTTTAGTTGTTTTCATTTTATTGCATGTTCGTTCCTTTAATATAGTTGTGTGATTTCATTTCATCTGATTGTCATTTCCATTTCATAGATTATATATACATTTTCATTTTGATTTCTCTCAGGAAGGTATAAGACCTTGTGTTCTATTCCCTCTCTAGTATTTAATTCGAAATCTTGTGAGATTGTTTCTTTCATACAGGTGTGGAGATTCTAGGGTTCTCACCTCCTCTCTAGTAGAGGATGTGTCCCATAGTTGGAGCTAGCTGTTACCTCCTAGGAGGTACCTTGTGTGTTTCATGGACAACACCATTGTAAGTCCAATGAGATGCAAGTCCCAAAGCTCTGTAGGCCATGTGATGATGATGTATATGACATCTTAGGCCTCTTATGGTTGCCATGCTGGAACTCTTTAGTCTCTATTCTTAAGTCCTTTAATCTTGGATAAAATTGGAGGCCTTGAGATGGATCTATTGGTACACATGGTTTAGGGAGCCATTGGTTTTGTAGGGGTGATTGCACTAGGTAGTGCTTACCTAACCCATGTCTTCAACACACCAATATCATTTCAACATGGTTATGTGTAATAGAGTTTGTATGCATCTCCTTGGCCATGGTACAATATAAGTCAACTTCTCCACATGGCAGCCTCATAGTTCATAGCATTTGATGATTTATGAGGCATTGCACATATTCCAATGCATAGGGTCCTTGGATCCAAAAGTCAACAAGGGCTCAATTTGTTCAACATGATGCATACTTAGCATGCCACATTGAATTTTTTTGCAAAAGAATGTTATTTCAAGCAAAATTCAACAAGTAAATGGGGATGTGAGCATAGTAATGCATAAGCAAAATGTGGCAAAGTATATTTACATTGTGTGTGAGATGTTTTATATTGCATGTCATGCATAGAACCTCCTATCACACGTGGCAACCTCCTAGATCCCCGAAGTAGCAAGATGTTGGAAATCCAACACCCACGCAGGAAAATAAATGTCAATTTAGAACTCACTAATGTGAATTACTAAAAGAGCCCTATAAGTAATGCCCTAGTTCCAAATTGGGCAAGTGATAGCTCGTTGGAATCCTCATGATGGGGCCCACCTTTAACATGCAAAACTCTAAGCATATCTTGTAGGGCATTTTCTCAACAAGCCAGTTTGTGGAATTGGTTAATTGGCATGCCTACTCATGTGGGAGTCAAAGAAGGGTCAAACTAGTTGTTGGAGCCACTTAAGCTAGTCATTAGGCTACTATTCCTCTCATTTAGCTCGATCAAGGTCAAATCAAGCTCATGCATGGGAATCCAAGGCCCCAACGTTGCCTCTCCAAACCAAATGGAGCCTCTTGCTAGTCATTAGGCTACTATTCCTCTCATTTAGCTCGATCAAGGTCAAATCAAGCTCATGCACGGGAATCCAAGGCCCCAACGTTGACTCTCCAAGCCAAATCGAGCCTCTTTTGGGTTAACTAATTATTTTAATATAGAAAATTATTTTCATGAAATGACTTAGTCTCCAACATGTGGATGACAAGTCAAACAATATTATTTTGTGAGTCAAAATAGCTGTTATCTAGCTGTTACAAGAGAATTTATATAAGGCTAGATCCTCCTCTCATTAGAGGTGGTTGTTGAACTATAAGATTATTCATGCCCTATTAATAAAATTAGTTTCTAAGTGTAAACCTTTGTGTGGCTTGATTTTTCTATGCTTTCTCTTCTTAGCTTTATGTTGTGATTGTTCTTCCTAGAATGGACACGTACTTTTGGATTATTGCAAGGATGGTCCATTGAAGGGCAACGAGTCACGTGGAGGAAAAGATCAAGGCCCTAGATTTCATGTCACCTTTGTTGGTATCAAGTCTTAATTGAGTCCAAGTGTTTGACAAACTATTACATGGGGTTCCTTTAGTGAGGGTTAGATTGCATTTGGTGCCATAGAAGATCTATAATGTAACACTTCAACAAACCCTAGCCTAGAATAGGAAATCACTACAAATTTATCACAACATTTAGTGTTGACTACAAGAGAAATAAACCCATACCATAGTGCATTCAAGGAGCATAAGTGCAATTGAGGAAAAGATGAAACATAACCAAGAAGATCACACCATAGCCTAACTCATAAACTCCAAGAGAGGCTTGCTATAGAAGAGATGCTCTTAAGCGTTTATTAAATAATCAACTTGAGTGGATGATTACAATTGAGAGGAATGTGTTGTATTTATACACATCCTTTAGGCTTTGGGGGTGCTAGCCTTGAGAGCTTGACTAGGTTGACATTAGCCAAAAGTATCCAAAAGGTAGTAAAATAAATTGGTTAACTACCCATGTGTAGGTTCAATAAAGCCACCAATACATCAATACGTTAGGTTGGCATGTGGTATTAAGTGAAGATTAACCACATAATAGGTTGAAAGTGCCCCATGATGGTGTTTGTAAAGGTTGTTTGCTTGAAAAGCATCACTAGGTTGCATTTGACATTGGAAAGCCTTGTAGAGAAAAAAACCATGTTGGAAATTGTCCACTGACTTTGTACATTGAGCCAAATATCATTCGTTGGTGTAAGGTATGTTTTGATCTTCATTGATGATTTTTCAAGGTATACTTGGGTATATTTCTTGTCTTTGAAAAGTTCAAGGAATTTAGTGCATTAGTTAAGAAGCAATGTGATTGACATATGAAATGTCTTAGATCTAACACTGGAGGAGAAAATGTGAGCAAGGACCTTGAGATCTACTTGTCATAACATGGTATCTCTTGGTAAAGATTTGTATCTCACATATCTTAGAAGAATGATGTTGAAAGGAAGAATGAAATAGCGGATTGTTTGTTATCTCAAGGGAAAATATTAGTTTGGTATGTAGTATTGTAGTAAGAATGTGAACTAGTTGGTCGACTATATCAACTTGGATTGGGTTGGAGATGGACATAACATGAAGTCAACTTCTAGTTATGTATTTCATCTTGGATTTGAATATATTATTTTGTTGTTTACAAGGAAGAAGGTGATTTCCTAGTCGACCACAAACGTTGAATATGGAGGTGTAGTTAATGTTGGCATAGAGTCTGTGTGAATTTACGACCTAATGGTTAAGCTTGAAATTCTTTTGGGAAGTAGTGTATTATGACAACCAAAGTGCATAAGTAGTCAAATAATCAACTTGAGTGAAAAATAAGTTGATATACCCCAAAGGCCTTTATCAATAATCAACTTGAGTGAATGATTACAAATGAGAGGAGTGCATTGTATATATAGTATTATACACATCCTTTAGGGTTTTGGGTGCTAGCCTTGAGAGGTTGACTAGGTTGAGCTTAACCAAAACTAACCAAATAAAGTACACTAAATGGGTTAGGCACCCATGTGTAGGCTTAATAAAGCCATCAACATCAAGGGAGGTTGATTGCCCCTAGGCGAGCCATCTCTCCTGATACTATTGGTGTTTTTCTTTTGCTCTTCATAGTACCTATACGTACTTGCACTATTGGCTTGTTTCATTGCTCCATGCTTGTAGGCTATTGACTCTAGGTCTTTTACAATGTAAGCTAGTTTTACTTTTATCATCATTTTTGTGGAGCAGCCTTTGCGCTCCCACTTTGTATCTCACACTATTGTCCCTAACAGTCCCATTGACCCATTTATGGTCTTTTGTTAGACATTAACAAAAATATCTTATCTTATCTAATGAGGATTTTAGATTTTAATTTTTTAACATTTTAGGACGGTTTTAGTGGATTCTATTACTACATGGATTAGCAGTCTTTTAAAGGTCCAACAATATGCTAGAGCGACACCACATAGGACAAGTTCCCATTTTTCACTTGGCATGAGTCCCCACTCTTTATGCTAGCTCCTAAAATGCCACTGGAGGCTTCCTTACACAAACAAACACCCCACCACAATATTAACAGACTAGTGCCTATACATCTCGATTGGGTGATGGAGTCTAGGAGTTAGTTTAGATGATTGCAAATCTGTAAATGATATTCTATTGCAGAAAAATGCAGATAACCAATCAGAATAATCAATAAAATGAAGAATAAACCCTTGAAAAGCACAAGATTGAGTGTAAGATAGCACTTACCAACTTGGAAATGACTATGCCCTTGGTAGGTGGTTCGAAATAATTCTTTTTGCTTCCTGTTTGGAACCTGCAAATCTGTAACTCTGCAAAAAATGCAGAAACCAACAAGTTAGGGCATACTTTAGGGCCACCCACAAGCCTACAAATATGCAAATAAAGTATGACTATGGTTTGGAAGTGTTAGTACTCCGAAATAGCTTTCCAATGAGCCTACTAGCACCTTAAGGCTTAAACCATAGAGTATATCAAAATATATGCAAATGTGGAAAATACTATTCACTTTTGGTGTCAAATTCCCACTAGGGTGAAAAACCCATATTTTTAGTCTTGCAGATTTTTGATTCCAGCAAGCTTGGGATGGATTTTCTACTTCAAATACTATTCGGATTGCTCTTGAAAGAAAGAAAATTGAAGAGGATTGAAGAGATATACCTTGGATGCCAAATCCATTGAAGAGGGCTTGTCTTACCTTGTAACAGGTTGCTGTAACTTGCAATTATAGACCTGCAAACTCTTGGACAACAATTTGTTTTGATGATTTTAAGCCTCATCTGCACATAACAAGCCACTATACCTTTCATGGGCGAATTAGATAGATCTTTGTAGCAAAAACCGAAGTGGCAAATTGGCTAAAAGACGTAAAATTTAAGCACAAGCTAGTGAAATTATTTATTTATTTTCTAACTTTTGTTTTCAAATATAAATAAACAAAGAAATTGAAAAGAAAATTTGAGTTTTGAAAATTTTGATGAGGTGAAGATATAACTTAGCTTATACCACTCTAATTACCTCTTTGTGTCAAATTGTGTTCACAACCTTCCCTAAATCAACCATTGAATTAGTTTGGACAAAAGTTGAATTTGGATTGCTTGCATTGGTCACCTTCATTCTTGTCTAAGACTACCACTGGTGCCAAAATCCAACCAGGAGTGGTTCCCTTACTGGAACACTTCCAACCAACAGATCAACTATGAAATTAGAGAGATTTAATCTTTTAAGAAGAAATCTCTGATAAGGGTTTTTCTTAAAATTAGATTTCAAAAAGACCTAGTTCAACCAAAAAAAGGGTGAGGCCTAGGTTGCTAACCCCTTTTCTCCAAGTGACTAAGTAGCCTCTCAATGGATTGATCTACTAACTTTGTGTAAGTTCAACAAAATCCAACAAAATATCTTATGAAGCACAATAACTTTTTGCAAAAGCCAAGAAGAGAAAAAATAGAAAAGCCAATCAACAAATTGAAGAGAAGTTGTTTGCATGAAAGAATTTCTTATTATGACATTAATGATCTCACATTTTCACAATATGGTTTGCTATGGAGGGAGAGCTCTAAATTTATAAATGAGGCTCTCAACATCTAACTTCCTTTAGCTCCACAAAATAAGGTGACTTGTCATCCACAAAATCCTTGGAGACTAAGTCAAAAATAAAAATTTGAAATTACATTGCCTAAACCCTCAGAAGAGGCTGGACATCCCATTGGGGCCTAATTGCAATAGAAGAGGTTGATTTTCCCTTAAGAGGTCAACATTCTACTTGGAATATGTTTGAATATGCTTGGAATAATTTTGGAGACCCTTCCATGCTTCAATGCCTTCCATTTTCCAATGTTTCTCCTTTAGGTGATTTGATGGTGAAGTAATCCTCATTTGATCCAACATTTGCCTTTCTTGAATTGGACTCCTTAACTTCCAATGTCCCCCTTGTGAAGTAGTCTACTTGGTCCATTTCATCAATTCATTTTGAAATAGGTGCTTTCCTCCTCTTTCTTTGCTAGTTTGCGTTTTACCTTTTGATAACTTGTCCTTCCTTGACTTTTCATTTTCCTTGGCCCAAAAGTTCATTTGAATGAGTTGGAGGGCTCTCCCATACACACACATGTGGTCGACCCCCTAGAAAAGTAGCCCCAAAGTGTCATCTCCAATGCCCTTGCTTGCATGAAAAATCTTGAACTTGGGTTTTGTTGCAAAAAGTTGTAGATGCCAATTGACGGCTCATTTGTTTCGTTTGAACAAGGAATGACCTTTGAAATGCCTCTGGAAACTCACATGTGTTGTTAAAGTAGGACAACCCCCTTTGACTGAGCATATCTTCCACCTAGATCACCAATTTTGAAAATTTCCAAAGGGTATTGGAAGAAGAAATTTTGTTGCTTCAATTGAGCACTTTAACCAATGACCCTTTGACAACTTGTACATTGGGATCTGCAAATTGCCTTGGGAAATACAAATTGTTGGAAAATGTGAGAATGCCATAATGAAGAATTGTGAAATGATGAAGACGCCAAGGCCAAGGAATTTTTACATACTCAATACGAAAAATCAACTGGCGAAAAGATAGGTGTGGCAAGATCAAAGTGAGAATGAGGGGAAAGTACAATAAGTGATCACCTTTATAGGGGTAGACGCTGAGTGGTCCCATAAATCATGAATTTTAATAGATTCACCTCCAAGATGCCTACATACCACCCTGGGACATAAAGATGCCCATCAAGGCAAGGAGCTATTGTCCACTATGAGGATGTAGGATGCACTCTTACATAAAGATCATCCCATTGAGATTTTACTAGGCTTAGACTTGCATTACTTGGGCTTACAATGGGGTTGCCGAAAATGAATCTTCTCATATGTACCCCCACTGAAAGAGGGGTAACAGGCCCAAACATTGTTTGTAAGGTAGTGTAAGATATCCGTTGATTCAGGAAAAAAGGGCAATTCCATATGGGGCCAACGTTGTGATTTGGATTAAAAAGGGTACATAACTGGTCTAATTGGCTAGTTTGGTCGGTTTGATAACACTGCTTTCAAGTACAAGGCTACAAGCAGATTATGATGCATGAATATATAATAATACCTAGGACTTAGTGGACTTGCCAAAGGGAAAGTGGGCTATTTGTTGTGACTTGTAAGTAGTTATTCAAAACATAGTTCAAAGCGCAGAGTAGCATTGACAACTACAAATAAAGGTTGGTTAGAAAGGCTTATGCCCAAGAAAAGGAATTCACCACGAAGGAATGTTTGCATTGAGAGCCAAGTCAATGCAACATAGTTTGGTTGGAAAATTTTCAATTCAACGTTAATTATGCATTACTCAATGGCAATTTGTTTGAATAAGTATATATGCAACAATTGCAACACTTTGTATCAAAGGAAAAAGAACATCGCATTTGCAAGTTAATCAAGGTTGTTTTTGCATTAAAGCAATCCCCAGGAGCTTGGTAAATTAAACAAGGAAAACATCTTCAATCAAAAGACTTAAAGAGGAGACCTTCTGACCCAAAACTATAGGTGAAGTTTACAAATGATGACATTCTCTTTCTTCTTGTGTATGTATATGGGTTGGCCTTAGCAAGTAGCGTTGATAGTTTGACTGAAGAGGTGTAGAGTGAATTACATAACACTTTCAAAAAAATAAATATTGGATTGCTACATTATTGTTTATTCTTGAGGTGTGGCCAGAACAAGATAATATTATTGTTTGATGATCCAAGTATTAGGGAATTTTTTGGAGAAGTTTTATATGGTTGCTTTTCTCACTAGATTATACTTTTGAGTCTCATTGGCCTACTTTTTGCTCATTCGTTGGACATTAATAAAATGATCTTATTTTTATCTATTCTTTGACTCTCTTAAAAGCATATATGAAGTTGTCAACCATTATTTATTTGCAACCCATTGATGAAACATTGTACACGAAGTGGACGACCATACTTGTCTACCTTATTGGCACAAGGCAAAATCATAGCTATGCAACAAGTATTGCTACTTGCTTCATGACTTGAGTGAACCGGGGCTATTGGGTTGCAACTAGAGGGAAACTAAAGAATGTGAAGCAAAGTAGTCAATACCAAAAGATGATAGAAACTGAAATTCCCAAGATGACTAATTGAAACTAGAATTGGCTGAAAACTTGTGTAAAAATCGATTGAATAAAAAATACATAAACTAATCAAATTTTAATAATATATTACACACACACAATCAATGATACTAAAATGCATAAATATTCTACATGAACTTTTTGGCAATGCCATGCCTCCCCACGTGTAAGAAATCAAATTACCTTTGTTTTAATTAGATTCATGAAGTACACAACTGTCTTCACAATGTTTTCTTTGAAAGACTAGTTAAGCCCTTTATCGTGAAATGTACACTTGATTAACTCCAAAATTTGGTGATTCGTCATCTTTACGATCTTGCTTTATTTAGATTATGGATTCTTTAGGATTGGGGCGTTGTTCTCTAGACATTCATGTCAACCAACACATATCCTCTTTGATGCTTTTCAATCCCTTTTCATTGTAGTGCCATTGTTCTCTAAACATTCTCTATTTTTCTTCTATATTTGCTTTTCTCTTTTTGAAATGACCTACTTGATGGATTTCATCTACAGATTTATTCTCAATAGAAGTTCTTTTTATTTATTTATTTATTTTAATATTTATTTCCATGTAACAAAGCACCCTACCCTCCAGCCCATAGGCAAGGGTAAGATATTCTTCAGGGCTCAAGGCCATTCAACAACAAAGCTTGAAGCCATTATAACAATATACTCTATATGAGCTTATCATGTCACTTGGGAATTGAACTTGGGTGGGGAGGATAACAATTGTTCCTCCCAACTGCCCAAGATAAACCCAATTGACTCCAATATAATATTTTGTTTATGTTTTCTAGGAATTTTCTTTTTCCAGCGTTATAGCATTCACCATATGCTTTTCATGTAGCCTATACAATGCCTACACATTCTTATATAGATTTTTTGTTTGGGCATCATTTTGCCAAAGCAAGACGAGTTTCTTTGCACCATTAGTTCATCTCAACATGTTGCGAGGAAATGACAGCCAAAAATTTTCCCTAGTCAATTTATGTAAGCATATGAAGATTTTATATGAAATGTTTTTTGAAATTATCCTAGTTGATTTTGCAAGTTCGTTCTTGTGACAACTTGTTGAAAAAGTTCCTTGCAAAACACGATTATCAAAGCATTCTATCTATTTGAGCCTCACTCGTTGTTAAGATTAGAGTTTTATCAATTTATTGGACAAAAGAGCTAAGGTAATTGATGCAAGAAATTTGGGATAAATGAGTTGTAGCCTAGGATAGTAGGGCATTGATTAAAGACTCAACACCACTATGTTGGTTTGAACCTTGGCCAATTGCATCCACCTCTTCTTGATACCATATTATGGAGCCTTGGTATAGTGTCCTAATTGTAGACTGGAATAGATGCCTCACTCTTTTTCTCACAAGGCTACTCCAGTGTTGCGATACATCATTGATTTGACATCGTCTTGTTGAAATTCCAAAAATAGAGAACCTAGTACCCAACTTTAGAGGGTCTTGGATTATGATACTTAGACTGCGACTCCATCACAAATATAAAGGTTTATGTGGGTTTACTAGCTTATTTCAAGTGCATTGCCCTCGCTTTTTTCCTTGAAAAAAAATTCATAATATCACTAATTAAAAAAAATTACAATCCTCATCGAAAGGAATGTCTATCCAACCCTTCATCAAAAAGCCTACATTGGTTGATATATCAAAAATTCTTATATTTCTCATATCCCCATATATAGTACAGACTCTCAACATTCACCAAAAAGCAATATGTAAACACTATATAGGTTTACTTAGTTTCCCTTTGAGCCTCAACATTAACTACAGGCAGTTCTAAACATTAAACTATGCTCACAAAAGAGCACTGTACAAGGATAACACAATATCAAACTGTCCATTAAAAATCCTGCAACCATTTAACCTTTCTATGACATCAACCTTGATCAAGGTTCATCTTAACAATAACCCCTCAAAGGAGTGATTCATGATCATATTTAGATATATGACCATCTTTCTCGATAAGCTGATATCCTGCACCCAAAGATAAGCCATCTTGTGAGAGTCCATTAGCCAACTCATTTTGTTCCTTATAGACATGGTGAAAAGAAACGTGATAAAACACTTTCTTGTAATGAATTGACTAACTTTCAGTCGAGCCTAAAAGAATTACCACAACCATTCCATGGGTCAATCCCAAGTTGAAACCTGTTTCCATTTCCAACCTTCTGGACAAGTCATCTCCCAACCATAAGGAAAGCTAATACCACTACTTTCCAGATTATGGATACATTATGAACTGACTTCACTGGTTTCCTTATTCATTCTTCAATGCTATAATGGGACACATGTTTTTGAACAATCAGTTGACTTCATAGGCTCTCACTAGTGATCAATGTCCAACCACTTTTTGTGCCCCAAAACCTTTGCAAATTGATGGATTTTTTGAGTTCCCAACCATCATAATCTTTAGGGATCATTTTTTTTCCATTTCACCCTGTTAACCACTCAAGTTGCACTTGAAGATATGTCAAAGACTCCATGCCCAAAGTACATTTTAGAGCATTCCATCAACATCAGATCATGTCAGAATGCCAGAATTCCGGATTTCCAGAAATTCATCTGCTTCATCAGTTTTGTATCCCAGATTCTGCAACCATGCTGGGATTATGTAAAAATGATTCTAGTATGATGATAATGAGTCATGTAAAAGCCCTAGGTAGCTTAGGACTTTACTAGCGAGTGAGTTCACTCTAGGGAGACTTTTTCCTCAGCCCATTGTTTCTGTTTTTGAACACTTATAATCAATTGAGTTTTTCTCCTGATATTCCCCAAAGCTAGAGTGCGGCTTGATGGTAGTCTTAGGTGAGTCCTAGTGTCTAGAATTAATGTGTGTTATGTTGCATGAGTTTCTGGAACGGGGAACGTTGGGAGCTTGGGTACGGATGTCCAAAACGGCTAGAAGTTTCTCCAAAATTTACAGGAAACGGCTGATCGGGAGCGGCAATATTATATAATAAAGAATATAAAAATATAAAAATACAAAATATTTTTTTTAACTATATAATTTAAAATTCTTATATTTTTTAAGCATTTTTTAATATAATAATATTAAAGATATTAATAATATTCATTCAATAATCAAAATTAGTTTAAAATAACATTCTGGATTCAATGAAACATGTTTTATAATACTTTTGATTAAAACTAATCAAATATATATACTTATTTTTGTTTTTTAATTATGGTAAACATTGTTTTTTTATTTAATAAACACTTTTTAATCATGAAAGAGATACATTACAAATCTTCGTTATATTAAATTATATAATATACTTCTGAACATTTAATATATATCATACAGTATTTCTTAGAAGAAAGATTAACAAACAAAAATTTTAAACTTTATATTAAATATAAAATAATTTTAATAATAAAAAATTAATTTACTACTATATGCTGGCTTCTCGTAGGTTAATTTACTACTATAAAAAAAATCACCACTTCCAGAGAACAACTTATGCTGGCTTCTCGTAGGTTATTGATCTGATGGATGATCTGCTCAACCACAACCACATTAGGTTGCACGAACATGAACATGTGAGTGCTGTCAAGTACTTGTATAATAAATTTCTAAGAAGCAAACTTTTGCTTTTGACGCTGCCGAATTACACCATGCACTGTAACCTGGAAAACTTCCAGTCCTGTAAAACACGACCAGAGACAGAAGCGAGTAGCTGTGTCGAAATGTCACATACATATAACGGTTCCCAAAGCTGAAACGCTGAAAACACGACAGCCACGTTCCTTCCACGTGCCGAAACTTCCCCTCCCTCCCATTGCCGTTCCGCAAGAAAAAGGTAAGTTTCGCTCCCGTTCCAAAGCTCCCGAGAACTCAGGAACGACTGGTGTTCCCTACATACTGGGAGCGGTTCCCGTGTAACTAAGTGTATTATGATACTAGATCATCTCTAAAGTTTTGCAAAATTTGGTGGAGTCTAAGTGTTAATTTTTAATTATTAAATTTTTCCCACTGGTGGGGATTTTTAATAATTATTTGATGTAAAATGTAATAAGTGTTGTTTATAGAAGTTGTAAGGGGTATGAGTACTTCTACCCGACAAAACCCATTGTTTCTAATTTCTGGCAAATAATGACAAACAATTAGCTGGAAAATAAAAATGGGAAGAAAATAAAAATTTCTCTCCAAGTGAAAATGATAAAAAATGAGATGGAAATTCCCAAATATTAAAGTCAAGTCAAAAAATGATGGGAATTCCATTTACCAAGAAAAGATGGCCCAAGGAAAATTCCGATGGTCCAGAAAAGAAGCCCATGTCCCAACAAATTGAATTTTTAAAGAAGATGGTCCATGATGGTTGAATTGAATGAGAGATCTTCGAGGAAAAAGATGGGAAAATTTTTTGAATGGTCCAAAACCACTCCAACAATCAATTTTTGTTCCACCCAACTCCTCCAAGGCAAATGTCTCTCTCTCATGGAGATCTGTGCAGGGGCACCAAGGGACACGATTTGATGGACATGGATCTAGCCATTTTCCTGTTGGATCTAGACATTTTCACTTAGAGGGGATTTCCTCTCATATTTTTCTATAAATTGAGGCTCTCACACCTCACTTGAGGAATTGTAAATCGAGATTTTGGTTAAAGGAAGCTCTGCAAAATTTGTACTGGAATTATTTTGAGCTAATAAAAAGAAAGACTTTCGGGGAAAAAGCTTTGTGGTGTTATTCTTCTAAATCTAGGGTAATATTTTTTTGATTTCTTGTTCTTAATGCTCTACTGGTGTTAATCAAATTTTGTTAGTTCACTTTCCAATTTGTGGATTTATTATTTGTAAGGTATCTTGCATTAATATTTGAGTTTAGAGAAACACTCTAGATCTAGAAGCGCTAGTGGGTTTTTGGTTGAACCCCTAGTCTTCTTTTTCATTGTGCTATTTATCTCCTTGTGGATCTAACAAATTTATTTCAAGTGTGTAGAGATCTATACTTGTTGAGTTAGATCTTGAGCATTTGGGGAAGTTTTTGGTTGAACCAACCAACTCTCAAGGGATAGAAGTGGAAGAACCCACATCGATCTCTCTCAAAGGCTTATCAAACGATTTATTTTAAAGGGAGTTTCCTTGCCATAACTTGAGCATATTATCATTAAATCTCCAGATCTATTTATTTATGCACTTTATTTGTCAGATCTAGCTATTTTAGAGCTTATTTTTGCTACCCAAGAGCGAAGGTGTCCTCACACTCTTTGGGCTAGGAGATCTGTAAATTTTTGTATATATTCTAACCCCTTTGTACATAAATCATTTTCCTCTTGTATATATTTGGATCTCCTCTCTATTTTTGCGCAGATCTGAAGGAGGATCAAGGGTTTGGCATTGGAAATTTTTCCTTGCAGGTGTATGCTTGAAGATTCAAAGTGACAAATATATTTTTGGAGCTCAAAACCTACACTTGTTTGTTGATCAAGTCATCACCCTCTCCTCTCTCCATTTTCCTGTGCAAATCCTATACGACTAGGGTTTTGAGGAAGCCATCCTCAATTTTTTGAAGCCTTTTCTCTTGGCTGCAAGCATAGGAGAGGTTTCTCTTTTTCTCTTGTGCGAAAATTCCTCTTCTCTTGGACGTCAAAGCTTAAGCTTAATTATCTTGAAGAGAAAGTCAATTATTTTTTGGAGGATTATCAAATTCCTTTGGAGGAATTTTCTCATTTGTAAATTTCACCATAAATTTGTAAATAATTTTCTTATTTTTCTTGGTTCTTTGAGGAAGGGTATTAGCTCATTGAAGCTCATTTTTTGTAAACCCTCCTCTAGATCTAAGCCCTCTCTTCTCTCTAAGAGGGTTTCAATTTGTAATAATAATAAAAGAGAATTTTCTTTGAGGGAGCTTGGGGTTTTCTCCCCTTGGTATCCCACCTCCTCATTTGGTAGGAGAACCTCTTGGATAGCTAGTCACTAACTCATTTCATTTTCTTTTGCTAGCTTAGTCATTAGATCTAAATCACTATCTTGTTCATTTTTGCATTGGTAGCTTAGATCATTTTCTTGTTAATTGCATCATTTAATTTCTAGATCTAGTCTCTTGTTTTCATTGTGCAAGTAGTTTTAATCACTCATCATTCACTTGATCTAATTGGCATTTTCATTGAAGTAGTTTTTAGCTTCTTGATCTAATTGTCATTTGCTTCATTGGTTGTATAGCATTCTAAACACACTCTTTACTAATCAATTAATTTGATCATATAAGTGGAATGACCTTTGTTATTGATAAATCTTAAGATATTCCACTTTTGAAGCATTTTGGTTTTAATTATCAAATCTCACCTGGAGCACTTGTGATAATTTAGCATCTAATTTGCACTTTAGATCTCTCTAAAATTAGCCTCCAAGCATAAGCTTGGTTGATATGACCTTCGCTAACTATCATTCAATTCCCTGAATTTGAGCTTGGAGCAAAGGTTAAAACATGTGACTTGACAGTTCTCTTGTGGTCGAGTCCCTTGTAGGAACGAAGACACACGGGTTGTTTTTAAGTCCTAGGGTGTATCGTTAATGAGGCCTTAACCTCCTCATCCTAGTCTTATTGCAACCACCTCATTCTTTACCAAGTTGAAGGAGTTGAGGGGAAGTCAAACCATAGATTAGACATATAATAAAATTTACGAAGACCACTTGATTTTACGCACTCACATAACATTTTCCATCTTGCATTGGTTATTGTACAATTTGGATTGTGAGCTTATCATTTACTTGCAAATATTGTATATTTTTGTACTTGTTAATTTCATTTTCATGTGCTCACGTTAATTGTCCTTTAAATGTTATATCATAATTGAGCATCTTCCTTTTGTTGAGAAATCTAGGGCATCAAGGTTAAGTGATTTCTCTTCTATTAGTAATTGCTTGTGAATGCTTTTTACTTCTTAGATTAGGATCTTCTTTTACTTATGTTAGTATAGTATTATTCTTCATCAAACAACTACCAATGCATGAACCATAAAGAGACAAGAGACACAAAATATAGGCTATAAGCCAGGGCCAAAACCTCTCCTACTTGAGAGGAAAACCCGAACAAATTCTTCTTCTTATAGAGATTCCAATTGACGAATACCAAGACCAAGACCCTTGACCTATTTGCCACTCCAAGACCAAGACACAAGTTCCCTTTTCATTGCTTCTCTTTCGTGCCCAAGTCAACACTTGATCCAACTGCTTGTCTTCTTTGTACTTTGGCTATACTTCAGATTTTTGGTCCTTGGTTCAACATTGCACTCCTTGTCTCTATTTTAGAAACCCTAGCACATGTGTTTGACCAACTTTGACCCTTTATCTTCCTCGCTCTAGAAGGAGACTTTCTTCCTTCAACTCAGCTACCCTTAGGGTTGACTTCTTCCTGAATTTGGTTGTCTTAGAGGTCTGCAATAACTTCGGCTTTTTCTGCACTGGAAATAGTCCCTTTACTTCACACGTGTGGAGGTTATTTTACCCAAAAACAGTCCAAAACAAGGCTAAAAGACTTCGCTGTTCCTTCCTTCCTTCTCGCCGGTTATAGCCTGGAGGAACATGTACAATCTGTATAGTGCACATTATAGAATACAAAAAGCCTTCTTCCCATACTGGGAGGCCTATGAACTCATTGATATAAATATATAAACATTTTAGATTATAATTCTCTCTAAGTTATTCATTGGGAATATGAACTGGGAGATTTCATAACTAAGCTGTTTAATAACTGAACTGAGATCCTAAAACCCCAAAAATCCTGATCATATCTCTGACTAAGTTGCCATTAATTTCTAATCAAATTGATTTGTAGTTTTTGAGTTTAAGAGTTGTTATTGACCAGATGGATCTCAAAGGACATTAAAAACTTACACACATAAAGCATAGATGCATATAATTCATTACTGAGTAGATTCAGGAAAATTGAAGTTGAACAAACCCAGTTGTTAAACTTCATTCCTCCCTTTAGTGGGGTTTGGGACAGTCCCGTTATTTTTTTTTTTAAATGGCAAACTCGTGTGTTTTTGTTCATTGATTTCTTATCAAACAATCAACAAGACTTGAATCAATTTTATATCGATATGAGGGGCAAAAGCTACAAAAAAAGATTTATTAACAAACAATAACCATCAGAAGATTTGAATTAATTTTATGTTGACATGGAGGGAAAAAGTTACAAAAAGGGGTTTCTTAACAAACAGACACAATCAGAAGGCTTGAACCAATTTTATATTGATATGGAGGGCAAAAGTTACAAATAGATATGAAGGGGTGTGGTTTCACATGTAGAAATCTGTCGGTTAATGTTTAATTTAAACCTTTTTTCCAGGCTACAAGTCATGCAGCCCACCTACGTTAAAAAAATGTAAGGAAACATCGTTTCCACACAGGAAAATAAATTAAATTCCAAGAAGCATAGTAAATGTTTCCCAGAAGTTTCCATGCAAGAAAAGTCTGGGAAATATTTCCTAAAGATTTCCTAGTCCCTCCATATTGTTTATGTACCAGAAACATTTCCTGTATGGAAATGGTTGCAAATTGTTATGTTTTGTTTACAAGCTCATTAACCCTACAGAATCTATAGATAGTAACTTGTAAGCAATTCTATCTTCTGGTTGTTCTTATAGAGCTGTGGAGAAGCCATGAAACATGAAAATCAATTTTTAAGATTGTAGCAAAGTTCTTTAGAAATATAAATATTAAATAACGGTATATTTTTATCTCAACAAAGTAACTATTCATAAACAGCACGCATAACATGGCAAGGAACGGTGATGATTGCCATGAAAAGTAGAAATTGTCATTGCTTTATTTAATAAGAACTGACTCATAAGTTTGCAGCCACTGCTATGAAAACTTAAACATTGATATTTTCATTTAACATTTAAATAACACCTTCTCAGATCAGAGGCTTTTGTGAGAAGAGTAATTATGTTCAAGCATTTCCGGATTACACACATGAGACATTTTGATTGTCGACGTTTTGAGCCAGCAAAGTGTGGCTTATCATCAGGACATAGATAAGAAATCTGATCATGCATTGAGAGATAAATAGGTGAGAGATGGAGAGACATTAGGTTAGATGAACATTATGAGGTCAAGATTAAAACGTTTAAAATAATTAATGAAAATAATAACCAACTGAAAATTGAAGAAAGAATTGGTTCTCTTCAAAAAAGTGGAGACGATTGATGGGATCTACAGGAATCAAATGTGTTCCACGAGTTAGATATATAGACAAGTGAATCTAATGACTGGATACAAAATAAATTACTAATTGAGACTACCCCTATGGGTAGTGCAAATGATTAATTGCAAGTTAATGATCAATTTGGCAATGAAACCCAAACAATTAATGTGAAAGATCCAGATGATTGGACGACCACAATGAAAGAGTGGATTGAATCTATCACGATCATAAATAGCTCTCCTATTACTGGAATGTCTCTGGTGGATTCATATATATATATATATATATATATTGACATTTTTCAGTTGGTCATTATTTCTTTTAAATGTTTTAATTTTGACCTCATAATGTTCATCTAACCTAATGTCTCTGCATCTCTCACCTGTTCATTTCTCAATGCATGATCAGATTTCATATCTATGTCATGATGAGCCACACTTGCTGGCTCGAAACATTGACAATCCAAATGTCTCATGTGAGTTATCCGGAAATGCTGGAACATATTTAAATAACACTTGAAACACTGTGAGAGTTTCTGTTATAAGAACACTTATATTAATTTATTTATACACAAAAAACTCAATGCCGGCAAAGTTATGTGTGAGTCTGTAAGAAAGGTAGACCCATATATATGTACATACATAATAGGTTTATTTTTAATATATACAGGATATGCATTATCATATACGTGTTTTCTGTTGTTGATTATTTGTACAATTTGAGGAGTATGACACTTGGGCTTAACTCATGTTAGTCTGAAAATTCTGTTTTTGTATCGTGGCACACTGTGTTTGACACTGTGTGCATGTGTAGATTGTGCATACTTGTTGCTTGTAAGTGCATGCTGCAAATATAACAAACACCCATATATGGTTCTGATCTTCCCTTTTTTGCATGTGGCTCTGCAGATTATATATCAGGTGGACTGGCTCCTGGACCTTATGGCATAATAGTTTCTCTCTTTGTTCCCTTCTTTCTTGACATACCAGTTTCAACGCGGTTTCAAATTTTTAGTGTCCGGTTCTCTGATAAGTCATTTGTCTACCTTGCTGGACTTCAAGTATGATGTTCCCGTTATTTCTAAGTATATGTGACTTCCATTTCAGAAATGATTCAGATGATTTAGTTGCATTTTCTTATGGGGTACTAATTATCTGAGGCTTTGTTTTGCAGCTTCTCCTTTCATCATGGAAGAGATCCTTTATACCAGGGTTTTGTGGAGTACTTGCTGGCTTATTATATCGAATGAACATTTTTAGAATTCAAAAATTAAAGGTCTTCCTTCTGTCTCTTCGTTTGCAAGGATAGTATGGAATTCTTTGAAATGAATAAAATAATGTTTCATTGTTAAAACACCTTTAACAAGCATCAAATTGTACAACTTAAGTTATAGATAGACCTTAAGGTCATATAGCTTTTTGCATACAAAAGAAGATATGTTTTCATTGTTCTTCCATGCCCTTGCATGGACTACCTTCTATTGTTTAGAAGCGTCTTCAGGTTATGAGAAGGTTTGTAGGAAATAACAAACCATGGAAAATTGTGTAAGAAATTTTGTTTCATTTGGAAATAGATTTAATACACTGCCAATGTGCCTGAAGTAGCCAGTAATGTTATAATCTGAAAATAAGTTTACCATGTTTTAATATATAGTTTGCAGTTTCCATTTACATGCACTTCTAGGAACATAGATTAAAAATGGCCGTAGAAAATGTAGTGATAATCATCTTTCTAACTTGTACAGCTTCCTAAATCGGTAGCATCTACTGCTTCGTGGCTTTTTTCTCCGTTAGTCTCTGGAGGGTCATCTACCGTTTCCTCAAGAAGAACTGTCACAAGAGAGACAATAGATGCTCCGTTGGGTCAACAATTTCAGGTCAGTTTTCTGCAGAATCATTTAAGTTATGGTGGAGAAATGAATGCCTAATTGTTTGAACTTTGACTTGTACAATTGAAAGAACGTCTATTTTTTTCAATTATTATTATTATTTCTAGCATTGTTGCGAGTTTCCTACAACCCAAGAGTGTGGGGCTAATATACTGGCATACCCCGAAATAACAGTGGCATGCTCACATCTGGCATAGAGCTAAATGTAGATTTCGTTTGAAATTCCACATGCCATGAGCCACTGAAGGTTTAGATACTATCATTGTTTTTATGGCTAGTTGGGGTCTAGATACTATCATTGTTTTGATGGCTTTTAGTAGTCCTAGTTGAGGTCTTACAAACTAAAACATGTAAAGGGCCAAACTTGCATATTCTCTATCTAGTCCTCTGTTTAGACTTTTCTGTATATTTATATGTAAACCACTTGTTTCCTAGGGTACTTTAATAATCTAAAACTAATTTAGGACTATTGGCAATTGCCCGACCAGAAGCTTAGAGTGATGGCAGTTGCTTTTATAGGTGAAGTGTATTAGTGGGAACTTGCCTTTATATAAAATCAGTGTGGACTTAGTTTCAGAAATTATTTTCCGACAAGAACTTTTCTAGGAAGGGATTTTTATTTGGGAAGTGGGCTTGTCAAGGTTTTGATTGTATCTGCATGGTAAGATAGCGCTGTTGTGTACACTGTATACAGCTTGTTATTTTCTCTTTCACTCTCTTTTAGATATGTGTACTTCCTAATAATTGCATTCGATAGGAACTGATACTATAATTTGAAAAACAAATGAAAGCTTCAAGCTGAAAATTTTCCATTCAGAGTAGGATATAGCAAAAAGGCTAACTATTATGTTTGCTTGGAAATATGAGCAGGGTAACTGGGTTGCACCTACGATGGCTGAATCAGAGGCAGCTATTTTGACTCTAGTTTCTATGGGTTTTGATAGGAGTTCAGCTATACGAGCACTCGCACAAGCAAGAAATGACATCCATGCTGCAGCAGAACTACTTCTTAATAGTCACTCACAGTAAATATTAAGAATTGTTTATTTGCTTTTGTAGGGATTTTTTTTAAATGACTTGTAGATGGACAAATTTATGCATATTAAGGCGTTAAAAGATCTTTAATCTTGTAATTCTTGTCTTCAGTTTTTGTTCTAGATGCAAAAAGGATGTAGGCCCTTTATTGAGATGAGTTCCTGCTTTCTCTTTGAATTATCCAATCTGTACAGACTGCAGAAAGTGACCTAGGGATGTAAATTTTCCTTTATCATTGAGGCCAAGGTTCCTGTGCAGGGCTATTCATTAGATGTCCTGTTGGGCGTGCTTTCCAAGAATACCATGGATTCCAAACATGTAATTACCTTCTATAACTGTGTGTGCCTAACACTTCATGCTGCACACCTTTAATGGACTGAACGTAGGCTGAATCTTGGTGAATTGGAGATAATAATAATTATGCACAAATAAGTGAGAAAGGGAAGACAGCTCTGACTGTTTACTTACAAAAGGTAATTTTAGTCACAAGTTTGCCCAGTAGTCTTGCATGCACCTCTTTGTTTTGTTATGTTTGGGTTGATTTTTACCACAATGTTGGATCAAAAATTTTCGTGCCTCGTATTATAATAATGGTCTGTTTTTAATTGCACGTTCCCCCTGTTTTATTTTCTTATTCCGTATCGTTAACAATGCAACTCCTTTCCTTTGAGCGATTCATGCAATAGATGGCTGTGGACTGCATTTTGGTTCCATAATAAGATATTCGAACTTGATTAAATTGGCAAAATGGATGACTGTTGGTTTGAGTCTTATTTTCAGACTAGAAGGTTCATACCTTTTATTATTTGAGGCGGCTCTGTAAACTCATGAAGCAATATATCAACTACAGAACTCATCAAGCATGTATCCATATAAATAAGGAATCAAAATTACTCCCATCATGTTGGGATTTATACTTGTGGCCATGCATAATTGTGAATTGGTCATGAAGCAATATATCAACTACAGAACTCATCAAGCATGTATCCATATAAATAAGGAATCAAAATTACTCCCATCATGTTGGGATTTATACTTGTGGCCATGCATAATTGTGAATTGGTAAGGATCTATTGATTATCAAAACATAAGAGAAGGGCACTGTGGCCATAAATGAGAAGAAACTAATAGAAATAGCTGTGTTAGATGCCCATATGAGAATGTGTTGATTATGATACTAAACCTGGCTTATACCTAAATGAAAACCAGTGTTATCTGGCTAATTCTATCAGGTTTCAGTGTCCACACTCGGGGAAGATTGAAACAGTATATTGGTATATTGTATATTGAGTTGTTTAGATAAATTTTCAAATACAATTTGTTGGTTGACTCAAAGTGGCCCCTTTAACACTGACAACATGCGCCATATTCCTTATTTTTTTAATGCATAATGCTTAATTACCCAGCTGACTTAAAAAATTTAAGTGAAGATATAGGGTAGAAAGGAACTTACGAAAAAATCAACTCCTTTAATATTTGGTTGTTAGCTACTATCGAATTGGAGGTGGCTTGGGAATGACCAAAGCACATTAAAAAATATATGGGCTGCATTTTAGTGTATAGTTGGGTAAATTTTAAAAAATTCCTGGCAGGACTGCTTTTTAGAACATGGTTGGCAAATATTAAAAAAAATCCTGGCAGGTCTGCATTTTAGAGCATGGTTGAGCAAATATAAAATATGTTCATCCAAATGTTTGTTTTAAGTGATGCTTTGTAGGAGGTATTACGGTGTTGAAATAAAGGGGATTAGGAACAAATATAACTTCAGACTTCTATAAAGACAACTTCTCAAAAGAATCTAAAAATAATTTGGGAATGAAAAATTATTTTGAGAATCCCCACCCCATCCACATGACGGTGGGGAAATATGAGAGAAAATATAACTAAAAATTATTTAGTGAATGATAGTTTTGATTAAATTTAATGTTTAAAAATATTTATCTAAATCAATTTTTGTCATCATATGTGATAAACTTGAAATGTCTTATATTGGACTATAAAATAAATATACAACACAACAGTTCTTTTTTTTCGAATTTAGTTAAATAATAATTGTACTCAACGGATGTGTTTTTTTGTGTTTCTTTTGCCAGTCATGGATAACTTTAAACACTTAGTGCTTAAATAAATTTTAATTAGTTGTAATTATCAGTTCAGTCGCTTGGTTCAAAAAAATGTCTTTCCAAAAAATATGTTAAAATTTGCTATTAAGTTTAAGAAAGAAAATACATAATTAAATTTTAAAACTATTAGGTTTATAATTTATAGGGTAGAAACTTGAGATAAAGTTATAATTTATAATTATATATTAGGTTTAAGTTATGATATTTAAATAAATATATTTTCTTTATAATTATATATTAGGTTTAAGTTATGATATTTAAATAAATATATTTTCTTTAACACGAGAATTTAATTCAATTTATTTACCAAGATAATAAATTTAGTTTTAAATACATTTATTTTTCAATATAATCAAAGTTTATTTGCTGGGTTATCATATTTATGGAATTTTGTTGAAAAATTAACAAATTTTGTTAATTTTATTAGTGTAGAATTAAAGGTCACTATTGTGAGAGAAATTTCCAATTTTAACATATTGCTCTATTATGGAACCCTTATTTTATACATTCACGAATGCTTAAATTATAATTATTTATATTTATATATATATATATATATATATATATATATACGAGTTGTTTTTAGTGAGTTTTTCTGATTTAATTTCTGTAAAATCTGGCAGTAATTTATTGAATTCACAAGCTTGATGGGTAACTCTTGCACAATCAAAGTGCCCTAGGGGTTTTCAGGGTGTTGAATCCATATACAATAAAAAAACCAGTTTAAATAACACAAATTAAGAGTTCAACTCAAAATTTTCCGCGGGATTCCGACACCGGAAAGTCCAAAAAGTTGCACCAAAGACAACTCCTATATATATATATATATGAGTGAATAAAGGTATAAAAGTATAGCAAAGTGTAGTCATTTTATACATGTAAGTGGTTTAAACAAGGAAGATATGCATTAGAAAGAGATAAGTCTTGAAGGACAATATATGAATAAGATTGAGTGCATAAAGGTATATGAGTGCATTTTATATTGTATATGGTGTACATATGGAGCCTTTCAAAGTCTCTAGGAGTTCAAGGTCGAGGGCTCAGTAGTTAATGTAATTTACTTTAAGCATGTTTTCAGTTCTCAAATTAATCATGAGGGCGAGTTGTGAATAATGATATATCTGAAAAAAACTAATATAAAAATATAGGAATTGTTCTCATTTTAACATGAGGGCAATATTACGAGGAAAAAAATGATGGACATATAATTGGACACCTTGCTGTTATGCATATAAGTATTCCACCTTCTTGAGGGTTTTTTAACCCCCAGGTTATCCCTTTTTAGATCATTTGGTTGCCTTTTTCTCATTTGCAGTAAGATATCGCTCACATGTTAACATCAATTGTTAATGAGGTTCTCATGTGACTTATTAATGTGGCTCAATGAATGGTGTAAGACTATGTAGTTTTTGTTTTTGTTTTTAAAACTCGTCTAGATTCATTCTTTCCATGTTTGTATGAAGGATTGAGATATTTGATCATTTGATATTCATGTAAAACATGAAACCATGACACAGATGTTTTCTTCACTGATATGAAGTTAGGTCCTTGTATATAAGTTGTTGACCAGATTTCCTAGTGGATAGACACTAGTGGCAAATAATTAATAGTATTCTCACTCTATAATAAAACTAATTTTTTTGGTATGTTATACCCTATCTAAACTTAACTTGCAAAGCAGGAACAACCTTTTGGGATAGGCCCTACTATTGGAAATGCATTGGCTATGAAGTGGGAGAGCTAAATGCCAAGGTGGAAATGTGAATATTTTTTATCATGGCATCGAACTTGCTTTGATTGCTACGAGGGACTTGCCTCAAGTGCAGAGTTCAAAGCGAATAAGTGACATTGTTGTTGGGGATGAATTCTAGTTCCCTGGAAATAGTTGATATGCTACAACATTGTTTAAAGAGGTTGAAGTTATTTTATAAACATGGTTCATTTGACAATGTCAAGGAGAATGAAATCTTGTATCTATGAAAATTAATTTATTGCTGCATGTATTTTATTAAGGGAAAGCAACAATATATGCAAGGAATTTAAATGCCTCACTTATTGACTCATTTAGAAAAGAACCCCTATTGTTGTGAAGAAGTTTGGTGTCAGTGATTCTATCTTTGTGGAAAAGTTGGTTGTAGGGTTATATTGTTAGGTATTCAAGGGTATCCAAATCCCTGTTAGTGCTAAATGGAATAAACACTATCCACGGTTTCATGATTATAAAAATATAGTCAAGTTACACCTGAATTCTTTCACCAAATTTGCTTAACACTAACCCCATCAATAAAGATATTTACACAAACCTTGCAAGGTGATCCAAAGTCATAGAATGAGAGATTTTGGCATCGAAAGGAGGTTGCTACTTTTGATTATTTTATTAATTAAGAGATAGTGTGTTTCAATGACTTGCCTATGGCTGCCATGTCCACTTCATTTCTTGAAGATTCATTATGAAAGAATGATGAAGACATATGATAATCATGACATAGAAATTCTAAGTTGCATTGAAAATCTAAACACCTATCAAAGTTTTGTATCTGACGCTAATCATGTTGAAGGAAGCGAAATGAAGAAACACCAAGATTTGATGCATCCAACAATGAGGAAGAGATCGATAAGCTATGTGACCTTGGTGATTTTATTTTTGATGCACTGGCATGGGAAATTTTCTTCATTTGAAGGCATGATAGGGATCTCGATTTCAAACATTTTGGTGGAGATCTCGTTGACAAATGATATTGAAGACTTGAAGTTTGGAGCGAGGAATTTCTCCTTGTAATGAAAACCTCTCTTTTCCCTATAAGCATCAAGACCTTGAACGATGTAGCATTACATGGAAAAATAATCATTGATTTATTAAGGCCTACATCTCCCATGTCCACTAGTCTCCCTAACTATGTATATGCTTTTTAAGTTTTGCGATACAAACATATTTTTAGAAAATTAGATTGCCTTGATTGGAAAAGGACAAACATGTTATTCCTTCTGCATGATGCTATTGAAATTGAATTTTTTCAAGGGGGAAAAAAGATAAGCATCTTTTGATTGTTCACACACTTAGTCATTTTTTGCTGCAGTTTTGACGACCAAACTCCTCACTGACAGCCAGACCATCACTCTGCTTTCGACTTGATCGACTGTCAGCCAGAACAACGCATAAACACCAAGCTAGTTCCGTTAAGCTATGCTGCCTGCAAGCAGCTCAAGTGGCACTCATACTGGCCACCCGGATAACCGACCGATTGTTCATCTTAGAAATTGCGCAGAGATGATCAACAGGCCGACCTCCCAACCTTAGTGCATTTTTTCTAGCCAGCAGCTCCCAACAACAAACTGCCTGTTCCCTCTAGGAATTGCGCAGTTTCTGTTGCTAGTGACTGAGCAGCCAACTGGCAGTTTCCTCTGGGAATTGCGCAGATCTGGCTGCCACTGACCCCAGCAGCCAATTGGCAGTTCCCTTCGGGAATTGCGTAGATATGGCTGGCAGTGACCCCAGCAGCCAACGGGCAGTTCCCTTTGGGAATTGCACAAATCTGGCTGCCAGTGACCACAACAGCCAACTGGTAGTTCCCTCTGGGAATTGCGCAGATCTGGTTGCCAGTCTCCTGCGCAGTTCCCCATAAAAATTGTGCAATCCCTGCCCGCTGACCCCTCATGTAGCCCGACCTGTTTCTTTGGAAATTTGCACAAATTTGGCTGTCTAGTCCTCGCTGACCGTTCGTTCTGAAAATGCGCAGAGAATGTCTACCTTGCGTTCCAGCGGGCCAAACTATCCCTCCCAAAATTTGCACAATGTTGCCTCCCAGTCGAGCTAGACCTTACAGTCAGTTACTGTCAACTCAGATTGTCCATCTCCATCCTTTAGTGACTCTTGCGCAGTTTTCATCATAAGTTTCCCGGAGCCATCATCCCGCATCACAGCCTTGCTACCTCTCCCGGTCACTCGCATCCGAATGATCACGTGTCATGGTAAACTAGGAGGTTTTGGATTTGATGTTGTCTCATCATGAGTGATTGTAGGTACATGTACAACAAACATGTCAAGACGACGAATGGGATGAATGAAGGGAGCACATGCAGATGGATAGGTTCACCAATAGACAAACGAACGAAGCATGCGAAGCGGACAAATGCGACGAACATGCACCTTCGTGAACAAGTGAACCTGTCAAGCCTTTCAACATGAAAGCAATGGACAACATGCTAGAGCTTCATCAAGTGAACCAAGGACCATCGAAGACTCCGCGCACTTTGCCAAGCAGAGGTGAAGCTATGATACACCATGAAGACATCCATCACTTAGCAACATTGTAGCTTGACATGCACTCCAGCAAAAACACAGATGTACCAACATTGTCTTGTCAAGTCAAGTCATGAGTCAGGTTGCCCACATCTCCACTATGGGCTTGTTGTCAATCAATGTGATGTAACATGGAAGTCTAAGAGACCCTCTTGTTGAACATATGGTCACGTAAGTTGGAAAGTCATGGAAGTCGAACGGTCATGAGGGTAGTTGAACAACCACAAGGGTCAGTTTCACCCTTGGCTATAAATAACCCCCTCATTTTTACATGAAAGGACTTTTCACCTCAGTGCGTCCCACATAGCCAAGAGAGTCTGTAATATTTTTTTTGAGTAGTAAGTAGTGGCTCCAACAACCTGCTGACGGGGTTAGTGATGTATGGTGTAACGATGTGTCTTGGAACTTTCTCTTAATTCAGAACCCTGTTAACATGCCAACACGTTTTCATACATGTATTGTATTTTTTGTAAGACTGATCTCTAACACTTGTAATGCATGTTTCTTTAACCATGTGTTCTACATCTGAACTGATTCATTTGTTGTAATGCATCATCTATTAATGGAAGTGTGTTGTATATGTTGTTAATGCTGTCTCGTCTGTGTCGACTGCTCTGCCAAACATCAGACAGAAATTTCACATGAACCTTGTTGTAACAACTGTTTCACTCGTCTCAGACTGATCCGTGAGCGTTGTACGTGTTATCTTACCTTATATGTTGCGGCAACTGCATCTGAGTGGGCTGCTCTGCTGGAAACTGTGCATGTCCTTTGTATTGTGTGTTCCTAGCCGAGTTGGGACTGATCCCTTTCAACCTGGAACTCACCTTCACTCTCTTCCCCTCACAGTGAAAGAACCATTGACACAAGTACACTTACACTCACTAGGCACACGAACCTCACTTCCCAAAGACAAAGCAGACCACTCTCCTGTGCTGACAAGCAAGATTTGAGGCAAATCCTTAAGACAATGGCAATTGGGCCATCATACCGGATGAGACTTCCACACCAAACGTTGCGAGGTCTAGTTGGGACTTCATACCAGGGTGATCCCTTGAATGTTGGCGGGTCCAACACCGTTAACATTTTTGGTGCTAGAAGGAGGGCCTGATGACAATCAGTGTCATCTCATCCAGTTTTGAACCTTTGCATATCTTTCATGGAGTCTTGCATTCTTCTTCCCCCGAGGTGTTTTTTGAATCATGAAGATGTCTCCATCTCGGGGAAGCTTTTCAATCTCTTGTCCACTCACACGTATGATGGTGAAGGCGAAGTGGCCTGGCCTGAGCACTTACATAACTTTATTTCCATGATTTATGAGGAAGATGAGTTTATTGATGAATAGGCCGGGTTGCTACTCACATACACACTTTGCAAATCTCCATTTTGTTGGGTGCTCAGCCTACCGACTGACACCGTGCACTCATGTGAGCACTTCTGTGATCTTATTGAAGACACATTCTATCATTTTGATCCAGACCATCTTGACCAGAAACTGTTACAACAACGGAGGGCTCCGCATGAATTCGTTATTGATTTTTGGCAGTGCTTCTGTGACTTGCAGTTTCAAGCTCTGAGGACCCAAATGAAGTTCGCATATCTCTGGGACTTGTTCGAGTACTGTCTTAAGAATTCTGCCCGTCCCAAGAGGAAGCTTGATGTTAAGCCCCGCTCAACCTTCTTTGTTGATGGAACTGCGCAATCCCATGTGGGAGTGGACACTGTCTCAACGGAATGTCCGCCTCCGTCTCATTCAACAGTTCCACCATTGCCCAATGATGTTGAGGATCATGTTCACACATGTGTTCACCCTTCACACCCTCCCAACATCACTCCACTCAATTTTCGCGCAGAGCTGGTTATGGGTCCTTGGAGTTCCCATATGCATTCTTTTCTTTGACCTCCGTCTTTGCACTTAGGTGTTCCTTTGAATGACGTTGTCTTGTGTTCGTCCATTCTGGACTCTTCACTTGTTGTGAACGAAGAACAACCCACTGACAGAGTTGGTGTTACACAACCAACATGCGCTATCATTCATGAAGAGTATGAGTGGGAGCTTGAACATCAACACTTGGCAAAGGATGACTCCCTTCCGTTCGCGCCCCCTCCGTTCTTTCCTAGCTTCTTTGGTGAATCTGCTGTGGAGTACTGAAGAAGGTATGTTTTATTGATTATTTTTTCATCTTTTCTTTAAAGACTTATAATCCCTTTGCATAATGAACTAGGTAATTAATAAGAAAATATGGAAAAATCTATGAGAATTGTATGTAACACAAGATAACTAATAATCACCATTTTCTTATGTAGAAAAAGGGAAAAACGAAAGATTGTCGTCCCAAGGAAAAAGATAGAGCAGAGTTAACTGTTGTCCCTGTGGCAGGAAACCATATGCAGACACGACAATCCAAATTGAAGCATATCAGCCAAGGAAAGGAAAAGGAGATATCGAATCGGCGCAAGAAAACAAAGGGATAACTGGAATTAACAGTTTGGCGAATCCCTCAGGATCCTCTGATCCTAAGGGATCACAATCTTAACTATTTTTGCATCATTGATATCTCCGCCCGACTGTTATAAAAAGGGGCAGCACTGCTAGCCCAGGGGACGGGTTGTTGTTACTTTTATGTAATTTCTCGTTGTATCCGAAACTTTGATCATCGACTCTCATTGAGAAGTGATCCACTGTAACTCTGTTTTAATGCTTTAATATAAATCTAGTTGTTGTTCCATCTTTGATCCTGGAATAATTTCAAGCGGTGTGTCCCTGGAGGCTAAGGGCCTGGCCCTGGTGGAACACTTGCTCCTGTACCATTATCTTTAGTTCGTGTGGTTTTCATTATTAGCTTTGATCGGTAATCTGGTGTGTTTTGTTATTTTATATCACAACTCTGTTATATTTACAATATCGTTCTCTGTAACAGGAAGGTCGTATTGTTCATTCTGACTTTATAACGTATTGCTGTTCCTTTAAGTCATTAATGTAACCTTACTGTTCTTTACAGAATGCTATCGCTGTTCAATTACAGAGTAACCGGGTTGTAATATTCTTAAGTTGGTATTACTGTATTCGTCTATGGTTTATACTTCATTATGATTGCTATTCAATTGACATTGCTGTTCCATTATGAATTGCGATCGTTATCCTTTATAACTGAGATCAATATTTGTGGTATCGGAGTCAGATTACTGTTTTCTCTCAATATCTATGTGTGTTGTGTGTGTTATTTATTTCGGTACTGTATATTCACAATTGGCTCTAAGCGTTGTTCTATATTTCATTACTAATTGGTTGCCATTCCATTTCTATTTGCCGTCCGATTTATTTTTAGAGTAAGGATTGCTCTTTGATTTCTATAGGATATGATTGCTGCCTTCATTTTCTTAGAATAAGGTTTCGTTGTTTATCAAGCCTAGTTGCTGTTTCAATTATAGTTGCTGTTCCATTTCTTGTTATTTGCATTGCCATTGCATTGAATGATCTGAAACTGTAGCGAGCATTGAAATTCGTCGTCTAGTTCCCAGATTGATGCTCTGTTCCTTGATTGTCTTTAGTTACATCAGTTTAGTTTAAGCATCCGTTTACTCTTGTATTTTCTTGAGCACTATACTACTAGCATTGCTCTGACAAATGACCGCCTCAAACTGAGTACACTCTTTGAGATAGCAAATCGTTCCTGGATTGACAAGTTAATGTGCAGTAATTAGAGGTGAAAAATACCCTTTTTACGGCTCAACATTTTGGCGCCGTTGCCGGGGAAGAGTGTAGCCATTTGTTTCTTTTCCATTGTAGTGTAAGAACTTGTTAGGAAAGAATTGGGTTTTAAAAACGGAAGGTAAGAACCTGCGCGTGGAGTATGTAATAGCCCTGCTCCCCTGCTCGCTTTCCTGCAGATTTGTTGCTGTTTTGTTTGGGTAGAACCTAGCAGTTGATTTGTGTGCATGACTAAGTAGAAAAAGCCAGAAAAGAATCCCAAACTTCTACCCAAGCCTGATAAAGCTAAGGGGTTGGTGTCCCTTGGCTGATCGACCTTTATAGACGAAATCCCTAAGAAAGCAGAATCTCAACCTTCAATAGGACCTAGAAAAGTTACTTCTAGACAGCCTACTAGTTCCCTTCAAGCCACATGATCACCATCTGTAGCCTTTGCTGAGGTGCATAGTCAAACCGAAGAACAAGATTTTCAAGAAATTGAAATTCTAGCCTAAAATCATTACAGGAAGGGAACCTTAGCAATCTCTGTGAATGAAGAGGAGAAACAGGAGAAACTGAAGAACCAAAATCTCCTCTTAGGGTAATTCAGTGATTAAGCAGCCTAGATAAGGGAAGTGCTGCCAAAATAGTTTACAACGAAGTTGAAGAAATTCAAGAACTTGAATCCCCTTAGACATTAGGCACTCTCATTATCCCAGATAAAGGAAGTGTTGTCAAGGCCATTCCCATTAGAGCCATTCCCCCTCGACAACCTAGGAATACCCTCCTAGATATCCCAGAATGCTCTTGGCATATATTTGACCAAATGGCCTTGAACCACCCAAACACCCAAACCTCTACACTGCAATACCCCATTGTGGATACTGCAGCTAATGCATCTATGAAAGCAATTCCTCTTCAGCATATCCCTACATTCCATGGCCTTACATCAGAAGATCCAGATGCATTCATGTTTGAATTCGATGTACTGTGTATAGGATATGACTATACCACTGATCCCCAGAAACTGAAATTATTTCCTTTTACATTAAAAGGGGCTACTTTAGGATGGTTTATGGGATTAGGTGGTGGTGTTATAAATAATTGGGATCAAATGAAAAAATCTTTTTTAAAAAATATCAGGACTATTGCAGGTCTCGAGAGTTAAAAGATAAAATATTTCAGATGGTAGCTAGACCAAATGAAACATTAGAAGAGTATGTTGAATGTTTCCAGTATAATCTTCAAAGATCTCCTTATGCATCATTACCCTTACCTGATAATGTATTAAAAACATCATTAATTAGGGGAATGAAGGAAAAATGGATTGAGACATTAAACATTATGGGGAAAGGAGATATTTATCAGGAAAATTTTGCTCACATTATTGATTTATGTATCAGGAGCTCGAGAGGCAGCGCAAGACTAAAACCAGCAGAACATGATCGGTTTGTAAGAGATAATAGAATTTTGGAAAAAGGAGTAACTCATGCAGAAATTGGAAATTTATTAGAAAATTTTAAAACTGACATATTGGGGACACTGACAACACAACCTGATATTACGCAGGCCAAACAAAAGCAAGCAGAAGCAGAACAGAATTTGGAAATCTTCTGTCCTAGATGTAGAAAGAAACACAGCCATAAGGAGTGTCCATTAGAGGCAGTCCAAGTTTGCACCATTTGTATAAAAGACCACTCCACAGAGAGCTGCCCCTCACTTCCTGGATTGAAAGCAGTATACAAGGAAGTAGAAGAAGAGCCAAAATTGGTGTATCTACTTAATCAGCGCCGTCAATGGCAGCCGTGACAAACATGTATGTTTTGAGACCCAACTTCTTATTTCCAGCCTCCGAAATATCATGCTCAACAATATAATACAATGTGGCAAAATCAACCCCCCTTCCCGA
Organism: Pinus tabuliformis; assembly: GCA_031772625.1. Classification (NCBI taxonomy): domain Eukaryota; kingdom Viridiplantae; phylum Streptophyta; class Pinopsida; order Pinales; family Pinaceae; genus Pinus; species Pinus tabuliformis. The sequence continues at coordinate 947,175,836 of CM062815.1, read as the reverse complement.
ATTGGTCACAGAAATCATTCCCTTCATCATCTCCATGGCCGAATCAAGCAAGCCAACCCAATTGGCCAAATTTTCCCTATACCCCACCATATTGGAAAACCAATGTTTATCCACCACAATGGACCCCTCCTACTTCACAGAGTCAAACCTGGCAAAGACTGATGAATCAGCCAGTAGGAACCATCCCGCTCCCTCAACCTACACTGCCAGCGCTACAACAAAACCCCCAGTCTAACTTAAGGCCGCAACTCCCAACCCAACCCAACCCCAATCTGAATAACAGACTGATCCCGTCCATTCAAATAATCGAAACACTAGAGATAGGAACCGATCTAAGGGAGTGTAATGACCTTCAATTAAGATCTGGGCGTATCGTTGAAATAGAAGGAGATAAAACAGTTCAAGTTGAAAATCAGTTACTTGTAGAACAACTGTTACAAGAAGAGGACGTGACCATACAACAAATTCATGATCCAACAGCCACACCCTCTCCTCCATTCCCAGAACGCTTAATTATACCTCGACCTATACAATATCCTGATTTTGACATTCTGGGAGAACTACGAAACCTGTACATAAAAATTCCACTCCTCCAAGCTATTCAAGACATCCTGATATATGCAAAGACTACCAAAGAACTATGTATAAAGAAACCAAGGAGGACATTAACAAATAACCCAAAAGTCCAAGTAGTTGGCTCTTTATCTGACTTATTATCAGGAAAAGAAACACCCATTAAATACGAAGACCCAAGGAATCCAATAGTAATCGTACAAATCTATGGTCAAACCTTCTCAAATGCCTTAGTTGATCTAGGAGCTGCAATTAACATCTTAACAACCACTACTTTCAAAAAACTGGGCATTACATCAGTAGAACCGACCTCCAGTTTATTAGAACTGGTTGACTGATCTGTAGTTAGGCCAGAGGGCACACTACATGATGTTATGGTATCCGTTGACTCCTGGGAGTATCCGGTCGATTTTCTGATAATAAACCCCAAAAACCGACTTGATGGACATCCATTGATCTTAGGCAGACCTTGGCTCGCAACTGCCGATGCTTATATTGGCTGCCGACAAGGCAATATGACCATTACTAGGGGGGAAAATATTAAGAATCTAGCTTTATACCCCCCAGCGTAGCCAAGTGTCACAATAATAAAAACTAATAAGCATCCTGTATCATACCTCACCGAAAATATTAGATCTCCATTAACCATACAAGAGGCCCTTGATTTCAAAGACCAAACAGAAGATGATGCCATTAATAATTTTATTAGCCAAGCTGAACCCAGATCCCACATACAATGTCACATGATAGAAGCAACATTTGATAATGAATTAGAAGAGGATCCTCTTAAAGATACACACGATCAAACAATACCTACTACTTCTGTTTCACATAGCAAAATTGTAGAAATTGAGCCAGGAAAGACTTTAAACATTAATGCCAACCTGACTTTCGAACAAGAAAAGAAGCTCATCCAACTATTGAGGAAATATAAAGAAGCATTTGCATGGGACTACCCTGATATGAAAGGAACTGATCCCCAGTTATGTAAGCACCACATTTACATAGAAAAAGATGCGAGACCTGTTCGCCAACCACAAAGGAGAATTAATTCTCATCTAAAAGACGTTGTAAAAGTTGAACTTCAAAAACTTTTAGATGTTAATTTCATCTACCCTATCTCCGATAGTAAATGGGTCTCTCCACTTGTGGTACCAAAGAAGAATGGAAAGTGGAGGATTTGTGTAGATTATAGAGAGTTAAACAAAGCAATACAAAAGACCACTTTCCCCTTCCATTCATCGATCAAGTATTAGACACTCTGGCAGGAAATAAATTCTTTTCTGTCTTAGATGGCTTCAGTGGATACAATCAGATTCAAATTGCCCCTGAAGACCAAGACAAAACCACTTTTACTTGTCTTTGGGGAGCATTTATCTACAGAGTTTTACCTTTTGACTTATGCAATGCTCCTGCCACATTTCAAAGAGCTATCCTTGGCATTTTTTCAGATTTAATAAATGAGGGGCTCGAAGTCTACATGGATGATTTTACACCATACGGAGATGATTTTGACCCAGCATTGGACACACTGGAAAAAGTCCTGCAGTGCTACATTGCCACCAGGCTTTGCTTAAGCCATGAAAAATGCTATATGATGATGACTGAAGGACTTATTCTAGGCCATTATATCTCAACAACTGGCATACAATTAGACCCAACCAAAATTCAAATAATTTTTTTAATTCCCACTTCTACCACTCAAACAGAGGTACGCAGTTTCTGTATATATTTTTGTATTTTCATTTTTCTGCTGTTCCTTTTTCAGAGGAAACAACACTGTCGTTTTTGCTGTAACTTTTCTGAAGGGACAACATTTGTGTGCACTTTTGTCGTTTCTGTTGTTCCTTTTTCAAAGGGACAACATTTTTGTTTGCCGTTCCTTTTTCAAAAGAACATCACCTTTTGTTTCAGCTATTCCTTTTTCATTTTCATTTTGCAGTTCCTTTTCCAAAGGAATGACACTTTTGATTTTTGCTATTCCTTTTCCAAAGGAACGACATTTGAGTTTTCTGCTGTTCCTTTTCCAAAGGAACAACACTTTTGATTTTTGCTGTTCATTTTCCAAATGAACGACATTTGCATTTTTGCTGTTCATTTTCCAAAGGAACGACACTTTTAGCACTTGCATTTCTGCTGTTCCTTTTCCAAAGGAACGACACTTTTGGTTTTCTGCTGTTCCTTTTCCAAAAGAATGGCATTTTCAGTTTTTGCTATTCCTTTTCCAAAGGTACAACACTTAATTTCCTCTGTTCCTTTTCAAAAGGAACGTCATTTGTGTTTTCTGCTTTTCCTTTTCCAAAGGAACGTGGTTTTTTTGCTATTTATTTTCCAAAGAAACGATATTTTCGGTTTTTGCTGTTCCTTTTTCCAAAGGAATGATACTTTCGGTTTCTGCTGTTCCTTTTTCAAAGGAACAACACTTGTATTCTTTTGCCCTTCCTTTTTCAAACGACAACATTCTTGTATTCCTTTTACTTATGCTTAAAGATACCTGCTGTTCCTCTTGTTTCAGGTCTTTTGGAGCACATCTATACACTCATGCAATGGATACAAAGCTAGAGCACACTGAAATCAACAAATTATATAAAATCGCTACTTTTACGAGAAATTGCTGTGAATTCATAAAGTGGAAAGAAGAAAGGACACAATTATTCATCACTTTTGCTGTCATTATCCTACTAATATTGACATGATTGGTCATCTTTATCATGCCGGTTCTTTTTAAATTCCCATAATATTCTTTGATCATTATTAAGGAATAAGAACAAAGGGTTTATATTTTTCTATTGAGATGTTAAGACTTCTTCCACCATTCCTACTCTTAAGGAGGGTTGAACCACCCTTTGTGTATAGATAGGAAAGCATTTTATAAAAAAAGAAAAAAAAGAAAAAAAAGAAGAATGTTTTGTTTAGATGAATTGTCAAATGCAGGATAGGGGGTCTCATCAAGAGCTAGCCTACCATGATCATAAGGAAGAAAGTGAAGTGGCATTCCCACTATGGCCACCACACCAGGGATATGATCCAAGAGGCATATCAAAAAAAATAAAACAGTCCTTGGAACAGGAGGTCTCATCACGAGCCGGCCTGCCCACCTTTCACTCCTTCCTGGTGAATGGAATTATGATTTATCTGGTTACCAAACCAGCATAATGGCCTCCATTTTGACATTGTATAGCACTTCCTAAGCATACACGAAGGATCATGGTTCCATGGGTGAAATAAACAGCTCTGCCAAGGTTATGGACACCTGTTGGCAACAGAGCTCTGTTAATGGTATTGAAGTCACATTCTTTATACACCAATAGCAATCATTAACACCCTTCTCTGTCTTATACCTTTGTAATCCATCAAATAATATTATGTATATCACTTCCTCGAACCATTAAACGCATGAAAAATCTATCATAACCAATCATGATGGAAAAGTCGATAATGACCGCATTAGACTGGTTGTGCACGTCAGCTGTCCTATCCTCCTAGCCTCGCATCATATCACAGCATTCTCTTATTTGTTAAGCGATCCTATTATATGCCTCGATTTCAGCAACCTGCTCCTTTTGTAAACATGGCATTTCCACACACTGTTCATTTATGACTCTGTACCATGGAAGTTCGGCACTCCGCTCCCTCATTTGACGACCAAGGATGGCCTATCACATTGCAGGGGGGAGGCCGACCTCATAATTTTCTAGCATACGTGTCAGACTATTATTTAGCAAACTTTTACTTGGGAATAGCAAGGCTTAATGGTATCTCATTTTTCAATTTGCATGCCTTGCTGTTCCTAAGCTATTTCCGCATTATACTCTGCAGCAATTAGTAAGATTTGAACAAGCCTTGCTGTTTCGTTATTTTCTCTGTGTTTCTAATAGTTTGAACAACCTGCTGTTCCATTGCCGTCTCTGCGTTTTTACAGTGAGCTAAAGCATGGGAGGAAGGTTAATTCGAAAAAAACCATAGGTATTGACAGTTTCTGACGCTGCACGGGAAATCCTGGCAAGGGTAGGATGGTTAGTCTATCTTAATCGTTTACAGGAATCCAACGAGACCGTAGCAATAGAATTCTTGCAGAACTTGCAAGAATATCACTCCACAGTAAGGGGAAAACACATAGCAGTCACCGATGACGTAATTGCAGAGGTCTCGAGACTGCCAGCCACTGGACCTGTGTGGACTCTAAAGAAGGAGAGACTGCAAAAGATCATGAAGATCTTCCAGGATGAAGGCTAGAACCTGACAGTCAGAGGAAAGGGAGTCCTACCAGCAGCATTAGGAGAGCCGTGGGCAGAATCAACGAAGACCATCCAGAGCTACATCACCTGTGAAGGCAGGAAAGACGTGTTAAGACCACGCCACCTTAAACTCTTAGCTGTATTAAAAGAGAAATGCTCTGTGAACCTACCTGCATTTTTAAATTCATTACTTCATGATGTTTCCTGAAGCATGAAAAAGTCACAACATGTAGATTCGGTAGTAAGTCACCATGGACTGATACGGCAGATAGTTAGCCACTGTCTTGCTCAACAACAGAGCAGCTGGGAAGAGCTAATTGCTACGATAGATGGGGCACTGACTCTGCCAGCCCCAAAACGCAAACATACTGCCGGTACACCGAATAGACCATCAAAATGAAGAAAATCAGTTAGATTGGCATGGATTAGAGGGAGGTTGGAAAATCCCCAAGGGAATACCAGCCAACCTGTGGAGATAGACGACTCAGGGGACGAGCAACCCCCACAATTGGAAGGAGAAGAGAATGAGAAAGAATTGGGAGGAAATGAGGAAGGAGAAACAGAGGAAGAGACCGAGCAGCCTGAGCAGGTGGAGGCGGAGACAGAGCAACGCGAAGAGAGTCCATTGAAAAATCCATTGCAAGAGGACGAATTGGCCCAAATTCTGGCCAATATGGGCAAATATGCCCAACCTCTTAGCCCGCTAGGCCTCCAGATTGAGGAAGAACCAAAAGAGCATTCTGCTCAGGACAAAAATGCACCCGAAGAATTGCGCGACGAGGAAGAAAACAAAGAGAATCATTCTGTTCATGATGTAAGTATGACAGGAGAAGAAAATGATGAAGATATAGAAGGGGAACAATCCGCTCCCAACCAGACTACACCGGAAGAATTGCATGAAGAAGAAGGGGTGGAAAAAGAAGTTACCCAGGAAATAATAGAGCCAGCTAGGGTTTCTACTCATGAGAAACCTGAAAAAAACAGCGAAGGAGCACCCCAAGAAGAAAACCAGGGAATTGGCCAAGATAACAGTCCAGGCCCGAGTAAACAGACAACTGTTCCTTCTAAGGAAACATAAGAAATTAAACGATTACAAAAAGAACAACAAAGATTACTAAATGTGATAGCTTGACTTCGACAGCAAATCAGGGTTTTGAAAATGAGAAAGAGAGCAAAAAGGACTTCAGGGGTAAGACATGCAACCACTCCGGTGAGACCCCCCAAGAAAAAGGTTCGGAGGACCCATGTTCAGCCTGCTGTTCAAAACCCTGTCGAAGAACAGTCTGCTGTTCAAACCGCTGTTGAAGAACAGTCTGCTGTTCAAACCCCTGTTGAAGTGCAGACTGCCGTTCAAAAGCAAAAGGAACAACATTCCACTATTGCCCATGTTGAAGTGCAAACAGACGATATATCGGCCTGTGACAAAGAAGTTCAGACAGAGGCACAGTCCTCTGAAGGAATGCAGACTATAAACATGAGGCGACGCAATAAGAAGATTCAAGTAAATCTTCCACTGGCCACTACTACGTGGGACAACGATCCGAGGACAGTAACCCTACGAGAGGGTTTGATGCAAGCTCAGCAAGCAGTAGAAAAACTCACAGAACAAACGGTTTCTCGAGAAAAGTATGAAGAATTACAACAACAGCTAAGGAATGTCAATTTATCCGAAAGCCAGGCCTTTGAAGGATGGCGAAAGGAAGAAGAAAAAGTCGCAAAGGTAACTCATAGATTAGATGTAGTTATCAGACATATGGATACCTTATGCTCTTTGTACACTGACGTCCTAGCATGTAGAGCCCCTGCCAAGAATTATGCCTTGTTTTTAATGGAACAATATTTGCAATTGAAAATTAAGGTCGTCAAAGCAGGAGCCCCTATACAAATTAATACCATTGATGATTTTATAAATTGTTGTAAGCATTATGGAGTAAAGGTTCAAAGACTACTGTGTGAATTCTATCTGCATAACCTCGTATTAGATCAGGAGACAGAGCAGAACCCCGGCCCTTTCGTTGGGGATATCCAACTGCAGGCATTTGTTTCATTTGGAGTTAATCAAATCAAATGGCTTAAAGCCTATAATGCCTTCCAAAGACAAGAAAACAGATTAGACTTATGGGTAAGAGCTGAGCCTAGAGATCCATTACAATTATGGAACAAACACAGGAGCCTCATGAGGACTCTGGGCGTGATTGATGCGTTAGGACCCATTCATACAACAATCAATTGGCAAGGGATAGAATACTTCTTTACCATTAAGGACCTTGCCATTGCAGCTGCTAAATTTCGATATCAGACCTCTAATCCGAACATCCAACTCAGGGAACCATTTAATTACGAGAACTTTAAGTTAGCCGCTGATCGTTTGAGCCTCTATGGTGAACTTATCTTGAGGGTAGGGCCATCTTGGTTAGGATATAGGTTTCAGAGTCCGATTATTTGGCACCCTGCACCTGGATACCAAGCCCTGTATGAGATGCCTGAGGGCCAGACAGGCCATCTTTTTGAACACCTAGTTAGGCATCATGGCTATAGACCACCACATGAGATTCCGTCTCCAGCTTAGTCTCTCACTACCTTACATGTCAACTACAATGTTTTCATGAGGGCATGAAAAAGAGTAAGCAGGGGGGTGTGTGGAGTACTGAAGAAGGTATGTTTTATTGATTATTTTGTCATCTTTTCTTTAAAGACTTATAATCCCTTTGCATCATGAACTAGGTAATTAATAAGAAAATATGGCAAAATCTATGAGAATTGTATGTAACGCAAGATAACTAATAATCGTCATTTTCTTATGCAGAAAAAGGGAAAAACGAAAGATTGCCGTCCCAAGGAAAAAGACAGAGCAGAGTTAACTGCTGTCCCTGTGGCAGGAAACCATATGCAGACACGACAATCCAAACTGAAGCATATCAGCCAAGGAAAGGAAAAGGAGATCTAATCGGCGCAAGAAAATGAAGGGATAACTGGAATTAACAGTTTGGCGAATCCCTCAGGATCCTTTGATCCTGAGGGATCACAATCTTAACTATTTTTGCATCATTGACCTCTCCGCTCGGCTATTATAAAAAGGGGCAGCGCTGCTAGCCCAGGGGACGGGTTGTTGTTACTTTTATGTAATTTCTCATTGTATCCGAAACTTTGATCATTGACTCTCATTGAGAAGTGATCCACTGTAACTCTGTTTTAATGCTTTAATATAAATCTGGTTGTTGTTCCATCTTTGATCTTGGAATAATTTCAAGCGGTGTGTCCTTGGAGGCTAAGGGCCCGACCCTGGTGGAACACTTGCTCATGTACCATTATCTTTAGTTTGTGTGTGGTTTTCATTATCAGCTTTGATCGGTAATCTGGTGTGTTTTGTTATTTTATATCACAGCTCTATTATATTTACAATATCGTTCTCTGTAACAGGAAGGTCGTATTGTTCATTCTCACTTTATAACATATTGCTATTCCTTTAATTCATTAATGTAACCTTATTGTTCTTTATAGAATGCTATCGCTGTTCAATGATAGAGTAACCGGGCTGTAATATTCTTAAGTTGGTATTACTGTATTCGTCGATGGTTTATACTTCATTACGATTGCTGTTCAATTGACATTGCTGTTCCATTATGAATTGCGATCATTATCCTTTATAACTGAGATCAATATTTGTGGTATCAGAGTCAGATCACTGTTTTCTCTCAATATGTATGTGTGCTGTGTGTGTTATTTATTTCGGTACTGTATATTCACAATTGGCTCTAAGCGCTGTTCTATATTTCATTACTAATTGGTTGTCATTCCATTTCTATTTGCCGTCCGATTTATTCTTAGAGTAAGGATTGCTCTTTGATTTCTATAGGATACGATTGCTGCCTTCATTCTCTTAGAGTAAGGTTTCGTTGTTTATCAAGCCTAGTTGCTGTTTCAATTATAGTTGCTGTTCCATTTTCTGTTATTTGCATTTCCATTGCATTGAACGATCTAAAACTGTAGCAAGCATTGACATTCATTGTCTAGTTCCCAGATTGATGATCTGTTCCTTGATTGTCTTTAGTTACATCAGTTTACAGAGGGATGAGTTATTGTTACTGTACCCTTGACTGATAATTTACTTAGTCTTCTGAATGCATGATTTAGGCTTTAAAGTGCTTTGCTGTAAGTAGATTTTATTTTAAGCATTCGTTTACTCTTGTCTTTTCTTGAGCAGTATACTACTAGCATTTCTCTGACAAATGACCGCGTCAAACTGAGTACACTCTTTGAGATAGCAAATCGTTCCTGGATTGACAAGTTAATGTGAGGTAATTAGAGGTGAAAAAGACCCTTTTTACGGCTCGACATTTTGGTGCCATTGCTGGGTAAGAGTGTAGTCATTTGTTTCTTTTTTAGAGTAGTGTAAGAACTTTTTAGGAAAGAACTAGGTTTTAAAAACGGAAGGTAAGAACCTGCGTGTGGAGTATGTAATAGCCCTACTCCCCTGCCCGCTTTCCTGCAGATTTGTTGCTGTTTTTTTTGGGTAGAACCTAGCAGTTGATTTGTGTGCATGACTAAGTAGAAAAAGCCAGAAAAGAATCCCAAACTTCTACCCAAGCCTGATAAAGCTAAGGGGCCGGTGACCCTTGGCTGATTGACCTTTATAGACGAAATCCTTAAGAAAGCAGAATCTCAGCCTTCAGTAGGACCTAGAAAAGTTACTTCTAGACAGCCTACTAGTTCCCTTCAGGCCATAGGATCACCATCTGTAGCCTTTGTTGAGGTGCATAGTCAAACCGAAGAGCAAGATTTTCAAGAAATTGAAAATTCTAGCCTAAAATCATTACAGGAAGGGAATCTTAGCAATCTCTGTGAAGGAAGAGGAGAAACAGGAGAAGCTGAAGAACAAAAATCTCATCTTAGGTTAATTCAGCCATTAAGCAGCCCAGATAAGGGAAGTGCTGCAAAAATATTTTATAACGAAGTTGAAGAAATTCAAGACCCTGAATCCCCCCATACATTAGGCACTCTAATCATCCCAGATAAAGGAAGTGCTGTCAAGGCCATTCCCATTAGAGCCATTCCACCTCGAAAACCTAGGAATACCCTCCTAGATATCCCAGAAGGCTATTGGCATATATTTGACCAAATGGCCTAGAACCAGCCAAACGCCCAAACCTCTACACTACAATACCCCATTGTGGATACTACAGCTAATGCACCTATGAAAGCAATTCCTTTTTAGCATATCCCTACATTCCATGGCCTTACATCAGAAGATTCAGATGCATTCCTGTTTGAATTCGATGTACTGTGTAGAGGATATGACTATACCACCGATCCCCAGAAATTGAAATTATTTCCCTCTAAATTAAAAGGGGATGCTTTAAGACGGTTTATGGGATTAGGTGGTGGTGTTATAAATAATTGGGATCAAATGAAAGAGTCTTTTCTAAAAAAATATTAGGACTATTGCAGGTCTCAAGAGTTAAAAGATGAAATATTTCAGATGGTAGCTAGACCAAATGAAACATTAGAAGAGTATGTTGAACGTTTCCAGTATAATCTTCAAAGATCTCCTTATGCATCATTACCCTTACCTGATAATGTATTAAAAACAACATTAATTAGGGGAATGAAGGAACAATGGATTGAGACATTAAACATTATGGGGAAAGGAGATATTTATCAGGAAAATTTTGCTGACATTATTGATTTATGTATCAGGAGCTCGAGAGGCAGCACAAGGCTAAAACCAGCAAAACATGATCGGTTTGTAAGAGATAATAGAATTTCGGTAGAAGGAGTAACTCGTGCAGAAATTGGAAATTTATTAGAAAATTTTAAAACTGACATATTGGGGACACTGACAACACAACTTGATATTATGCAGGCCAAACAAAAGCAAGTAGAAGCAGAACAGAATTTTGCAATCTTTTGTCCCAGATGCAGAAAGAAACACAGCCATAAGGAGTGTCCATTAGAGGCAATCCAAGTTTTCGCCATTTTTAAAAAAGACCACTCCACAAAGAGCTGCCCTCACTTCCTGGATTGAAAGCAGTATAGAAGGAAGCAAAAGGATTGAAAGCAGTATACAAGGAAGCAAAAGAAGAGCCAGAATCAGTGTATCTACTTAATCAGCGCCGTCAATGGCAGCCGCGACAAACAGGTATGTTTTCAGACCTAGCTTCTTCTTTCCAGCCTCCGCAATATCACACTCAACAATATAATACAATGTGGAAAAATCAACCCCCTTTCCCGAATTGGTCACAACAATCATTCCCTTCATCATCTCCATGGCCGAATCAAGCAAGCCAACCCAATTGGCCAAATTTTCCCTATACCCCACCATATTGGCAAAACAATGTTTTTCCACCACAATGGACCCCTCCTACTTCACAGAGTCAAACCTGGCAGACAAATTGGCAAAGACCGATGAATCAGCCAGTAGGAACCATTCTACTCCCTCAACCTACACTGCCAGCCCTACAACAAAACCCCCAGTCTAACTTAAGGCCGCAACTCCCAGCCCAACCCAACCCAATCCGAATAATAAACCGATCCAGTCCATTCAAATAATCGAAACACCAGAGATAGGAACTGATCTAAGGGAGTGTAATGACCTTCAATTAAGATCTGGGCGTATCATTGAAACAAAAGGAGATAAAACAGTTCAAGTTGAAAATCAGTTACCTGTAGAACAACCGTTACAAGAAGAGGACGTGACCAGACAACAAATTCATGATCCAGCAACCACATCCTCTCCTCCATTCCCAGAATGCTTAATTATACCTCGACCTATACAATATCTTAATTTTGACATTCTGGGAGAACTACGAAACCTGTACATAAAAATTCCACTCCTCCAAGCTATTCAAGACATCCCGATATATGCAAAGACTATCAAAGAACTATGTATAAAGAAACCAAGGAGGACAATAACAAATAACCCAAAAGTCCAAGTAGTTGGCACTTTATCTGACTTATTATCAGGAAAAGAAACACCCGTTAAATACGAAGACCCAGGGAATCCAATAGTAACCGTACAAATATATGGTCAAACCTTCTCAAATGCCTTAGTTGATCTAGGAGCTGCAATTAACATCTTAACAACCACTACTTGCCAAAAACTGGGCATTACATCAGTAGAACCGACCTCCACTTTATTAGAACTGGCTGACCGATCTGTAGTTAGGCCAGAGGGCACACTACATGATGTTATGGTATCCGTTGACTCCTGGGAGTATCCGACCGATTTTCTGATAATAAACCCCAAAAACCGACTTGATGGACATCCATTGATCTTAGGCAGACCTTGGCTCGCAACTACCGATGCTTATATTGGCTGCCGACAAGGCAATATGACCATTACTAGGGGGGCAAATATTAAGAATCTAGCTTTATACCCCCCAGCGCAGCCAAGTGTCACAATAATAAAAACTAACAAGCATCCTGTATCATACCTCACCGAAAATATTAGATCTCCATTAACCATACAAGAGGCCCTTGATTTCAAAGACCAAACAGAAGATGATGCCATTAATAATTTTATTAGCCAAGCTGAACCCAGATCCCACATACAATGTCACATGATAGAAGTAGCATTTGATAATGAATTAGAAGAGGATCCTCTTAAAGATACACACGATCAAACAATACCTACTACTTCTGTTTCACATAGAAAAATTGTAGAAATTGAGCCAGGAAAGACTTTAAACATTAATGCCAACCTGACTTCCGAACAAGAAAAGAAGCTCATCCAACTATTGAGGAAATATAAAGAAGAATTTGCATGGGACTACCCTGATATGAAAGGAACTGATCCCCAGTTATGTACGCACCACATTTACATAGAAAAGGATGTGAGACTTGTTCGCCAACCACAAAGGAGAATTAATCCTCATCTAAAAGACGTTGTAAAAGTTGAAATTCAAAAACTTTTAGATGTTAACTTCATCTACCCTATCTTCGATAGTAAATGGGTCTCTCCACTTGTTATGGTACCAAAGAAGAATGGAAAGTGGAGGATTTGTGTATATTATAGAGAGTTAAACAAAGCAACACAAAAATACCACTTTCCCCTTCCTGATGCAGCCCAGCCACTCCAGGCCGCTCTTCCAGGATCTTTCCTACGCAACTCGAGCTCTTCAAGAAATTCTTACAAGAAACATACTGAGAAGGTCACACCAAATTATCCCCTCAACGCTGGTTACTGGCTGGTCCTCATTCAAAACAAAGATTCAATCAACATATATAATCTGCCTTATTTTAACCGAATTATGAATTGACATCTATGATGCTGCTCCCGGATAGTCGCAAGAGCTTAACCAGCAACAACTCACGGCTTATAACATACATATATATATGCTCTGTTATATATGTCTACGCATCCTCTTGGTGTGAAGGCGTAACGGGGGTGGCCACTTGGCAGATTCAATGCTATAAAACAAATACTTTTTAATATACGGTGCTTTCATTACCAACAAGGCTCGTTAATCCATCCTCCTTACCCGAGGTAACGGATTTACCATATGCTGACCCGTTTATAAAGACCTCACACCGGTTGTATGCGTTGAGTTTCAGTCATAAGTGCAGGCTTTTAAATCCTGGACCGCAACCACGTATATGTTAAAGTCGATGCCAATCGCAATTATGCCTCTGCTCTTGATGTGTGGTTAATTACATAAACAGGCGATCACAATATCTTCTATGCTGGACCCGATACCCTTATTATCGACACAATCGTTCCCTTTGCTGTCTCGGCGATAGACACGAATATATATCTTTGCTGTCTTTTGATTACGCTGTACACAGGTTGTATGAACAGGTCTCCACGCCACGGTTTTGGTCTTAGGTCACAGTTTATATATTTCGGCTTCCAAATTCAGAGTTCACTCTTTTACCGTATCTCTGTTCGCTTGTAAAGTGCCTTCCATATGGTTACAATTGTATTCTGGACGCCGATAAGGTCTCTGACCGGTAATGTTTAGCACTCCATTATGAATCTTTAACGCTGCTACAGCTACAACGCTTCACGCCATAATCAGAATATATATCCACAATCATAAAACGCTATACCCAGAATACATATACGCCACAATAAATTAAGGTTCAACGCATTATAAAAGAGCATGAAAGGGAAGAGCCTTAATGATCAATATACAGGATCATAACGCATAGGAAAATAAGAGCCATCAGCACGTCATTCAAATTTAAGCTGTATAACATCAATTTTTCCCATCAAACACACTCATCTCAGAATTCATTAAGGCAAACAAGTTCATTCATGACTGAATTCACATATTCATATTTACATAACCAAGTATACACATATATGGCCAGATATGCAAATCTATGGCCCTCTTACAAACTGCCCGAAGGCTGAGAACACTTCCTTACTTCTCACACTCACTCCTCACACTTTTTCCTCTCCAAAACCCATTCCTATTTACACACTGAACTAATTAAATGCTCAATCCCCTTAATATCTCCACACCACTAGAATATCTCAACAACCCTATTATCTAGAATCTTATCCCTTCATATCCTTAACCAATTCTCTCATATCCTCTTAATTAATAAAAGGATATTTACAAAATCCTCACCTTCTCCTATTTTAATAACAAATTAATTAATAAAATATTAAAATTGTCACACCCCCTTTATCACATATTTACAAATGAAAAAATGGTCTTGATGCTCCTGCATCAGACTCCCAACGTTGAATTTAAACATGATCACCTGATCATGTGTTCGGATTTGTGTATGCCTGGATCCCATATCTTGTGTTGTAACTTTCTACTTGTCGCTGCTTCTTTCTGATATTCTTCTCCAGGTTTCCACACTTTATGCTGCATCGCTCCACTGGCTGTGCTTTTGCAATCTTTTGTTGTCTTTCTTTTGCTGCTGCTTCTTTGTTTCACTGCGGCTGGCCTCTTCCGGGATACTTTCATCATCAGTCTTCTGATGCTCTCAATTGCTCGGTCCAATAAATCGGCCGGCTGTTGATTTCTTGCTGTCTGCTGAGCTAAGACGGCTTGCTCAGTTTTCTCTCTTTCCATCGGTATTGTCACTTGTTGACTTCTTGCTTCTATGCTTGTTTCTGTTCTGACTTTCTCATTTCTTACTGCCACCCAATCATCCATACCCTCTTGTCTTCTGGAACAGAAAACTTCTTCTTCCTTCATTTGACTGCTCAACTGAGTCAAATGTTCTTCAGTACCAATACCTGCATTCACAAAACAATTGTTAGAATAAACAACATAAGGCTTTAGTGCCTCTTCTGTTGCTGGCAACATTTCAGTATGCTGCTCTGAAATTCCTTCATCCATCAGCACATCAGTATGCTGATTCAATTCCTCTGTGAGACTATCAGTTAGTCCCTTTTCCACATCATCTGTTTGGAAAATCTTCCCCTGTTCTGTGTCTTTCAGCAACTTTCCCTGAACATAGATCCTCTGCTTTTCCAACTCTCTCTTCTGAAGATCTAACTTCAGATACAACTGAACAATCTCACCTGGAGTAGAACTCGGAAATTTTACACAACTTTCCATACCTTCATTTTCTGTTGACCAATCATCACATTCCTTCTCTGAAAGGAATCCTCTACCAGACTTTACCTCAAGAACTTCATTGTCCTTTGTGACAGTTCCATCAGACTGCTCACCATCTATCGCACATCCTGCAAACATACATGAATTGTGAGAAAATTTACAAGGCTTCATAGCCTTACCTGTTTCTCTCATCATTACCTCTTCAGATGCTTCTGAACTATCCCAATAGTTCATGAGATCTTCCTCATTGATCTCTTCACCCAGAATTTCGCCATGTTCCGGGCCACAAATGGAAACATCCATTTTCAACTCAGCCTCTCTGAGTTCTCTACAACTCAACATCTGCTCGAGCTTCCTCAGCTCCTCCATCAACTGTATGTTTACCTGCTTTTCTCTTCTTGCATGCAACTTCTGCCACTTTACCTTCTTTCTCATGGTCCAACCATGCGTCTGGTTTCTCACATTTTCCTGCAACAACTCCATTAACAATTCAAGCTGAATTGCTATTTTGGCCTTCTCCCACTCGTACTCTTCATCAGATTTCTGAAAATGACTATCAACAGTCATCTTCCCCTCCTTTGTGAACTGCATCTGTTCACGTGTGGACTTCATTTAATCCACTTCTCAGCAATCCTTCCCACAAGTTCAACTCCTGCGCTTGGCTTCTGTTTGTTTTCGAACCAATCTCTGACAACCTCTTGCTACAAATTGCATTTCTGCAAATCTATTCCAGCAATCTTTATGCTTTCTCTGCACAAATTCACTGTCAATCAGATTTTAGAATCTGATCCTTTCTTCCAATCTTCCGGTTTTATCTAACAAACTTCAGCTGTCAGCAATAATTCCTTTTTTGCTGATTTTATTCATTGCTGCAACCATCAATCCTCATTCCATTTCTTGTCAGTAAAACCCAATTCAAAATTTAAACAAACACAATACCTGCACGATTCTCCATTCTCCCAGCTGTATTCTAATTTGCTTGACTGTCAGATTAAAATCTGATATTCCCTGTCTGCATGCACATCTGCTGTCATAATTTATCTCTGCACTTATCGCCTGCAAATTTTCAATCACTCATACATCCCATATCGAATTTTACAGAATTCTATTCTGTTCGAATGCATAATAATGCACCTGCAACTAAGCTCAATCCACCGAATCTCAAACAGCAGTCTTCAATATACATATAAATCAATATTCTTTACTGTTAAAACGCCGAACTACCAGAAATAAAACCTCTGTTTCTCTTAACATCAAACTGGGTTTTTCCTTGTTCCATCTTGGCGCAGCCCACTGCATTCCATTTCCAACGCATAAAAGGTAACTGTTATAGACATTTTTGTGCCTTACAGCATAGAGCATGAAATGTCAATAATCTAAGGGATCCAAAGTCCCTAAACAAGTTGTTCTTACCCTTAGAGGAACAAGGTCAGCAAACCACAACACTGCAAATCAGTTCTCCACTGAAAAACACTCAAAAACAGGTCAGTTTTGGGTCATTGCATCTGCGCTGCATAGCAGGTACAACAAAGGCTACCTGCGTTGCATAGCAATTAGAACAAAGGCTACCTGCGTTGGGCGTACTTGGACATGTGGAGGAATCTTTTTCTCAAAGTGCCAGTGCCCAGGAAGCTTCTAAAAAGACACTTGATGATAAGATTCGCCTAATGATGAGTTAAGAGCTTCTAAAACTCCAAGTGGAAGACAGAAACTCCGAGTGAAGAACTGAAGAACAACTGGAGTTGAAGAGGACAACAAGTCACACATCAAGCTGACTTATCTTCACTCCAAAACTCTATATAAGGATCTCATCCCATGGGATCTAAGAGGCCGGAATTTTGTGCAAAGAATTGCTGTTGGTTTACAATTGTGAGCATTGGGTGATTGCTTGAGGGAGGTGAAGAAGAGATTTCTCTCCGTCGGGAAGGTGATGCTGGATTGGACCTCTCATGGTTGTATCACCGCCTGAACCTTGCTTCCATATATTAATAAAGCATTTGAGGTTCTTCTATTCGCATGTGTTTCAATGATGTATTGTCTTACTTGCGTATTTGATTTATGCTAATCCTTGAATCAGTTATGAATGCATGCCTCTTGTAGTTTCCTTTCTTTGTCTTGTTTGCAGGATCTTGTGTAGCTGGGCCCGTGAAAAGACTTGGAGCTGGGAGCAAGCGGCGAATAGAGGAGATTGGATCGACCATTTGCGCAAGACATCGGTAAGTGGATCTCTTCCTTCTATCTCTTGCATGTCATAAAGAAGAAACTTTAGATAGCTTTGCTTTCAGCTGTTGCTAAGGAACTGTCACCCTTAGAGTGGGTTAGGGTCATTCCGAGTTGGATACTTTCCCCCACAACAGACTGGCGACTCCACTGGAGATCGTGTCTTGTTGGTAGCTTGTGTTCATTGCTATTCATTTCTTAAACAAAGGAAGTACCGAATCGAACTGCATTCGAGTCCTTCGAATGCAAAGTAGAGGGCAGCTACTCTAGCCCAGTGCTGGGCATGTTTATGATCTGAAGAGCTGATCCACAGGGACTCTTTTTAGCTCTTTGTGATAGTGTTCATCTTCCTTTAATCATCCTCTAGTGTATACTTGACTGACAGCCTCTGATTTGGCCAAAAACCGCTCATTTTTGAGCAAACTGTGACCCGGAATCTGAGAGAGACGTGACTTGTCTCATCAGTGCAGCTGCCACAAAGGCTACCTGCACTGCAACGCAGGTCCCGAAGGGGCTACCTGCGCTGCATCTCAGATTCACAGTGCAGCACCTGCGCTGATCCAGTTTTGCCTTGTGCAACTTGGATTCTCCACTGTCTGTTGCCCAGTTTTCAGTATTGTTTTTGCAGCCAGTTGTCAACCTGTATACCCAGCTGAAACCACTTCTCTTTGCCTTCATTCCGCCTCAGTTGTATGAAGAAACCGTGATTGTTCTTATTGTATTTCTTGCTGTCATTCACAGTGTCCCATAGCGAAAGTGAACTAGTCTTGCTATGACCTCTTGAATCTAGACCTGTGAGAAAGTGTCGTTGTGATTCTAAGAGTTAGTTTATTGCTGTTCATAGCTGCTTGAGAATTTGCTTTCGTTATATGGTTCGAATTTCAGTATTTCTTGTGTTGAAACGAGTGAATCTTAAGGTGTTCTTTTGATTATTGGACAAAAACTTGTTTTCTTTCACTTGAAATTGAAGTCGAAATTATACAACAGCTTTCTTTTTGTAATACATCAACATTAAGGAAGAAGAAAAGAAATACTTGCATTGTGCATGTGCATTTTGACAGTTTGCATGTCGATTTAGGAAAAGTGCATCAGTGTGTGCTCTATGATCTGTTTGAAAAGATGATGTCTTTCTTTTCCTTCAGTAGTTAAGGTTTTCATAAGTTGAAAGAATTGAAAAAGCTTGCTTATCATTCTTAGACTGCATTTAGGAGTTGTATCATACATCACGTGGTGATCCATAAAGGCAAACTGCTAAGCAAGATCAACCTAAAAAGAACTGAATTTATCTAACAACGCTTTGAAACATAACGAAACACAGTAGAGGTCTAGGTAGAGACGTGAACCGGCGTCGTTAAACATAGTGACTGTTGATCTCTACGAAGGTGGGTGATTCCTCCTGAGGGACGATAGCACTAATACGGACTTGTGCCCCCGCGTACCGTCGCGTATATTGGGGGACCCCTATAGGAACAAAGCCTTTATCCATAGGAAGCCGTGTCAGCCGCCCTACTGATCGCGATGCAGTGAACACAGCATTCACGAAGATCGACCACTCGTACCGTAAAACGTATTCTGTGGTTTCGCAAAAGGTTTGGCACACCCTTGCCTAGAACTCCAGAGTAGTTTCTTTTGGCATTTTTCAAACTCTATAACTGAAAAAGTCCATCCAAGCATTTGTCACTTCGGGCTCGTTAATACATCGAAGGAGACTAGAGTCATCTTTAGCTTTTTCTCGACTCTTAAAAAGTGAAAAAGCAAGTTGTGTCTAAAAGTGTCGTCATATAAAATTCATCTTAAACGGAACATAATCACCCCTAATTCCTACGTTGATCTTAAGGTTGAGAACATGGAACACACCAATCAAGGGATTCCACAGCATGGGACCCCTAGCCCTTTCTCCTCTTGGGGAGAAGTTGGTGCGCCCCACATGGCCACATTGTCGCTTCCAGGACTGACAATTGGCCTGCCAGTTTGGCTATTCTCAACCGCTGTAGTTCAGACCACCACGGTTCCTGAACAGTCGAGTCAACAGTTAGACCAGTCTAGAGCTACCCTCCAGCCTTCCACTTCTTATGAGCCTTCCTCCGATCCTTCTTCTTCGAAAGGTCAAGCCGCCAAAAGCGGAGCTCCCATAGAAAAGAAGAAGGAAAAGAAGAAGAAAGAAAAGAAGCAAAAGGAGCCAAAGGCGCCTGGGGGCAAGCAAAAGGCATCTAACGAAAACCCACACACAGCACGGACCGGGCCCAAATCGCCATGTGTCATATGTAGAGGAGACCACTTCCACAGTGATTGTCCCAGTATTCCCCGGATACTAAGGGACTGGTCCCCTCGTTTGCACGATTCGGAAGCGTCAACCTCTGACAACCAGGTTGAATGCTTACCGTCGACCAACGAAAGTGAAGGTCGCAGACGACGAAGAGGGATGAGATTCCCCTGCGAACTGTGTGAAGGCGATCACACTCTTCGCCGTTGTCCCTTTTTAGACGAGGCAAAGAGAGTTTTGGAAGATCAACCGGTGGCACCGGTGCTACTTCCTCCTGGATATCAACAACTCGCACCAGGTCCTTCGTTGGTCGAAAATACAGCTGTCTTGCTCAGAGGGCCAGCTGAAGTGTCAGTCACTGAAAGTGAACCTACTGAATCCGGACCGGACGAAAGTCCAAAGGTCGAAACGGCAGTTGACCCGGTTCTCCCTTCAGAAGTTTCATCTTCAAACACCACAGTCACTGAGGATTCATCTTCAGTTGACACCCCCGCCGAAGAGAATAAGGATGACACCGTCCATATTCTTTTCGTCAACACCGATTCTGATGAACATCAGGGCAATGTGCCCACTCCTTTATCGCAGGAAGGAGCGTCGTCAGGATCATATCCGGCCGTATATTCGGTCCCACCACCAAGCAACCTAGTTGTGTCCTTTGATTGGAACCAACTAGGCAGGCCCCGGTTACCAGCCAGCATACCATTTAGAATTATAGTCCAAATATACAAAATGGTGATGGCTGGAACTATCATTGATGAAGGGGCATCTGTGAGTATCCTGTCCTCTATTGCTTGGAAAGCACTGGGTTGCCCGACGCTTTTGCCCGAGACAAGGCATCTCTCGGGTTTTGACAAAGGAACCAGTCGACCATTAGGGATTCTACCTAATGTGCCTATTACCTTGAAAGGGAAGGCCGTCAAGATGAATTTGATGGTCGTCCAAGGACCCTTGGATTATAACCTACTCCTTGGACGAGACTACATATATTGCATGGAAGCAATAGTCTCCTCACTCTTTCGAATAATGTGTTTTCCATACGAAGGAAGGATGGTCAAGCTCGTAGACCAACTTTCACTTCCGGGATCACGCATCGCAAGTAGTCACATACCTATCCTCAATGGTCTTTTCGATCAAGAAAGGTCTTTTCCCCCGGTTCTTCTTCCTGATGAATGCGAGTGATTCAGGAAAGGAACGCAGGAGCCCAGGGGGCATGCATCCTGGTCTGCTCTGGAGGCAGAAAAAACCTTGGGTGTAAAGTAGAATTTCCGCGGGAGAATATGACTAGTCCGTACCCCATCCCCCCCTTCATCTTTGAGAATCTTCCTCTGAGCCATCTTCATGGAGAAGAAGGACAAGAAGACGAAGAGAGAGATGGGCTCTCAGAAGGGGTAATTGGGAGTGGGGTTGTTCTAGAATAAGATTCTCTTGTTAAAGTTAAGTGCGTGGCGGAGCGTCGTCATTCACCTTTGTCTAAATAGGTAGGCTCTGCCAAAGAAGGGGATCCGTTTGCGGCAGCAAGTAGTAACCATCTTTGGATAAAAGGCAAGCCTCACCCATTAAAACAAATGTTTTAAAGGATAAGTAGGGGCAGCCTCCAAAGAAAGAGATTCTATTGCTGCAACAAATTGTAACCATCTTTGGATAACCTAATGATAGACATCGCCGAAGAAAGTTTCTGTTTAAAAGAATTAACAGAACAATATTTGGGTAACCTGAAAGAGGTAAGCCTCACCTGTTGAAAACAAAGGTTTTTAACGGAAAAGTAGGGGCAATCTTGAAATTAGACTTACACCTGGGGGCATGCAAACCTCTTGGAATGCAAGCACGGGCGGCTATTTTGTTTTTAGTTTTTTAGGTCCTCCCTTTAAACCTGTAGGTCTAACCCGTTAAACTCGTAGGATTAGCCGATACCCAGCTTGCACAAAGAGAGGATATGGAGCAAAGCGTAGGGAGATGAAGCTCCTTAAAAAATAGGAATCTTCCATGAGACCTTACTACTTTATGACTGGTAAAAACGAGCAGTTTTGGCAAAGTTCATGCTCGTTAAAAAATAAACGCAAAACCGAGCAGTTTTCGCAAGAGTTCATGCTCGTTAAAAAATAAACACACATGTGAGCAGGCTTCCCCCCAGTGTTCAAGCTCATTCAGAAAAAATGAACCGGTAAATAACCATTTGAGACCGTAAATTCATCAGCCATAAAAGCCTTGGTCGTGTTTGTGTACCGTCACCTCCACTTTTCATTTGGCCGATCATTCACATCCACTTGATTGTTTACCTATTTTGAGGAACAACTGCGAAGAGTGATCCCATTTAGCCATCCTTGTAATACTGCCGTGATTGGAAAATTCCAACCTGTACCTGGAATCTGCTGCTATCCCTGTTTATCACTCGTTCCTCAAAATACGAGTCTTCTTTGAGCTCTTTTCACTGACTCGTAAAAAATGAAAAGTTTGCCGAGTTTTGGCCTTCCAGCTCGTTAAAAGGACCAGAAGAGCTATCCCTCCTCTAGATTTTAATCTTTTTGGACCTGAGGGATTAGTGCACAAAAAGATCGAGCGCTTGTCTAGTTCGGCTCGATAAAGATATCGAACATTCATCCCTTCTGTATTGTTTTATACTTTTTCGGACTTAAGGGATTAGATGACGAAAAAGGACCCCTGGAGTCTACTTTATGTACCCTTTTCAGACTCTCTAAAAATGAAAAGGACCGAGTTGTCTTTGTCGCTGGGCTTGTTAAAAATATTAGATAGCGACAAACTTGTCTTTAGACAAGAACGAGTTTCCCTATCGCTAGGCTCGTTAAAACATAGCGATGGGCTTGCCCGAAGGGAAGGTTATAGATCAAGCATATGTTATCCTCCTCAAGCTTGACAAAAATAAAGAGGTACTGGTCAGAAATGACTGGGGAAAAATTGGGAAGAACCTCAAAGCTTAATGGTAGCAAGTCGCTCTTGAACATGACACTTTTGGCCTCCGTAAATATCGGGTTGGGTTATTATCATTCACCGGTCCCTTCACCATGGTATCGCCATACCATCCATACATGGGGTAATGCTACCGATCCATCACATCAGTGTCGTTATATGTTCAAGAGATGTCATTCAGAAAGTGTCAACCGGGTCCCATCCACTACCATACATCATCTTTCATCCTTCCATGACCGCCACCCTGAATCATATTTCACAGATCGTTTTCACCATCATCACTAGCTCCGTTCCGTGTCACTGATGTGGGATTCATTAAGGCCCTCCTTTGATGGATCACTTCTTGTCGACATCAGCTCATTATCCAAGAAGTTGATCTAGGAACACCCCCTCAGTACTTTGAAGCTTGCATGCCTCAATGGCAAGTTTCTCACTTCCGGCGATAGGTATACATTAATGACCTTCGACCGGGAGACTTTGCGTGGTGTTCGACGTCAGATCCTATATTCACGCCACGTGAATTGTGCTGCAGTACCTTGAGGGTCATCATCATTATCGGTGATTCCTCTCGTGCTTGTTAACAGTTTACATTATTGACTGGTAATCAAGCGATGTCTTTCCATGTTCGACTTCAAGAAATTCTCACATGGATCGACTTGTACTAGAGTGAAGATCGGACAAGTTTGAAGACCCCAGATCTAGTTTCATCCATCCGGGCTGCGATATATATTCAGGAGATAAAAACATAGACATGTGCAGCAGATGAGCATCCTACTAAAAGGATGATAATTAAAAGCAGAGAATTATCCGTCTCTTATCAGACGATCGTCTGTTTATGTACGGCAAATGTATTTATAAAGCTGATCATGGGAAATGCCCGCATCAGCTAGATCATGAAAAGAAAGTATGAAAAGATAATGTATTGTATTGTATTTTGTTACAGGTCACCTCCCGACGATTGAATGAACTTCGGATCCCCCTAATAAAGCATTTCACCCGATAAACGACCTCATACTTTAGGGGGCAACTGTTATAGACATTTTTGTGCCTTACAACATAGAGCATGAAATGTCAATAATCTAAGGGATCCAAAGTCCCTAAACAAGTTGTTCTTACCCTTAGAGGAACAAGGTCAGCAAACCACAACACTGCAAATCAGTTCTCCACTGAAAAACACTCAAAAACAGGTCAGTTTTGGGTCATTGCAGCTGCTCCACTAGGCATCTGCGCTGCATAGCAGGTACAACAAAGGCTACCTGCGTTGCATAGCAAGTAGAACAAAGGCTACCTGCGTTGGGCGTACTTGGACATGTGGAGGAATCTTTTTCTCAAAGTGCCAGTGCCCAGGAAGCTTCTAAAAAGACACTTGATGATAAGATTCACCTAATGATGAGTTAAGAGCTTCTAAAACTCCAAGTGGAAGACAGAAACTTCGAGTGAAGAACTGAAGAACAACTGGAGTTGAAGAGGACAACAAGTCACACATCAAGCTGACTTATCTTCACTCCAAAACTCTATATAAGGATCTCATCCCATGGGATCTAAGAGGCCGGAATTTTGTGCAAAGAATTGCTGTTGGTTTACAATTGTGAGCATTGGGTGATTGATTGAGGGAGGTGAAGAAGAGATTTCTCTCCGTCGGGAAGGTGATGCTGGATTGGACCTCTCATGGTTGTATCACCGCCTGAACCTTGCTTCCATATATTAATAAAGCATTTGAGGTTCTTCTATTCGCATGTGTTTCAATGATGTATTGTCTTACTTGCGTATTTGATTTATGCTAATCCTTGAATCAGTTATGAATGCATGCCTCTTGTAGTTTCCTTTCTTTGTCTTGTTTGCAGGATCTTGTGTAGCTGGGCCCGCGAAAAGACTTGGAGCTGGGAGCAAGCGGCGAATAGAGGAGATTGGATCGACCATTTGCGCAAGACATCGGTAAGTGGATCTCTTCCTTCTATCTCTTGCATGTCATAAAGAAGAAACTTTAGATAGCTTTGCTTTCAGCTGTTGCTAAGGAACTGTCACCCTTAGAGTGGGTTAGGGTCATTCCGAGTTGGATACTTTCCCCCACAACAGTAACACCCATCGGTTTCAACAAAACAGAAAACAATTTTCTCAACTGCGTTAGTGTTGTTGCAATTAACCCATAAACACAACCATTTCTCATTGAATCAACCGATACATTTTGTTTACATCTGTCACAACATAAAAAAATATCAATCCGTGAACCGCTCTAATATTACACGTCTAGACAACGCTTTCCACACATGTAATTTTTTTAACACCACTTCTCAAACATCTGTAGTTTTGCGGTTTTGTATCTTTGCTGGCCTGGAACACGTGGTACCAAACTTCGGCGTCCATTAACTTGGAATCCTGCGCGCTTCCTCAATCTAATTGCTGGAATTTGTTGTCCGCCACTATTGAGTACTCCGTCTATTCTATCGCCACCGATCACTCCTTGCTGCACAGCAGTTCCAATCAATTAATTAAAACCACAACTGACACTCAACAGCTTCCAGGATTGGTTGCGAGATTTTAGGGATCATGAAACCACAGTTCGAGCTGATTAGAGAATTGACAACGGATAAGTCTGCATGTCATTAACACGAGTCATATACATTCCATTCAGATCGCCGAGCCATCATAACACGTTGGCGCAAATACTATTTGTTTTTTTCATAACCAGTGATGCAACAGAGTTTAGCTTTGGCGTCCTTTCCCAAAGGACGATCTCCAGTTTTCAACACTTCTCAATAAACTTTCATACAGAGCCGAGCTCTGATACCACCTGATGCATCCCAGCCACTCCAGGCCGCTCTTCCAGGATCTTTCCTACGCAATTCGAGCTCTTCAAGAAATTCTTACAAGAAACATACTGAGAAGGTCACACCAAATTATCCCCTCAACGCTGGTTACTGGTTGGCCCTCATTCAAAACAAAGATGCAATCAACATATATAATCTGCCTTATTTTAACCGAATTATGAATTGACATCTATGATGCTGCTCCCGGATAGTCGCAAGAGCTTAACCAGCAACAGCTCACGGCTTATAACATACATATATATATGCTATGTTATATATGTCTACGCATCCTCTTGGTGTGAAGGCGTAACGGCGGTGGCCACTTGGCGGATTCAATGCTATAAAACAAATACTTTTTAATATACGGTGCTTTCATTACCAACAAGGCTCGTTAATCCATCCTCCTTACCCGAGGTAACGGATTTACCATATGCTGACCCGTTTATAAAGACCTCACATCGGCTGTATGCGTTGAGTTTCAGTCATAAGTGCAGGCTTTTAAATCCTAGACCGCAACCATGTATATGTTAAAGTCGATGCCAATCGCAATTATGCCTCTGCTCTTGATGTGTGGTTAATTACATAAACAGGCGATCGCAATATCTTCTATGCTGGACCCGATACCCTTATTATCGACACAATCGTTCCCTTTGCTGTCTCGGCGATAGACACGAATATATATCTTTGCTGTCTTTTAATTACGCTGTACACAGGTTGTATGAACAGGTCTCCACGCCACGGTTTTGGTCTTATGTCACAGTTATATATTTCGGCTTCCAATTTCAAAGTTCACTCTTTTACCACACTGTATCTCTGTTCGCTTGTAAAGCGCCTTCCATATGGTTTCAACTGTATTCTGGACGCCGATAAGGTCTCTGACCGGTAATGTTCAGCACTCCATTATGAATCTTTAACGCTGCTACAGCTACAACGCTTCACGCCATAATCAGAATATATATCCACAATCATAAAACGCTGTACCCAGAATACATATACGCCACAATAAATTAAGGTTCAAAGCATTATAAACGAGCATGAAAGGGAAGAGCCTTAATGATCAATATACAGGATCATAGCGCATAGGAAAATAAGAGCCATCAACACCTCATTCAAATTTAAGCTGTATAACATCAATTTTTACCATCAAACACACTCATCTCAGAATTCATTAAGGCAAACAAGTTCATTCATGACTGAATTCATATTTACATAAACAAGTATACACATATATGGCCAGATATGCAAATCTATGGCCCTCTTACAAACTGCCCGAAGGCTGAGAACACTTCCTTACTTCTCACACTCACTCCTCACACTTTTTCCTCTCCAAAACCCATTCCTATTTACACACTGAACTAATTAAATGCTCAATCCCCTTAATATCTCCACACCACTAGAATATCTCAACAACCCTATTATATAGAATCTTATCCCTTCATATCCTTAACCAATTCTCTCATATCCTCTTAATTAATAAAATGATATTTACAAAATCCTCACCTTCTCCTATTTTAATAACAAATTAATTAATAAAATATTAAAATTGTCACACCCCCTTTATCACATATTTACAAATGAAAAAATGGTCTTGATGCTCCTGCATCACTTCCATTCATCGATCAAGTATTAGACACTTTGGCAGGAAATAAATTATTTTCTTTCTTAGATGGCTTCAGTGGATACAATCAGATTCAGATTGCCCCTAAAGACCAAGACAAAACCACTTTTACTTCTCGTTGGGGAACATTTGCCTACAAAGTTCTACCTTTTGGCTTATGCAATGCTCCTGCCACATTTCAAAGAGCTATCCTGGACATTTTTTCAGATTTAATAAATGAGGGGCTCGAAGTCTACATGGATGATTTTACACCATACGGAGATGATTTTGACCCAGCATTGGACACACTGGAAAAAGTCCTGCAGCGCTACATTGCCACCAGGCTTTGCTTAAGCCATGAAAAATGCTAATTGTTTCTTTCCAATCCAAGAGAAACATAAATAAATTGGCTTGTGATCTAATTTCAAATCCCATAGCTGATCTCCAACCAAAACTTTTTCCATTTTCTCACACAAACCATGCGAGCAAATTACATAATCTACCACACTTGCTCCATTGTAAGTATTGCAAGTGAAATTACCGAACTTTTCCCATCTATTCAAGCCATTAAAAATGACTAAATCAAAGGCTCCACATAGCGTAAGCAATTGTTCACCAAAGAGATTGTAGCCCTTTTCCTCTGAAATTCTTTCCCATTGATGATTACTTTCTTCTGTAAGCCAAATAGGGTCACAATCATCTTTACAACAAAGAATTCTAGGTTGCTCACTTGCAGTCCTAGCATTGAAATCACCTACTATAAGGACTTCACCTAGCTGCGAATATGTTGCAATATCCGCTTTTAAAGTTGCAAATGGATATTTGTGGTCAAGCCCTCTACCTTTGTAGATTTTTGAAACCCGTGGCACAAATAGCATGCTGCAATTCTGATGTGGTTTCCATTTTATGATATTTTAAACCAAATGAATTGCCTATTTGAGTCTACTTTTTCTAACTGAATGAGACGACCTACTTTCTCCCTTACTAAAACCACGATACCCTTGTGCCCTTTGCCATTCCCTGTTGCCTTGTTCCACATTTCCATCTTCCAGTATCCTTCAAACAAAGGTGTCTTGCACCCTTCATGTTCATGTGTTTCTATGAGGCAAATTATGTCTCTATTTTCCGCAATAAGCCCTAACCCAGGTCCTCATCTCTATGGATAACCTCTGCAATTCCAACAAACTAATCTTAAGGAAACCTGGGAATGACTTGATTGCTATTTATTAAAAAGACTCACATTTGAGTCTTTGTCCCTGTTTTTCCATACCGACCTTGCTTTTTGATTTCCTGTTGAAAAGTTTGTTGCCTCTTCTTTATTACCATGTTGTTGCTCTGTTCTAGAAGGAGGTCTAAATTGCACTATCACAACTTTGCCTTTATAAATCCATGCTCTCTTTCTTTCATCTCTTACTGCCCTATTAAAATTTCCTCCCTTCTTTCCTCATGTTGTTTTATAGTTAAATCTTCTTCTAGGAAAAACGAGAACCCCTCAAGAGATGTTTCGTGCTTAGAATAATATATTTATCACGCAAGCTAGGCATAATGACTTTTATGGGCCTGGGTCTCTTCCCGTTAAACTTACCCACCCTCCATGCTTGGCATATTTGTCCTTGCCATTGCAACTTGTCTTTCAAGAAATCTCTTGCAAGGTCAAGAGTACATTCATTTTTCCCATAGTCTTTCACCCCTTTAATAATTATGTTTGCTGCCCTACTTTTTCTTTCCTTGCCTTCACTATCTTACATGTTGTCAACTTGAATATTTGTTTCTCCTTCCTTATTAGCATAATTTCTAATAACTTGAGCCGAAGTTTTGTAAACTTTGGTGGAATCTCCTTTCGTTTCTTCTCTTGCATTCTCTTCGTGGTTGTTTATTTGGGCAATCATTTTCCCTTTATCCTGGTATGATTTCACATTCACCACCTCTATACTTTCCACTACACATTTATTTATGTTTTGCACATCCGCCTTCATGTGTTGCCATTATGTCTTCTCTTTCAGGAGAGCTTCTTGTAGCAATGCCACTTGTTCTTTTAAAATTTTATTGCTTTCTTCTAACGCCTTGTTCTTAGCGGTTTTTATATGAATTTTATGATCTCTTTCTTGCCCTTTAGCTTCTAAAACCGCCAACCTTTGTTTTTCATTTAACAATTCTTTCACATAAAGATCAGATGACCAGGAGAGAGGTGTGGATGTGGGACTATATAAGACAAAATCATCAATGACTTTTCCTTTGGACTTCTTGTTGCCACGTGCTTGTGGAGGAGACTTGTTTGAGTGCTTTTTGCGAAGGGCTCGATTACTTTTCTTTTTAGACCGTTTCTTCCTTGTTTGCTCCCATTTTAGACGAGCTATTCTTCGTTTTAAAATGCCCCGATATTGTTTGGCATTGACCCAAACCCACTTCCCAGCTTTGGCGGATGAGGCAATTTTCACTTGTCCTAAATCATTTGTCTCCACATGTTCTGAAATTTCTGGTTCCTTTGTCATGTTTGAATGCATTCGCTGTTGCTTGCTCGCTGCTCGATACTTCTGCTGCATAAAAACTCCCAATATAAGTTAAGCCTCGATCATAGCAATTTAATCAAATGGGCTAGGTTACTGAGTCTAGGGAAACCAAGTATAAATGAAGCAATTCCATCTGAATCTTCAGCCTTTGTATTTCTTTGCATCCTAACCGCTCGGGACCTTTCCTGTTTTGCTTATTGTTTTATTATTAATTCTCAGAGTACCTCGCGAACTGTTCAATGTTGATCCAATGTCGGAGGATGAGGCGTGCAATAAAAGCCAGACTTGTTTCCTGGAGTGGAAATTAGGCTGTTATTCTAAACTACAACAAAATATTGAAGGCATGGCCATTGTAGAATGTCTAATGTGTTTAACTTCTGTTGTATGAGTTAGGTGTAATGTAAAAAAGATAATATGTCAATATTTTTTAAATTTAATTTCAGTGTGTTGAATTTATATTTATTTATTTATAATTATTTACATGTTTTTTTAATTAAAAAATTAATATTTAAAAATTTAAAAATTTGGAATCATATTTATAAATTATGACATAAAATATGTGATGTAGCTATGCACACGAAATTATATTATGCAAATAGATAATCTAAATGACATTATATTATGTAAATGTTACAATAATACCTTTAAATTAAATCCAATTAAATATTGATTTTTTTTTTTATAATATTAAAAGATAAATATTAATGTTACAGTACATCTCTGACCTAATATAAAACATGTCACAAAGACTTGGGCACCTGGAGTTCAAGTTAGACCATTTGCAACTGGCCCATGAAAAATCATGTGCTGGCTGAAAATGATGAGGATGCATGAGGGCTTTCCACGTCAGAGCAAATTGAAGAAATCAATCGTGCCTGTGATGATGGACAGGAAGCAATCGTGCCTCGGATGATGGACAGGAAGCTACCTTTCCGCAGCTCCTCCGTACAAAAATCGCCGAACTGCACAAACCTGGCGAGATAATGGCCAACAATAATTTACGCTCTGATGCTTTGCCTACTAGCTTGGGTAAGCTGCAACAGCTGGAAAATCTGAACCTTAGCAGTAAACAGCTAAGTGGAGAGCTTCTTGCTGAAATCGGTTACTGCAAACAGCTTAGGGAGATCAATCTTTCAAAAAACCAAATATCTAGTTCGATACCTGCGAATCTCGGCATTTTGTCCGTGCTTAATTATTTAGACCTGAGACCTGTAGGATACAATTGCTGCCTTCATTTTCTTAGAGTAAGGCTTCATTGTTTATCAAGCCTAGTTGCTGTTTCAATTATAGTTGCTATTCCATTTCCTGTTATTTGCATTGCCATTGCATTGAACGATCTGAAACTGTAGCGAGCATTGAAATTCGTTGTCTAGTTCCCAGATTGATGATCTGTTCCTTGATTGTCTTTAGTTACATCAGTTTACACAGGGATGAGTTATTGTTACCGTACCCTTGACTGATAATTTACTTAGTTTTCTGAATGCATGATTTAGGCTTTAAAGTGCTTCGCTGTAAGTAGATTTTCTTTTAAGCATCCGTTTACTCTCTTATTTTCTTGAGCACTATACTATTAGCATTGCTCTGACAAATGACCGTTTCAAACTGAGTACACTCTTTGAGATAGAAAATCGTTCCTGGATTGACAAGTTAATGTGAGGTAATTAGAGGTGAAAAAGACCCTTTTTACGGCTCGACACCTGCCATCCATGATTTTGCATGTGTGTCTTCATGCACGGATGCACCCATTTATAATCACTCATAGGACTCAACAGATGTTAGTCCATCATTCGACAATGGAGAGGATAAGTCATTCATTGAAAATCCACTTGACCTTTCATCTACTCTTTTCGGAAATGCAGAGGGTGAACATCCTTCCTTCTCATCTACCCCTCTATGTGATTCATGAAACCATGAGGTTGCCGACCAACATCCTGAATTTTCTGATCTTGATTGTTGTGATCTCTTCACTTCATCATCTGATCACGATGTTGATTCACTCGTTGTTAATCCATTTAAGCCACTGGTACACGAAGATCCATGTGTCAACGAAGTCGAAACCCCATAGATTGTCGAGGCAATTCAGCTCGAGCTGATGGTTATGTCAAGCCCTCACTGTCCTGAGGTTGGTTTCACTCCTGATCAGGAAATTTTTCAATCACCCAAGGCTCCTCATCACCCATCTGTATGCATTGTAGATCCATATCACACACAAATCACACTTCGTCCACTCAAACTGCACGATCCTGTTGCTCATGAATTGGAGGAATCTTACATTGCAAGCACTCGTTTGCGATGCAAGTTATCTTTGTTTTTCTCGTTGGCTTGCATGTCACAGTCAAGAATGTGCTTATGCTTCAAAGTTGCACATAGTGTCACACAACACCATGACAAGTCCATTGAATTCCGGTCATGCACCTGTACTCACTTATGTCATGTGGGCACTTTGACAGACGAAGTGTGGCTGTTTTCATTGTTATATCTTTCTTGCCTGCTAGTTCGGACAGCTGGGTTGCTCATGGACCAAGCCTTCACCAACATGGGTCAACCAATGCGCTGGTGGTTGCATTGGAAATATCACTTCACGTGATCGGGCCCATGCACCATTATCTTAGGAGTAGGAGTAGTGTTTGCTTTCAATTTTCTTGCTGCATGCTTGTTTTCTTTCTTGCTTTGCATGTTTGTTTGTTTTCTTGCTTGTATGTTTGCTTACTCGCTTTGCTTTTGCTTTTACTTTTCTTTGTTTGTTTTGCTTGCTATTTTTGTTTACATTCATTTTGTTTGCTTGATATATTACTATTTTTGTTTTCGGAAATATGTGCTGCCAACTACTATGTTCTGGCTTTTGAATAGAGTATGTGGTTGAGATAGGAAGAGACTTGTGGCACTGCAACACTTGGGAAATCTTGTGTCTGTATTCTCTATGCTTGATTATAATCTTCGGATGATGAAGTCTTGACAGAAAATATGAACCGTTTGCAATGGAAGTTTTGGTCCAACCATGAACCTATGTCCACACTGGGAAGCCCCATGCCTATACTTAGCTTTCTGCTCTGTGTGTTGAAGCTAATCCAATTAGTAGAAATGGAGAAGGGGAAAAATATAAACATGCAAACCTATGTCAGAGGTATTACATGTTTCTTTAAAGGAAGAACCTCTTAAGCACTCAATAAGTCGGGATCCCTCTTCCACCCCAAAAATAAATAAGTACCTATGCACAGTTCTCTTAAAAATACAAAGGCGAAAGAAGAGAAAGGCTTCCTGCGCAGAGAGGTAAAGCATGCAACTCCACTGGGGTACTGACCAGGGTCGCTAGTAGTGGAGCAATGTGTGTGTTCCTGCGTGACTCTGCCGGGGTACTGTCCAGGCCTACTGGTAGCGGAGCAATACTAGAGATGAAAACTTATACTCTGAAAATCTTCAACTCGCGAGCTAAACTACCCTTCCCGGATTCGAAACACTGAGATCTAAGCTGAACTTTTGATTGTGTTTGACTGAGTGGGAAAAGGGTGAACCATGTATGTCCATGGGGTAAGTGGGGAAACTGAAGTAACCGGCACAACAATTCAATACTCCCTTAAAGAACAAGGCCCTGTGCTAGCAATGAAATGAAACAAAGTAGCTGGAGTTCTACCAGCGTGTCGCCAAGTGTTGTAGCAACTACCAGAGTTTTGCTTGATGACTGCACCCACTCGGGTTCACTCCGTGAGCTCGTGTGAGTCTTTACATTCGCCTTGCTTGTCTATTGCACTCAAGTCTTTGCATGTTGATGTCTAAATCATGCTTACGACCATGTTCTGGTTATGCTCAAAGTCTTCGATTCGTATGTGTTTGTTGTGTTCGCCATGAAAGCATTTGTCGCACTCACACACAGAGTCACATTCACTGTCGCAAAAGTGTTGTCTCAATCATGAATGATCAATCACGAGTGTCATGCTTGTCGCTCGCACCGTCGGTCAGTCATTTTGAACATGTGTGTCTGGATGGTTTGGTCATTTCATCGTCAAGTCATGCGAGTGTGTGTTCGTATGATCACCTATGCATCTTTTGACTGTTCAAACACTTAGTCATTTTTACTGTAGTTCTAACGAACAGACTCCTCACTGACAACCATACCATCACCCTTCTTTTGACTTGATCGATTGTCAACCAGAACAACGCAAAAACACCAAGCTAGTTATGTCAAGCTGCGTTCCCTGCAAGCAGCTCAAGTGGCACTCATGCTGGCCACCCGGACAGCCGACCTGTTGTTCATCTCAGAAATTGTACAGTGCTCATGAGTGGGTCTCCCATTACCCATCAGTCAGCTCAACCCAGAAATTATGTAGAGATGATTAGTAGGTCGGCCTCCTGGCCTTAGTGCATTTTTTCCAGCCAACAACTCCCAGCAGCAGACTGCCTGTTCCCTCTAAGAATTGCGTAGTTTCTGCTGCCAGTGAATGAGAAACCAATTGTCAGTTCCCTCTGGGAATTGTGCAAATATCGTTGCCAGTGACCCCAACAACCAACTGGTAGTTCCCTTTGGGAATTGCACAGATCTGGTTGCCAGTGACCCCAGCAGCCAACTGGCAGTTCCCTTTGAAATTGTGTAGATTTGGCTGCTAGTGACCCCAACAACCAACTGGAAGTTCCCTTTGGGAATTGCGCAGATCTGGCTGCCAGTGACCCCAACAACCAACTAGCAGTTCCCTCTGGGAATTGTGCAGATCTGGCTGCCAGTCTCCTGGGCAGTTCTCCAGAAAAATTGCGCAATCCTTGCCTGCTGACCCCTCATGCAACCCGACCCGTTCCTCTGGAAATTTGCGTAAATTTGGCTATCTAGCCCCTGCTGACCGTTCATTCCAAAAAATGCGTAGAGCATGTCTGTCTTACCTTCTAGCAGGCCGGACTGTCCCTCAAAATTTGCACAATTTTTCCTCTTAGCTGAGCTAGACCTTACAGTCAGTCAAATGTCGACTCAGATTGTCCGTATTCATCCTTTAGTGACTCTTGCGTATTTTTCATCAACAGTTTCCTAGAGCCATCATCCCGCATCACAGCCCTGCTGCCTCTCCTAGTCACCTGTATTTGAATGATCATGTGTCATGGTAGACTATGAGGTTTTGGATTTGATGTCGTCTCGTCATGAGTGACTGCAGGTATAGGTACACCAACAAATATGTCAAGATGATGAATGGGATGAATGAAGGGAGCACATGCAGATGGATAGGTTCACCAACAGACGAATGAAAAAAGCATGCGAATCGGACGAATGTGACAAACATGCACCTTCGCGAACAAGTGAACCTGTCAAGTCTTCCAACATGAAAGCAAGGGACAACATGCTAGAGCTTCATCAAGCAAACCAAGGACCATTGAAGACTCCGCGCACTTCGCCAAGCAGAGGTGATGCTATGATACACCATGAAGACATCCATCACTTAGTAGCACTGTAGTTCAAAATGCACTCCATCAATGACATGGATGTACCAACATTGTCTTGTCAAGTCATGTCGTGTCAAGTCATGAGTCATGTTGCCTACATCTCTACTATGGGCTTGTTGTCAATCAATGTGATGTAACGTGGAAGTCCAAGAGACCCACTTGTTGAACATAGAGTCATGTAAGTTGGAAAGTCATGGAAGTCAAACGATCATGAGGGTAGTTGAACAACCATAAGGGTCAGTTTCACCCTTGGTTATAAATACCCCCCTCTTTCGTACATGAAATGACTTTTCACCTCGACTCCTCCCACCTAGCCAAGAGATTATGTAATCTTTTCTTTGAGAAGTAGTGGCTCCAACGCCTCGTTGACGTGGTTAGTGATGTATGGTGTAACGATGTGTCTTGGAACTTTCGCTTAATTCAGAAGCCTATTAACATGGCATCATGTTTTCATACATGTATTGTATTTGTTGTAAGACTGATCTTTAACACTTGTAATGCATGTTGCTTTAACCATGTGTTCTACATCTAAACTGATTCATTTGTTGTAATGCATCATCTATTAATGAAAATGTGTTGTATATGATGTAATGCTGTCTCTTCCGTGTCCACTGCTCTGCCGGATGTCAGATAAACCTTTCACATGAACCTTGCTGTAACAACCATCGCACTCGTCTCAGACTGATCCATGAGTGCTGTACATGTTATCTTTCCTTTTATGTTACGACAACTGCATCCGAGTGGATTGCTCCACTGGAAGTTGTGCATGTCCTTTGTGTTGTGTGTTCCTAGTTGAGTTGGGGCTGATCCCTTTTAACCTGGAAATCACTGTCACTCTCTTCCCCTCACAGTGAAAGAACCATTGACACAAGTACACTTACACTCACTAGGCACGCGAAACTCACTTCCCAAAGACAAAGCAGACCACTCTCTTGTGCTGACAAGAAAGAGTTGAGGCAAATCCTTAAGACAATGGCAACCAGGCCATCATACCGGATGGGACTCCCACACCAAACGGTGTGAGGTCTAGTTGGGACTTCATACCGGGGTGATCCCTTGAATTTTGGCGGGTCCATCACCGTCAACACCTAATCAAATTAAGTCAAACAAACCATCAATGTATCCTTGGTCAAAACTAGTCAACCGACTCTCAAGTCAAGTCAACAAATTGCCCAATACACTTGGTTTGTTTGATCTTCTAGGGCCGAATTTTGGCCTACTCCCACACCAAATAAATTTGTACCTGCTGCACCAAATATGCCCAATTTTTTTTTCACACATGCGAAGTCAGATGGACATAAATGCCACACCTGCGAGGTCATATAAGAAGGAGAGAGCTCGTTCAATAGCTATATAATTTCAACCATCTTCTTCCTTGTTTCCTTCACTTGGATGAGAAAATATATACTTCTTATGTCAGCTCCGAATATTTTCTTGTGGAGGAAAACCAATGGTGTATATATAATGTCATGGGAGGCCAAATGGGCGTGACCACTGGGCCGACTTGATTTCTTTAATGTCAAAAATACTAAAATTAAAAATTCGAATTCTTTCTTTTGAAGTCGACATGAATAACATGTCCAAAATATATTATTAGATATACATCAAGGGATAAAATGTTAATTATGACGACCGACCTAGCTACAAAATTCAATGCTCCCTCTTAGCTAGGGAGGTATTCATAATGACTATCAAGATGTTCTCATGTTGACAATTTTCTCTAAGAAAAAGGTTGCAACAAATCGTCAACCTCAACATCATCCAATTACCATAATCCTGGTCAACAACTTTGACACATGATAAATCAACAACATCAAAAAGTTACCATAATTCTCATTGGTACCTCTGACCTATGGTGTATCATCACCATAATGTTGGTCGGTACTCCTGAAACATGGTACATCATTAACATCAATTAGTCATTAGAATTCTGGTCCATATGACACATGGTATACAATCTAGTCTTGGTTCACCATCATTCTGGTCAATATATTTGACACATGGTGAATCTCCAAAGGCCACACTCTACTTGAGTAATTCGAAGCCTAATGTTGAAAGGCACCCACTCAACTGAGTGATTCTGGGCCTCCAGGACCATGCTTCCTAATTTCGGTCAATATACTTGACACATGAAGAATGACTATCCTCTACTAAACCATTCTTCCTAATTACAATCAACATACTTGACACAAGATGAATGTTTGTCCCTAATGCTATCTCATCAACATTTTGGACCATTTTCCTTAATCCTGGTCAACCTGACCCAGGGAGAATGACTGTCCTTGATGCTACAATTTCATCACTCGCTCTTGCTGAGAGAGACATGCTCAATCAATCCAAGCTTGTCCTTGAATTATATAGACTTCATCTTGGAACAAAATATTTTTCAGCAATCTACTTATCTGAGGAATAATATTGAAGCCACATTGCTTCCTTCTGTACCATGTCTCGATACTACATTTAACTGTGCTTTGACTTGTCATCACGGTTGTCACTTTCACCTGATAAAGACAATCCTACAAGTAGCCTTTGAATCCATACTTCTTCTCAACTTTCCAACCAAGCTGCAATATACTCGACCTCTACAACACTGAGTGTGACATATGTCTGCTTCTTACTCATCCAAGAAATCATAATGGAGCCCAAACTGAAGCAATATCTTGATGAAATCTTTCTATCTTCTCCACTTCTCTTCCCAATTTGAAGCTGCATATCCCTGTAGTTGTACTCCACTGTTTGAGACATATCTCAAACCATAACTAGCTATGCCATAATCAACTATACCATGATGGTAGTTCAACACATGTTGAGCCACATTCCTTGACTCAACATAAGATGACCAACTACTATCTGGTTACCCTAACTGAGTGTTCTTTCTAAAACAACTTCTGCTCTGTCTGCTCCCTCTACCACTACTGCTTTCTAGCATATGAACTATCTAGCCTGACAATGTCAATAACATTCCATCATCTTGAACTCAGAGGTCAACTTCCTCTGAAGCTAAAACAAGGCTCCCTGACTTTTCCCTCTATTACAGAAGCAATTTTCTGCCACAACTGGCAATTGATCCTCTCCCACTTTCTGGGAGAAACTTCTAGTCTTAAGTCTCGCTTTGTACTTGTCTATGCTTCCATCTATTATACACTAGGTCTTGTTTATCCATTTAGAAGTCACTACTTCCCTTCAACACAGACAAGGTATAATTCAATATTGTTTATTTTCCTGCTCCCTCTGAGCTCGGATCTCATCTACTACAATATCTCTCAAATTACAATTTTGGGAGAGTCCTCTTGTCACAAGCTTTGCTTTGTTCTTCCACTACTTCCATCTGCTGCCAGAGCCTTGGAAACCTTCACTATGTACTTGCAATTCTCACTAGGAGGCCATGGAAGAACAATTATAATCAAGCAAAGGATATAAAGACAAGAGGCTAACATAATAATTTAAAAAATAATAACAATAATAATCAAGAAATAGAGATATAAGTTACTTATCTTTTGAGAATTATAGGAAAATGCCGGCTCCCTCTTAATCTCAGTCTTCTTGCATCCATCTTGTAAATTTATCAATCTTATCCTTATCATCAGTATGAAGTCTTTCCTTCCTTGCATAATCTAGGTTTTTCTTCTTTCAGTGGAAACATGGATTTAGGTCTAGCTCTAGGGTTTTCTACACAACCCTACCCTAGGGTTTTCTTATCAAGCCTTTTATATTGTTAGGGTTTACAAACCCTAGACTTATAATATTATCTAAAACTTTGTCATATGCAAGTTTTCTTTCCAAAATCCAAATTCCAAAAATCATAACATCCCTTTACATGTGATGAAGTCCATTATAGCTTTTGTAGGGTAGCATATATCAAAAAATGGTATATGCAGGGCATCTTTCAAGGTTCATGGCATCAATACAACATCCTTCTTCTGAACACATTCTGGAATGCAATGCAAAATTTCCAAGGGAAACATCGGTCCCCAAATCTTCAATTCAATATATATCACCAAATATTCTTGGCATAGGTATAAGAATTTTATCCCTTATATTAGTGACATACTTGAATGTATTCCTATGCAGTTACCCAAGATATATTCTAGAGAGGCCTCCTTCAAGCCTTATCGAGCTATGGATCAGCCACAGTTCCAAAGACTTCAAATAATCATCTATCATCATATATCATCCAATACAATCGTACTCACAACAATGCAATGCAAGACATATCATTGTAGTATAGGGTATATGGCATTACAAACTTTGCAACTTTAGGGCAACATTTCATATTAGAGGAAATGTCCTACACAAGTTACCCATTCTT
Source organism: Pinus tabuliformis (assembly GCA_031772625.1). NCBI lineage: Eukaryota > Viridiplantae > Streptophyta > Pinopsida > Pinales > Pinaceae > Pinus > Pinus tabuliformis. The sequence continues at coordinate 947,136,450 of CM062815.1, read as the reverse complement.
TAGTAAAATGAATGCACTTGATCCATGTCATTGATTCTTCCAAGATGGCTTACTTGCTACAGATTATTAGATGTATCTAACATTGCATAAGCACAGTTGAAGATTAGATATCACTTGAGAATTTCATCACTGAAATTGTTGTCTGAAGGGACTCTTTATACATAAATGTCCTTAATGGTTTCTTCAAGGAACCCTTCGTAACTTCATATAATGCATATATTTCTAGAACATTGACATTGTCCTTTGATGATACATTTTTGCACAAATGGATTTTTATCCCTCAAGGCATACTGAGATCAACCTTAATAGATTCAAAGAAAATTTGATACAAGTATACCATGCCTATGCTTGGTCCTCATATACTCTTCAAGGGTATTTCCAAATGAACTTTGATATTCATTTTTTTTTCTAAGAGCAATAATACATACCTTTCAATCTAATGAAAATTATATTCAGTAGGTTTTTCGAACTTAAGATACCTTTGCAGACTTTATCACTGATTGAGGCACTTCATACTACTTTGGATCATCTTTTTAGATTCTTCGATCTTTGTATATTTCATCCTAGGTATTTCAGCCTTACTATAATAGACCAAATACCCTTAGCTTTTATCCTTATTTTAGAGTTTCAGACTAAAGCTTCTAGAGGCATGCTCTGAGACAGGTAACATAGAATTGGCTTAATAATAAATATTGAATCTTAATATGAGAAGTAATCTTTCTTTTGCAATGGTCATTAGAAACTTTTGTCTAGACTTATGAGGCATATTAGACTTGTTTGAAAACATAATAGCAAGAAGAACAATTTTATCTTTCTAGCTCTGAGATCCTCTTCAAAATAATTGAGGTTTTGGTTTTCGATCTCCAAAGTTTAACATAGTGAAAAACTTTCATCGTAGAGATCGTTCATAACACCAATTATCTCAAAACCATAAAATGTATCAAATTCCCATTTTTGTTTCAACAAGTGACTTCAATGATCTCCTTTAAAGTCAATTTGATATTATAGACAACTTCAACCTTCTCTAAAGCTAACTTCAAATTTTTTCTCAAGGTTCTCAAGAACAATGTTAAGGCCCTCCTTCATACTATTGCACTGGATGAATTAGGGTATGATTTTCTAGGCCTCTCAGCATCCTCTTAATCGCTCTTGGAATTTCATTGTCTGAAGCTCCTTTTTCCAGTCTCCAGTGGTTTGGACTGAGGCCTTTCGACCCTGTGAGGTTTGGATTGAGACTTTACCTCAGATATATTTGGCCTTGTCTGATCATGACTTGAGATCTCTTGGTTTTCTATCTAGGAATTTTTTTCCTTCTTCAGGAAGCAATGGAGGCTTGGATTTACTTTGTTCAATAGACAGGTAGATTGATTACTTCTAGGGAACAATTCTTTAGATGAATATGGATTCTCATTAAGGATATTGGTTTTTCTTCAAGGCTTGACAAGGTTTCTCCTTTACTCATGCTCCAATATCATGTTGACTTTTCATAAGATCTTCTAACTGATAATTAATTCTTATGATTTCTTATGTTAATATTTCTTGCATTCAATTTAATTATAAAGAAATTACATAGAAGATCTCAACAATAGAAACAAAATTCCAGTAGGATCATAAAGAGACAACCAAACAAAGAGACACAAGAATTTACCTTGGGAAAACCCACATGGGAGAAAAACCCAACAACCTTTTCCTTAGAGAAATGATTAAGATCAACAAAGATACATATGATCTTTCCTAGTCAAAATTAAGTCAAATGGACCATCAATGTAGCCTTGGTCAAACCTGGTCAACCATCCCTCATGTCAAGTCAAAAAACCATCCAATACACTTGGAATGATATAATCTGCTAGGGCCAAATTTTGGCTTACTCCTACACCAAAGAAACTCGAACTTGTTGCCCCAAAGATGCCTAGAAATTTTGCCACACGGGCAAGGTCAACTGGACAGAAATGCCACGCGTGTGAGGTCAGATAAGGAGAGAGATCATTCAATAGATGGATAACTTTGGCCATCTTATTCCTTGTTTCCTATGATTGGATGAACAAAGATATACTTCTTGTGTGAGATATGAATATGTCCTTGTGGAGGAAAACCAATGGTGTATATATAATGCCTTGGGAGGTCGAATGGGTGTGACAATGGGGCTAGGTTGACTTGACTAACTGGAGGTTGACTTGACTTCTTTAATGTCAAAAATAATAAAATAAAAAATTCAAATTATTTCTTTTGAAACTGACTTGAATAACATGTCCAAAATATATTATTACATGTACATCAAGGTCTAAAACGTTAATTATGAAGACCGACCATAGCTACAAAATTCAACACAAAGGAGTGGTGATCTGATTGGTCTTTGGCTTCATGAGGGCCATTGAATTCATTAATTGTATTATTGGGCCAAATGGTTTTCGCAAGTTTTCTAAATATTGAATGGGGAAATTTGCAATATTGACATCCAAGCTAATAATTTTTGGGGCTCGATGGTTTTTGGCTTTTCATCCTTTTAAAAATAGGTCTCTGATAGATGCTAAAGTTGAGTATTTTTATAGTTATGTTGCGCCTTGTGTATTTTGTCTCAAACTATGAAAGAATGAAGTGTTGGCATGTGGGCTTCTTTTTCTTATGGGTAGAGGCATAAAGGAATGGTGAATTGATTAAGGCTTTGGGTTCATGAGGGCCATTTAATTCATGAATTGCATTATTGGGTTCAATCACACCATTAGATGATTTTCTTAACAATGGGGTTGAATGGGAAAATTGGAAATATTGTTGTCTAAACCAATATTTTTTTGGGCTTAATGTTTTTTGGCTTTCAATCCCTTTAAAGCTATATCTCCTACGGATGCTAATGGATAGTAATTTTATAGCCATATGAGTTTTCCATTTTCTCTCTTTGTCAAAATCTTTCTTCTTCATCGATTTGACTTTGTACAAGGCCGTGGGCCTAAGATCTTTAATTTCTCGATCATTAACCCTTTTTTTTAACCATGATGAATCAATAACTCATTGGAGTAATATGGGCGAGACTCAAGATCAACTATAACACCAAGAGTATATCCAACAACACATAAGCCAAACATATTAGGAATTTATGACTTAGCAAGAGCCAAGACTCCACGAAGGTGGGGTGTTGAAGAATGTAACTAGTGCCAGTCTTCATAATTGTATTTATCAAAAGAAAGAAAAGTAATTTTTTATTGTAAAATAAAATTTGACTTATTAAAGCATGAGTTTCATGCTTGGGTCATTGGTCAATAGGTAAAAAACACCCATTGTGTGCTCTAGGATTTTTGTATTATGTCAAAGTCAAAGTCGTAATGTAAAAGACTCTTCATGGGCACCTTAAGTCAAAGAAGATTTTTTTTTTTTTTTGGTGTCAAAGGGACCCCTCCACCAAGTTGGCTTCTTCTCCTGTATTTCGGCTTGCCCTACTGTTGGGATGGGGTCCCCAGGGTTAAATTTTGTATTTCCTTTTTTTGAAAATGTAAAGTCTCCGCGATTTGTGGAAGCCAAGCATGAAGATAATAGAGTCAAAGGGGCTTTAGTCCCTTAGGTTGTTAGGTGTTAAGAAGGTTTTGAGGCCTACCCATGGTCTAAATGGAAAGGCTATAAATAGAAGAGTCATAGCAAGTTTAGAGAAACATCATAAGAGGCTCCTGCAGCTGAGTGTGTGTTATAGACATTTTTGGGCACTGCAACCCCAATCATAAATGTCCATAAACCAAGGGCTTCTAAGTCCCTAAAAGTGTTGTTCCAACCCCTAAAAGAACAAGGTCAATTGATTACAGCATCTCCCAGAAGTTCTCCATGAAAAACTACTCAGAACTGGTCAAAACTGCACCATCTCACTTGCTCCATGGTCAAAGTGCACTGCATCCCACCTAAATGCACACGGGAGGTGCGATGCATACTGGAAAGCCCTTCTATGGGGTGCGATGGGTGAGAGTGGACAAATGGCAGGGTCAATCTGTGAGGTGGAGGATCATGGAATCTTCCAGAAACTTCTCCTGTGACACTTGCCTCTCTGCATTTGCCCAGGGATGAGTAAGAGATCATCAATCTCTAAGTGGAATCAAGAACTATTAGAGAGAGGACACTAATCAAATCTCAAAAGCTGACTCACCCCCCTTGCAAACATCTATATATGGATCCCTCATCCCAAAGATCCAGAGGCTGGAATTTTGTATCTTGTAAGGAAGTGCTGCTGGTTTCTTGGTGTAACATCATAGTGTTGGGTGATCTAAGCTTTTCATGAGGTGAAGAAGGGCTTTCTTGCTGAGAGGATGACGCTGGGTCAGAACAATTGGTTGTAATCCTCTTTGCTATTCTTGATTATTAATAAATCTATTCAAGTTTTCCTCCACATTCTTGTATGATTGATGATATATGCATTTGTGTGGTCAATATATATCTAGTCCTATATTGTTTATGATTCTAGATCTCTGTTCTTGGATAGTGTTATGCTGCTTTGATTCCACATGTGCTCTTTGAAGCTGGGTAGACGAGGAAGCGAGTGGCAAAGACCTATCAGAAGGGAGAGGAATCAAGCAAGGAACCAAGCGCAAGACAAAGGTTGGTATCCTTTTTTCCCCTCTTATCTACTTCTCATAAAGGAAAACGAAAGTGGTTTTAGTTTGTTTGTTTCTAAGGTAGCTACCAGCCTTAGTGGGACTAGCAGCTCTGCATAGACACTAGATTTTCCGATAACAAAATGGCAACTCCACTGGGGAACGAATAAATTGTTTGTTTGTCTATATTTGTTTGCTTTATAAACTTATAGATGGAGCTTGAAGTCAAGCCAGCTAGCCTTCGAGCTGCGTTTGCTATGCAAGTGCAAAGTAGATCAATGCTGCTTCAGTCTATCTCCGGGTTTTGTTTATGAACTGAACAATCAATTTACAAAATCTCTAATTTCCCTTGTGGTGGCTCTAGTAACCTCTTTAGATCTACCCCTGTGATTTATTTACTGATTACCACTTGCTCGGCCTAAATCCCTGAACTGTGCTGCAAACTGTGATCAAGAACTAGATCAAAAGTATCGCACTGTACCATCGCACCCTCTCTTCAAGGATATCAATATGCATGGCACTTCCTGTGTGCTGTAGGTGGGATGCATACTGGAATCCCTGTGTAATAGGTGCGCTGATCAGAAAGGGCTAATTTTTCCTTCAGACTTTGATTTTTTCACTCTTTTCAGCTCTATTCAAGAGTTTTGCTGTCTGTAGTCAGTATACCTCTGTTGGAAACCCCCTTCCTTGCCATTATTCCACCTCCATTGTGCAAAGAACTGTAAATGTTTTTATGTATTGTGAGCCATTTTCAGTTCTCCTTTACAAAGAAGTAGCGTAATTGAACTGTCGTTTCTTGATCTGGAAGTGTCAAAAGTGTCGTTTTCAGTCATAGAAGAGAATCCGACTGTTCTTGATAGTCGATTACACTGTTACTCTTGTATTTGTTTTGAATTAATAGTTTTTCAAGTGTCGAAAGCAAGTTTTCAATTCCAAATAACAAAGTGTCGTCATTGTCTTCACATAGAAAATTTTAGGGGCGAATGTTCGCCCTTTGGCGAAATTAAGGGGTTTTAAATTTTTAATGGGCGAATATTTTGTATCATAGTACATTTTTACAAATCACCTCAAATAGCCCACCTTATTTTAAGGGAGAGGGTAAAAAAGGTAAATTTAGCCCTTGAAATTAGGAGTTACAACCTTCCATTCGCCCATTTTCAAAAATAAGTTTTATTTAAGTGAATCCATTCGCCCATTTTCAAGAATAGGTTTTATTTAAGTGAATCCTATGGGCCAAAGGCCCAAATACCATATTTATAAAAGAGTATGGTAAATAAATAAAACATTTTTTATATTTACTCCATAAGTCACCTTTTATACATGCAAGGGTGTAAAAAAATAAAAATATAAGTAAAGTGGAGGTATGGTAAATAAATAAAACGTCTTTTTATACTTACTCAAAAGGTATGGTAGATACATAAAAATAAAAATAAACTAGACGCATGGTAAATAAATAAAACCTCTTTTTATATTTAGTCCATAACCCTCGTTCTATTTATGAAGGCTCAAGAAAGAGGTTTTATTTAAGTGAATCCTATGGGCCAAATACCATATTTGTAAAAGAGGTATGGTAAATTAATAAAAATATAAATAAACGAGAGGTATGGTAAACAAATAAAACATTTTTTTATATTTACTCCATAAGTCACCTTATATTTACGAACGCTCAAAAAATGCTTTATATTTAGGTGAAACCTATGGGCAAAATACTATGGGACAAATACCATGGACTAGATTGTTATTAATACCATGAAGAAAACATTATTAACCCTAATATTAGTATTAATAAAATAAAATGGCACATGGTATTGACCCATGGTATTCACCAAAATGGCACATGGTATTGACCCATGGTATTCACCTGGAATGTAGTCTATTTAAATGGGGGAATTAAACTAGCATAGATCCATCTTTACTCTGGATCTACTAACCCCCGAGAGGTATCAAATATCACGATATGAAAACTAGCATAGAGTGAAAAAATATTTGATCCGATCAATAGTAAAAATGGATGTTGTAATTTAATGTATGTTAAACATTTTACCTTGGTTAAAATAAAAAATAAAATAAAAATCAACTATTAATTTTATTAATTTTTATAAATTACTAACAATAATTTTTAAGCTCCAGGTTTATGATAACCCATGGTAATACCATGGTATTCATGTGAGCATAGAGTATTTAAAGGGGAAATTCTATCATCTTAGATCCATCTTAATTCTAGGTCTACGCTCAGAGGGATAAATAGATTTCATCCCCCTAAGAGTGGTAGATGTGGAGTTAAGATGGATATAGGTTGGTTTTTATGATAATGAAGATATTAAATAGACTTAGGAAATTATATTGTAAAAACATCTTAAGGTGAATGGTTAAAGCATAGACATTGGACAAGTATATTTGTATACTTCTGTTTTAAACTAAAACAAATCTAGGGCTAAAAGGAATGGATTGATTGCACTAGTCATCCTTCTATAACTTTCCAACATATGCTGGAGTAAACAGATTGTAATTTGGGTAATTTTTCTAGTTGCAAACAGGAACATACTTGTGTATTGGCTGGGTGGTTACGAGGTCCCTAGAAGTGATGAATTTGAATGTTTCTTGGTTTTATATATAGTATTAGGTTTTTTCTCATGCTTTCTGTGAATGGCACGGGTGAATTTTATCCTACACCCACTAGGTTATCGATATGTAATTTCGGTAATTTTGATTTCAAAAGATATTTTAAAGAAATGCAATGATTTCATTTGTGTATTCAATAAACACAAGATTTTATAATTGAGTAAAATATTTGCCATGCCTGGTGAGAGATTCGCCAAAAAATTATATATACATATCATTTTATTGATAAAATCGCCTTCCATTTTTCCTATATACCATGGAGATTCGCCCATTTATTATACATGTAAATTTGGGGGGGTTCTTAAAATTTTCCTTGTGTCTTCATTTCGTCTTGAAAAGAAACTTGTTAGTAATGTCGCTTTGAAAAATAATTCAGATTTGTGCTTAGCTTTCTTTTTATCATTCACACATTAAGAAGGCTGAAAAACAAATACATGCATGTGCATTTGCATTTAGACTGTTTGTTGGTTTGATTTAGGACAGTGCATATAGTGAGTGCTCTTTGCTCTATGTTGAAAGAATATCATCTCTCTTTCTTTAGTAGCTAGGATTTTCATTGCAAAAAGAAGATTAAACGATTGTTTATCATCTTAGATTGCATTTTAGGAATTGTATATCTACATCACGCGGTGAACCTGAAAGGAAAATTTCTTAAGCAAGATCAACTGTAAAATAAATTTAATGAATAAAAAAATGCTTTGGAACCTAACGCACAACATTTAGAAGTCTAGGCTAGAGACGTATTCCGGCGTCGTAAAGACTGGTAACTGTTGTTTTCATTGTTGGTTGGGTGATTCCTCCTCTTTGAGACGATAAGTGCCAGTACGGACTTGTGCTCCCACGTACCATCGAGTATATATTGGGAGACCATAATAGGCTTTATCCTTTATCCATAGGAAGCCGTGTCTGCCGCCCTATTGATCGCAATGCACTGAACACAGCATTCAGGAAGATTGACTGCCGTACCGTAAAAAGTATTCTGCAGTTTTGCGATTGGTTTGGTAATCCCTCTGTCTAGATTTCCAGAGTAGTCTCTTTCATTCCTTTTCAGACTCCTTAAAGGAAAAGGTCCATCTGAGCACTTGTCACTTCAAGCTCATTAAAAATCGAATGCGACTAGTGTCATCTTTTGTTTTTTCTCGACTCTTAAAAATTGAAAAAACAAGTTGTGTCAAAGCGTCTAAAATTCATTTAATTCGGAAACATCTTTCCCCTTTATTTTAGTTGGTCGAGTAATCCGCAATCATGGAAGAAAGTCAATTGAAACCCCGTCGTTCGCGGAGGCTTACGAGTCAACTGTCTTTGTCTCCAGAATCAAAACTGTTACGGATGAAGTGAACTCATTTAACCAGTTCCAAATCCCCTGGTAAAGTTAGAACAAGTGTTCCGACACCATCGGAGACTCCGGTTACTCCAAACATTTCTGGTATCCCTGCCTTTACAGAAGAAGTTCCGCAGCCACCAAAGGACAGTAGAGCTGATCCTAGTGTGAAGGTAAACACTTGTATTACTGAACCAGCTCCATCTACAGCTGATTCGGAAGGTGTTATTCCCCAAACATCTGTCGCTACAGATTCTATACCTTCTTTGACACCATAAATATTTTATGGACCTGACAGTCTACCTCTTCCACCTGGTCTGATTGCTATAGAAGAGATTGTGGAGGATCCTCCATCAAGTACTCCATCGCAATTTGGAGTCAGGATCACCCTATATCCTTCTTCATCATAAATTAGTCTACCGTTATCGGAAGCTCCTGTAGAATTGCTAGGAAATATTTTGGATAGACTAGAAATTTCTGAACAACCATCGACATCTAGGACTGTGTCATCCAACACAGCAATGACATGCTGTCACTCCAACAATGTTCGCCGGCATACCATCTGTCCCAAATAGCTCTTAATCGCTAGATGGGGCCCACTCAGGGGCTATTTCAACAGTATGGTCCGTTCCTGTTTGTTCATCCGGAATAATATCCGGGAACTCTTATGTTGAGTCTCAACAAATTGATCCTTCACGGTATCAATTTAGGCAGTCCGGTCCTCAATGGAAAACCATTCCTTTAAGTACTGGATTACAGCCGTATGGGGGGCAATATACCCTTTCATTGTCTCCTCCGGGAGGACAACCATACGAGAGTTCACAACAAAATTCAGGTTATGCTAGAATTACATCTAGCGGTTGGGTGCCAATACTGCCTCAACAACCAAGAGTTGTATACTCGATGCAACAATGTTTACCTATGTCAAATATACCAACTACGCCGGCTATTGTGACGGTGTCGCAAGTACAAGCGTTGCCTGTTGTATGCCAACCTCAGGTTTCTCAGGTTGTAATGCAACAACCTCTTATCCCTGCGACTCAACCACAATCGCCAACTAGTGGAATGACACAGGCCCAAACAGGTACAATTACCCCTCATCTTGGTCAAACAGCCAGTATTGGACAACAACACATGGCTTCACAACCATGGCTGGTGCAATACCAACAATCACAATTCCAACAAGTTTACCAAGGATCTGAGCAACAAATATTTGCAAATAATGGGTAGCCATATATTCAAAACGGTCAAAATCAACCATTCTACAATGGTTATGCCCATCAACCTTACCAGAGTTACCAGCATCAAATGCATTATGCTGGTATGCAAAGACCAACTACCCAGGCGATTCCATCTTATCCTGGGTATGCTTCGTCAAACCTAAATCAATAGTTACCCTTCGTGGCAACTTTAGAGTTACCAGATCTAAATTGGCTAACGAACGATCCAATTGCTTACGCCCCTTGGTGGCCAGTGATTCAGCATAAACTTCCATTAGATATTCATAAATTTAATGGAAATCCGGGTGAAGACCCGTCGAATCATGTGATGACCTTTCATCTGTGGTGTTCATCAAACACCCTAAACGATGATTCGATTAGACTTCACCTTTTTCAGAGAACGTTAACTGGTCCAACAGAAAAATGGTATATCGAATTACCTAGAACTTCGTTTGATAACTTCAGTACCCTAGCCACAACCTTTTTAACCCATTTTCAGTTACCCATAAGGTATGAAACGGGAATAGAACTCCTTAACAATTTCAAACAAACAGCGGCTACTCACATATCCAATCATATTCATGAGTGGCGACGTCATCGTAAAATGGTAAAAAAGTATGTTCCTGATCAGCTTTTAGCTGAATGGTTTATTAAGTCATTATTACCTTCCATTACAGAAGATGTGGCAAAAGGAGGAGTCGTCACTGAAGAGCAAGTTATTGCTCGTGCGCAATATTTTGACTTGATTTATACTCAGTCTGGCACGCTCTATGATAAAATCCATGACGCTCCCAGGCCGGAATTTTCCGTTCCTCCTCCTCCTAAATCGAACAATGAAACTCATGCCGGCGATGGCGTGATTGGTACGATAGACACGAAATCAACAAAGGCTACATCTAAAAAGGCCCGTAAGATTTCTAGTCAAAATGCAAAAGAAGAACTTCTCGCCTCGGAAGTAAATGCCGTCTCAACTGACAAAGGCAAAGAAACCAAGCAACCAGGAGGCAAGAAGAAAAACAAAGGGAAGAAGAAGAAACAAGAGGAATCATCACCTGAAAAATCTTCTGCAAACCCTTCTGGAGATAAGAAACCAAATCATCCATGTCTTATATGTGATGAGGATCATTGGACAAGAGAGTGTCCATATAAAGCTGAGCTTAGAAAATTCTTCAAGAATTCAAAAACCTCGGCGGTATTGACTGTTCCATTTCCAAATCCAGGAACAAATCTGGTTGCTAGTGACAATGTTTCCCTGTCCCAAGTGCTAATGTTGTCGGTTTCAAAACAAAAAAATGATGCTTTGATAACGACAAGGAATAAAGATTACGGGAATCCATAGCTGTCGAACAACAAGGATAAAGATCAACCTAGTAGTTCGACAACAACTTTGACAGAAGTTGCGCCGCCCATCATTCCAGAGCTGACAATAAAACCGCCAAAGGGAGTAGTACACAAGTGGACATTTAATCCACGTGCCAGAGCAGCACAGCATTATAATATAGTGGAAGATCTGGCCCAATCGCCATCCGCTATGTCGACACTTGAGGTACTGCAAAATTGCCCCTCCCAAAAACAGGCTTTGTTATCAGCAATAGGTGGGATTGACCCAAAGGATTCTAATCTCGTATTTTTTAATCACAAAGGATACGATCTTCAGATACTAGCTCAACTAGCTTTCCTCATTCAAGTGAAAGCCCTCAACAAAACTGTTCATCGAACAATTATTGATGAGGGGGCATCTACATGTATTATGTCGATGAGTTGCTGGAAAACTTTAGGATCTCCAACCTTGTCGCGATCTTCGACAACACTTAAAGCATTTGATGGACGAACATATACCCCATATGGGATTTTAAGTAACTTGCAAGTTGAACTGGGGGAAAAACAGTAGAAATAGATGTTGAAGTAATTGATGGAAACCTCGATTACAACATCCTACTGGGAAGGCCCTGGATATATGCTATGGCTGCCATTGTGTCGACCTACTTTAGGAAGATTGCATTTCCCTTTCAAGGAGGAATTACAATCGTCAACCAACAAACATTTCTCCCCAATAGTTCCCAAGTTACGGGAAGCATTCCGATGATCCATGGAAGCCCCCATTCGCTTCAAAATATCGGAGTAGGCCTACTAAAAGACCCTATATTAATGGGGACTTTTTCCCTCCCGCCGCCAATCAATCTGGCGGAAGTAGCGACGATAGGAACCTACAATATGATATCTTCTATTCAAAAGATCTCAGAAAACGATATTAACATGGATCATCTGCAGGTATTGCCTCCAAGCCCAATAGAAATATTGTAGCAATCAATGTTTTTGGCATGGGAGGCAGACCCAAATCAACGCTCATCAAGCGTTTGGATAGATAGGTCTAAGGAATATGGCACCCCTTCAGATCCTTGGCCACAAATGCATTACACTGACAAAGAAATTATTCAGTCAATGATAATTGACGGGGTGCCATGGGAAAATTACCACCATCGTTCCCATCTTCCGGATTGTCAAGAAGATACTCCTGACGACCTTCATCATCCTTCAATTTTTGATTTCCTATCAAATACTGTAAACATGGTGGATTCCGAGCGAAACTTGTCCAATATTGAAGAGACTATCGCCATAAATATCTCGATCAAAACAAATGTTGTAGAGAATATTTATGTTGGCAAATGTTGTTCTCCTTTAGAACTGGAAATATATAACGCTCTTTTTCGCGAATTCAAAGATGTCTTTGCTTGGTCATATGATGAAATGCCAGGCATTGACTCGAGTATAGTTGAACACGAAATAAAGATGTATCCAGATGTCAAACTAGTACGACAACGGCTACGACAGGTGCACCCCAAGAAAGCCGCTGCCATCAAGGCAGAAGTTGAAAAGCTTCTCCATGATGGTTTTATTTACCTGTTTCCTCTAACCGATTGGGTATCGAACATTGTTCCTGTAACGAAAAAACAAGGAACGATTAGAGTGTGCGTCGATTATAGGGATGTAAATCAAGCTTGTCCAAAAGACAACTACCCTACACCCTTTATTGACCAGATAATTAATGAATGCGCCAGATGTGAAATCTTTTCATTTATGGATGGATTCTCCGGGTATAATCAAATAAATATCCGCCCACAGGACCAGTCAAAGACTGCATTTATTTGTTCATGGGGCATATTTGCATATCACAAGTTACCCTTTGGTTTAAAGAACGCAGGGGAAACATTTCAGAGGGCAATGAATTATGCCTTCCATGACATCAAAAACATCGTTCAACCATATCTCGACGATCTTCCGGCTCATTCGCGAAAGCAGACCAATCATCCACAGCATTTAAGAGTGATATTTCTACGTTGCCGACACTACAGGATACGACTCAATCCACACAAATGTGTGTTCTGTTTTAGTTCTGGTCATTTACTTGGCTTTGTAGTCTCAAAGGAAGGGATTCGTCTCGACCCATGTAAGGTTCAGGCAATCATAAATTTGCCTCCACCTTAAAATTTGCTTCAGATTCAGAAACTCCAAGGGAAAGCAAACTTTCTGAGGAGGTTCATTCCAAATTACACCGAAATTGCTAAAGGTTATACACGTCTATTGAAAAAGGAAGTGCCCTTCGTCTGGGATCAGGTCATGCAAGCTTCTTTTGATGCTTTAAAATAATCCCTAATGAAAGCATCATTAATGTACGCTCTTGATTATCAAAAAGACTTTAACCTGTATCTGGCTGCAGCGGATACAACCATCACAATGGTTTTAGTTCAAGAAGACAATGGAATTGAACATCCCATATATTATTTGAGTAGAAACTTAAATGATACAGAAAGCAAGTATTCCTATGTTGAAAAGCCGGCTCTCGCAGCTGTTCAAGCGATACAGAGATTTCGAAACTATGTCCTCTTTCGAAAAACTACCATTTTGACAGATTGCAACCCCATGACTTATATATTGTTGCGATAGTTGCTGGGGGGAAAATATTCAAAATAGATAGCAATTCTTCAAGAGTTTGATCTGGAATTTGTAAAATTCAAGTCGAAGAAATCCCTGGTTTTCGCGGAATTACTATGCGATCTCCCATCGTTGTCCAACAATGAAACATCCGAAGAAATCATCGTGGATGAATCTTTGTTTCTGATATCTTCAAGAAATCCGTGGTATGGAGATATAATCATCTATCTCCAAACCCAAAAATATAGGTCTAATACCTCTCGCTCGGAACAAAAATGTATTCGATACCAATCAAAAGACTACATGATCATCGGTGATACGCTTTACCGTCGCGGTGTCGATACAATTCTGAGGAGGTGCCTCACCCATGAGGAGGCCGAAAAAGTCCTGAATGATTGCCGTTCAGGTGCGTGTGGAGGGCATCAATCTGGTTCCGCTACAGTGCAAAAAAATTTATGAGCAGGATACTTCTGGCCAACAATGTTCAAAGATTGCATAACCGCAGTCAGAAGTTGCCATGCATGTCAAATTTTCGATAGCAAAACCAGAAAACTGCCCGCACCCTTGCAACCAATAGTTGCTGCTGGGCCATTTTCCAAATGGGGCATAGATTTCATGACATGTAACCCCACCTCGACTGGGGGGCATGGGTATATCATAGTCGCGGTAGACTATTTTACCAAATGGGCCGAGGCGATGCCTACATTAAACAACACCGGCGAAACGACTGCCCTTTTCTTTTTCAATCATGTAGTCGCCAGATTCGGCGTTCCACAGGCCATAGTCACAGATCATGGATTGCATTTTCGCAATCACATGATGGTTGAATTGGCTGCCAAATTGGGGTTGTCCCACGACAGCTCTACTCCATATTACCCGCAGGCCAATGGACAAGTTGAAGCAATCAACAAAGTCCTGAAGCGGATGCTGCAAAGGATGATTGGAGTCCACAAAAGGAGTTGGCTCCTAATCCTGTACTCAGCCTTTTGGGCATACCAAACGTCGGTAAGGAATGCAACTGGGTTTACACCCTTTCAACTGGTGTATGGCCTAGAAGCGATCTTACCAGTTCAGTGTGAAATCTCGTTCCTCAAACTCGCAGTCGACCTTCTCCCCGGAACTTCAGAAGAGGAGGCTCGTTTCTTGGAACTAATCCAATTGGATGAAACCCGTCATGATGCCGCTTTGGCTAATGAAGCCCATAAGAAACGAGTCAAGGTGTACTTCGACAAGAATGTCAAACCCCATGTCTTCTCAGAAGGTGACTTGGTCCTACTTTACGACCAGGAATCCGATAAATTGGGAGCAGGTAAATTCAAGTCTTTATGGATGGGCCCCTATATTTTTAAACGTGTATTAGCAAAAGGGGCCTATGAGTTAGTGGATTATGATGGGATTCCGCTGGCGCAACCCCGTAACGGGTTGTACCTTAAGCGTTACTATGCATGATTCAGTGTAGTAACCCCTATGCTTTTGTTACATTTTTGTTTTCGCTAAGGGTAATTGTTTTGGTCAAGTAATCCACTTTTTACATTTGTTGCAGATGTCGAACCTATTGGAATCTTTTGTTGGATATGCCGACGGAGCGAGTTGTAGTTCGTGGAACCTATCTTCTCCGACCTGGGCCATTTTTGATCCAAGCGGTGAGTTAGTAAGTTTCAGAGGGGTATGTATTGGTCGGTCAAAATCACATCGCTGAATATAGCGCGTTGATAGAACTTCTCTCTGATGCCATCTCACATGGCATAAGCCGACTTTTCGTCAGGCTAGACTCACAACTCATCATCCTACAACTCAATGGTATCTACTCTGTCCGAAATCCAGCTATCTATCGCATGTTCCTAAGGGTCAAGATTTTGGAAAGGAAATTTGATTTTATTCAATATCAGCATATTTCTAGAAACTTAAACACATTAACAGACTCATTGGCAAATTATGTGTTAGATAGATATTTGCAACATTTATAAAAAGAAGCATTTTATCAACATTTGCATTGGGATCATGTAACTTAACCAAAATAAAACTCCGAAAATTAAAAATAGATATATAACTATTTATGGTTTACACATAATGTTCTGTAACCAAGACAAAATTGGTTAGATGACCCAAAACTCAAAACGCTAGGGGGCACCCTAGTCTAATGATGCTGGTGATAACAAGTCACCGCCTGTGCAATCATGCGTAAAAACCTAGTCCATCGACTCGGCACGCCGGTAGTATGTCGCTGCAACCCCAGAGGCAAATCGTTAGTCCTCACATCCAGAATACCAAGAGTGAGGCCTTCGACCTGATCTTGCAATGTTGAAAGAGTCTCGGCCACATCAAGGTCGCGAAGGATAGCCCTTCCCACAGCCTCTCCTGCGGGAGCGGCAGCTGGCACTCTCATGCGTACTACTGGCCGAACTAGTCCAACATCTGCATGAGCACATGAGTTTTGATTAGTCCTGATAGAAGAAAGCACAAGAACATTATAAAAGAAATGATAAATAGAGATATGGTCAAAGAATTTACCGATGACACCCCACTGCTCGCCAGCCGGCAGTACCAAATCTGGGTCACCCCGGAAATCCATACCAGCATATGGATACTCAGAAAAAACCATCTCCTGACGGCTGAACCACTCGAGGAAGGTATCAGAAAAGGAAACCTGGGACTGACCAACATGTCTGGCGATAAGGTCGACCCATCTCTGTATCCGTGGCTCAATCGGTGGAGGTAAACCAAGTGAAACATACTGCAGCTGCATCAGCAGGATCTTTTCCAAGGCAAAAGCGGTCAAAATAGAACCATATACAAAGTTCTTCAATCTTCCGTTTTTCACCTTGGTCAGTTGTTCTTTCATCACAGAGAGTACTGCGTCACACCAGTTAAACACCTTTGGTTCAAGGCATTCCAAGGCATACTGGATATATGACCTGTTGGCCACATGAAGAGCCGCACTATCAGCCAGTCTAGCAAAAGTAAACAGAATGGTCCTCAAGGACCTATCAGTGACATCTCGAATGTTGATCTTGCCATCCTTACTCGGTTGAGATCCCTCTCTGCAATACCGACGAATGTAGTCTCTCACAGATTCACCCCCATGGGTCGAACCTGATAATGGGATAGGGGCACCACGCCTCGATAAGATGGTCAAAAAATAGATGTCCACGACAGTCAAGGGGATGGATTTGCCCCTAATTTGGAACACCTGATTAGTAGGATCCCATGCATCGAGAAAATATTGCAACAATTTGATTTTTTGCCTCATGCTAGAGATGCGGAAAAACTTTAACAGGCCACAGTTCCGCAGTGCATTTACCGTAACTGGATCATCTAAAGCAAGCATTTCCTCTTCTTCATGCTCACGTTGTCACCATGTAACAGGCATTTTGCTCCAATTAATCTCTGAAAACAAACAAGAGAAGAGTCTGGATCCTGATTTGGCGAAAAACAGGCAAAAATTTCCATCAAAAACTGTGCACAAGTTTCCCTCCTTGTGCCCATGGCACCCCCAGTAGTGTACTGGGTGGGATGCATGTTGACTGGCCAATGGCCAAGCCAGCATGCATCGCACCTTTTGATATAGGAAAGGTGCAATGGAGCCAGGGCGAGTTTTTCAAACCCTAGAGGCTCAGAAAAAACAGAAAACATGCTCAGAATTCAAAAAGGAAAGAATGAAACTGAAGAGCTCAGGTTTAGCTCCTACCTGGTCCAGACGGCGCCAAGAATCGTCCACAGAATCTCCCGGAATCAGCTGGTGAAAATCAAGGGGGAAAACACCTCCAAAGCTCCAACAAACCAAAGTTCAAATGAAATGGTAAAATGAGAGGTAAAAACCACTTTTAAATTACTTTTCACGCAATTCAAGAAAAATATTAGTGTTTGACTCATTTTTCAAGCATATATTATTCGTTTCTAACTAGTTTGATGAAGCAATTGAAGAGGCAGTACAACCTTTGAAGGAACAAAGTTGTCAATGGTAAAATCAAAGTAATCAATGACCATTATATCGAGCACTTTTAATGCGAAATTCAAGCTCATTAAAAAATAAACATAAGCAATGAGCAAACGTTCCCCCATATTTTAAGCTCATTAAAAAATTAACCAATTTCTGGTAAATAACCATCGTGAATGTATTAACATCAGCCTTTTAAGCCTTGGTCGTGTTCTCATCATCACCTCCACTCTGCATTGGCCGATCATTC
The DNA here is from genome assembly GCA_031772625.1 of Pinus tabuliformis. NCBI lineage: Eukaryota > Viridiplantae > Streptophyta > Pinopsida > Pinales > Pinaceae > Pinus > Pinus tabuliformis. The sequence continues at coordinate 947,118,599 of CM062815.1, read as the reverse complement.
ACCTCCATTTGATTGTTTACCCTTTTGAGGAACAACTGTGAAGAGTGATCCTGTTAGCCATCCTTGTGACACTACCGTGATTGGAAAATTCCAAACCTTCCCTGGAATTGGTTGCTACCTGAATTTATCACTCGTTCCTCGAAAAATGAGTCTCCTTTAAGCTCTTTTCATCTGACTCGTAAAATATGAAAAGCTTGCCGAGTAATTGGCCTCTCCAGCTCAGTAAAGTGACCAGAAGGGCTATCCCTCCTTTAGATTTTAATCTTTTTGGACCTGAGGGATTATTACACAAAAAGATCGAGTGCTGTTTTGTTCGACTCATTAAAATTACCGAAAATTCATCCCTTTTGTATTATTTTATACTTTTTCGGACTTAAGGGATTATATGACGAAAAAGGATTGTTGGAGTTTTCTTTACGTCCCTTTTCAGACTCTCTAAAATTGAAAAGGATCGAGTTATCTTTGTCGTTAAACTTGTTAAAATCGAATAGCGACAAACTTGTCCATACAGACAAGAACGAGTTTCACTATCACTAGGATCATTAAAACATAGCGATGGGTTTTCCCGAAGGGAAAATTATAGAACAAGCATATGTTATCCTCCTCAAGCTTGATAAAAATAAAGAGGTACTGGTTAGAAATGACTGGGGAAAAATTGGGAAGAAAACTTGAAGAAACTTTATTGGCAGCAAGTCGCTCTTGAACATGACACTTTCACTCCGCATCCGAGTCGGGTTGGGTTGTTCCGTTCACTGGTCATATCACCATTGGTCCATCAAACCATCCATATTTGGGGTTAACGATACCAGTCCATCATGTCAGTGTCGCTGATATGTTCAAGAGAAGTCGCTCAGAGAATTCACCTGTGTCTCATCCATTGCAATACATTTATGCTCCATTCTTCATGACCGCCACCCTGAACCTTATATCATCAGATCGTTTTCACCTCCATTAAAATCATTTCCTCCATTCGATGTCATAGATGTAGGATTCATTAAGGCCCTCCTATGATGGATCGCTTCTTGTTGACATCGGCTCATTATCCAGGAATTCGATCTAGGAACAACCCTTTCAGTACTTTGAAGCTTGCATGCCTCAATGGTAAGTTTCTCACTTTCGACGATAGGTTTACATCAATGGCCTTCGACCGAAAGATTTTGCGTGGTGTTCGACACCAAGTCCCTTTTTCACACCACGTGAATTGTACTGTCGTACCTTGAGGGTCATCATCATTATCGGTGATTCCTCTCGCGCTTGTTAACAACTTACATCATTGGCTGGTAATCAGGTGATGTCTTTCCATGTTCGACTCCATAACATTTTCACATGGATTGACTTGTACTCCGAGTAAGGATTGGATGAGTTTGAAGACCCCGGATCTAGTTTCATCCATCTGGGCTGCGATATATTCAGGAAAATAAAGACATCAAATGTACATCATTGCTGCATAGACAATCATCCAATCCAAGGGATGATGGCTCTACCATAATCATCAGTCTGCACTCAGACGATTGTCTATCTTATGTACATGAAAATGAATTTATAAAGCTGAGCATGGGAATGCCCGCCTCAGCTAGATCATGAAAATATCATGAAGATAATGTATTGTATTGTATCTTATTACAGGTCGCCTTCTAGCTTGAGAAAATTTCGGATCCACATGATAAAGCATTTCACCCGACATCAAAAGATTAACGACCTCATGCTTTAGGGGGCAACTGTTATAGACATTTTTGGGAACTGCAACCCCAATCATAAATGTCCATAAACCAAGGGCTCCTAAGTCCTAAAATTTTTGTTCCAACCCCTAAAAGAACAAGGTCAACTGATTACAACATCTCCCAGAAGTTCTCCATGAAAAACTACTCAGAACTGGTCAAAACTGGACCATCTCACCTGCTCCATGGTCAAAGTGCGCTGTATCCCACCTAAATGCACATGGGAGGTGTGATGCATACTGGAAAGCCCTTCTATGGGGTGCGATGGGCGAGAGTGGACAAATGGCAGGGTCAATCTGTGAGGTGGAGGATCATGGAATCTTCCAGAAACTTCTCCTGTGACACTTGCCTCTCTGCATTCGCCCAGGGATGAGTAAGAGATCATCAATATCCAAGTGGAATCAAGAACTATCAGAGAGAGGACACTAATCAAATCTCAAAAGATGACTCACCCCCCTTGCAAACATCTATATATGGATCCCTCATCCTAGAGATCCAGAGGCTGGGATTTTGTATCTTGTAAGGAAGTGCTGCTGGTTTCTTGGTGTAACATCATAGTGTTGGGTGATCTAAGCTTTTCATGAGGTGAAGAAGGGCTTTCTTGCTGAGAGGATGACGCTGGGTCAGAACAATTGGTTGTAATCCTCTTTTCTATTCTTGATTATTAGTAAAGATATTCAAGTTTTCCTCCACATTCTTGTGTAATTGATGATATATGCATTTGTGTGGTCAATATATATCTGGTCCTATATTGTTTATGATTGTAGATCTCTGTTCTTGGATAGTGTTATGCTGCTTTGATTCCACAGGTTCTCTTTGAAGCTGGGTAGACGAGGAAGCTAGTGGCAAAGACCTATCAGAAGGGAGAGGAATCAAGCAAGGAACCAAGCACAAGACAGAGGTTGGTCTCCTTTTTTCCCCTCTTATCTACTTCTCATAAAGGAAAACGAAAGTGGTTTTAGTTTGTTTGTTTCTAAGGTAGCTACTAGCCTTAGTGGGACTAGCAGATCTGCATAGACACTAAATTTCCCGATAACAGTTTGTGGAGACCTTGGTAGGTCTGCAGGATGAGTGTGCAGGTCCCTGCAGCTGAGTGCGCAGGGAAGGAAAGTCTGTTCTTTGAAAGATCATCTAATAAAAGACAGTTTTGATCCATGCTTTGCGTATCTTCTTATATGTATTTACTTCTGCAATTTATGTGTTTCTGCTATGTATCTGAAAGGATATGAATAAAAGTTTATTTAATGCGCGAAAGTGGTAGATTAGTATAAATTATGCATGTTATGACTAGGTAACGACCTTCGCAAAGATATAATTGCTGTGTATAAGATTTATTGCCATTAAATGTTTTGAAAGGGTTAGGGTTCGCGAAGATAGGACGAAGCCATAGAAGCTACAAGAACCCATAACACAGACCTTTAGATGCATAAACCTAGTTCTGTCATCCCCCAATGCTTCTTTGAGTGAGACTGCAACCTGCGCTATGTGGGTTGTTGCTGAAAGGGCCAACAATTTAGGGTTTTGTTGGTTGATGTAGTTAACGTTGAACCTGGTTCAAGCTCCATCAAGCCAACAAATGGTTCCGTTTCTGGGACTGGGATCTTTCTGAGGAATGTGTGATAAGTTGTTCCCCTCTAAGAAAGAAATTGAGAAGTGGATCAATCAAAAGCTGCACACGTTTGTAGCCTAGGAGAACAGAAATCTACGCTTGTTGAAGGAAGAGTCGCTGAATAGATACCTATTCACATACGAACAAAAAATATTCTTATGCTCTTTCCCCTGTGAATTCCATGAGTGGATCTCCAAATTGGCGTATAGTTAGGGTACGTGAAAGCTTGACGACCCTATTGTGTGGAACCTAGAACTGGTGAACTTCTTGGAGGCTTCAAAAAATAACATCATGCAGGTTGTCGACCACTAGATCGATCGTATTCTAGGAGGATTCATCACTGAGTTCGCGATTGATACATCCACTGGATACAATGAAGCAAAGCGCAGGTTCTTCAAAGGACCATGAGGTGAGTACCGAAAATATCTGAAGACCTGGATTAAGATGCTATTGTGTGGAAAGAGGGTTATGCCTTTAAATTGATGTTTGGAAATGTTGGCTTGTTGGAGCCTGACCCAGGTTCGAAGTGTTTTAGCCGAACAAATCCCGAAACTACCGACCCTTTCAGCAACAGTCCACAGAGCGTGGACTGAGGTCTCACCCGAGGTAGTATGGGAGGGTGCTGGAACCAGATTTCTGCACTTAGGGATGTCTTGATGAGGTTTGGAAAGGTCGCGAACCAATCCTGTGCACTTATGCTGCTCCACGTCGCTGTCTGACCTTCGCGTAGCTCTATACAGAGCACGAAGAGGTGCTGCCTAGATCCTTTATTCTTACGGTGTTATTATCATAGATCTAAATAAATTTTGTGGGCCCAATATTCTTATTTACTCATTTAACATTTATAACTATAGCATGCAATCATAAACTGTAAAGAGACGAAAGGATATAACTGAAACATAAACACACAGATCAGATGCACAATATTCCAAAATCAACTTATCTTTTATTAATCCTTTTATTCTAGTAAAATCCAATTGCACCCTGCGCACTCAGCTGCATGGGTCCACGCACACAGCTACTGACTTTATTAGGCCTCTGTGCACATAGTTGCAGAGCCTCTTCCTACTCCTACAACCCAAGACTCAGACTTACAGACTCATAGTGAATATCACATTAAAAACCCATAACACTTGAACTCCAGACTAAAAAATCACTTCTACACTTAGAGCCTAGCTCTATTTATACATTCCCATGGTCCGCGGACCATGGGTAGGCCGAATCACTTTACATTACCTTACATTATTTTAGGGCGGACAACCCTTTGAATTGATTCATTACAATTCGCGCTCCACGCACTTCGTGGAGCCTTTACAACATTACCCAAAATTGTGGGCTTTAAGCCCCAAAACCGTTACGCGGGGGATCGCTGCCCAACAGGCCCCCAACACAATCATCGTGACTCGTCTTGAGTCACTCGGCTGGTGCAGTGATCTTCGGTCGGAGTCCATCTAGAAACTTCTGCGCTTCACAGATGACTGCCACACATTCCTCCGCTGTTTGTTGTATCAATTATGCCCAACTATTTGATGCATTGTTGTCAGAGGTACCCTCTTGCCTTTGCGCATATGTCTCCTGCATCTGGGCTAGCTTCTCCTCGATCGTAGCGGTGATCGTGAACGCTTCATCGAGCCAAGGCTAGATGCGTGCTTTAAGCCTTGCTTCTTTCTGGCGTGCGGTGTCCACCTGTTCTTTCAGAGCTAGGGCCTCCCTCGTCTTGGCCAATCGCTGCGTAAGGGTGATCTTCTGCACGGTCCCTCGGACATTGTCATAGGCCTGCTGCAATTCCCACGCTTTTGTCTCTAACTGCTGTAGTGTTGGGTCCTCCTGCAGTGAAGTGAGCGTGAAGAGGGACTGGTCCAATAATTTCGTGCAGTCCTATACAACGTGCTCTATCTCTTTCAACCCCGAGTGAATGGTGCGGTGACGTTGCTCTCTAACTTTTGGGGGTATAGAGGGCAGCACCTTCAGTTGCAGCTCCACAATCTGCAAGTTCAGCTCCAACTGAACCTTCGCGGCCTCTTCCTGGGTCCTGTGGACTCCAGCTGCCAGTTGGTGAACATTTTCTACAGTGGGGAGTGCCGCCGGCACGACCAACTTCAGAATGCTGCTACAAGCGTCCTCCATTGCCCGTTCTAATCCCTAGTGCAGCGAACAAAGTTCCTTCTACAGATTAATTACTCCAAAAGACTTGGAATGTCAAGAAATCCATTTAGGATATAAATATTATATTAAATAAAATGAATAAGAATGAATGATTTACAAATGAGAACGAGAGGCTTGCTTATATACCAAGCAAGTGTCTCTTCATGAAGAGTCATGTCCTATTAGACATGCCTCTTCAACCTAATTACTAGCTTAACTAACTATTATTTATGATTATTATCTTTTACATTATATTTATATTATTTATATATTTTATTCGTTACATTGCCTCCTTCCTAAAAAATATTTGTCCTCAAAGCTTGTCGATGAAAAAAGCTTAATCTCTTTTTCGGCTTCGAAAGTCTTTTTGTCTCGGAATAGTCATCCTCGTCAATACAAGTTGATATGATCTTCTTAGTGACAAACAGAATTGTCGCACTGAGAAGGGATCAGACCATCCTAAATTAGTCTTCTGTATAACATTCTGATCACTAAAATTTTGTAACGACTTGTCAGCATAAGACGAAATTGATGTTACGTCATTATTCTCTGAAACATTAATTTGTTGTCTATGGTTTGAATGGTCCTGATACACAGCTTGGTTGATTTATCTATTCTCATGATTCGGATGTCGATATAAAGTTTCTAGATTTTCTTATAGCGAAGATGTTGTTGAATTGGTTATGGAACATTCACTTGGGATGTCCATTGTCTGAACTGCAACATCTACATGTGTTGTTTCTTCAACCCACTTGTCTTCTTGAGTTGTCATATTCATTGGACCAGTATTCGTTCCCTTATTTTGAACTTGAACTGTTGTGGCTGGAGATTTCGATACTTCTTCTTGAGTGACTTGTTCCAACTTATCTTTTAATGCTTTCTTATCCTCCTTAAGTTTCTTAGTTTGATTGAGCAGACTTTGATTATGGTTTCTTAGACGTAGAAGTTATTTGGTTTTTGATTTATCAACCTTATTTTCAGTGTTTTTAATTTTAAGTTTTTCATCTTTTAGATCTCTGATTTGTTCTAATAAATTTTTATTAAGGTTATTTAAACGTAAATTTTCCTCTTCTTGTTCTGATAAATGCTGCTTAAGTTCTTTCTTTGAGACTTTAGTCTTCTTCAGTTGTGCCAGTAATTTTTCAATGTGGTCCTTGAGACGAGAAATATCTTCGTCTTTTTCCATTATTTCTTTGTAATGTATATCCACAAGATTTTTATGTTCGCATTCTAACACTTCTTTGCTTTGTTGAATTTTGGCTACTTTGTCATTCTCTTGATCTTTTAGCTACACTTTCTCGGTACACTGGATAACATCATTCTGTGGAAGTGATGATGGATGTAGAGAATGGAAGAAGGAATCCATTCTCTTTCTCTCCTCACCCTCTCGCTCAATTATTGTAATTAATTGTTCTATATCTCTTGTGATTGATTGTTTTTGTTCCTTACTCAGGGATTCCATATTTTTTCTTTTTTCTTCACTTCTTTTAACTTTGTATGGAAATTTTATTTTATTTTATTTATTTATTTTAACTTATTTTATCTCCCTTTTATATATATATATATATATATATATATATTTCCAATATTCTCCCTTAATGTGGATTGTTAAAAACTTGAATACCCTTTTATTAAAAAAAAATACTCCTTTATATTGTTGCCCTCTATATATGTATGAATTTCTTTATATTAAGACCCCTTTTCAAAATAGCTTTATTATCTTAAAATAATAATAGTTTCACTTTTTTTTTTTTTAATAATAAATTGGTCCTTTTTTTTTATACTTAATTACTCCCTTGATAACTTTTTAATGTCACCCCACTTAATAAATATAAAGGTCACGTATTTTCATATGTAAAAAGTAATATTTACCTTTCATGTAAGAGCGTATGTTCACCATACTTTTTAGTAAAAAGTAATATTTACCTTTCACGTAAGAGCTTTTGTATCCCTGTTTTTTCTTTAACTTTTAAAATACCATGGGCTATTACCATGGGTTGTTTTTAAAACCTCCTTAAAATGTTCTCCACGTAAAAAGTAAAATGTATTCCTTTTGTTTTTTTGTTTTTTGTTTTGTTTTGTTTTGTTTTTTTTTTTAAATACCATGGACTATTTTTAAAACCACGGGCTTCTCCACGTAAAATATAATACGTATTCATTTTTTGTTTTGTTTTTATAAGCAAATGGCCAAAGGCCTAAAAAATGGAGAATCTCTCAATATGTAGCGAAACGATTCAAGTATGACAACAACAAGGTTGATTGATTTGATGATCAAAGACCTGGATCGTAGAATGAGCTCTGTGCACTGATTAAGCAACCTAGAGGACCAAACTGCTCTGATACCAAATGAAGTGAACAAAGTTCCTTCTACAGATTAATTACTCTAAAAGAATTGGAATGTCAAGATATCCATTTAGGATATAAATATTATATTAAATAAAATGAATAAGAATGAATGATTTACAAATGAGAATGAGAGGCTTGCTTATATACCAAGCAAGTGTCTCTTCATGAAGAGTCATGTCCTATTAGACATGCCTCTTCAACCTAATTACTAGCTTAACTAACTATTATTTATGATTATTATCTTTTACATTATATTTATATTATTTATATATTTTATTCGTTACACCTGGTTCTGGGCGACCATGTTGTCGCGTTCCAGCCTGAGCTGTTCTAAATTTACCTTCTGCTTGCTCAAGACTTGGAGAGTGCGGCCCTCCCTAGCGCGAAGCTCAGCAGTTACCCCATCCTGCAGCTGGTATAGGGTTTCTCTGGGAAGGGCGGCCAAATTCAACCCCCAGCCCCTCATGTCACCTTTGGCTTCTGCTAAGACGACGCCTTTTGGTAACACCAGAGTGTTCGTTGTGCGGGTGCGCAACATCTGCTCAGCTTCGGCTGCACCTTCCGCGAGGTGCGGTGTCATCACTCCTGGGGGTCGCACCTATAATGCCTGCAACTATGCTCTGAGGGCCCCCAACACAGTGGTCTGCTCCATCATCAACTCTTCCAGAGCATCCTTAGTGATATTAAGAATAGGTTCGCCATTGTCAAGAAGGGATCCCTCCGAGGTCTTTGTTGTCTTTGTCTTCTTTCGTGTAGTTGGCTTCTCTGGATGCGCGACCTCTTGAGTTGGGTCAATATTTTTGTACGTTCCTCTACCTCATCCTCCCCTTGTATGTCCTGCTCCATGGAAATATCCTGACCTTCCTTAGTCTCTTCGGTGGGCACAGTTGTAGGTTCTGAAGTCTGCATTGTTGCTGATGCCTCCTCCACATTCCGTTGCGTGGCCACTTCCTGTTCCTGGCACTTTCTCTCCATTAGCTTCGCGATGCGCAACTTGGTCTCCCTCTTCCGCTGCTATGCTACGATATTTTCTAGTTCTACCAAGTCCAGAGAGTGCCACTCCAGAGACCATGCCACCATTACATCGAAAATTTCATCGTCCATTGCAATGAATGGAAGCTTCACCCACGTTCGGGCTGGATCCTTTTGCGCTTGGATATACAGATTATGCATATCCGCCTTGAATTCTACCGCACTTTGCAAACTGTTGTATACCATCAGGGACAAACGCGACCTGCGGTTGATCCAAGTTCGGATGCTCGCCTCCATGAACATCCAAAACACCTTGATCTCAGAAACCCTTGTCACATATTTCGTTGCCCAGAGCGAGGTGTACCTTATGGCTTCGGGTAGGTTCCTTTCAATGGTGGGAGATTGGCTGTCCGGCGGCAGCTCCCCGGAAACCAACATGATGGATAAGAGCAACCACGCGTAGTGGAAGGTCTTACCCTGCTCCTGGGCTTCCCTACAATTCGTCAAAAATTCATCGCAGAGAAACTGCACCCAGTTGAATTGGACCCCCTCTGCACACTGCTCTGCCAATGCAATTACAGATGCTGGCACCTTGTCTGCGCGACATTTCCTCATAAGCTTGCCGACCAACAGCTGGGTGGCTACGCGCACCCCTTTGTCCTTGATGCTCACTATTACATACCCTCGCTTCCTCTTCTCCAGCTTATATTTGGCCTTCATAGCTTCTGCGAGGGCCAAGTCGCTGCTCTTTCCTGCTATGGTTGCAGATTGTTCCTTTAATGGGCAACTGAGAAATTCGGTGAATTAAGTCGGCCATGATGGGAATCGGCTCCTCTGGCCAGAGATACCCATCATGTACTAGACACAGTAGCTGCCGAACGACAAAGATTGTGACAGACGCATGGTGGTAGTGGGGTATCCACCGTAGATGTAGTAACCCTGCCTTCTCCACACCGCGTAACCATTTCTGATGTAATAATTGCTCCGCGGCCAGCTGTGGGAACTTCTCGCTGTCCGTGAGGTCCCAGTCTTCGAAATTTATATTAGGTACCCATCCCAGTAGCAGACCTTTAAACCTTATTTCGTCCGGAAGAAGCGGGGTATGGAGTGCACTCTTCATGGTCTCCAGGTCCTTTGGTATCTTGGCTATTCCTTTCCATGGGAGGATGTAGTGGGGTAACTTTATTGCCGAAGGTACTTGGGAAACATTCTCTACCTCATCGTCCTGTGCTTCAATTTGGGCGATCAGGGCTTGCAAATCTTCCTCCTCCTCTTCGGTTTCCATGGTAACAACTTTTCCCTTCTCTGCCATTGATAATTGACTAAATCGTGGGTTCTGTGGTGATACCTAGATTGGCCCCGTTGTCTACTTGTCTTTCTGCGGTTGCGACGTGCGGGGGGACTTTAGAACCTCTAGTGTGGCTGCCGCCTCTCCAGGCTCCTCCTGGGTCACACGGGGCTCTAGGGTAACTTCCACGAATCTCACTCTGGTTCTCGCAGCCGTCATCGTTTCTATGCTGGATTTGTTCAGTCGCATACTCATGGGTGACAAGGTAGCTTGGTGCTCAATGCTCTGTACTGGCTCAAATCTTAAACAACCAAGTGTTGCCTCGAGGCCACCCCAAGGGATTTTATAGTAACATTTGAATTTGAATTCGACCATTCCCTCCACTTCTGAGTCATTAATACCTTCTTGGCGCCAAATTGTCCCGAATCTAGCTCTTAATTTCTGTCTTAATCGCCCGCCGCCTGCTCCTTTTCACCTAAACTCGGACATATTGTAATGAAGAATGACACCAATGGTCTCTTCCCAGCCTACTGGCACAGCAACGCAACCCATCATGCATGACTGCGACCCCTGTAACATACTGACCCTGTGTGGAACCTCCTTTCCGCGCAGCTCTCCTGCAGACTAGTTTATAGTCCCACATCCTCTTTCAACTGCTTGGAGCAGTGAGACTGTGCTTCCTACAGATAGCCAGGTGGTCGCACCCCCGGTGTGAGGCTTCAATTTTCCTGCTAGCTCGGGCCACGGGCACCCTTCAAATACCCTCACATCTGTTAATGCGTGACGTTCTTCTTTTTATGGTACGATCCCTTGTTTAGTAAGGTGCGGTCGTGACCATGTTAGTAGGGTTGCAACTCCTTCTAATGCAGTAGTAGGGTTGGCTAGACTGGGCCCTATCATGCTTAGTTTCTCGTAGCCTGCTTTCGCGACTTCGGTTCCTAGTTCACTAATTTCTTCATCCAATATCACACTTTTCTTCCTCAACCATGCCCAATCTTCATCGAGTTCGTGAAGTTTCAATCTCCCTCACCGAATGGCTTCCTGTAACTGCCTAATTCTTTTACCCAGGTCCTTGCGTCTTGTCCCAATTGCGGGAGCTGTGGCCTGGGGATTCTTTTCTGCTCTCCTATTTTTGCTTATTGTCCTAGAGGCCCATTGAACCACTGGTATGCGCAGGTCCTAGCCAGTTCCTCTCGCCTGGTGAACTTTGTTCATGACTCCGCCTAGCTTTATGAAGGCTCTAACGTGGAATGTTTTTCGCTTTTCCTGTGCTGCGTCAGGTTTTGATTTTTGATCCTCAATGTAGGACATGCTTGCACAGCACACGACTGCACCCATCGACATAGGTGGGTGCGCAGACTGCTTCGTCCTGGCTGCTCAGTTCGTGTTCATTGTTGGAGAATCCCAAATTGTAAGTGCATCCATTTTATACATTCGCCCCACTTGCCGATATTATTCTGGTGTGTCTTCCACCATCGTGCGGGTGTCACGTGCAACACCCATTCCATCGCACAGTACCACTGCTGTTCCGGTACTTCACTTTCAAATTTGTCAAAAAATTCATCTACTCCTGTTACCCCATCATATGTTGGCAGTTCCCTTGCTTCGGTCGTCACGCATAGCAGTGATCTAATCATCATGTTACAATTCAATGTTGTAACTTCGTGCAACTGATTCTGCCAGCGTTCTGTTTCTTCATCGGAATCTGAATACAGGAATTGTTGCGCTCCCATGAGATTCTCCAATCTGCTGTTGGATTCACTTGATCATGGTCTTGCACCATTATCTAGTAAATGCAATCCATCTCATCGTCGCTGTCCTCGTCGCGCACAGGTTCAGTGTAGTGCTCTCCTTCAGCTGGATCTAGCGGAACTACTACGCGAAGGTAATTTTTCTCAAATATCATCTTCCTCTTCTTCAGGTTGATGACTCCATTCATATCAGTGGCCCAATTGATTCCTAGGAACACAGGGTAAGGGTTGCTGTCATCAACAATCTCTATCACCTCAAAGTCCATCTGCATGCTTGCGCCTTCAATATCAACTGTTACCCCTTGCAACCTTCCCATGGGAAAAATATTTTGTTGGTTTTCCATCCTCAATTGAATAGGGGACCACTGTAATGCGGGCTTGCCCATACGTTCCCATGTCTGTTTTGATAACACATTCGCATCAGACCCTAGGTCTAGGATTACCTGGTCCATTTCATATTCACCAATCTGTGCCGTCAATCTCATCTCCCTCCCAGTGCACAATGTATGCTTTCCTAGTTTTCGAATGACGCGCGGTTCCCTTGATCCAGCACACCTAGTTATCAACTCCTGTAGTCCTTTAATTGCCTTATTATCACGTAGCAGTTTCATGCATGTATCTAAAAAGGTAGTTAGCATGGAAGGATCCATCCCTGTCTCTGGTGGATCCTTACTACCTGAAGTAGAGGCATCTGCAAAGCTCTTCTTAGCTTCCATAAACGTCTCCCTTGTGCGTTCCAAGTCAAACTCAGGTTTCTTTGTAGGAGCCTTGAGAACCCATGTATCTTCCTTGGGCTGCTTCCCCTTATCTTCCCTTGTGGCCGTGCCACTTTTGAGCATCATGTTCATGTTGGGGTATTCTTCGCGTAGTTTAGACCTCATCATTTGAATATTTTGCATTGGAGTAGGCTGAAGTACCCCTTTCTCGTGCATATGTACGATCAACGTAGGACAATCTACTGCTTCGTGATCAAAATGAGAACTGTACGAACAAGATAGTCTCATCAGGTTGGTACAATCGCAAGCATAGTGCCCTAGTCCTCTGCAATTGTAATAGATTAATTGTCCTTGACCCCTCCCTAGCCCCATTCCTCCTCGTCCTCGACCCTAGCCCTGAAATCTAGCGTGCACCATCCCTGTGGCTGGGTCGAGGCCTCGCGTTTCCATCTGCATTCTATATGCTAGGGTCCGCTCCATCATTAATTTGTAGCTGCGACAAGTGTGTTCGTCGTGGCCCACCGATCTACAAAAGTTACAAAACAACTACTACGGAGTCTGTGTATACTTCTGCAACAAATGATAGTTGTCCATCGTGTGCTTTCCTCCCACCTGACAGATCACGCACCAGAGCGCGTGCGCCACACTTGGCCTTGTCTGTGCATCTGGTCTCAACGGCATTCGCCACCCTCCTGCCAAATAGTATGCGAATACCAAACAATGATCCTTATCATGGCCCTGGCCTTTGCATTTTATACTCCACACTTCCTCGCGCGCCTCCGGCCGCGGTACCCTATCTTGCTTCAAGCTCTGCATTTCCAAGCAGAGGTTTTGTAGTTGCACATGGATCTGTTGGACTCGCAATCCCGAATCCTGTATCGGTGTTTCATGTAACCTCATCACCATTTCCAATGCTTCTACCTGGGTTGAAAGCTTCTGCTGTGATAGCGCTGTCCTTAGGTGTGGTGTCAAAGACGCCACAAACCACGCACGGTGCTGCACATCCGTTAGCGTCATATTAGCCTTGCGGATCATACTCTTCAGTCTCTGATCCAGATCCCAAGGGGTCTCACCTGGAAGCATTGCGATCTCCTTAAATCCGATGATTGACTGCGTCTCTGATTTCAGCCGGCTAAATTCTCTATTTAGTGCATTCTTAATCTCCACTATTCCTACATTTGGGTGATCATTTGAGTGTTTGATATACCACGTCAATGCGTGATCCTGCAGCACGCTCACCAATGTAGTCTTCTTAATGTCATCGTTCGTAACCCCTTGTGCTTCCCACACTGCTCTTACCACAAACCAGAACTGATCTGGGTCTTCATTTCCTACTCCTCTGAATACGGGTAGCTTAATCGCGCTCACCATGTTGAACCGTGGGGGTGGGGGAGTGTTACACTAAAAAATGTCACCATGGCTATTTACAGTTGGTATGGATCTATCAACAGTCATACTACCCTCTTAAGCAAGTCTTATGCCTCTGCTATCCATGTCAAACTCCAAGAAAGAGAGAAAGTCTTTATAAATATGTTTATCTCTGGGTACGCAGGTTCTCTCAAACCTTGTCTGCGAGTACGCACCTATTGTTCATAAGGTCTGCGTCCAAGGACGCTCTGTATCTAAAGGGGCAGGTGCGTCCCTCTGAAAAGGTTAAAATGCGCAAGTTTTATCTTTAAAAACTTACTTGTGGTCATTTCTAGAGCATTCTAGAAGGTTGTTTGACGTGTATTGAGCGCCTCCAGATGGTTCATGCACTCCTACCAAAGAGGAACTTATCCCATCAATAAGGGAGTGATCCCATCCAAAGAGGGGACTATCCCATTGATGGTGGACCTGATTAACTTCCTCTTGAGCGTTATAAATACAGGCATTGGGCCAGAAGGAGGGAGGTTGAAAGCTATAGATTTCTAAGGGTAAATGCTGCAGGAATTAGGACTCCCATTTAGAAGCTTGTGAGGAGAGATTGTCATCTTTACTTGTTCTATTTGGAAGTGGGTGAGCTTTGTCAAAGTAGAGGAAGACTCTTGTGGACCCTGGAAGGAGCTTGCACAACACCAAGGCTCAGGTTGTAATGGTTCCTTTTGATTACCTTTAATGCAAATTGGTCCATTCTTCTCAATAACTTGTTGTTAATGGGTTATTTCATGTACTCCTTGGTCTATATGTTGAATATGCTTTGTTTTATGTTATAATCAGGTGCTATTTAATTGTTTGACTGTTGGTGATTACAGGTTTTGGAGAAAAGGAGGAGCTCATCCAGATCAACAAAGCTTGGACTTCTACAACAGCGTTTGGACAAAGGTAAGAACGAAACACTTGATTTCTCATATCATAATGTATGTTTAGAGAAGGATAGCTCCAGTTTGTTTTGTTTGTCATTAGAATGTCTTAGACTTCTAGGAAGGTCAGTTGTGTCCGCACCCTTGACTGATTCCGTGTGACAGGGAGTTGGGGTGGGTGACGATGGGGTTGAAGAAGCTGAAGCGGGTGATGGCATGAGTGGAGGTGATAACTACGGAATGCGATGTCTTATTAAACTGACCGCACTCCTCGGAGAAACCCGAGCGCACTCTTCCTCGCTCACTTGTGGAGGTGAAATTAAAGGACTGTTTCCTAACCCTTTGATACCTTTGTAGACCTTTCCACTTCGCATCGTTCCAATCATTAATGTATTCGCATCACCCGTTTTTCACATAACAACATCTTAATCCAGGTATTCAAATATTTGATGTACTTACCTCGCGGTCCCTTGAGAAAATGTCTTTCTGCTTCGCTGTAGCTTACAATCATGTCTATCACAAATTCAGTGATAAACCCTCCTATTATCTGGTCGAGCCAATGGTCTACAGCTCGCGCGATCTTATCTTCTGATGCCTCTAGTTTGCGATCTAAATCCGGATTCCACACTATCACTTGATTGAGCTTATACCTTTCCTGGCTGTTGGCTAGCCTTGCGATCCAATCATACAGCTCTAAAGAGAAGGACGCGAAGAAGATCTCGTGGATTTCCGTATATATGTAGTGATCCAGCCACCTCTTCTCGGATATCTGTGGAGTTCTGTTTTCCTGTGTCATGAACTCGTGAAGCTTCTGATCCAACCAATCTTCAATTTCCTTCTTCGTAGGATTCCAGTGTTCCGACATTAGACATCCCTTAGGCAAATCCTGGTCCCAACAATGGAACCATTTGTTGGCTTGTTAGGGCCTCATCCAGGTTCAGAAGTGTTTTAGCTGAACAAATCCTAAAACTACTGGCCCTTTCGGTAACAGTCCCCAGAGCGCGGACTGAGGTCTCACCCAAGGTAGTATGGGAGGGTGCTGGAACCAAGTTTCTGCACCCTAGGAATGTCTTGATGAGGTCTGGAAAGGTCACGAATCAATCCTGTGCACTTATGCTACTCCACGCAACTGTTTGACCTTCACGCAGCTCTGTATAGAGTGTAAAGAGGCGCTGCCTAGATAATTTATCCTTATGGTGTTATTATTATATATCTAACTAAATTTTGTGGGCCCAGTATTCTTATTTACTCATTTAACATTTATAACCAGAGCGCGCAATCATAAACTGTAAAGAGATGCAAGGATATAACTGAAACATAAACACACAGATCAGATGCAAAATATTTCAAAATCAACTTATCTTTTATTAATCCTTTTATTCTAGTACAATCCAATTCCACCCTACGCACTCAGCTGCAGGGGTCCGCGCACACAGCTGCGGACTTTACTAGGCCTCTGCGCACACAGTTGCAGAGCCTCTTCCTACTCCTATAACCCAAGATTCGGACTTAAAGACTCAGAGCGAATATCACATTAAAAACCCATAACACTTGAACTCGAGAATAGAAACTCACTTCTACACTTAGAGCCTAGCTCTATTTATACATTCCCATGGGCAGGCCGACTCACTTTACATTACCTTACATTATTTGAGGGTGGACAACTCTTTGACTTGACTCATTAGAATTCATGCTTTGTGCACTTCATGGAGCCTTTACAATAACATTACCCAAAATTGTGGGCTTTAAGCCCCAAAAGCATTACGCGGGGGATCTGCTGCCAAACAGGGACTACGTGAAGTGGGAGAGTATTCCGAAGGAACGAAGAAGCAAGTTCTAAATACAGTCCACTGTTAGGATCATCTGATAGCGACGACGAAGTTAATATTCTAAGAAAAATGTGAAGTGTACTATAGATCGTAAGTTAGTGTATCGTAGGGACACTTTATCCATTCACTCCACCTATGCCTCCACCTCCACCCCCACCTCCATCATTGAACATGGAAAATACATTGAAGATGCCTGCGTTCAAGGGTGTGGGAATTGAATACCTCCAACAATTTTAGTTCATCGCAGATGCTGTATGGAAGGCACAACAAATCACTGATGATAATATGAAGAAAGCGCAACTAATCACAACACTGCAGGACAAAGGACTGAGTTGGTACATTAAATTTTGCACAGATAAACCCAAAGCGACTATGCTAGAAACCTAGCAAGTGCTAAATAGTGAGTTTAAGCCCAAATATCATGCCCAATCTGTAACAGAGCTCAAGGAGATTCAATAGAGGGGAAATGAGTCCACATGGGACTCTGATAAAAGACTAAAATGTCTAATTCAACAGGCTAATATGACCATTACAAATACTCAACATAGAGTCTGGTACATTGCTTCGCTCCTACCTCATCTGAGATTACCATTGTCGCAACAGAAAATAGGAACACAAGTAGAAGCAGTTGAGATCACCATGAGATTAGAAGCTTCACCCGTGCAAGATACAAATATAGGGTACAACAGATTCAGTCGCAACTGACGAGCTTGCACATGGAGTTGCAGAGCTTGAAGAAGGGAAAGGAAGTCCAACTCAAGGTGCATGCATAAGTTTGGTGCATGAAGTGCAAAGGCCAGGGTCATGACAAGGACGAATGTCCTATTTATCAAAATTAACTTATTGGGGGAGGTCTTGTTCCTCTAAATCTAGAAAATATCGCCGAACCAAGCGCAGGGGTAGCCTTGTGCTACACTATCTTTTAGATTGCTAGGAAACACACGATTGACAACTTTCATCTCCTACAGAAGTTCGTGCAAACTCCACAACAATTGTTTTGTACTTTTTGTAAATTAGTAGGGCATGATGAGTGTAATTGTCGAAGCTATGAACTGATGATGGAGCGGACCCCTACATATAGAATGTAGATGGAAAATCGGCCTCGGGATCAGGGTGCAGGTGTAGCGCTTGGAGGATTCCAGAGCTGAGTAAGAGGATGAGGAGGAGGGGCTGGAAGGGGTCACAGACAAGTCATTTGTTATAATTGTGGAGAAGCAGGTCATTTTGCGCGTGATTTTTAGAACCCAATGCATCCCTCCTATCAGTATTGCCAACAATTTGATCATGTTATAGAATATTTCCCGGTACTAATAGCCAAGGTACAAGAGCAAAAGGTTTAAACATCGATGCAGAATATTCAGATGATGAGTGTTAGTGTCAGTCAGTTCAGCCTGTCACATTGATCAAATATGATCTTACAAGGTGTTGTTAGGGTTTTAAGTCAATTTTTTGTCATTTTAGTGAGTCTTCAAATAAAAATTTGATCATCGTCTAGTGTGTCTAGGGATATTTCCACTCTCTCAATAATTTCATATGCTAGTCACTTTCATTGCTCAGTTGAGTCTACCATCATTAAAACATCATTAAAATCACTTCAGTCACATCATCATGGTCTCCATTCAGCTCAGTCTCACCATTAGGTCATTAGGGTTAAGGTCACAAAATCAGTCATTTCATGTATAAATCCGGCAAATGAGGAGTGGAAATAGGTAAATTTGTTCAATAACACTTGATTTCAAATGCAATTTATGTTTTTATATGTAATAATGTTCCTAAAGCTCTAAAGTTACAAGAAGAGGCCTGTTGATGGTGCTAGACCCACTAACATTCAGGGGATCACCTTGGTATGAAGTCCCAACTAGACCTCACACCTTTTGGTGTGGGAGTCCCATTCGGTATGATGGCCCGGTTGTCATTATCTTAAATATTTTCCTCAGCTCTTTCTTGTTAGCATAGTAGAGTGGTCTGCTTTGTCTTGGAGTAGTGAGGTTCGCGTGCCTGGTGATTGCTAGTGTTACTTGTGTCAATGGTTTTTTCACTGTAGAGGGAGAGGGTGGGAGTGAATCCCAAGTTGGATGGGAGGAAGCCCCAACTCTGTTAGGAACACAAAACACAACATGACATGCACAACTTCCGGAAGAGCAGTCCACATGGATGTGGCAATAACAACACATAAAGAAAGATAAAACGTATAACACACAATGAAGGAGTCTGCGTGAGTGTGACGGTTGTTATAGAAAATTTACGTGAAAGGTCTGTTTGATGTCCGGGGAGGTAACCAACACGGGCAGGACAACATTAACAACTCATACAACACATTTTCATTAATATATATGTATTATAACAATTGAATGAGTTCAAGTGTTAAACACAGGTTAAAACAACATGCATTACAAGTGTTCAAGATTAGTCTTACAAAAATTACAATACATGTGTGAAAATGTGCTGGCCTATTAGCAGGCTTCTAAATTAAGAGAAAGTTCCAAGACACATCGTTACACCATACATCACTAACCTTGTGGGTGGGGTGTTGGAGCCACTACTTACTCCTCAAAGAAAATATTATAGACTCTCAAGGCTATGTGGGAGGAGACGAGGTGAAAAGTCCTTTACATGGACAAATGAGGGGGTATTTATAGCCAAGGGTGAAAGTGGCCCTTGTGGCTGTTCGACTACCCTCATGATTGTTTGAATTCCATGACCTTTCAACTTTACATGACTCTTCGTATGACAAGTGGGTCTCTTGGACTTCCACGTTACATTAGATTTATTGACAACATGGCCCACAGTAGAGATGTGGATGACATGACTCAGGACAAGGCTCGACATGACAATGCTGGTACATTCATTGTGCTGCTGGTGTGCATGTCAAGCTGTAGTGTTGTTAGGTGATGGATGTCCTCATGGTGTGTCACAACTTCACCTCTGCATGGAAAAGTGTGCAGAGCCTTCGATGGTCATTGGGTTCGCTTGATGTTGCATTTGAACATTTCCCCTTGCTTGTATGTTGGCATGCTTGACAGGTTCGTCCATTTGCAAAAAGTGCATGTTCATCTGTCTGTTTGTGTGCAAAAACATCCTTGCATGTTCGTCCATCCGTCCATCTGCAAACACATATTTTCATGATCGTCTGTTCGCGAGAACATCTCTTTGCATGCATTGTTTGTTGGTCTGTTGGGGAACATGTCCTTCTGCATGTACTCCCTTTGTTCATCCCATCCTCTGTCGCACCATGTTTGTTCGTGTACCTGTATTTTCAATCACTCATGATGAGACAACATCTTATCCATAAACCTCCTAGTCTACCATGATGATTGATCATTTCGGATGCAGGTGACTGGGAGAGGAGACAAGTTTGCGAGGTATGAGTTGGGATGGAGGCTCCGGGCACTGCTAGTGAAAAATACGCAGGAGTCACTGGGTGATGGAGACGAGCAATCTGGATTGACAGTGACTTTTTACGGGGTCTGGATCAGTTGGAGGGAAAAACTGCACAAGTTTTGAGAGGATAAGTCCAGTCTGCGGGAAGGCATGGCAGACAAATTTTGTGCAATTAATGGAAGGAGCGGGAAATGGGAGCCTGGTAGCCAAAACTACGCAATTCTTGGAGGGAACTGGTAGCTAGCTGTCGGGACACTGGCAGTAAAAACTACACAATTCATGGAGGGAACTGGCAATCAGATGCTGGGACATTGGCAACAAAAACTGTGTAATTCCTGGAGGGAACTGACAGTATGTTGCTGGAGCTTGGCAACAAAAATTGCGCAATTCCTCGAGGGAACTGGCAGTCGATTGCTGGGTGTTGGTAACGGGGAAAAATGAGCTGATGCTGGGAGGCTGGCTTGCTGATCACCTCTGCACAATTTCTGAGCTGAGTGGACTGCTGGGTAGCAGAGGGCTTGCTCATGAAAACTACACAGTTTTTGGGGTGACCAGCTGGTCGACAGAATGGAGGGATGGCTAGAAAAGTTGAGCAATTTTCTGAGGGAGATAGGGATAAGAACTTGTTGTCTATCTGACTTGTCTCTGTAGTTTTATCAGTGAGAAGAGAGGGAAATGTTTGCAGCCTCTGTACAATTTTTGAGGGGAGTCAGTCCCGGGTTGACTGTTGGGTAAAACTCTCAGGTTGACCAACATGAAGGTTGATTATTTGCTTGTGGGCAACACAACTTGAAATGGATTGCTTGGTGCTTCTGTGTTATTTTGGGTGACAGTCGATTAAGTCGATGGAGGGGTGGAGATATGGCTGTTAGAGGGGAATCCGATCGTCAAAACTTTAGCAAAACGACGAAGTGTGTGAGTGAGTGAAAAGATGCATACGTGAGCTTGCAAACACACACTTACATGACTTGATGATGAGACGACTCAAACCATCTAGACACATATGCTCAACATGACTTATTGATGGTGTGAGCGACAAGTGCAATGCTTGTGATTGATCTTTGGTCGACCATGACGATTCTTGTGCAACAGTGTGTATGAGTTTGTGTGTGAGCATGACAAATGTTTACATAGTGAATACAACATGTACACATGAAGTGAAGACCTTGTGTATGACCAAAACATGGTCGCAAGCATAACATTGACATCAACATGCAAAAGTTGTCGGTGGAATGATCAAGCAAGGTGGGTGCGAAGACTCACACGAGCTCACGGAGTGAACCTGAGTGTGTACAATCATCAAGTAAAAACTCTCAAATGAGGCTCCAAAATTGGATGCAAGCCAAAATTTTGGAGGGTGTTGCAGCCGCTACAACAAGATCCTAAGGCTACAAAACTAAAAAAGAAAGTGAATTGGTGAGGTGGGCCATCCTAACTCATTAATTAGTTAGACACTGAAAACAAATTATAAAAGCACATGGAGAAGATCTATCACACTCATTTGCACTTGTCTACCATCCTAGCATCGAGCTTCCCCCTCTCCTTTGAAAAAAAGTGTGCTTCCATAGCCCTCACTGGAAACAAATTAGCTCTTGCTGCGCATAGAGAGCCCACACTACGTACCTGGATAGCACGTTGCGCACAAGAGGCCTTCACTGCGCAGAGGGCATAGTTGTCCAAAATTGGTGTTTGACCACCAAAATCCATTTTTCAAATCTCCTCTTCAGTCATTTCATGCTCTATGCTCTATAATAAGTAAGTCTAATCATTTTCGTGCCCTCCTTTGCCTCATATGTCAAGAAATTGATCGAAAACTTCTTCTCCTAGGGTTTACATGATTTCATGGTTTTTATCTTCAAATGATAAATTTCTGCCCTAAACCCTAGATTCCTTGTCCCTACACCTCTATTTGCAGCTAATACACCTTCTCCATCCATGAAAAAGCCTTATCCCCTCATTTACTATCATTTTCCTCTAAACCTTAGTCTACCCTATATCTTTCTAGGGTAGGCCCAAGTTTTGGTCTTTTCCATCCCCTCCCCTCAATCATTTCCCAAAATTCCTTCTTCCCCTACTAACTGACATCATCCCCTACCCTCCTAAATTTCCTAAAAAATTTAGGCAACTCCTAAGTCCATCATACAACCTTATTCCCTCACAACAACAAATTTCACTTTTTTTTTCTTGCCTTTCACCTAGGGTTTGAAGTATGGAGCATGACTCATCACCATCAAAGAAGAGGAAGTACAACAAGGGGGGAAAGATACTAAGGTTTGAGCCCTCTAATTGCAATGAAATCACCTCCTCACCATTTGTCATGAAATTCTTGGAAGATGTTAATTGTTAGGGTTTTGTTAAAGAGTGCAGGAACTAGGTTACCATGAGAATCTCATAAGTATATTTTCCCTCACCTTGAAGGAAGAAAATATCACCATTGCAGGGATTTATTTCATGTTTTCAGTGGATTCCATATCTCAATCTACAAGCATACCAAACCATGGTGAAAAGTGGTTCAAAGGCATGAACTTAGACCTAGAAGAGTACAAACCTTACTTGAAATCATAATACAAAGGAGCTCACTCACATGTTTTTCCATTCAGATACTTGTTGGAGAGATATGCACCATTGATGAAGGTTTCCATGAATTTCTTCACATGTGAGGGCATATTTTCCAGGCTATATCAATACAACATAATATTGCTCATGCACTTTACAGCTGCCAAATCTCTCAATTTGTGCAGCTACTTGTAGAAGAGCCTAACCAAAATGTCTGAAAGGGTGAAATTGAAAGGAAAATAGCATGACCCAAACCTATTTCACCATAGCTTGATAAAGGTTATAGTACTCCATCAGTTAGCAGAGAAGAACATGACATAGGACACCTTCATTGAGGCAACCTTGAAAATGCATATAACCACTTCACCAAGCCAACACCAAACCATGTCAGCACAACCCATGTAGGTGGGGTCATCAAGAAAACATGATGTGGTTTCCAAGGAACCTAGTCTTGAGTTGACCAAGACATATCAGAGAGTTAGAAGGCTTGTGTTTTCTCCTCAAATTGAGGAAGGGGCCAAGCCTACTACATCAACAGAATAAGGATCACCATCACATCATGAGGTTTCTTTGCATGATGAGGAGCTCATTGAGCATGAATCTAACCTAGTTGATTTGGAGGCATAATATGAGCATCAAAAATTGAAATAAATCATCAAAGAGAAGAATTCTCAGATCATGGAGCCAAAGGAAATTTTGGCAAGGGCTAAATTCATCATTTCATTCCTTGAGCAAGAAAACAATCAACTTAAGGCAAAAAACTAGCCATGGAGAAAGAGCAATTCAAAGCCAAGAAAAAAGAGATGAAATCCAAGGAAGTGGTGGACCATGAGGACACTAAGTAGAATGAAGGACATGTGGCAAGGAAGAGACCAAGGAAAATGGGTCTTAGGAAGGCACTTCAGAGGGAAAGAGAGCAAAATACACCAATGGAAGAATTGACCTTTGAAGAGAGGATTACGATGGAAATAAATGAGGGCAGGGAATTTCGGCTTGACAAAGTCAATTTCCACCTTGAGAAGCTCCTTGAAAAGGCCAACATGGAAAACAAGTTGCAAAGGAAAATGGTCATCCACTACTATAAGGAAAATCAACTTTGCAAGGGCAAAATCAATGAGTTGAAGGTCCAACTAGATGAAACCCTAATCGGCCAAGAGGAGAAGGGTAAGTTAGATTTGCTTGTGGATGCATACATGGTTGAATAATATACCTCATCAGCCATCTCTGGACAAATTTTGGGAGGATTTGGAGAAAATTTTGTGTTTTGGTGCATACTAGTGCAGACTTGCAGTTTTTGGCAATTTCTGTCTAGGAGTGCAACGAGTTCACGGTATGCGGCTTCCTCAGGGCTCAAAGTGATGGAAACTCAAAATTTTTGGAAATATTATGACCCCCTATAAAAACCCATTTTCTCACTTTCCTATTCCAGGGCTCAGTTTTTGAGAAATTTGCAAAAAAGAGGCCAAAAATCACCTTTCTGCCCCTTTTTCCATTTTGCTGTGAACCTAGATACACCTTGGGCGAATGGCCATATCTCAGACACAAATGGGTCATTTTGAGTGGAAAAATACTCTAAATAAATCTACACTCTCCCATTTTTATGGAACATGATTCAGATCTGGATTTTGACTTCAGAAAGGCACCCAAAAATGGCCTCCAACAGCTCTCTGCGCACCTGGAAATTTATGAGATTTTTGTAAAAATTTCAGTGTGTAATTTTTGTAATACCTAGTTCGACTTTAGTAAAAGTAAAAAGAATGGTGTAATTGAGTAATATTACTGTAAATATGATGTTATAGCGGGTAATTAGTCTTGTTAAGCTGTTTTTATGTAAACTTAGGCCTCATTAAAGAAGAAAAACTCAAGTCAAATTCTAAATGAAGAGTTTGTATTCAACCTTCTCAGTCTGAGTTGTTGGTTGAGATATTCATGGGAATTGTTCCACCACTCATGGATTCCACCCCTGAGGGTGGGGAAACTATTCATTTTGATCCATATGTATCATTTTCTCAGTCAGAGAGAAGGGTTGGAATTTTGAGGAGAAAACTCTTGTAGATTGGTGCTTGAGCATTTTCAAGAAATCAAAGGAACAATTACAACTATTATCTAGGAATTCATGTGCGGTGAGTTTGTGATCTTGTATTTTCTCTGTTATAGTTTCATATGAAAGATATTCATCTTCTCTTTCCATCGATCAATTCTTCTGTGGTTTTTCCTTAAGTTTATAAGCATAATTTTTTTCATAAAGCTCTGTTTTGATGGGAATATCATTATGTGCTATTTTATTTCTTGCTTAATGAATTCATGATATATATGTTCATTAAGGCCTCTTATTTATTCTTAGCACTACACTACATTGACAAACCCTAAACCATCACAAAACTATTGCTACCTTGCTCCTTTATATCTTTTCTGCTGTTACCCTTTTAATCCTTTGACCTAGTTACCTGGTTTTCATCCCTTGTCCAGCATAAAAACCTTAAATTTTCAAAGCCTATCTAAGCCTAGCATATCTAGCCTAAAATAATTTTATATTCCAGTCAAATCTTTGGTTGTGATATCATAGAGATAGCCCTCTCTAGTTTGGTAGGGCTAGCTACCAAATTGAAAGCTTGGTATGTGGTTACCTCCGTCGATTCCTCTCAGCCTGGGACATTGTGGGGAATAACATTTTGGTTCTGTTTCCGAGGAAAGAAAGATCATATCTTCCTCGAGAAAGAGCGACAAGGATGCCATTTGATTGCTGATGGTGGATAATGATCAGACACAAGAAAGGCTGTGCATCTTTCACTTGGCAAATCCAGTGTCGAAGAATCCAAAGAATTACAATTCTCATGGCGACTCCACTGTTCAAAAACCAACAATTTGAATAACTTCTTGACGAATTAAATATTTTCAAAATGGATTCAACTACTTGAAGGTATGCTCCTATGAATCGTGCTCACGTTCTTGGTTTTGCGAATCATATTCCTTGCATAGATTGGAAACTAATATGACCAAATTCATAGATGGAAACAAGGATGAGCTATTATGCATATAATAAAATTTCATTGGCATATACATAAGCTCGGGATTAAGTTTCATGAGGATTGTTTGATGAAAATGTTTATGGATACCCTAGAAGGAAAAGCAAGATCATGGTATGAAGGATTGAAGCCATGTAGCTTATTCTCTGTTAAAGAATTCCACTCAACATTCTTTGACTTTTATGGAAAATCTCATCATTCATTCTTGTTGTTTGAAAATTGTTGTGAATCCTGTAAAAATTTCATTCAATATCTTGAAGATACTTTTGGTGATGAAGAATGTCTAGACTATGAGATCATAGAGGTCCTTTATGAATATTATTCTCAACAGAAAATAACAAAGAGTAGCTGCTTTGATACAAAGGATCATTCGCAACACACATTAACTCCTTTGCTTGAAGATGAAACAGATCTACATCCTAATAGTCAAGAAGAAATTGGTCCAAGTCAGAATTTTGAAATTGCATGTACAGAAAACTTAAGCAGTGAACCATCTTATGACAATGATCATCTACTTTTGCAAGGAAATAGTGAACAAGAAGTTGTTTTCCTTGATTCTTGTGACAATCAAATTGATATCCTTCCCATTGAAGCACATGAGGAATCAAATATACTTGAAGTGGTTGCTGCATTTAAAGTTTTCCATGAGCATCCAAAACCTTGTCTTTTGGATGAGAGGTATGAAGATAGTCATTCACTTGTTTTTTCAGATTGTTCTTTCTCTAAGTTTTTATTTCAAGATCAGGTTTGTGAAGACCAAGATGAGGTTTCTGATGAAATGTATGAACAAGGATCTCTAAACATTCACCACTCATATGTCTCTCCAACTCATCCATTTTCTGAAACACTATTTCAAGGGCAGATTCATGCAAATCATAATTTTGAATTGGCATGTGTGAAGGTTTTAGACAATGTAATTATGGCAGAGAATAATCATCAAACATTGCAAGAAGATTATGAAGAGGAGAGCAGCAATAAAGAAGAGGTTGTTTTAGAACCTCTTGCACATGATGATCTTCCTCTAGATTCAGAAAATGAAGAGTGTGCTTGTATTTCTTTTGACTTTCAAGATATGGTAATGTTCCAAATTGCCAATTTGTTGTAGCCATCTGGGAATATGAATTTTCTTGTATTTATGGATCATGAGCACATGTTCAGTGGACACTTGGAGTGGCCAATTTTTTTATTTATTTATTATTATTTATTATTATTATTTTTTTTTAAATTTTGAATTTTTATTTTGAATTTTGAATTTTAATTTTATTTCTTATTTATTTATTTTTTCTGCTTGCTCAAGGAAAGTACGATCATGATTCAAATAAGTAGCCATTTGCCGGATTGGTTACACTGGAGGGATCATTTCACATGATTGTATATATGTCTTCAGCAGGGGGCAATCATCATTAGGATTTGAAGCCTGAGGTGAAGGCCCTATGATCTCGATGATATGCATCCATAATTAAGTTCAATCAGTGTGTTTTTTTATAGTAAACTCAGTTAGTCGTTCAATTTTTAGTTTTGAGTTTAGTCTATGCCTTTTGACTTCATGCCCAATGGATAAGGCTACTTGGTCTGCGGTGTTCTTAACACCTCCTAAGGAGCTATCGTCCGAAATTGGAGCCAATGTTAGTGTAAGTCAGTTCAACCTGTCACCAGTGATCAAATATGCTCTTACAAGGTGTTGTTAGGGTGTCAAGTCAAAGTTTTTTCATTTCTGTGAGTCTTCAAATAAAGGTTGATCACTGGCTAGTGTGTCTAGGGCTATTTCCACTCTCTCAAGAATTTCATATGTCAGTCACTTTCATCGCTCACTTGAGTCTACCATCATTAAAAAATAATTAACATCACTTCAGTCACATCATCATGGTCTCCATTTAGCTTAGTGTCACCATTAGGTCATTAGGGTTAAGGTCACAAAATCAGTCATTTCATGTATAAATCCAGCAAATGAGGAGTGGCAATAGGTAAATTTGTTCAATAACACTTGATTTCAAATGTAATTTATGTTTTTATATTTAATAATGTTCCTAAGGTTCTAAAGTTACAAGAAGAGGTCCTAAGGCTACAAAACTAAAAAAGAAAGTGAATTGGTGAGGTGGGCCATCCTACCTCATTAATCACTTAGACACCAAAAGAAAATTATAAAAGCACATGGAGAAGCTCATTCACACTCATTTTCACTTGTCTACCATCCTAGCATCGAGCTCCCCCATCTCCTTTGCAAAAAATTATGATTCCATAGCCCTCATTGACAAAAAATTGGCCCTCACTGCACACAGAGAGCCCACGCTATGCACCTGGACAACACACATCACACAGGAGGCCTTCGCTGTGCACGGGGCATAATTGTCCAAAATTGGTGTTTGACCACCAAAATCCGTTTTTCAAAGCTCCTCTTCAGTCATTTCATCCTCCAGGCTCTATAACAAGTAAGTTAAATCATTTTCATGCCTCCTTTGCCTCATATGTCAAGAAATTGATCAAATACTTATTCTCTTAGGGTTTACATGATTTTCATGGGTTTGACCTTCAAATGATGAATTTATGCCCTAAACCCTAGATTCCTTGTCCCTACACCTCTATTTGTAGCTAATACACCATCTCCATCCATCACAAAGCCTTATCCCCTCATTTTCTATCATTTTCCTCTAAACCCTAGTCTACCCTATCACTTTCTAGGGTGCGTCTGTGTTTTGGTATTTTCCACCCCCTCCCTTCACTCATTTCCCAAAATTCCTTCTTCCCCTACTCACTGACATCATCCCCTACCCTCCTAAATTTCCTTAAAAATTTAGGCAACTCCTATGTCCCTCATACCACCTCATTCCCTCACAACAACAAATTTCACTAATTTTGCTTGCCTTTCAAATAGGGTTTGAAGTATGGAGCCCGACTCATCACCATCAGAGAAGAGGAAGTACAAGAAGGGGGGAAGATATTGAGGTTTGAGCCCTCTAATTTCAATGAAATCACCTCCTCCCCATTTGTCATGAAATGCTTTGAAGATGTCAATTGTTTAGGGTTTTGTCAAAGAGTACAGGAAGTAGGTTACCATGAGCATCTCACAAGTATATTTTCCCTCACCTTGAAGGAAGACAAGATCACCATTGCAGGGATTGATTTCATGTTTTCAATGGATGCCATCTCTCAAGCTATAGGCATACCAAAACATGGTGAAAACTGGTTCAAAGGCATGAACCTAGACCTAGAAGAGTACAAACCCTACTTGAAATCATAATACAAAGGATCTCACTCACATGTTTTCCCATTCAGATACTTGTTGGAGAGATATGCACCATTGATGAATGTTGTCATGAATTTATTCACATGTGAGGGCATATTTTCCAGGCTATAGCAATACCACATAAGGATGGTCATGCACTTTACAACTGCCAAGTATCTCAATTTGTGCAGCTACTTGTATAGGAGCCTAACCAAAATGTCTGAAAGGGTGAAATTGAAAGGAAAAGAGAATTACCCCAGCCTCTTTCACCATAGCCTGATAAAGGTTATAATACTCCATCAGTTGGTAGAGAAGAACATGACATGGGACACCTTCATTGAAGCAGCCTTGAAAATGCATATAACCACTTCACCAAGCTAGCACCAAACCATGTCAGCACAACCCATGGAGGTGGGGTCATGGAGAAAACATGATGAGGTTACCAAGGAACTTAGGCCTGAGGTGACCAAGACATATTAGAGAAGTAGAAGGCTTTTGTTTTCTCCTCAAATTAAGGAAGGGGCCAAGCATACTACATCAACATAACATGTATCACCATCACATCATGATATTTCTTTGCATGATGAGGAGCCCATTGAGCATGACCTTGAAGTAGTTGAATTGGAGGCGCAAGATGAGCATCAAACCTTGCAATAAGTCATCAAAGAGAAGGATTCTCAGATCATGGAGCTTAAGGACAATTGGCAAGGGATAAATTCATTAGTTCATTCCTTGAGCAAGAAAACAATCAACTTAAGGCAAAACAACTAGTCATGGAGAAAGAGAAATTCAAAGCCAAGAAAAAAGAGATGAAAGGAAAGGCAGGCGTGGACCATGAGCACACTGAGAAGCATGAAGGACATGTGGCGAGGAAGAGACCAAGGACAATGGGTCTTAGGAAGGCACTTCGAGGGAAAGAGAGCAAAATCCATCAATGGAAGAATCGACCTTTGAAGAGAGGATTACCATGGAAATAAATGAGGACAGAGAGTTTTGGCTTGACAAAGTCAATTTCCACCTTGATAAGATCCTTGAAAAGGCCAACAGGTTTAATAAGTTTCAAAGGAAAATGGTCATCCACTACTACAAGGAAAATCAACTTTGCAAGGGAAAAATCAAGGAGTTGAAGGCCCAACTAGATGAAACCCTAATTGGCCAAGAGGAGAAGGGGAAGTTATATTTTCTTTCTAATGTATCCATGGTTGCATAATATACTTCATCAGCCATCTCTAGACAAATTTTGGGAGGATTTGGAGAAAAAATTGTTTATTGGTGCATATTAGTGCAGACTTGCAGTTTTTGGCAATTTCTGTCTAGGAGTGTAACGAGTTCACGCTGCGCTTATTCCTCAACGCTCCAAATGATGGAAACTCAACATTTTTGGAAAGATTATAACCCCCTATAAAAAATTTTCCCACTTTCCTGGTCCAGGGCTCAGTTTTTGAGAAATTTGCAAAAAGGAGGCCAAAAATCACCTTTCTGCCCCTCTTTTCCCATTTTGTTGTGCACTTGGAGACATGTTGGGAGAATGGCCATATTGCAGACAAAAATGGGTAATTTTGAGTGCAAAAATACTCCAAATAAATCCAAAATCTCCCAGATTTGCAGAATAGGCTTCAGATCTAGATTTGGACTTCAGAAAGACACCAAAAAATGGCCTCCAAAAGCTGGTTACGCACCTGGAAATTTCTAAGATTTTTGCAAAAACTTCAATGTGTAATTTTTTGTAATTCCTAGTTCGACTTCGGTAAAAGTCAAATGAATGGTGTAATTGAGTAATATCACTATAAATATGATGTTATAGTGGGTAATTAGTCTTGTTAAGGTTTTTTTTATGTAAACTTAGGCCTCATTAAAGAAGAAAAACTCAAGTCAAATTCTAAATGAAGAGTTTGTATTCAACCTTCTCAGTCTCAGTTATTGGTTGAGATATTCATGGGAACTGCTCCACCACCCATGGATTCGACCCTTGAGGGTGGGGAAACTATTTATTTTGGTCTATATGTATCATTTTATCTGTCAGAGAGAAGGGTTGGACATATGAGGAGAAAAATCTTGTAGCTTTGTGCTTGAGCATTTTTAGGAAATCAAAGGAACAGTTGCAACTATTATCTAGGAATTCATGTGCAGTGAGTTTGTGATCTTGTATTTTCTCTATTATAGTTTCATGTAAAAGATATTAATCTTCTCTTTCCATTTATCATCTCTTCAGTGGTTTTTCCTTAAGTTTATAAGCATAATTCTTTTCATAAATCTCCGTTTTGATGGGAATATCATTATGTGTTATTTTCTTTCTTGCTTAATGAATTCATGATATATATGCTAATTAAGACCTCTTATTTCTTTTGAAAACTATACTACGCTAAAAAACCCTAAACCATCACTAAACTATTGCTACCTTGCTCCTTTCTATCTTTTCTATTGTTACCCTTTTGATCCTTTGACCTAGTTACCTAGTTTTCATCCCTTGTCCAGCATAAAAACCCTAAATTTTCAAAACCTATCTGAGCCTAGCATATCTAGCCTAAAATCCTTTTATATTCCAGTCAATTCTTTGGTTGTGATCTCATAGAGAGAGCCCTCTCTGGTTTGGTAGGGCTAGCTACCAAACTGAAATCTTAGTTTGTGGTTACCTTTGTCGATTCCTCTCAGCCTCGGACATTATGGGGGATAACAATGAGAGCGGAGCCTCGCGAGGGGGAACCTAGCATTAATATAGTGATGCGAAGTGGTATTTCCACTGGAGTAGATAAAGAAGAAAAAATGGAAACTAAAGGATGGGTACGCAAGGCTGCTAAGAAGGAAGTTGGATTCGATCTAAACCAGGCTAAGGAAACCTTTATGGAAGCCAAAAAGAGCTTTGCTGAGGCCTCTACCTCAGGAATTCAGGAGAAGTCTGGCGGAAACAATGAAGCACAGGATGTAGATCCTTCACTATTAGCTACCTTTTTGAAGACTTGTATGAAGTTGTTGTGGGATAGAAAGGTAGTAGAAGGGCTCCAAGAGTTAATTGATAACTGTATAGGTAAGGTCAAGACTCCTCCAGAACAACGTGCTGTATGAAAAGTGGGCAAAAGCAAGAAATGAATAGGTCATGAAATGAGGCTAACTGCGCAGATTAGAGAGTACGAAATGGATCAGGTAATTATCAATCTAGGATCTCATGTGAATATGCGACCGAAATAGACTTGGCAGAGAATGGGAAGAAATGCACTATAGTGGTCTCCTATCTAGCTACGCATGGCAAATCAACAAAATATCATTCCGATGGGGTGCCCGTATGGGGTTACGGTGGATATTGAAGGAGTGAGTGCCTTGGTCGAATTTGAAGTGATCGAGATAGTGGACGATAGTAATCCTTTCCCTGCACTATTAGGCATTGATTGGGCCTTCGATATGGATGCAGTCATTAATCTTAAAAAGTGCAGGATGACATTTGAGAGGAATGTGCTCCAAGTTATTGTTCCATTGGATCCAATTGAAGGTGCACGATACACGGGACCAGTCTGCGATTATGAAGAAGAGGACGATATAGACCAGATATATAAAATCACTACTCGTGATGAGGAATGGATCAATCCTACAACATATGGATGAATTACATGAGATAGACGTAGCTCATACACTTCAAATTCCAACAAAGAGCTTGAGCATTGGCAAAACATATTATGTGATGTCTTCTCGCTACACTGCAACATGATGACAAAATATTTTCGATCTGTATCCACAGAGGTATGAAATCTACCTCATTATGATGGTTTAGATGATGTTAATTTGTTTTTCGATAAGTTCTAAAGGGAGGTGCTAGAAGAACATCGGTTCCAAGCACTTGATCTGGCGCTACGCGCTACGCCTTCCCGTTGGTGGGGTATGCATAAAGACAGCTTCATCGGCTGGAAAGAATACTGGAGAATGATGTTGAGGTTCAGATATGCCAAGACTCGTATAACATAGAAGTACACTGGAAAATATGATCCACGCGAGCATCTGCGCAGTGGACTAAAGCATGGGGAGAGAAACCTCAACCTGAATGGGTGTGCATCTTTTGTAACAGTTTGGATACCATTCCAATGAACTGATACATGGAAACTGAGCTATGTCATGGAACAACCGACTGAGATATCCTCAAGGAAATTTTCCTGTTGACCTTCAACTTTGAGGATGGTTTTGAATGCATTGATGAGGCGCTACAAGAAATTAAGGCTGCAATCTTTAGAATGTTTGAGGAATTGGTAGAATGGGTTCAACTAGACTAGAATATGCAGCTGTGCCATGCACTGGAATGCTATAATGTGACTGCAGAAGAAGAAGAAGATGAACCTAGAAATATCAACATTTCAGAGTCTGAGGGACAATGTGCAATTGAAGGACCCAAAGAAGCAATCCCTGACATAACAGAGCCTTTGAAGACTATACAAGTAAACATTGGATTGGACACGCAACCGAAGTTTACAAAGATAGGTGACTATTGGGATGAGGATACAATTGATAAGGTCATGGAATTGCTACGTGAATACCAGGACTTGTTTCCCACCAAGTTCTCAGATATGAAGGGGATATTAGGGGACTTGGGCGTGATGAAAATTACTTTGAAGCCAGACGCAAAGCTTGTAAAACAATGACCCTACTATTTGAATCCCAAGTACAAGGAAAAGGTGTGAAAAGAGTTGGACAAAATGCTAGAGGTTGGGATCATTGAGCTGGTGGAGGAGTCAGACTGGGTAAGGCCTATGGTAGTCCAGGAAAATAAGCAACAAGATGAAATCCGGACATGCGTCGATTTGAGAAATTTAAATGATGCATGTGTCCACAATCGGTTTCCAACATCGTTTACAAATGAAGTCTTGGAGAATGTTGGAGGGAAGGATGCTTACTCGTTCACTTATGGGTTCGCGGGGTACCATCGGATCAAGATTGTGTTGAAGAATTGCAACAAGACCACCTTCGCTACGAAATGGGGGTGTTTTCAATACACGAGCATGATGGTGGACCCCACAAAGATAGCTATTATTGTCAATTTGGAGGCCCCGAAGAACGTAAAACCGTTGCGTGTGACACTGGGCCATACAGGGTATTATAGAAAGTCTATCAAGGCATATACGCAAGTCACAGTGCCAATGGAAAAAATGTTGAAAAAGAATGTGATATTCCATTGGGATGAAGAGTGTCAGAACAATTTAGACATTTTGAAGGAGAAAATGGTCACCGCACCCATTCTGGTGTTCCCAGATTGGAAAAAGGAGTTTCATGTTCATGTGGATGCTTCTTGTATTGTGCTAGGTGCGGTGCTGACCCAACTAGGTGAAGGTGATATTGATCATCCTATAGCGTTTGCAAGTAGGAAATTGTCTAAGGCGGAGAAGGACTACTCGACTACAGAGTGCAAAGGACTGGAAATGGTGTATGCATTACAGAAATTCTGACAGTATCTGTTAGGTAGCACTTCAATATGTATACAGACCATTCTTCTCTAAAATACTTGGTTAATAAGCCTGTGTTGGGGGGGAATATCTGTAGATGGCTGTTGCTCTTTTAGGAGTACGATTTTGAGGTGATTATGAAGCCTAGACGATTGAATGCTAGTCCTGATCATCTATCCCAGATTGAGACTAGTGATGAGCCTACTAGTTTGGAAGAAGGGTTGCCTGATGTGCAACTCTTTGCTGTTCATGTTGCAAACGATCACTTTGCTGATATAATCCAATTTTTAACAACTGGCACAGCCCCAAAGGGATATTCTACACAACAGAAGAAGGAGTTGGTGGTTCGCGTGATTGATTTTTCTGTGATCCCAGAGTTTGAATGACCAAGCATCCTCACAGAAGCACATGGAGGAGTAGCGGGAGGCCACTATGCAGGAAGAGAGACCGTGTAGAAGATCCTGTGCGCAAGACTTTGGTGGCCAACGATGCATCAAGATTTAAAAGAATATTGTAAGCATGCGATGATTTCCAAAGGACGGAGAAACCATCATGGAGGGATGAATTTCCCTTAAATCCACAGATAACTTTGCAAGTGTTTGATAAGTGGGCAATTGATTTTGTGGGTCTGATCTAGCCACCAGGGAAGAAGACTGGAGCGCGATATATTATTACAACAATTGAATACTTGACGTGATGGGCAGAAGCACAACCGATAAAGGACTGTAGCGCAACTACCACTGTGAAGTTTATTTTTGAATTTATCTTGTCCCGATTTGGCTGCCCTAAGATATTAATGAGTGACAGAGGCACACAGTTTTTAAATGAAACGATTGCCACAATGCTTGAATAATTCTAGGTTTATCATCAAAAGAGTATGACCTATCACCCTCAAGCTAATGGTACAATTGAAAACTTCAACAAAATCCTGGAGAGTGCTTTGACGAAGGTTTGCAACACGAATCAGAATGACTGGGATATGCACATAGCAGTAGTCCATTGGGCATATAGAATCAATTGTAAAAAGTTGATAGGCCAAATCCCCTTCAGATTGGTTTATGGGTAGGAGGCTGTGATTCCCATGGAATATATTGTGCCAAGTTTGCGGATTGCAACACTAACTGATATGGCTGATGGAATTGGAGGAGGATATGTTTTTGGCAGTATTTCACCAAGAGGTGCAAAAGGAGCACAAAAAGGCATGGCATGATTGACATATAAAGCAATGCACCTTCCAGGTTAATGATTTGGTATTATTATATGACAACAAATTTATGAAATTTCCTGGAAAGTTTCAAATGCATTGGCTTGGACCCTATGTGGTAAAAGAAATTACAGATGGTGGTGCAGTTCAACTCGCGAAACTGAATGGAGAATTGTTTCGAGGCAGAGTCAATGGCGGTTGATTGAAGTTG
Source organism: Pinus tabuliformis (assembly GCA_031772625.1). NCBI lineage: Eukaryota > Viridiplantae > Streptophyta > Pinopsida > Pinales > Pinaceae > Pinus > Pinus tabuliformis. Next base: position 947,082,922 of record CM062815.1, on the reverse strand, counting down.
TACAAGGGTGATCCTACCCTTGCGCAATGAATATGTGATGGCAGTCTTAGTACTCTAGGCAGCTGCAAGGAAGTACGAGACTCTAAACTACACTACCCAAAAAGTGGAAAGACAATGTAAGAGGACTGCGTGATGGAAGAAAGTAGGGCGCCAAGGGGAGCTACGCCAAGGTGGATGTGCCACAAAGGTTGATGCCATGCAGCCTGGTCCAAAAGTAACCGTTGGTAACACTGTAGATGATTGGATGGAAAAAAATCCGTTAGGAGGAGAGGGGAAGACACATTTATGGGGAAAATATTTGGAAATATGCTGCCAAAGATGAATTAATGATAGAAATTTGGAGGGAACGGTTGGATTCAAATTTGAGTTCACCTATAAATCTAATAGGCCGCCCCACATTCGAACACTTTGCTTCCAACAAGTTTTCCTTAAACTTTTCTTCCAGGACGAGTGCTGTATATCTGAGAAGGTTTGGGAGGAAATTCTAGCATAGCCGGAGTTTGCCAACTTGCCTGATTGGCACCATGAGATCATCTTTGAGAGAATGACTACCACTCCCCCTACAATGGAAGCAACGCCCTTTGAAGCCATACCCTTAGTTGAAGCCACACCCTCAGTTGAAGAAACACCCTCTGTTCCTATGGGATTTTCGACTACGATGCCTAGGTCTCCTAGACCTAAGTCCTCTGTAGCTGACAAGAAACAGAAGAAACCACAACAGGTTTCGGTGAGGAAATCACCATGAAAAATTCCCATGGAAATCCACCAGAAGGGGAAGATGGACAGAGCACAACAACCACATGAGCCCCTTGATTTGGATGAAGAAGAACTGTGTGGAGGCATCGAGGAGATGGATGCTGAGGAGGATGAGCCTATGACTCAGCTCCCAAAGTATATCCCACCACGCAAGGGCACAACTAAGGTGCCTAAGGATCCAGACAATGCCAAATTTATGGTCTCGACACCACTGCTGTCGGAGAAGGTGGTGTTTGAGGGCAAACTGTTGGGACGCATTATGATGCTCAAGCTGGAGGATTGGGATTTGGGAGATCATGAGAAATTCCCTCAGCTTGCACCGACCAAATACTTATCAAAAATCTATTATGAGGAAATTGGGGTTATGCGATTGGAACCTATGAAGTGGGTCATGGGTGTTGAGAAAGCGGGCCTCCTGAACATGCTATGGGTGCTGCACTTCAGTCACACCATCATTAACACTGTATGTGTCCAAAAGTTACTCACTTTGGTGCACGATGGGTGTCTCTAGCTGGGAGAACCCATCCCAATTACATATATGTTGATCCATCGGATCACTTTGCTGCCCTATCAAGGTGTGGATCCAGCAGAAGCATTTGGAGGGAAAACAAAGGAGAAGCAACTTGCATATCAGATGAAGAGTGAGTTCGGATTGGTTAAAAAGTCGTGCGGCTATTCCATCCACTCAATTTCATATCCCATGGTGAAATTCGCTGCGCAGATATTGGCGTGCAAGATCATGCGGAAGTGCCGCGTGGACGAGGTTCCAGCGCCCATGATCTCTTTGGCTGCGCAGTGCGCCAAAGGATTCTAGTACAACTGGGTTCAGTACCTCTGAAAGGAGTTCTTGGAGAATTGTTGAGAGGCCTAGGATGAGGGCAAGGCATTTCATTATGCATGGTTACTACTTTTGATTGCATTAGTCGCATGGAGGATGCCAGAGGACAACCAATTTCCTCCCCAATAATCTAAACTCCCAGAGGTTGTTATAGCTCTAACCCTGAAATATAAGATAATGCAAATAAACCCAAAAATAATATGAAATGATTCTTTATAGATCAAACCCTTAAGGTAGGGCAACACCATACATTCACTCCTTAAGGAAGGAGAACACTCCACAAGCCATATGTCTGTTCATACAATAATCCTTGACTCTTCTTCCATGTGGAGTCTCTAGCCTCTATATAGGCCTCATACATACAATATTATGGGTCATTACCATGGTTCCCTCTTACCATCAACTAATACCATGGGCCCATTACATTATTACTAACTACTTGTGGCCCCTTACATGATATGGGTTAACCACCTTATTTATTACTATGGCCCATCCCATTATTACATTATTACCTTGGGTACCTCCCTTGGTACCCCATATTATCCCCCCTAGGTATATAACATTCCACCCCCCTAAGCATGTTTCGTCCCCGAAACATGGGAAGAACACAAATAATAAGATCTACTCAAAAGAGTAGTCCACTGATACCATGCACGTGCATCTAGCCATCCAAGAGAAAGGTGAATCCTCGATCTCGCTGGTGCCTCGCTCGCTTGAGATGGAAGTTGACCATGGCAGCTCTTCTGTGTTGATGTGTAGTAGGTGGATCTTCGCTCCTCGCTATCCGTCATATGGGGGTTGTTGACCTTGTGGCTAATTGGTTGCCATCTTGTTGGTTGTTTTCTTGCAGGGTGATGTGGGTGATGATATGTTGAAGTTTTAACCCACAGTGTCTTTTTCTTTAATTCACCCTACTGTGGTGCCTGTTGTGGTGTCTTTTTTTCCAATATGACTTCAACCATTGAGCCCTCCTCTGATGTATTAACACCTATAACCTTTTCTGCTTCAGCCTCTGTTTGTGTTTGATTATCTATCATCACTGGCTCATCATCTAATATGTCAGACCCTGGAACATCTTCTCCTTCAGCCTCCTTGGACTCTACGTGTTTATTAATGGAAATATCTTGTAATGTAATTTTCTTCTTTTTATACCAGAGCTTTAGGAATTTCTTCTGCATATTAATATTGATAGTACCTGCAGATTCCATCCAAGGATATCCCAAAACAACATCCATATTATCCATATCTGAAGCATAAAAATCACCATGAAACACATACTTATCCATAGAAAGTTTCAAATCCTTGTAAATTTGAACATCCTCATCATCAACCTGTGTATTTTCAATTTGTTTTGCTAGAACTTGCAATTTTTTTTCCAAATTGACATTTATGAGATTTTGCTTGCAACTCAGATTTAGAGACACAATAATTTTCTCCTTCTGAATCAATCCATGAACTTGCAATAAAGAGACACCAGTAGAAAATAACCCCTTACATGTCTCATTCTTTTTTCTAGCATGAGATCATTTGTCCATAAGGAGTTTTTCAAATTCTTCATCCGAAAAATTGGACAACTGTTTGATGCCAAGTGAGTTCCACCATATGGCAGCCTCTTCTTTCAAATTAAGCCATAAGAAACTTTTCCAATATTTCGGATGGTTTTTCTTAAAATATTTTATGAATTCTTAAATAGTAGGACCATCATCTTTTCCTGTAAAATATAGAATCGCCATGAAGAGGGTTTGAGAAAAAATTCGCTTATTTGGCGAAAATTTGAAATTGTCACAGTTTAGTAAATATTGCTCATAATCCCTATTATGACCTATTTTTAGAAATGGAACAATCATTCTGCGTCTACCCATGTGATAGAAATCTTGGTCCAGGCACTAGAATTCTAGATCTACGCTGCAACTCTCTCGTCGTCACCAAAATTTCTGCAAAAAGAGCTGATTTAAATCAGCGATATTTCCCTCATCCGGACTCCGATTCGACTGATTTTTTTTTTGAAATTAGGTATTTTTTTACAAATATTCCAGATCTACAATTAGATTTTGCAGGTCATGTACCAGGACTTCCAGATCTGCGTCGAAAACTCGCTGCCTTGAAAAATTGTCTGCAACCTCACTGATTTTTAGATCAGCGATATCTCCTTCATTCGGACTCCGATTCAACCGATTTTTTTTTTGAAATAGGCTATTTTTTCAGAAAGAATATAGATCTACAATTATATTTTTCAGATCTTGCACAAAAATGTACAGATCTGATCTTCAAAGTCGCCGCCCTCGAAACCCTGCAAAAAATAAAAAATTCTCCACGGTTTGCCCAAGAAAGTGCTTTGATACCAATTGTTATAGCTCTAACCCTGAAATATAAGATAATGCAAATAAACCTAGAAATAATATGAAATGATTCTTTATAGATCAAACCCTTAAGGTAGGGCAACACCATATATTCACTCCTTAAGGAAGGAGAACACTCCACAAGCCATATGCCTGTTCATACAATAATCCTTGACTCTTCTTCCATGTGGAGTCTCTAGCCTCTATATAGGCCTCATACATACAATACCATGGGTCATTACCATGGTTCCCTCATACCATCAACTAATACCATGGGCCCATTACATTATTACTAACTACTTGTGATCCCTTACATGATATGGGTTAACCACCTTATTTATTACTATGGCCCATCCCATTATTACATTATTACCTTGGGTACCTCCCTTGGTACCCCATATTATCCCCCCTAGGTATATAACAGAGGTAGCGAAGTTCACTTCGCTTTGGGCAACAAAGGACCTTGTGCAAGTCAAAGAGACTAGGATGTTATGGGTACTGGTGGAGATGGATCTGTGCACAGTGATGAGACAAAGGCCAAGGTTGTCACCTACCTTATATGAGCAGTATGAGCCTTATGTCGACTTCAAGACTGACTTTCATAATGTATCTGTTTGCGCCAGAAGGGATCCGAAGAAGATATGGCACAAGTTGCCTTATCTTGTTGGTGAGGTGGATGTTGCAGAAGTTGTAGGTAAATGGCCAGGAGAGTGGCTTTACCCATCAGATCTAGGTGTAGGAATGAGAAAGGAAGCAAAATATGCCACCGCGTAGACCTCAGCAGCAGAGGCACAGAAGGAAGCCCAGAAGGTCACTGCTCGGGGGAAAGCTGCGCAATAGAAAGAGGCTGCAGCTAAGGAAGATGCTGTCAAGGTAGATACTGACAAAAAGTGAGTGGCCTAGGAAATCATAATTGAGGTTGCAGAGTCTGAATCTCAGCACACGCGAGACCAAGAAGGTTCCAATACAATGGAGGGTGGGGGGCGGAGCAGGGAGCCCCCTTTATGGTCAGGAAAAGAACAAAGAAGACAACTTTGGGGTTGTGGAAGAAGAAAACATTGACTAGATTCTCCCAGGTGGATCCGTTAGTCTTCACTGAAGGGGACTTAAATGAAATTGGAGACAAGTTCTGGGACACTACAACAAAACTATTTGAGCAGCAGTACCAACAATCTCTGGGAAATGTACAGAAGGATCTCTGTGATTTGTAGATCTAGACAGGCTGACTGCAAGCGAGCATAGGTCAAGCGAGTGAGATTCATGTGATCCTACATCAAGCAAGTACGAAAGTATTGGAAACAGATCAGAATTTGGATATCCGTGTGATTTAGTTTCTATATGGGACCCTGCGCGCCAAATCATAAGAGGCCAACACCTAGCTTTTGTAGGTCAAGAGTGTGGGCATCAACCTTGTGGCACCCCCAATCCAAACCCTACATGAGTTGCACCAAGGAGTATCAGATGAGCTTAGGGTAAGGGAGAAGCACATTCTATTGGTGATTAATGAAGTCAAAACAAACAATGCATAGATCTTTGAAGAAAAGGCACATACATTGAAGGAAAAGGAAGAGATTGCTATGCGCAGCCAACACTTAGAAGCAACTATTACACAGGAATGTAATGAGCTGCCTAAACTTAACATTGCAACTGATGAAGCACCAACATAAAAGATCCAGAAGCTGGTCGTAGAGGTCAAAGAGTCCAAAGATGAAATCAACTGAGTTTGATTTGAATTATAACTACAGATTTTAGAGCTGCAATTGAAGCTGCAACCGACAACTCCGCCAGAGGTTCGAGAGCAGCACGAAGCTGCTACAAGGAAGGCATGGCCACACTAGACGCAACGGTCAAGGAATGCACAAAGTTGTTCAAGCAAGCCATGGAGTTATGGAAGTCTCTGCAGGAGGACCCCACTCTACAGAAGATTGGTGCAGACCTTAGAGAAAAACAATGACAATTCGATGAGATTAGATCAATTGCACACACTTTGGCGCCAATACAATGGTTCAAAATACTACAGGAAGGGAAGAAACTTCAGAATGAAATTGAAGAGCTGCGCTGAAAAGAGGCCATTCTTATGGAAAGAACATAGCATTGGATAGAGGGGGCTAGCCAGCTCACTTTTTTGGTGCAAAGCAAACTAAAGGGAATGCAACGGACTCGAAGGAAAATGGGCCTCATGGTGGAAGGCCCTTCTATAGAGAAATTAGTTGAGGAAGTGCAGCAAGGAGCTACACAAGGAACAACTGATCCGTAGGTTTTGAAGTTGGAATTCCATGAAATATAAGAGAATATTGAAGTGCCAACTGAGTGACTCGAGGATGAGTCACCAAATTGTGTTGAGGGCCTGTTGGGATGGGGTCCCTGGGGTTAAATTTTGTATTTCCTTTTTGTAAAAATGTAAAGTCTCCGCGATTTGTGGAAGCGGAGCGCGAAGATAGTAAGAGTCAAAGGGGCTTTAGTCCCTTAGGTTGTTAGGTGTTAAGAAGGTTTTGAGACCCACCCATGGTCCATAGACCATGGTATTGTAAATGGAAAGGCTATAAATAGAAGAGTCATAGCAAGTCTAGAGAAGCATCATAAGATAGAAGATCATTGTTGGGGCAAGTAAGCTAAGGCAAGAAAGTCTGTTTCCTGTACTTAGGCAAAGGGGAAGGCTCCTGTAGCTGAGTGCACGGAGACCTTGGTAAGTCCGCAAGCTGAGTGCGCGGGCCCCTACAACTGAGTGCGCAGGGAAGGAAAGTCTGTACTTTGAAATATCATCTAATAAAAGACAATTTTGATCCATACTTTGCGTATCTGCTTATCTATATTTACTTATGCAATTTATGTGTTTTCACTATGTATCTGAAAGGATATGAATAAAATTTTATTTAAAACGTGAAAGTGGTAGATCAATATAAATTATGCATATTATGACTAGTTAATGGCCTCCATAAAGATATAATTGCTGTGTATGAGATTTATTGCCATTAACTGTTCTAGAAGGGTTAGGGTTTGCAAAGATAGGACTAAGCCCTAGAAGCCACAGGAACCCATCACACAGACCTCTGGATGCAAAAACCTGGTTCTATCATCCCCCAATACTGCTTCGGGTGAGACTGCAGCATGTGCTACACAGGTTGTTGTTGAAAGGGCCAATAATTTAGGGTTTTTTTGGTTAGAGCAGCTAACGTTGAACTTGGGTCAGGCCCCATCAAGCCAACACCTACTCAACAAGTTGGTCTCAAATGGATCTTCAAACCACTAAATAGGAAATCATTTGACCTATTGAGGAACACGTATAGATGACATTCGATTTGCAACTAAGGAGTAATGAAGTGTGAAATACAAGGAAAATAGTCTATCCTATGCCAAGAAGGAAAAGAAGTCAAGAAAAGGTCTGAAATAAATTATCCTTAGCCACACATGCCAGTTTTAGGATGGATTATAGGACCAAAAAAGTGTAGGAGGCTGAAAGTTGCAGAAATTTAAAGAAGAGGGGCCGAAACCCTAGTTTGCACAATAATTTTCTTTGACTTAACAGTTTGAATTTTTCATGGGAGGCTGACTTGGTGGAGTGAAGGAAGTCCTTTTTCTTGGTCTTGGGTCTTGGTTGTCTCAATTTGATTTGAATCTACTAATGGAAGCGTTTTACTGGGTTTTCCTCTTCATAGGGGTTTCACCCTGGCTGAGTGCCTATATTTTGTGCTCTGTGTTGTGATCTTTATTGTTTGGAATTTGTATTTATAATTGGAACCTAATAAATTGCAAAAAAGAACTAATAAAAATCACAAGAAAGTGTTGAAGGAAGAGAAATCAAATTAAGTATAATCCTAACAAAGCTGCTCTAGATTCTCAATATGGAATCAAAGTTACGATGAATAAGAAGGAAAAATGAAACTAAAAGATCACAATTTGTAGGGTTAAAAGACAATGGAAGAACTTATAGAAGGAAATCTGAGCTTTAAAAGAGAATATTTCTTGGTTCAATTACAAGTATATACAACTAAAATAAATCCGCATACCTGAGATTGAAAAGATAAGGGATCCGAGTAGCACCATTTGGAGAACCAAATAACTAGATATCCAATCTAGACAAAGCTAAGTTTATTGTTGGATAAAGTGAAGTTCTGTACATTCATCTTAAGTTTTGAAAATTTTATAAGGATCTGTGCAATAACATAAGGTGACCGATATCCAGCGAAGAGCTTACTTATAATAAGGAACAATGACCAAATTAATAGAGGCAGTCTTAAGAACATTTGAAAGAAGTTGCAAATTACAATTCAAAGTTGCAGTTTTGTGACAAGTGATCCAAAGTTGAAATTGCAGTCCAGTGATCAATCAAATTTAAAAGTTGTATAAGAGGTATTGCAAGGGACTAAGACTGAGTTATTTAAAGGAACTGTATAAAGTCATAATCACCACATATGCCAAGGAATAAAAGAGGATCGAATCCTACTTAAGAGAATTGTTATAGAGTTACAGTCACCTAGAATATTGAGCCAAGACTCTTGTTAATAGTTGTATACATGAAAAGATCTAGACCGAATCATCTGAAAGATCTTATAGACTATTTTGAAGGACCAGTTACCTAGCTACAATCACTATATTTGAAGAGGAGAACACAATCTTTGACATACATGTATATATTGGAAAGGAAAAGCTACATCATTAATAAAGAAAGTTGATTTTTGAAGTAGGATTACAAGACCTATTTCTGTAATCCCTAATCTAGAAGGACATTCCATCACTCTTGGTAAAGCATATATCCACCCCCTTGGAAGATAATAAGATCTAATTCATAAATCATAGACTACAGAAATAGGTTAAACATCAAGCTTAGTATCTATGTCCCAAAGAAGGAAGCTATCTACAACAATGAAGAAGAAATTGTTCAAATGTCTTGCTCCAACATGTGGAAAAAGCCATGAAGATTTCACCATAGGTCAAGTAAGTATTTTTTTGTTCTTTATGTCTCTGACCTCTAACAATATGTCTTTAGTTAAGCAAGGAGAACAATAAATTCAATAAAGGACACGGGTATGTAATTATTTAGGTATATTCCCAAAGAAGGATTGTGGCCTAAATTCAGAGGGAGAACTTCAATAAGGGAACTCTAAAAGGTTTGTAAAATAAGTAACTTAAGATATGTATAAAGGCTTACAGTAGCTCTTCAAAAGAAGGTTCTATTATTTTATCCTTAATGCTCTTTATTACTCTCTCATTTCTAGGGTTTGCTATAGAATCATTAAGATTCTATATTGTTAGGGTGATTAATCTTTAAGATTGAATCTACCCTTGTCATACTATCTTTTTTCTATTTGTTCATTTTGACAAAACCCTAACCTTTAGGGTTCACTGTAAAACCCTAGCCTTTTGATGCTCAGTGTATGTTAATGATGAAATCCTAGTCTACTTAGGGTTTTTTGATAAAGTTTAAAACACATGATGAAATCCTTCTCTCTTGATGTTTATGATTTTGGTAATATTATTGATGTCTAGGATATATGCATAAACCCTAAATTTTTAGGGTTTGGTGAGTTAGGGTTTATGACGAAACCCTTGAAACAATTAATGAAAGATCTTAGGAAATGAAACCCTAGGTATATGTGCTTCTGTATGTTTGAAACCCTATCTTGGTCAAATTGTTGTATATCTAACATTAAAGTTTTGTTATTTGTATTTAAGGTTCATGACAAAATCCTGGTAGATATTGATATAAGATTCTAGGGCATAATAATGAAACCCTAGAAGTAGAAATTCTTTCATTATGATTAAAATACTAACTTATTATAGTTGATAAATCTAATACTTTAGTCTTGAAGATGGACTCTAGGATTTGTGACAAAAACCCTAGCATAGATGGATGTGAAAGTCTAGGGTATGAAAGATGGAACCCTTGTTGATTTTGGACCTAACTAGGTTTATGTTTTGGATATTTAAAGTTTAATTTTTTGGTAACCTTAGATGCTATATTTATAATAACATGCTAACCTATTTTGATAAAGTTAACTTCATGCTCCTGTATATTTGTACTTGGTTATACTTGTTGAAGATGTTCACCTACCTCATACTTGATGATGACTTTATGATGATATTGAGCATGATGGAAAGAGGGAGCTATAAGAATCTTGATGACATTGAAGTTTACATGAGTGATTGAAAATATGACCTTATTACTATATGAAGATAAAAAGAATGATGTTTTGGAAGGTCAAAGTTCTTCAATGATATGGTGGAACAAAATAAAGAGCCTATGTAGCTGGAAGAATAAAATTGATGATGGAATTATCCCTAGTTAAGAGGGAGCTTGGATGAAGGAAAGTGTATATCCTCCATAATTTAGAGGGAGGACATGATGTGTCAACCATACGTATAGTAGGAGAAAATAAGATCGGAGAAGAGATAAGGCACTGCTGATATTTATGTATTGAGAATACAATTTGATTTTTTTGAGAAGTGATGAAGTTGAGTTTGGTGCTGCTGGTAGAGTTGGAGAAGGAAAATTTTGTGGAGATTTTTTTTGTGATGACTTAAGAAACATCAAAATATTTGAGGACCCCTTAGGTTTGTGCTAACTTGTATATATTTTAAATTTTATTACTAATTAGGGTTATGATTGTATTGGTAGACCTCTCCATAAGAAATTTGAACATTTTTGAAGCATGCTTGGACTGGTGGATATATATGATTTAGTTGATAACGAGAGATGAAGCATATTGGGGCAACAAGATGCTTGGGAAGAAATCTAGCTGACCTATGATGATGTCTATATCCTGAAGTAGGGAGGGTATCATTGGTCTTGTGGAGCTTCGACATTGGATATGATACTTGGATTCTTGGGTTGGTGTTAGAGTTGAATCCTGAAGTTACCTATAGTGGCTAAAGCTTGGAACACACCTTAGTCCCAACCGATTAGATACCTTGGTCAAGTATCTAATCTGTAGCAATGCGTGTGCTATGACTCTTCATAGAAGCATATCAATTTTGAGTTCATCCATGTACCTATGTATATATGTAACCATGAATACCTCCCTAGTTAAGAGGGAGTGTTGAAGAATGTAACTATTGTCAGTCTTCACAATTGTATTTGTCAAAAGAAAGAAAAAGAATTTGTTTATTGTAAAATAAAAATTGACTTATTAAAGCATGGGTTTCATGCTTGGGTCATAGGCCAGTAGGTCAAAAGCACCCATTGTGTGCTCTAGGATTTTTATATTGTGTGAAAGTCAAAGTCATAATGTAAAAGACCCTTCATGGTAACCTTAAGTTAAAGAATAAAAAATATTTTTGTGTCAAATAGACTCCTCGACCAATTCAAATCCCTCTCCTATATGTCAACCTTCCCTACTCTACAAATCAGCCTCAAATGGGGCTTCAAACCAATATTAATAGCCAATCATCTGACCTATTGAGGAGCACATATAGATGACATTTGATCGACAACTAAGAAGGAGTAATGAAGTGTGAAATACAAGGAAACAAGTTTATCCTATGCCAAGAAGGAAAAGAAGCCAATCAAAGGTATGAAATAAGTGATCCTTAGCTACATGTGCTAGTTTTCTAATGGATTATAGGGCCGAAAAATTTTAGGAGACCAAAAGTTGTAGAAGAAAGAAGAGAGGGGCCAAAACCCTAGTTTGCATGATAATTTTCTTTGACCTAACAATTTGACTTGTTTATGGGAGGCTGACTTGGTGGAGTGAAGGAAGTCATTTGTCTTGATCTTGGGTCCTAGTTGTCTCAATTTGATTTGAATCTACTAGTGGAAGAGTTTGATTGGGTTTCCCCTTCATAGGGGTTTTTCCCTGGCTGAGTGCCTACATCTTGTGTTATGTGTTGTGATATTTATTTTTTGGCATTTTTCTTGATGATAAGGACCTAATAAATTGAAAATAATAATTAAAAAACATCACAAGAAAATATCAAAGGAATTGAAATCAAATTAAGTATAATCCTAACTAAGATGCCCTATATTTCTCAACTTGGGAGAGCCTACTCCTTGGGCATTATCACAAAGGACCAAAGATGTTCCCTGTGGGATTTGAAACTGGGTGGAGCGGATAACATCCCATCATGACAATGATTCGATCATTCCATGAGGAAATTTCCTCGACATAAATTCTTAGAATCAATGTTGTTTAAATTATTGGGACTAATCTCCTTGGTCTTTCTTCACAACAAAGGCAAGGTCACAAAGATCCTCTTTCCCTCAATTATTTTCTTTTTTTCTCTTTCCTTTTTTAATCCTTTGCATTACTTGTATTTGTTTTATTGGGGCACAAAGTGGATATATCATTTAATTTCCATCCTTGTGTTTGCTCCATCGAACACTGAATCTACTTCCTTGCATTCCATATTCACACCTTTTCCAACCTTTATTCCATCCTCCCTCTTAAATTTTGTTGGATATACTATTTTGGATTTTATCCTACAAATTATAAATAAATAAAATAGAAGGGAAGGTATTGGAACATGAAATGAAGGATCACCCTATTGTATTCTTGACCCTTGGAACATTAAACGAAGGGTCACCCCCATTGTTTATAGCAAATTCCAAAATATTGAAATGTTAGTGTGGAGTTACTCATCCCTAGCTTGACAATGTTATCATAGCTAAATTTAGATGGTTCTGCCCCGGTTAGTGTAACTTATTTATGCCATTCATTCAACATTTAACCCGTAGCTCTCTTAGTTCTCATCTCTCTCTTTGACCACCAGATTTTCTATTATGGCATGGGCGTTTAATGTCTTGGTTATCTTCTTCCACATTTGTTTGCATAAGCATTTCATGTCTTCGCTGTTCGCTACTCATCCCCATTCTCATCCTTTTCTTTTCAAATTTGAACTAGGGTTGTGTGGAAGACAATTCATGGATCACTTGTAGCTTGTTTCTTCTCCAACTCGGCTCTCACTTATTGGCTCCCCTTACCTTATTGACCCCTGCACCACTTTCTTGTGGCTTTGCATGCTATTTCCCTACACATTCTCACTTCATAGTGTGGTGTGAGTAGCACTCCCCCTTGAAGAGCTAAACCCTATGTAACTATTTATGAGGAATACAAGAAATAATACCATCATATTTCATTGGTCATTCGCTCGCCACAATGATTGGTTGCATCACTTCGATTAAGTGACAAAGTGTTCTGCACCATCAAATCGAATTACATTAGGGGAGAGGATTCTATTGTTGTGTAGGGACCCATAATTGTTATAGTAATGATCCCAAAAATCCATCAAAAAATCATCGTAAAACATAAAAAAATTGCACATAAATAGTTTATATTAAGTTACATAAGTTATTAAATTATGTCCAAAATGGACCCGTATATTGATTGGACCAACAAATGTCAAACACTAAGCCTTAACATAACAAGTTGGCAAGACATCCTATCCCAAATACCTATAGATTTAAATTACCAATTAATGCACTACAAAACATTCCATTGAATTCTATTGAGGAGTACACCTATCCCATCAAACAAGAACCCACTAATTTCTATTGGACCAACACATCCCATCGCTGGATAATACTTGCACAAGAACAAGTGAAATGTGTGTCAACCATATCTACATGTGTGTTTAACCATTCAACCTAATGAAGGTAATAAATGACACCATTCAAGTCAGGAATTAATTCACAGGATGCAATAAATGACACCAATCCTTTCAATTCAAGAATTAAACACAGGAAGGAACAAGGATCAACCATGAAAGTTTATTAACCATTGGATCATGTACAAATCAATCCAGAACACACATTTGAATTTGGGAGATTACAATCCATGCCAATCTTCCCTACCAATCAAATTCTACCTCAAAAAACTATAAAACAACTGTTATGAACCATCTCACAAAAAGATAGAAAAGATAGATCAATGACTTCAAAATCAACCACTTCAAGGGGGCAACCTCCTTTAAATTACAAAAATGAAAAATTCTTGGATGATGTAAATGACTAAACCTCCTTTCTATATATAGGAGTCTAAGAGGGTAAAATATAATCAAATCCGATATAACAATAATAATATAAGGGCATAACAATAACAATAGTGGGCTTCTATGGGGCACACTAATAACAGTATGGGGACAATAGGGGCACAATAATAAAAATAAGGGCTACAATGACAATAGTAATGGGGGAATCACTAGTATTATAGGGACCTAACATGCCCCTCTCCTTCAAAAAAGTGTTGGCCTCAACTCTTGAGTAGTTTTGGATGCTTCTGTATAAAATGCATCTTTATTTATTCAACCCTTACCGACTTTCATTTGAAACATTAATTTTACTCATGAGCTATTGGAGACATACTATCAGAGTGTGTGCATAATGTTACATTCATTCTATTCATCAGTTACTGGAGACATACAATCAGAGTGTGTGCACAATGTTATCAGGTTTAATTTTGTTGAATAATGTTATCATGTTGATTTTGTTGTTGTTATTTTTGTTTACTTTTGTTGTTGTTATTTTTTATATGATTCATCCATTCCCATAATGTTTACACAATAGGAGCATTCCCATAATGTTTACACAATATATTCCTTGATAGACATATTCTAACATCATGCATTCTTTGAAAGACAAAGTTCACACGCCTTAGAGGTAATATTTGATCAGCAAAAGCACCCAGAAAATGAATAGCTAAAACACATAACCAAGCAACCAGGGAACCCTTATTACTCTTCCACACTTCTTATCCTTATTTTGATATTGAGGACTCCCTATTCTCATGTAGAAGAGGGATTAAGATCAAGACTACACCCTAAATGTAGGAAGAAAACAAGAACTGTGTAATTACATGCCCAAGTCTACATAGACTATTCACCAATTACCATTGCAGATCGTATCTACTGATACAAAAATAAGAATGAGCAAAATCAACATGTATTTTTTCTAGTGGTGTATGCTCTCTGTTACAAGCTATGTTATTTTTTATACACCTCACATAATTTAACCTATCAAAGAAGTAATTGCAACCACATTGCAAACAATGATTTGATAAACAATTTTCAATTATTTGCAACCCCAAATTGTTTAGGGACACATGGATTACCACACACATAGTATTGGAACTCAACAAAAGGAAATGTTAGATTGAAGTTTAAGTACATAGCTAAAGAATTGATTGTTGTTTCCTATTGATTACAAAGGCCAATAAATTACCTTGTTTTCTAATACTACATTGACAGGGTATTATTCATTCTATACTTATTTGCAAGAGTTGTAGAAATTAGGGTATAATGAGTAGTTAAATGGTATTGTTGTTTGGTTAGATTAGCAGGGGTCAATGTCGAGATCAACAATATTTTTTTTGGATCAAGAATTTCATGCTTGTCTACCTTCAAAATATACGTCAAATTCCATGCAATAAGCCTTATTTTCACTGAGAAATTGCTAGTGCATGAATGGTTGGTGATCTACTGAGAAAAATCAACATTTTTTTAGATCACAATTTTGTGGTAAATATGCAGGTTGTTGTAACCATGCCAAGGGTTTTTATTGCAGATAACACGAGGAACATGAGGAGGCGAGGGACCAGGGGGGCCTATCTGTGATCCAGTTCATCAGATGAAGACAGGGGGGCTGATGTAAATACTCCCAATGCTCCCAACAATGTTTTTGAGAATGACACTATGTTGGTAGATCATGCTATCCCACCATCTATCACAAAGCCACCTTCAACCATAGTGCAAGGTGCAAGTTCAACAAAGAAGACTGGTTCCATAAGAGGCTAGAAAATGTAAGACATGCTAGCTGCAATTGATGACATAGAGTTTAGTGGATATTCAATTCATGACTTTGCGAAAAAAAACATGGTATTGCTGCCTCTAAAATACATTATTGGATAAATGGGTTGACTGATACAAAGTTTAGAGGGCCTATTATAGTTATGACTGAAGAGGAGGAGGACGAGGTGGTTGAGTGGTGTAAGGAGATGGCCTAATTTGGACGTGGGTTAGAGCTTATAAAACTTAAATACATAGTAGCCCAAATCTATTAGGGGAGGCAACAAACCTTCAAAGATGGGTTTCCTGGTAAATCATGGTGGAGTGGGTTTAAAAAAAGGCATCCATACCTTGTGCTACGTACAACTAAGGGCCTTGACAAAAACAGGGCTTTAAATATACACCCTGCAATTGTGTCCAATTTCTATGACACTCTTTCTGCTGCATATGAGCAACACTCATATGCCCCATAATATATATGGAACTATGATGAAACAAGCTTACATGCAATAAGGAATTGTGGTATGCAGGTAATTTCCAAGAGAGGGAGAAAAAAATGTGCCTAAGATTTTGCCTAATAGCAGGGAGTGGATCACTACTTTTTGCTGTGTCAATGCAATTGGTTGTTAAATCCAAGGATTTATCTATTCAAAGTTAAAACTCAACTAAAAAACTATATACAAAATCGTGAACCTGGTGTATGCATGGCTGCACATCCCCATACATGAATGACAAATGAACTATTCTTGAATTGGCTTTGTCACTTTTTTACATTTGTACCAGGTGGTGTATTGCCTAAAAACAGACACATACTAGTTTTAGATGACCATGGAAGCCATTGGTTGTGCATACAATTGAGGAGGCCAACAATTTAGGCATTGACTTGTTAACATTGTCTGCTCATACAACTCACAAATTTCAACCCCTTGATGTTAACATGTTTGGTCCTTTTAAGAACTATTTCAGGGTTGAGTGAGCTTCATGGATGGAAAATAATCTAGGGGTGGAAGTAAAAAGGTTTAAGCTAGTTGATCTTGCAAGTAAATAATTTAAAAGGGATCTCACACCTTCTAATATCAAGGTTGGATTTAAGAGGACTGATATATGCCCACTGAATGTTGATGCTCTTATGCATGGTATTGATTGTAACCAGACATTTAATGTGGAAGGTCAAGAAGTAGAGAACTTACAAGACCATGTTGATGCCAAAGAAGGTGTGGATGGGTAGGAAGATGTTGTTCCTGCTGAAGGTATAATGTCCCTTCATGAAGGAAACTTCTATGGTGATGATGATGAACATGTGAGTGAGACATAGTTCAATCATGAACCAATTTTCAATAACATGGAGGCTATCACACCCACTAAACCACCTGCCAATTCTACATGTGATATTCCATATGAGATGGTTTATCATGCAAATTACAATGAAAACTTGATTTCCAATATTAATGCAATAGGATTAAATAATGAGCAATTGAGCATGCAGACCCAAGTAATCCCACCATCATGGTTGGTAGAGGCCATGATGAATATCAACACACATAATGTGTTTTCCACAAATGAGGAAAGCATGGACATGCCTTCACAACCAATAGCTTTGAACATTGAATTTTTTCATTATTTTGTGGAAAATGGATCACTGTAAGAGGATCCTATTCAACATGAAGTACCCGAGGAAGACAACATTTGGGGGCAATCAGTTGTCCCAGAGGTTGAAAGGCAAGTGTTAGGCCTTGAGGAGCATGGGACAACAAAGCAGAGAATACTTGGTGCATTCCTAAAGCTACTACTAGAGAAAGTGAAGGCCTCATCATGGCACTCAACATCAAATTTTCTTTGTTTGGGGAGTAGTTCATAGTTTCTCACCTTTGAAGACTATATGAATTTATTGTTTGAGTTTGAATGTAAAAAAATCGAAATTCAGGAATCTAAAAAGAGAAATAAAGAGTTGTTCAAGGAAAAGAGAGCTGCAAGGGTTGCAACAATAGAAGCTCAAGAAAAGCAAAGGATGGAAAGACAAAAAGCAAGGGAAGATAAGGAAAATAAAAAACAATTGGCAAGGGAAGAGAGGGAGGTAAGAAGAATCAATGTAGGAATTTCCAGGGTAAGTTCCTCAGACAGAACACCAAAGGACACCGCTCACAAACAGATCACATATCAATACACAAGTATTCTTGATGTGGTTAAAACCCTTAAAGAGGGAAATAGTCCATGGCCTAAGACAACTCGACCACTTAAGGAAATTTATTAATAAAAGAATGAAAATTTACATAAGCTTCTCTCATGAATGGTTACCCTACAAATGACCCTCCATGCTCTTTAATAGAGATAATAGACCAATCAGGTGTTAAGCCACGGATCAAGTGTTAGTAATACTGAGGAGAGAATGAATTGTCAAATCACATCATGTCTAGAACATATCGTGACCGTTAGATTGTAAGTTACAAAAGTACATAGTAAAGAAACACACTTTACCTAACTCTACACTAGACCAAGTTATACTTAACTATTTCCTATGTGTCGGAATATCCTAACATCCACCCTTAAGAACAACTTGGGATAGGATTGAAGGATTTACAAATATGACACAATAGGAGAAGGAAGGAGGCATTAGAGCCTATCCCCCCTTAGTGACAACTTCCTGAACTCCAACCATAAATCGAAGTTTAGTAAACGTCGCCTCTATGAGAGCCTTTGTAAAGATGTCTATAACTTGATCATCTGTTGAACAATATTGCACTTCAAGAACATGGTCATGAATCAGCTTTTTGATGAAGTGCATGTGCAGTTCAATGTGTTTGTTGCACTGATGTTGGACTGGATCTTTGCATAGTTGAATGGCACTTTGATTATCACACCAAAGTGTAGTCGGATGCTACTGCTGAAAGCCAAACTCTGACAAGATCTGATTAAGCCACAGGATTTCCTTACCAGCTTCTATGGCACCACGATACTCTGTTTCTGCTGAAGAACGAGAAATGGCACTTTGTTTCTTGCAAGCCCATGTAATAGGTCCTAAACCAAGAGTGAACACATAACCTACAGTAGATTTCCGATCATCAGGGTCACCAACCCAATCGGAATCACTGAAACCAACCAATAGAGGAGATGCTTTTGCACTATAATGAATCCCAAAATTAACTATTCCACAAACATAACGAAGTATTATTTTAACTTCTTTCCAATGAATTTAATGTGGGTTTTGCATAAAACGAGCAATAAGGCCAACAACAAAGGAAAGGTCAGGACGAGTATGGGTCAGATACAAATTTTTTTTCTACAAGTTGACGGTATAATGTAGCATCAACTTCAGGGGAAGTACAAGTGACTAAAAGTTTGGCTCTAGACTGAAAGGGAGAAGGGGCTGGCTTACATTCTTCCATGTGAAAATGGCATAGAAGATCACATGCATACTTGGACTGGGAAAGGGAAATACCTTCCTTGGATTGCAAGACTTGAAAAGCAAGAAAATTGTTGACACCTAATCCTTGTGATTGGGTGAATTTATGTAAATAGATAAATAGGAAATATGAACAGTCATCGGGAGACGAAATAAACAGTCTCTCCCTCATGTATATAATGAAGACCTACCTGATGGAATAGAACAGTCGAATCATTTTTTCCTTATGGAGTTACTACCTAGTCTGACATGGTATCAGAGCCAACTCCTTTTTATCTCTTATGTCCCTTATAACTCCCTTGTCTGCTCTCCATATACCTGCGCTACTCCTCCATACAATTAGCTGCGCCCTCTGTCTGCCATATTCCATATATACAAACCTGCCCCCTCCACAGTTGCTGCCAGGTCTAAACGCTGCTTTACCTGTGCTCTCTGGACTGTCCATGAACATTTCATAAAAAAAGCGTTGTCCTGACTGTCCATAAACGTTTCATAAAAGAAGCGCTGTGCATTAAAATTTTTGAAGGGCCTGCGATTCTGTTTCAAATGGCGTATTTCTCCTTGTCTCCTATAAAGAGGGCCAGAAACCCTTGCGTCCTGCTATTGATGACATTAATCTCATACAGCGTAATGCAATGCACCACTTCTTTGCGTTTCTGCAGCTCTCCATATCCATTTCGAATCTGATTGCAGGTGCTCACTATCCCCACAACGGAAATGGCACTGTTTTCAGGAATTCGACATGTGCTCGGAGGGACGTCGACTGTTTGTAATGTAATGTTCGAACAAGGAAGAAGCGATTGATGAATGCTCTACAAGGCTCCAAAAACATATGAATGGAACGTGCCAATGTCAACCATGAAAAAGCACCGCAAACTATGAATCTGTAAACCCTACACACTGTGCCATACCGTTCGTTTGTGTAGGTAGGATCGCATACAGATCACTTGATTTCGTAGGCCCACAGAAGTGGTCAAGCTGAGCCCTACATTATATTCCGCCTTCTGGCTGGTTTGATATATTAAATTACTGTATAGTTCGAACAAACAAAAATTGGTTTTTAAAATTTTCTATTAGAAACATGGACATACAAATATTTAAACGCCCATTCTTACAATCGTTGTGGGGTTTATATACTTATTGGTTCTAAATCAAGCAAGAAAAGGCAGTAGGCCATTTGTTCATATATGTTAACTTGTGATATTGAGAGTCCAAATACGTCTGGACTACGTTCTTCGGCCTTTTAGTGGACGCAGTGCTTTATGTTGTTGAGGGTATTTTTTTGGACTTAGTATACTGCCATATTCTATACTTTAACGTTGTGCAGATGAATGTGAATTGACATTTGAGTTTGCTGTCCAATCACATCAAAACTATATTTATTTTCCATTAAGAGTAACATTTTTGCAGCAGAAGTTTTTTTTTGCTACAGTATGCATTCAATCATATCCGTGGTGGGAATAGTTCTCACTGGCAAGGAGAACTATCCTGAATGGTCCCGGATGATAAAACACACCCTCACTTTCAATGAGTTGTGGAAAGGAGTGTGTGTCGGAGACAGAGACAATGAACCAGTAAAACCTACCTCAGACAAAGAGCTCGTCATTTGGGAAAATAAGAACAACAAAGCTTATGCATTAATCACAGCATTTGTAAATGAAGAGGCGAGTCGCCATATTTCATCATATTCAACTGCCTGTGAAGCCTTACAAAAGCTGAAAGAACTCTATGACTCAAATTTTGCACTTGAAGTTGTTCAACTCATGATTAAACTCTTCACTCTTGAACTGCAAAATAATGATCCTCTTGCTCTTGCATCTGAAGTAAAGTCTATAATGCATGATATCAAATCCACTAAGGTTGAATTGGATATTCCTCTTATCGCTTTTCTCAAGGCACTTTATCCTACTTACTCCAATTATCTTGAGTCACTGCAAGCAAATGGAAATCTCAAAGATATAACCTTTGATTCTCTTGTGAAAAAGTTTGTTGAAAGAGAAAAAGCTTTTGGAAAGAAGACAACCCCTGAATCTTCTGAAGAGGCTGTGTGCCTTGCTCATAAAGAAAGCATCTTGCTCAAGATTCTACAAGAGGAAGAGGTGGTCGAAGAGGAAGAGGAAGATATTTCAGAGGCAAGGGAGGTAGACATTCTCAAGGAGAAAAGGTAGATTTTCACTGCATTCACTACAAAAGAAATGGATCACATGATGCCTCTACATGCAAGCTACCATGGGACAAAATTGAGCAGAAAAGAAACCAACAGAAAGGTAAAAATAATGATACAGACAAAGGTAAAGCACCTGAATCCGCTCACTATGTTGTGGCACAATGTAACATTGGAGTAAATGAATATTTATTTAATGCTTCACTTGCTTCTTGGAAAAATGATTGGTTGCTTGATTCAGGAGCAACCTGCCACATGACTCATAGAAAATAATTTTTTGAAGATTTCACTGAAAATGTTGATGGAGCACTATACTTTGCAGATCAATCAAAAATCAAGCCATCAGGGCTTGGCAAAATCAGGGTTAAACTACTTGGTCTTCCAGACTTTCTTCTGCATCATGTTCTATATCTCCCACAGCTCAAGAGAAACTTGCTGTCCTTGGTCCACATCCGCCAGCAAGGTCACTCCATTCATATGTTTGATGGCAAGCTTGAGGTAAGAAAAGCATTTGACCACTCACTTGTCATGAGGGGAATAGAAGAAGAAAGGCTTCTCAAACTACAAGGAACCTCTGCTCATGTACAACATTTCTCATACAATTCTCATCATGAAGAAGGTACACTTCCATCAAGTTTATTATGGCATGCTAGATTTGGACATTTGAACTATGACAGTCTCCGCTTGTTGAAGAAAAATGGTGTTGCTGGTTTGCCTACAATTCCTAGGAAACTTAAGCAATGTGATGCTTGTTATTCTAGGAAGTCATAACAAACAGTCTTTTCATGATTCACATTCAAGAGCACATAGAAAAATTGAACTCATTCATTCAGATTTATGTGGTCCAATGCCTGTTCCTTCTGCAAATGGAAATAAATATATCATGACATTTATTGATGACTACACCAGAATTTGTTGGGTTTATTTATTGAAGAACAAATCTGATGCTTTTCAAACATTCAAGAATTTTCATAAATGGATTGAAAATGATGCAAAATCTCATATTGGGTATATTCACACTGATAATGGAAAAGAATACACATCAAATGAAATTGAAAACTATCTTTGCCAACATGGGATCAAACATCAAACAACTGTGCCTTATAATCCCCAACAGAATGGTGTAGCTGAAAGAATGAATCAGACAATATTAAATATGGTACGATCCATGCTCTTCTTCAAAAATGTAAAGATAATGTTTTGGGTTGATGTTGTTCTATGTGCTGCATATATAAAGAATAGATGTCCATATAATGCTATAAGAAACAAGACTCCATATGAAATGTGGTATGGACATGTTCCTTCGGTAAAGCATCTCAGGGTCTTTGGTTCCACCTGTTATGCCTTGATACCAAAGGTACATAGAAACAAACTTGGTGCTAGAAGTCGTAAGTGTATCTTTGTGGGATATTCAAACACCTCCAAAGCATACCGCCTCTATGATGAAGTAAATAAGAAGTTTATTGTGTCTAGAGATGTAATTTTCCTTGAATCTTCCAAAACTGACAATGTTGTTGAGCGACAACTTGATCGCTTGGATAAATTGGAAAAAGCAAAATCATTTCAAGAATTTGATAATCAGATTCCACATCTTGAAGGGGGGATTCCTATATTAGATCAACATGTGGAATCTTCTTCTGAAGAACACTCTCCCCTGCATGAAACTCCAACAACGGATGATGCTTTAAGTGATGTGATTGATAGAATTGGGAGACTTAATCTTGATTTAGTCTCAACTCAATCAATGGAGCAGCTTGGACCATCTGAGAAAGATCCCCCAAAATGGCTGAAAAAGACACTTGAAAGTGTTCATCCTGATGAAGTTGGAAAGGCAGGAACCAGAAATTCAAACCGGCAAAATGGAGGTGATGTAGATGACTCTAATTCACCTGTTGATATGGATGTTTTTTATGATTGTGAATTGAACTTGTCTACAGATTTTGAACCAACTTCATTCAAAGAAGTTGCTTCTCATGATGAATGGAAAGAAGCGATGCAAAAGGAGTATGATGCCCTCATAAAGAACGACACTTGGAAGCTGGTGGATCCTCCATTGGGCACCAAACCAATTGGCTGCAAGTGGGTCTACAAGAACAAGTATAAAGCTGATGGCTCACTTGACAAGCACAAAGCTAGGCTTGTGGCAAAAGGTTTTGCACAGAAGGAAGGGGTTGATTATGATGAGACTTTTTCCCCCACAACAAAATGGGCTACCATCCAGACACTCTTTGCACTAGCATCTCAGAACGGTTGGAAAGTCCATCAAATGGATGTAAAAACTGCTTTCTTGAATGGAGATCTAAAAGAGATTGTTTTTATGTCCCAACTTGAAGGATTTGCTGTGAAAGGACATGAACATAAAGTATGCAAACTTGGGAAGTCCTTGTATGGCCTCAAACAAGCACCACGAGCCTGTTATGAAAAACTAATTGAGCATCTTCTGAAACTCAATTTCAAACATTTTGATCTTGATGATGCAACTTTATTTGTCAAGAAAGTTGGAAAAACAGTTGTATATCTTGTGGTATATGTAGATGATCTTTTGATGACAGGGAACAATGAAAGCTACATTGCATCCATAAAGAAGTAATTGGGGAAAAGTTTTGAAATGATTTATTTAGGCTATGTTCATTACTATCTTGGCATTGAAGTAACCCAACATCCAAAGTACATATTTATTTCTCAAAAGAAATACATTGGAGATCTGTTGACCAAGTTTGGCATGACAGAGTGAAATCCTCTTACTACTCCAATGGAACAAAACTTAAAGCTCACATCTATTGAAGGAAAAGAATTTGACGATGCAACAAAGTATAGACAACTTGTAGGAAGTCTCAACTACCTAAATACTACTAGACCAGACATTTCATTTGCTGTTGGAATCCTCTCTAGGTTTATGCAAAATCCTTGTGAGGGACATTGGTCAGCTGCAAAAAGAGTTCTAAGGTACTTGAAGGGAACTCAAGACTTTGGAATCAAGTATACTCAGGTGGACAACTTTAGTTTGATTGGATACTCTAATTTAGACTTCGATGGAGACAAAGAAACTGGGGTATCAACTTCAGGATATGCTATGAGTCTTGGATCAGGAGCTGTCTCCTGTAGATTACGCAAACAATCAGTTCCAGCAGATTCCACAATAGAGGCAGAATACGTGGCAGTAGCTGAAGCAACAAAAGAAATTGTGTGGCTCAGGAAAATTCTTGAAGATTTGTAGGTAAAACAAGTACAATCAACTCCACTCATGATTGACAATACCTCTGCAATAAAGTTGGCCAAGAACCCAAAGTTCCATGATCGAACAAAGCACATCAATACTAAATATAATCTGATTCAACATCATGTTGAGGCCAAAACAATCCATCTCCGTCATTGTTCCACAAATGAGCGAATTGCAGACATCTTCACCAAAGCGCTTGGAAGAGAAAAGCTTGAACGATTCAGAATGATGCTTGGACTCACCAACATCCCTTCAGATTAAGGGGGGGAATGTTGACACCTAATCCTTGTGATTGGGTGAATTTATGTAAATAGATAAATAGGAAATATGAACAGTCATCAAGAGACGAACTGAATAGTCTCTCCCTCATGTATATAATGAAGACCTACCTGATGGAATAGAATAGTCGAATCATTTTTGCCTTATGGAGTTACTGCCTGGTCTGACAAAAATAATGCAAGTGTCCTAAGTCTGTCATTTCAAACTTCTTTGTAAGGCTAGACTTCACATGGTTTATAAGGTTGGGATCACTACTAGTAAGGATAATATCATCAACATAAAGAACAAGAATGATAAGAAACTTGCCCACTTTCTTGGTGTATACAGTTTTGTCAGAATGACACCTAGAAAAGCCGGTTTCTAAAAGAAAGCTATCCATTTTGGCATACCAAGTCCGAGGAGCTTGCTTAAGACCATAAATGGATTTCTTAAGCCAACATACAAGGCTGGAGTCTATTTGTATAAAGCCAGTAGGTTGTTCCATATAGATTTTTTCATGCAAGTCCCCATGAAAGAAGGCAGATTTAACATCCAGCTGATGGACTTCCAATTTGAAAGAGGCAGTAAGGGAAAGAACAAGGTGGATAGAGTTCATTTTTGCAAGAGGGGAGAAGGTTTTAGCATAGTCAATGCCTTCAACGTGTGAAAAACCCTTAGCAACAAGATGAGCTTTATGTTTAACAAATTTTCCATTTGGTCCATAATTGGTTCTGTAAACTCATTTGCATCTAATAAGTTTTTGTCCCTTTGGAATAGGAACAAGATCCCATGTATCATTTTCCAATAATGAACGATATTCTTCATTGATAGCTGCATCCAAATCTGGATGGCTTGAAGCTTCTGCAAAGGTGTTAGGATCATAATTCGCTAAAGCTTCAGCCAGTAAAGAAGAGGCTATATCGAACTGAGAACGTGTACGTCACTGATCTGTAGGATCACCGGCAAGAGAACCTGCTGCATCCCAAGTAGCATAGACCCATTTTGGAAGCTGAGGAGCTGAAGGAGGATCTTGAGAAGGTGGGGGAGGATTTTCATCCTCGCTGTCATCATCTGAAGAAGAAATATTTTCAGAAGTAGAAGGGATAGAGAGAGGTGGCACATCCGCCGAACTAGGCTCGTAGGCTGTTATATTTTCAACAAACTTTACATCTCTTCTAATGATAACATTTTTGGACTTAAGTGGAATAAGTCTATATCCTTTGACATCTTCAGAATATCCAACAAAATACATTTTTCACTCTTAGATTCTAAAGCTTTATGTTTCTCATCTGGAATATGGGCCCATGCTTCACTTCCAAAAACATGAAAGTGACTTACATCTGGTTTAATTGATCTCAATGCTTCTTTTGGAGTGATATTCCTTAAAAACTTAGTAGGAGTGCGATTTACTATGCAATTTTCACAGTTAATTGCTTCTGCACAAAAATTAAGACTAAGTCCTTTAGATTGAAGCATACAATTAGCCATTTCCTTTAAGGTGCGATTCTTCCTTTTAGCTACACCATTTTTTTGTGGAGGATATGGAACAATATGTTGCATTTGAATTCCATTCTCAGTGCAAAACTTGATGAATTTGTTGTTAACATATTCTCTGCCATTATCAGATCTTAGCTTAAGAATTTTATGTCCAGATTGTTTTTCAACAAAGGCCTTAAAGGCCAAGAACATGTTAAATACTTCACTCTTGAGTTTTAAGAAGTATACCCAAGTGCATCTGGAAAAATCATCAATGAAAGTTAAGAAATACTTGTAGCCAGAGAATGAAACAATTGGAAGTGGACCACATAAATCACTATGCACAAGCTATAAAGGGGTTGAGGCGTGCCAAGAGGCACGTTTTTAAAAACTATCCCAATGATGTTTTCCTAGTACATATCTGGAACAAACACCATCTCTGCAAGATACCATTGGAAGACCTGTCACCATATTTTCTTTACATAGATTCTAAAGGGAGTGATAGTTTACGTGGCCAAATCGCTCATGCCAAAGTTTGCTCATTGTTGAAAATAGTGACAAGAAATGATAAAAATAGAATCCAGAATATTCCAATTTTAATTTGTCCTTGAATTAAAATTGTGAGTTAAAATTCGAATTTAGTCTCACTAGCTGCTTGGAAATAATTAAATAATTCATTATGGATTAATTAGTTGTAGAAATTCAATTTAGAAGTATTTCTAAAGTCATGCAAGAGTTATCTCTTAAATTAAGGAGATTATCCCTTAATTAAGTAGATAATATTGAGTTATATTTGAGTTGTAATTAGTTAGCTCAGTTTACTAAGTTAAGTCCAGTTAAATTAGTTCCAAACTGTTTGAGGAACTAATCGTGAGTTCAGTCAGTTAATGCATGCATTCATCCAACTAGTGTACTCCAGATAACTGAAGATTCTCTCATCAGTAACTCATGCATCTCTATTTTGAGAAAGACCCAGTTGCGATTAAAGACAGGGATAGTGTACTATCAGTTGCATGTTTTCTCCTATAAAGGAAACTCGTGCATGTAGAAGGAACAAGGTTCCTTGAGGATTGTGCAGTTCTAACAGTGTGTGAGAGTAGTGTTACACTGGGTGAAGGAGATCATCCCAGAGGTAACAACGCAAGGAAATAGGAGCTTGGAGGGAAGAGGAGAAGGCTTGTGAGAAGCTTTGATTACCTGTGAGCATCCATGACGATTGTACTGAGAGCTGGCTAGCTGTGAGAGCTAAGGCTTTGTATAATCTTGATGTATTTCCACCTTGTATGATAATACAAATAGTGGGGTTTTTAGTTGAGGCTTTCCCCTGAGTATTCCTCTGTGTTTCATGTGCATTGATTCTTCTTCTGGTTATATGTGTCCAGCTTGATCTTGCTCAAATATTTTAAGCTTCTGTAAAATTTATTGTAGAAGTAGATTAAAGTATTTTGCTTTAGTTATATTGCATTATCAGGTTAATCTAGAGTGAAAATTTCTACATGGTACCATAGCAAAGGTTATCGGAGCTGTGAAAAGTATAAAGAGAATAGAATTCAAAGTTTGAAGTTCAGGTTGTAGGTGCAAATCGAATTCTTATCATACTTCAAGGTTGGCCAATGACGTTCTATGGCTTGAGATTCGAGTATGCCTTGGAAGGCAGCTCAAATTACATAGAATGGAAAGATAGAATGGAAGCTATATTAGAAGACAAGGGCTTGAAGGATTTCATTGATCAAGAAATCCCAAAGCTAGATGCAACTAATGCACAAGAGTTGGCTGAGTGGAAGAAGTGTGTGGTGAAGGCGAGACAGATCATCCTGGAGGTAGTTCGAGACCATATTGTCTTGAGTCTCCATGGGAAGGATACTCCATTTTCAATGTGTAAGACATTGAAAGACCTCTACCAGAACAATAACGAACAGAGGAAATTGGCGCTCAAGGATAAGCTTTGGAAAATCAAGGTGGAGAAGGGCGATACTATTTCCACATATTTGAAAAAGCTCACTGCTTGCAGAGATGAGCTTCGAAGTGTGGGAATAACTATTGCTGATGATGATATGGTGAGCCTCGCTCTCCTTGGCCTTCCAAAGAGATGGAATAGCTACCAAGAATCTGTGAATGGAAGGGAGAAACTGTCGGATTGGGAAGGACTGTGGTCGGATCTCATACAGGAGGAGGGAGGAACACTCGAGATGGCTCTTCATCCAAGGATGATGATGAAGAAAATATGGCCTTAGCAAGTAAGGCAAGGAAAGGGAAGGGGAAGGCATCCCATTCCGAATCGAATTCTTCTCATGGAGGTAAGAAGGTTGACAAGTCTAAAGTGAGATGCTTTAATTGTCACGAGATGGGTCATTATGCGACTAATTTCCCATCGAAGAAGTCCAAGAAGGGATCCTCGGAAGGATCGGAAGGTGAGGCATTAGCCTCTCAGTTCGAAATGGACTTCACCCTCATCGCATGCATGGTGTCATCGATGATGGGTTGTGGTTCGTTTCTTGACAGTGGAGCCTCATTCCACATGACCGGCGATAAAAGTTTATTCAATACCTTGGAGGAGAAAGTGTTGAACCTCAGAATTACCCTCTCCTTAACAGTTTTTCTCACCTCTTTCCCTTGCTTTTCCATAAGATTACAGATCCTCATCAATGATAAATGATAGGTTTTGTCTTAAGGAAGGCATTAAATGATTAACATGTTATATTTTTATGTTTTTTTCTATTTGAATAAATTTTTTCAAATTAGCTACAAAACGCAGCCTATTCTGCAGCTAACTGTGTATTTTGTAGCTACTTCCATGGTCTGGCAGGTTCTAGGTGTCAAATGAATAATCAGACCACATGGGCATCTCTAAAATCGTCTCCACGTGGACTCTATCCTATTCACTCAGCCCAGATCAACATGAAAGCAAGCTCAAGATCATAGTCAAATGTGGAGTCAAACATATGATACCCGGAAGCAATAAGACTCTTCGTCTGTTCTTTCATGGTTAATAAATAAATCTAACAGTTCTGTTGCAAGCATTAACTCGGATCAATCACCTGTGTTAACAGTTCTCTTGCAAACATCTCACTTGAATTTAAGTCACCTGTAGCTGATCATATGTTTACATAGTCCTGTTGTAATACGTATGAGCCACCTGTAGCTAGTTTTCCTCAAAGACAATTATGATTATTTTCTTTTAAATACTGGTTGTACAGAACCAAAGTCGGTTCGGGGAATTTTATGTATTAAGTTCAGACTTCCAGCTTTGTATTTTGGGTCTTCATTCTTTTCTATAATATAAATCGTGTGTTGACCAATGATCGTTTAAGAGAGCATTTTCAATTAGTTAGCAGCTCAACCTAGTCAGTTGCAGAGGGCCCCTGCACTAAAGGAGTTTTTTCTTTCCATTCATTCTGTTTAGTTTTAATTTCAATATTTTCTTTTAGCAGTATTTCTAACTTAGGTTGATTTATTTTAGTTTTGATCAATAACATAATGTTAAAACTCAATTGTGTAGTCTTGTTTTTCCAACAAATTTCGTGAAAGGAAAATATTTTGTTTCTAAATAGAGTAAGGTTGTAGTAATGAGAATGCAGTGTTGTCTAGCTTACTCACTGTTTTGTTATTTATTTTCTAGGACAAATTTGTCAATCCACTGCATTAATGAATGTTTTTGAACACCATTTCAAGTTGATACTCATCTTAAACTAAATGGTTAAACATTCACTTCACACAATGGTTGAAATCAATCAGTTACCTTTTGCATGTTTCATTTAGTTCTCTAGATCATAGAGTACACAAAGTTGCTTGTACTCCATCTCAAGAAGGTTGTCTTTCAAAACTGAAGATAGAGTAACTATAAGTACTTCAATCGATTTCATTCTCTATATTTATTTCAACATGAATTACAACTTCACCCTTAATTTTAAGAATTAGATTCATGACTTAGGATTAATGACGAGATAGGATAGTTGCTATGTTTTTCCTTTCTTTAAATTAAATTTTGACTAGTTTCAGCTCTTGGTTCACCTTTAGGAAGTTTAGATTCAGTTTCTCATAGTTCAAATTATACGTCATTAGGAATCAAAGAACAAAAACCTCCAAAACAATACAAAAATACAAAATAACGAGGTAAGAAGGGTTAACTAAGCACATATAGTGCACTACACTTCATCAGCTTACAAACCTCAGTTGATAATTTGTGCAAGCAATTTAGAACACTAAATTGACTAAACATTTTGGCACCGTTGCCGGGGAATTGTAAATTAGGTAACCTTATCTCTTACATTAAAAAAAAATGATATGCATAGAGAAAGAGACTCTAGGGGTAGATTTATAGTTAGAGGCAGGAGTTCCATTCCTACAACACCACCTACTCCACTAAGACTAAGAAGAGATACACCTCCATCTCAAGCTCATACTCCTAGCCATAGAACTCCTGAAGTTCTAAGGTCAAAAATTAAATCAAGAGGATCTCCTACTTCATCTACTGAGGCAGTCCTAGAGGAGGAAAATCTTGGATCTCCAATAGAAGGAACCCCAGGAAGATAAATTAACCTTTCAAGTTGAATCTTATACTGACTATGAAGAAACTATAATGGCAGAAGGAGAAGATGGAGAATTCACACTGTTTAGAGGTAGAGGAAGAGGTATAGGAAATAATGGAGAAGGCAGAGGAAATAATGGAGGAGGTAGAGGAAATAGGGAAATTGATAATTCTTTTGGATTCCCTATAGTTGATGAAGAAACAATTGCCATAATGAAAAATATATCACCTTCTGTCCTCCCAAATTTCCATGGGTTAAAAAGTGAAGATCCTAAATTTTTTTTATTTGAATTTGAAGTCTTTTGCAGAACCTATGATTATTTAGAAGACTCTCAAAAACTTAAGTTGTTTCCTTCAACGTTGAAATGAGCTACTTTGAAGTGGTTCATGGGGTTGGTCACTCAGTCCATTAGAACATGAAATGACATGAAGAAAGTGTTTTTGGACAGGTATTTGGATTATTGCATGCCTACCAATCACAAGGATGAAGTGCTCAAAATGATGCAAAGAAAGGATTCAAATTTAGAGGATTTAATTGAGAGATTCAACTATAACTTGAAAAGAGAAAAGATGGATAACTTAGATGAAGATACCTTAAAAGCTCTTCTATTAAAAGCCATTAGATATGAGTGGATATATATCCTTAACATGATGGGGAAGGGAGATATCTGTCAACTCCCATTAAGTGACATAGGGGAATTATGTGTTCATCTCTCAAGAGGAAAATCCAAAACTGGGAAAGGTCCAAGATATCCTTCTCTTGTTAGAGTGAATAAATCTGCAACTGGAACATTGAGTAGGGCAGAAATTGGGAATATGCTTGATGAATTCAAAACATATATTCTAGGGAGTCTATGTTGGCATTATGATTCAAGTGTTGTCCTTGATGGCAACTCACTCAGAGGATGGTACAGGTGCTCAGAGGTTGGTACAGGTGATGGCAACTTAATCAGAAGACAAATCTTAGTACAGCATGCCAAGGAAGTTCATATACGCATGTTCGTTAAGCCCAAGTCGCGTGTATACGCTAGTTGGATTCAGAAAAAGCGCGTGTATGTGAAAAGTATCTTTGGTCCATGGTGGTTAGTCCTTGGAAGTTGTGCCTATGATTTCGGATCATTGTGTCTCGACGGGCGTGTCGATCCCTAGTTTTGAAGTTGATGGTATTGTGTTACTATGGTTTTGACTCTTGGTATTGAGCTAGGCCTAAGACTATATAAGGAGAAGAAGATCATTAGGCAAAGATCATCTTTTTTGACAAGGCTTGAATATCTAAGAGAGAAAGAGATCTGATATGCAGGTTCTGGGTTGCTTGATCTAAGCCAAGGAGAGATCACATCGGTTGATGGAAGACTAGATCTAAGGATAGATCGGGATCTAATGGTTTGAAATGCACTATCATGATATGGTTGATTATGCGTATTTCTAGATCTGCATATTGTCGCAATGTTATGTTCTGGGTCTAACTAATGTCTGGTACAGCTGCAAATTGAGAAAGTTTATTTTTAGATCTGTACGCAGGTTGGCTTCGGTAAAAGCGCGTGTATACGCGGGTTTTGCTCATTGAAGTAGCGTATATCTTTTGAAGCTTGATTTTGGGTTTTACAGTGGGGTCTGACTGTTATTGCAGAGTTCTGTAGTCTGCTCTGTGTTCTGGTAACTGGTGATTGACAGGGTTCAGTGGTTCAGTGATTCAAAGTTTGGTTGTTTTATGCTTCAATGATCTATTGTGGAAATTGAATGAATTGTGGTCTTCAGATTGTAATGTTGTGCTTCAGGAATATCCAAGTCTGAAAATGTATGAAAAGTGATACCTGAAAGAAAGAAGATTGTAGGTCAGCACCTACGTACTAGTATCTTGGCTAGTACAAGAGCAAAGGGGGTTGGAGCTCCCTTCCAAGGAAGTTTGGAGAACGAGAGAAGGTTGTAGCCTTCTGCAGGTTGTAGCCTGCGTACTGGTATAAGGCTGCACCAGTACAAAAGATTGTAAACTGAAGTTTCATATTAAAGAAAGATAGAGACAACTTGCAGCAGGTGGTTTTCACCCACATTGGGTTTCCACCTTATATCTTGGTGTTCATGTGTGTGGCTTTTGATCTGTTCTGTTATACTGCACATGTTTACTGTTAATGTGGTGAATAATGTCCTGATGCACTTAACTGAAGAATAAGCTAACTAAATTGTGAGTTTTCTTCTTATACGCTGTTTTACTTAGTCACAGTAGCGTGTACACGCTGGTTCACTTAACTGAAGTAGCGTATATGTTTCTGAGCATTGAAAAAGTTTGATTGATCTGATAATACTGATTCACCCCCCCTCTCAGTATTATTTCCAACAATTGGTATCAGAGCAGGTCCTTCAGAGAAGCTTGATCGCTTGAAGGTAGATCATTCATCATGAGCAACTACGAGAAAGAAGCATCAATCAGGCCACCGGTTTTTGATGGAACAAATTTCAATTATTGGAAGGTAAGAGTTACTGCATATCTTCAATCTCTTGGTACAGAAGTTTGGAACATTGTAGAAACAGGCTATGCTTTTCCTTCAGCTACTCCTACAGATCCAGCTGAGAAAAAGGCATATGAAACAAATGCAAAAGCAGTCAGTACTCTATTAGGAAGTATATCCCAAACAGAATTCATGAAGGTCATGCACTTCAAATCAGCAAAAGAGATATGGGACAAAATGATCACTAGCTATGAAGGAGATGAACAGGTAAAGCAAGCTAAACTTCAAACTCTCAGGATTCAATATGAGACTCTCAAGATGTATAATGATGAAAGTGTGGCTAATTATTTTCTTCGGGTAGATGAGATTGTTAATTGTATGAAAAATTTGGGTGAAGAAATAAAAGAGACTATAGTAGTTCAAAAGATTCTAAGATCATTATCCCCCAAGTTTGAATCTAAAGTATCTGCAATAGAAGAAAAAGAAAATCTCAAAGTTCTCACTATGTCTCAGCTACATGGAATTCTAACTGCTTATGAAATGAGAAAGGGAGGTCCATCAGACAGAAGGGAAGCTGCTTTTAAGGCATCAGGAAAAGAAGATTACTATGAAGCAAGCCATGTTCCAGAAGAAGAGGAAGAAGAATCAAATTTTGTCAGAAATCTTCAAAGGGGTGCTGGAAGGTTCAGAGGTAAGCTACCTTTCAAATGCTTTGCTTGTGGAAGAGTAGGTCATTATGCTGCAAAATGTCCTTATAAGGATAAAGGAAAAGAACCTGCTAGATGGAACAAGAAACAAAGTGCAAATAAGAAAAGCTACTACACCCATGAAGATAGTGATGGCTTATCAAACAGTGATGAAGATGAACAAGGTAATAAATATAAGCTGTTAATGGCATTTGAAGATGATGATTATGAGGATGCTGTAGATGTGGATAATCTCTATAATGAAATTACTAGACTCAAGAGATGCATAGAAGAAAAGAGTGTGATCATTGATACTTTGCAATTTCAAATTGATGAAAAGGAAAAACATCTTGAAAAACTAGAAGGTGAAATTGTTGGTCTCAGAAAAGAAATTGAGAAAACAAAAGCTATTAATCTTAAGTTTGTCAAAGGATCTGAAACTTTGGATGAGATTATCAATGTGCAGCGGTCTCCTCTAAACAAGACAGGTTTGGGCTATAATGGAGAAACCTCTCAAGCATCCACCTCAAAAAGTTATCTTGATGCAGCAAGAAGAAATGAGCAGAAGAACAATGAAGATAATCAGGTAAAGCAGGGACGAATTACAAACAGAAACTATCAGGGACAATCCTTCTTAAGGGTGAACAAAAGCTACAACCAACCACAGGTAAAATCTTCTCAGTTTGGCACAAGAATAGATGAAAATAGAAATTACAATCAGTTGGCTGGTAGATTCAATAACCGCAGAAGCTTCTTCAATGGACAATGCTTTTCTTGCCATAACTTTGGTCACAAAGCAGCTCAATGTGTTGCATATAAAACAATCATGACTAGGGAAGCTCAAAAACAAAGAAGTATGACAGGGATTACAAAGAGGACCTATAACAACTTTTCGGTTCTTGAAAATGAAGTTGAATGTTCTATTTGCAATAATTTTGGTCATAAAGAATCTGAATGCAGGAGCAGGTTTCAGGAGAAAAAGGAACAAGCCACGAGCACCAAAAAATGGAGAATAAAGGAACCTCAGACAGAAAGATGTGGGATAGCTTTTTATGCAGAAGGACAGGAAAATCTATGGTACATTGACAGTGGATGTTCGAAACATATGACAGGTGATAAAGAAAAACTTGAATCTTATTCTACTTTAGAAAAGGGAAAGAAAGTTTCTTTTGGAAATGATACTCCTGCAACTATAAAAGGAAAAGGTATTGCTCCTTTGAAAGAAAAGGTCAAGGCTGGAAATGTTTTGTATGTTGATGGATTGAAGCATAATCTACTAAGTGTCAGCCAGATGTGTGATCAAAAAACCGAGGTTATTTTCAGATCGAATGGATGTCTTGTTCGTGATCTTGATACAGGTAAAACAGTTCTCAAAGGCAAAAGAACTCCAAATAATCTGTACATATTTGAAGAAGGACAACAACAATGCTATCTTAGCAAGGATGAAGAGCACTGGTTATGGCATCGAAGGTTGGGACATCTAAGCTTCTCACAAATAAGGAAAGCATGCAAATATCAGGCAGTTCGCGATCTTCCAGATATCAAAATTCCAGACAACACCATATGCAAATCTTGTCAGTTTGGAAAGCAAACCAGAACTAACTTTCCAGAGAAGGAAGGATCAGCTAGCTTGCCTCTTGAGCTAGTCCATACAGATGTATGTGGTCCATTTAGGAAAAGGACACCTCGAGGAGAAGAATATCTGATATTATTCATTGATGATTTCTCAAGGTTTGTTTGGTTAGGGCTTATGAAGCACAAAGATGAAGCATTCGAAAAATTCAAATCCTTCAAAGCATTGGCTGAAAATGAATCAGGACACAAAATTAAGTGCCTCAGATCTGACAGAGGTGGGGAGTTCACATCAAATGAATTTTTCGATTTCTGCGATGAACATGGGATAAGAAGAGAATTCTCTACAGCTAGAACTCCTCAGCAAAATGGGGTTGTGGAAAGAATGAACAGAACTATCCAACAAATGGCTCGTGCTATGCTCGATGAATCAGGTACTCCTGCAACCTTCTGGGGTGAAGCTGCACATGCTGCTGTTATCATTCTTAACAAAACAAATGTCCGAGTAAACAGCACTCAAACACCTCATGAGCTTTGGAGTGGTAAAACTCCTTCCGTGAAGCATTTCAAAATCTTTGGGAGCAAATGTTATATTAAGAATACTGATGAGCAACTTGGCAAACTTGAACCTAGAGCAGATGAGGGCATTCTTCTTGGTTATTCTCCACATAGCAAAGCATACAAGTGCTACAATAAAAGACTTGGCAGAATTGTTGACAGTATTGATATAGTGGTTGATGAGAAGGGATATATTCCTAGGCAAGTTCATCATGAAGACATTGAAGAAGATGAAGGTTACTCTCAAAGGCGAAATGATGAAGAAGAAGAACCTCAAGAAGAAGAAGAATCTCAAGAAGAACCAGAGGAGCAGACAAGAATAGAAGAGAAGACTCCATCCAGATATGTCCAAAAGAATCATCCAGAAACTCAGATTGTGGGGCAGAAAGAAGCAGGAGTACAAACAAGAAGGACACTTGCAGAAGCTTCAAGCTACTTGGCACTACTCTCCTCCATTGAACCACAAAATGTGAAAGAGGCATGCAAAGATGAATGTTGGGTCAAAGCAATGGATGAAGAACTTGAGCAAATCGAAAAGAACAACACTTGGGAATTAGTTCCTAGACCAAAAGATAAGAATGTAATAGGAACAAAATGGGTCTTCAAGAATAAATTAAATGAAAATGGAGAAGTAATTAGAAACAAGGCCAGACTTGTTTGTAAAGGGTATGCACAGCAAGAAGGAATAGATTTTGAAGAGACCTTTGCTCCTGTGGCAAGACTAGAGGCCATCCGAATGTTCCTTGCTCTCTCAAGCTTTCAAAACTTCAAGGTATTTCAAATGGACGTGAAATCAGCCTTCCTGAATGGAGACTTAGAAGAAGAAGTATATATTGAGCAGCCAGATGGTTTCATTCTTGGGAATGATCCAAACCTTGTATGCAGATTGAAAAAGGCACTCTATGGACTCAAACAAGCTCCAAGGGCTTGGTACTATCGGTTGGACAAATATCTTCACCAACAAGGCTTTTCAAAAGGATCAGCAGATAGCAATCTCTATATAAAAGTTGAAAATAACAAATTGCTAATTCTTGTTGTTTATGTAGATGATATTATTTTTGGCAGCAATGAAGAGACTATGAGTCAAAACTTTGCCTTGGTTATGCAGAAAGAATTCGAAATGTCACTTCTTGGAGAATTGACATATTTTCTTGGATTGCAAATCCAACAAAATGAAGGAGGTATCTTCTTGTCTCAAACCAAATACCTCAAGCAGATCTTGAAGAAGTATGGCATGGAAGAGTCAAAGCCAGTATGTACACCCATGGTTACAGGATGCAGCCTCAGTGCAAATGATGAATCAGCAGCAGTTCACCAACCCACTTATAGATCCATGATTGGGAGTTTGCTTTATTTGACAGGTACTCGACCAGATATTACACATGCAGTAGGAATGGTTGGAAGATTTCAAGCCAACCCAAAGGAAACTCATCTTCAGGCAGTCAAAAGAATCTTCAAATATCTTCAAGGGACCCAAAACTATGGCTTATGGTATCCTAGAAATACAGATCTCACTCTTCATGCTTACACAGATGCAGATTGGGCTGGAAGTGTGGATGATAGGAAAAGCACAAGTGGAGGTGCTTTCTTCATGGGTTCCAGATTAGTATCTTGGTTCAGCAAGAAACAAAGTTCGATTGCCTTATCTACAGCTGAAGCAGAATATGTGGCTGCAGCATCTTGTTGCACACAACTTCTTTGGATGATGCAGACCTTGCAGGACTTTCAAATCACTTGCACTCCACCTGTCTCTATCTTATGTGATAATACAAGTGCAATCAGCATTTCAAAGAATCCAGTCATGCACTCAAAGACCAAGCACATACCAATCAAGTACCATTTTCTTCGGGAACAAGTGCTTGAGCAGAAGGTCAAGTTGGAGTATGTTCCTTCTAAGGAGCAAGTTGCTGATATTCTCACAAAACCACTGCCCAGGGAAACTTTTGAATATCTCAGACAAAAGCTGGGAGTAGTTGATGCTTCATCCTTTTGTTAAAGTTTGTTTGTTCTACAGAAAAGTTGGTATACGCAGGTTACGAAAGGGATATGCGCGTATATACGCGGATTCATGATGGGTAAGTCGCGTGTATGTTGGACGCTTGTTGCAGAAAGTATATCCGCGTACATACGCTGTTTTATACAGGAAAAATCGCGTATATGAAGTTCTGAACAGCAAGGGAAAACTCTGGAGTTCTGAACAGCAATGAGAATGTCAGAATTCTTCAGGCACAGTTTCAGGGAGTGCAACAGGCACAGGTTCAGGGGGAGCAGCTTAAAAGTCTCATAAAGCATTGTTGGCATTCAGATGTTTTGGTTGTTGGTTTCAGGAGAAGGAGCTCAGAAAGAAATCCTGGTTGCTGATCTAACAAGATGTTTATCAGATGCTGCTGGTGCCTTTCCTAAGTCTTGGTCTAGATCTGTTGTCTCTATGTCATGTATCTCTCTTGTCATATCTCTTTTATGGTGTCAAGGTCATGTAACGGCCTATGTTGGTTTCCCCACTATGCCTGGGATGAATGCTGTAATATAATTGGTTGTTTCTGATATGTCCCCTCTTGGTAGGGAGTATGGATGTATGTATTGAGTCTTTTGGTGATAGGACGGTCCCTTATGGTGTATAAGTCTTGGTTCTTGTTGAAGAACATCTTTTGCAGATCTGGCCTACTGTCAGGGGGAGCACGAGTCAGCACAGCCAAGCAGAGGTATCAGCATGTCCTCAGGGGGAGCACAGCCCTTTGCCCTTGATGTCAAAGGGGGAGAGTGACTTGGTGTGGTGGTTTCCATCAAGTCCAAAGGGGGAGATTGTTGGCATTATGATTCAAGTGTTGTCCTTGATGGCAACTCACTCAGAGGATGGTACAGGTGCTCAGAGGTTGGTACAGGTGATGGCAACTTAATCAGAAGACAGATCTTAGTACACCATGCCAAGGAAGTTCATATACGCATGTTCGTTAAGCCCAAGTCGCGTGTATACGCTAGTTGGATTCAGAAAAAGCGCGTGTATGTGGAAAAGTATCTTTGGTCCATGGTGGTTAGTCCTTGGAAGTTGTGCCTATGATTTCGGATCATTGTGTCTTGACGGGCGTGTCGATCCCTAGTTTTGAAGTTGATGGTATTGTGTTACTATGGTTTTGACTCTTGGTATTGAGCTAGGCCTAAGACTATATAAGGAGAAGAAGATCATTAGGCAAAGATCATCTTTTTTGACAAGGCTTGAATATCTAAGAGAGAAAGAGATCTGATATGCAGGTTCTGGGTTGCTTGATCTAAGCCAAGGAGAGATCACATCGGTTGATGGAAGACTAGATCTAAGGATAGATCGGGATCTAATGGTTTGAAATGCACTATCATGATATGGTTGATTATGCGTATTTCTAGATCTGCATATTGTCGCAATGTTATGTTCTGGGTCTAACTAATGTCTGGTACAGCTGCAAATTGAGAAAGTTTATTTTTAGATCTGTACGCAGGTTGGCTTCGGTAAAAGTGCGTGTATACGCGGGTTTTGCTCATTGAAGCAGCGTATATCTTTTGAAGCTTGATATTGGGTTTTACAGTGGGGTCTGACTGTTATTGCAGAGTTCTGTAGTCTGCTCTGTGTTCTGGTAACTGGTGATTGACAGGGTTCAGTGGTTCAGTGATTCAAAGTTTGGTTGTTTTATGCTTCAATGATCTATTGTCGAAATTGAATGAATTGTGGTCTTCAGATTGTAAGGTTGTGCTTCAGGAATATCCAAGTCTGAAAATGTATGAAAAGTGATACCTGAAAGAAAGAAGATTGTAGGTCAGCACCTACGTACTAGTATCTTGGCTAGTACAAGAGCAAAGGGGGTTGGAGCTCCCTTCCAAGGAAGTTTGGAGAACGAGAGAAGGTTGTAGCCTTCTGCAGGTTGTAGCCTGCGTACTGGTATAAGGCTGCACCAGTACAAAAGATTGTAAACTGAAGTTTCATATTAAAGAAAGATAGAGACAACTTGCAGCAGGTGGTTTTCACCCACATTGGGTTTCCACCTTATATCTTGGTGTTCATGTGTGTGGCTTTTGATCTGTTCTGTTATACTGCACATGTTTACTGTTAATGTGGTGAATAATGTCCTGATGCACTTAACTGAAGAATAAGCTAACTAAATTGTGAGTTTTCTTCTTATACGCTGTTTTACTTAGTCACAGTAGCGTGTACACGCTGGTTCACTTAACTGAAGTAGCGTATATGTTTCTGAGCATTGAAAAAGTTTGATTGATCTGATAATACTGATTCACCCCCCCCTCTCAGTATTATTTCCAACAGTCTAGTGAGCAAATAGACACCCCTAAGTTACAAAACAAGCAGAAAACTGAGGCTGATGCTTTAACTATTTTTCTATCCCAAATGCAGAAAAAACACGCTTTAAGAGAATTCCATTTGGATGCAAAAAGCATAGATACTTGTGTGATTTGTTCAGAAAACCATGAGACCAAGGGTTGTCCTTCAATTCCAGGTCTTAAGGCTATTTTTCAAGAAGAAAAAAGTCCAAATTCAACAGATTCTTGTTGCTTTCTCTCTAGAAGACCTTGGAAGGGGCCACAAAATCAGGGATTTAACAATCAAGTGTATCTTCAGCCCCCACCAAATTGGAATTCTTGGCAGCAACCTTGGCCTCAATCTCAATCTCAATCTCAATTTCAATCTCAACCTTGGGCTCAAGGAATACAAAATCCTTATGGAAGATTTTTTCAATACTATCAATATCCTCCATCATATCAGAATTATCTTCCCCCACAAATTCTACAACAAAATCAGCAGCCACAACTTCAAAATTAGAATCCTCAACTTTCACTACCATTCCCACAACAAATTTCACAACAAAACCAACAATCTCAACTTCAAAATCAAAATCCTCAACTCTTACTACCATTTCAACAGAGACCAAATTAGCTACCTGCCTAACCATTACCAAACCCCAACAATAAAAATCCTCAGAATACTTACATGGTGGAAGGACAACAATTTCCAACTAACATGATCACTCCTATAGATATTAATGATGTTCAACTAAGATCTGGTAGTATATTAGAAAAGGAAAAGCCTTCTGTAGTTATTCAGGAACAAGACCATTCTGAGGAAGATTCTCTATAGCCCAATAAATTTTTTGAAAGAACATCTCTCCAAAACCAAAATACTGAAAATGAAAAACAAAAAGAACCAATGAACTCAACTCCTATCATTCAACACCCATTATCTACTTCTGCACCTTCTTTTCCTGAAAGATTACAAGTTGATAGAGGGGTAGAAAAGTAGATTATGTTGCCTAATTATGATTTTCTAGATGAATTGAAAAATGTCTATATCAAAATCCCTTTGTTACAATCCATTAAGGAGATTCCAATTCAAGCTAAATCAATAAAGGAGTTGAGCATAAAGAAACCAGGAAGAAAAACAAAAGAAACAAAAATAATTCATCTGGTAGGAAAAATAGTAGACATAATGTGTTATGAAACCAGCTCAAGAAAAGATAGAAAAGAGAGATCAACGCCTTAGAATTCAGCCTCTTCGAGGGGGCAACCTCCTTTACATTACATAAATGAACAATTCTTGGATGATACAAATGACAAAACCTCCTTTCTATATATAGGAGTCTAAGGAGTCACAATATAATCCAGCCGACCTAACAATAATAATATAAAGCCACAAAAATAACAATAGAGGGATTCTATGGGGCACAGAAATAACAATATGGGGGTAATAGGGGCACAACAATATAAATAGGGGGTATAACTACAATAGTAATGGGGTAATCACTAGTATTATAGGGACCCAACATGCCCCTCTCCTTCAAAAAAGTGTTGTCCTCAACGCTTGAGTAGTTCTGGATACTTCTGCATAAAATTCTCATCCTCCCATGTGGAATCTTCAGCGGATAAGTTCTTCCACTTGATAAGATACTCTGAAATTGATCGATTTCGTAGCTGTCGAGTTCTTGTTTCTGTGACTGCTTCCGGTTCCAATATAATTTTTCCTTCCTCGTCAAGTTCTGGCAATATTGTTTGAATTGGGAGCTTGTCACCTATAACCTTCTTTAAACATGAAACATGGAAAACTGGGTGCAATCGAGAAGCTGCAGGAAGCTCCAATTTGTATGCCATAGTACCAATCTTTTGCAACACCTTGTACGGACCATAATACTTTGGTGATAATTTATT
This sequence comes from Pinus tabuliformis, assembly GCA_031772625.1. Taxonomy (NCBI): domain Eukaryota; kingdom Viridiplantae; phylum Streptophyta; class Pinopsida; order Pinales; family Pinaceae; genus Pinus; species Pinus tabuliformis. Next base: position 947,040,785 of record CM062815.1, on the reverse strand, counting down.
ATCCTTCTTAGCTTGCTTTAGGGACATTTGCTTATATGGTTGTAGCCGTAGGAATACCCAATCACCTACATCAAAACTTCTTTCACTGCGATGTTGATCTGCCTGTTGTTTCATTCTATTTTGTGCCAACACGAGGTTATCCTTTAAGAGTTGGAGGACTTGTTGTTGATGTTCGATGTGATGTTCCACTGCCTGAACCTTAGAATTTTCTCTTAAATATGATGTGATGGATGGTGGTTGATACCCATAAAGTGCCATAAATGGGGTCATTTTTGTTGCTGTATGGAAGGAAGTGTTATACCACCATTCAGCCAGAGGCAACCATTTGACCCATTGTGTCTGTTTATCAGATACAAAGCAACGAAGATATCCTTCCAAACATTTGTTTACTATCTCAGTTTGCCCATCAGATTGAGGATGATAAGATGAGCTATGAGCTAACTGAGTACCAAGACAAGAAAATAATTCTGTCCAAAAATTTCCAGTGAAAATGGGATCTCTGTCACTTACAATAATCTTTGGGTTTCCATGTAGCTTTTGAACTGTTTCCATAAATGCAGTAGAAACTGTACTGGCTTTAAATGGATGTGATAATGCACAAAAGTGTGCATACTTGGTAAGTCTGTCAACTACCACCATGATGACACTCTTTCCCTCAGACTTGGGTAAACCTGTGATAAAATCCATTGAAACCTCCTCCCAACGTTGGCTTGGAATGGATAAAGGTTGTAATAGACCCGGTGTCTTAATTGTTTCAACTTTATTTTGTTGGCAAACCAAACATTCCGCCACAAACTTTTGAATATCTGATTTAAGGCCATCCCAAAAAAATTCCTTCTTAACCCTGTGGTAAGTTTTTAAAAATCCTGAGTGCCCTCCTAAGGGAGAAGTGTGCAATTCCATAAGAATCTTTTGTTTTAGCTGGGAATTCTTACAGAGGTATAAGCGATCTTTGTACCATAACGAATCATTTTGCCAGCTAAATGTATCAGAAGTACTGGAATCTTGTTGTAGCTTTCGAATAAGTGCCCACACTTCTTCGTCATTCTTCCATTCCTCCCTTGCTTCGTTTATCCAATCTGGTTGGATAATAGAAATGGCACACAACAATGCTTCCACATCCTCATCCTTTCTTGAGAGTGCATCTGCCACCACATTTTGCTTCCCTTTTTTGTAGATGATTTCAAAGTCATAACCCAACATCTTTGTGACCCACTTTTGTTGCTCTTCAGAGGATAATCTTTGTTCTAAAAAGTATTTAAGGCTATCATGATCCGTTTTTACCTTGAAGTGTCTTCCCATTAGGTAGGGTCGCCATTTCTTAAGTGCATGGAGTATTGCCAACATTTCCTTCTCATAAATAGCTTTGCTTAAAAACTTTCCCTTGATTGGACGACTTTCAAAAGCAATGGGTCTTTCATCTTGCATTAGAACAACACCAATTCCATTTCCTGAAGCATCACATTCCACAATAAAGGTTTTTGTGAAGTCCGGTGTAGCTAAGACCGGTGCTTGGCACATTGCCTCTTTAAGATGTTCAAAGGCCTTTGTTGCTTCCGGAGTCCATGAAAATGAATCTTTCTTCAATAATGTTGTTAGAGGTGCTGCTATTCTCCCATAATTCTTAACAAACTTGCGATAATACCCTGTCAACCCAAGAAATCCTCGCAGATGCTTTATGGATGTGGGGATTTTCCATTCCTTAATGGCTTTAATTTTGCTAGGGTCTACCTTAACTCCTTCATGAGATACAATATGACCCAAATATTCCACCTCCTGGACTCCAAAGAAACATTTGGATCTTTTTGCATATAATTGTTTCTCCTCCAATAGTTGTAGCACCCTGTCAACATGTTCAACATGATCCTTCCAAGACTTGCTGTAGATTAGTATATCATCAAAAAATACTAACACAAATTTTCTAAGGAATGGTTTGAAAATTGAATTCATCAAACCTTGAAATGTTGAAGGTGCATTGGTAAGGCCAAAAGGCATGACCAAAAATTCATAATGACCCTCATGAGTTCTAAATGCTGTTTTCGGAATGTCTTCAATCTTCATTCTGATTTGATGATATCCTGAACGAAGATCCAACTTGGTGAAGTAAATTGATCCATGCAATTCATCCAGTAATTCATCAATAACAGGAATGGGGAACTTATCTTTAATAGTGAGCTTGTTGAGCTCCCTATAATCTGGACACATGCGCCATGATCCATCCTTCTTGTGCACCAATACTACTGGAGCTGAGAAAGAACTTTGACTCGGTTGAATTATACCAGCCTCTAGCATTTCTGCAACCATACGTTCAATTTCACTTTTTTGGACATAGGGATATCTGTACGGCCTGATGTTTGGAGGAACACTTCCTGGAATCAGATGAATAGCATGATCATGATCACGCATAGGTGGGAGACCTTTGGGAGTCTCAAATACCTTGGAATGATTGTCCAGGACTTTTTGGAGATCTGGAGAAATAGATGATTCCAATGTGGAAACATCTAGCGAACATAATTGTGCAATTACACCTCTTTGCTCCTTTTTTAGAAGCTTTGTCATGCCATTAGAGCTGATTATCTTTCCTGGTTTCCCTGCAATACCCCTTAATTCAACTTCCTTTCCTTCCACAGAAAATTTCATGAAAAGTTCTTGAAAATTAAAAGCTATTGTACCCAAGGATTGTAGCCATTGGACTCCTAGTACAACATCAGCACCTCCCATTGGAATGGAAAGCATTGGGCTAGTCAATACATATTCTCCCATGGATAGCTTGATATTATGGCACTTTCCAGAACAATTTATTGTTCCTCCATTTGCAATCATCACTTGACACTCTGGTGCTGGATATAGGAAGCAATTCAATTCTTTTGCTACCCTACAATGAATAAAATTGTGGGTGCTTCCTGAATCAATCAACACTATTACCTTTTTCTTCTTGATTTGTCCTTCTATCTTGATGGTTTGAGGAGTGGTAATTCCCGCCAATGCATTACAAGATATGGTCGGATTTATTTGTTCTTCATCTAGGCTTTGTTCCTGGAATATATCCTCTTCTTTTGACCTTTCTTGCTCCTTTTCTTCTTCCTCTTCACAATCTATGTAGAATAATTTCTTCTCAGCACACTTATGACCTTTTGTGTATTTGCTATCACAATTGTAACAAAGCCCTTTTGCTCTTTTTTCTTCCAATTGTTGTGGTGTCAACCTTGTAGGTTGTGGAAGACTATGGGCAACAACACTTCCGTCTTTATAGTTGTGAATGGTATGCTTCCTAGTTGCCATAATTTTGCTTTCCATTTTTCTTGCTAACCTGAATGCCTTCTCTAATGAATCAGGTTCCCAAAGGCGCACATCATGTTGGATATTATCCTTTAAAGACCCTATGAACACATCAATCCTATGCTCCTCTGGAATATCTTTTACCCTTATGTTCAATTTTTGGAACTCCTCAATGTGCTCCATTATTGAACCCTTTTGTTTGAGACTTATCAATTGGCTAAAAAAAGTGTTGCTTTTTGTATCCTCATAATGTGCTATCAATTCTTCCGTAAAAATTGCCCAAGTGATAAATTGTTTACGAGAAAAAGCCATTGATACCATACAAACTGATTTGGTTCCAAATATAAAGTTGCCATACGTACCTTTTGTGTGTTTTGCACATTATTGAGATCGAAGAATTGCTCCATCTGTAATATCCATGTGGCGGGATCCTTGCCATCAAACTTCCTCATATCGATTTTTGGAACATGGTGAGTCTTCGATCCAACATTAGAGTCTATGGAATCATGATTAACATTTCTTTTGTTCTCATCATGAGTTTCCTTTACTACCTTTTCACCATTAGTGACCCTTTCTTGTAGCAACTTTTCAATTCATCCATCTTATCATCCATGCCATCAATTTTAGCGTCCATGCCATCCATCTTAGCTTCCATCTTAGCTTCCATGCCATCCATCTTAGCTTCCATGCCTTTTATCTTAGATTCCACGCCATTTACCTTAGATTCCACGCCATTTATCTTAGATTCCACGCCACTTATCTTAGCTTCTGTTAGCTTTTGTGAGCGTGACATTTGTTGCACTTGTTCTTGTAATTTTGATATATCATGTAGCATTTCTTCCTCTTCTTCATGAGTCATGCTAGAGCTTTCAGGTTCCTTACTAGGTGTTTGCATTTTCTTTCCTCGGGGCATCAGTTACCGATAATAATGCTTTACTATGCCCTTTGAATTCTGTTAAACCAAGCTTACACAAAAATTTAAAAAAAAACTACACACCTTTTTTCACTTTATAGAAGCCTGATATTGAATCTGATGTATCTCTGTAATTTTGGATCATCCAGTTCTGAAATTGCTACCTGTAGTAGCCTTCTGCGTCCTCTTTCCAATGCCACAAGTCTGAGCCAAATTGGATTCTCCAAGAAAGAGTTATGTGAAATCTCCCACAGTGACTTGCTTTTAGACTGGTTCAGTAGAGCGAAATTGTACGACGTGCCACGAGTCACTGTTTCAACCTTTGAATCTGAAACTCACCCACAAGAAACTACAGTCCGTCCTCTTTCTGTACCTTTTTACGAAATTTCAATCCGATCCTCAGAGAGAGAGTTATGACGATTTTCCCCAGGTCACCTGTTTTGAATGTAATTCAGGAGTCTGCAAAAAGGCCAACTTCCTCAGATCATATCTCCGAAAATATCACGCGAAAAGCTCTGAAATTCGGACCCAAGGTTCAGCGCCAATTCTTCTCAAATGGGTTTTTTTTGAGACTTCTGAAACGTCACAGAAAAAAAGTTATAGCGAAAATTCCACGATGACCTGTTTGGAGCAGCGAAACCCTAGAATCCAAAGCTCTGATACCAAATGTTATGAAACCAGCTCAAGAAAAGATAGAAAAGAGAGATCAACGCCTTAGAATTCAGCCTCTTCGAGGGGGCAACCTCCTTTACATTACATAAATGAACAATTCTTGGATGATACAAATGACAAAACCTCCTTTCTATATATAGGAGTCTAAGGAGTCACAATATAATCCAGCCGACCTAACAATAATAATATAAAGCCACAAAAATAACAATAGAGGGATTCTATGGGGCACAGAAATAACAATATGGGGGTAATAGGGGCACAACAATATAAATAAGGGGTATAACTACAATAGTAATGGGGTAATCACTAGTATTATAGGGACCCAACATAATGATGGGAAAAATTTCCATACAAAAATATGTAGATCTAGGAAGCCCAATTGTGAAAACACATATCAATGGAGTTTAAATTCTGAATACATTGATTGATTTAGGAGAAGAAATAAACATCATGACCAAATAAACCATGGAACAACTCAAGCTTCCTAATATTCTTTACACACCTACATTATTGCAATTAGCAGATAGATTTGTAATCAAACCAGATGGTGTGTTAGAAGATATTTCAGTGACCTTAGATTCTTGGGAATACCCTATTGATTTTATGATCTTAACCCCCAAGAAAAATTTAGGAGGACATCCAATTATATTAGGAAGACATTGGTTGGCCACAGCTAACGCTTTCATTAGCTGTAGATCTGGTGACATGTATATTTCTGATGGGAATTCAACTAAGAAATTCACTCTGTATCCTCCATCAAGAACAATCATAGAAATAGATGAAAAAGAATGGATTGATGATGAAAATGACATTCAACCTCTCTTTACTATTTAAGACATTAGTGAAGATAGCCAAATCTTGAATACAATGGAAAATTTTGAATCGTCTCCAGAATATGAACATGATCAATTCCAAGAAAAATCCAATATTGAATATTTTTCATCTAGGCAGATGTATCTTTATTCTATGGAATAATTTGGTAGATTTACAATTGAAATCTTTCCAGGAAGAATATCGAACATAAACAATAACTTGGAGAAATTACAATGGGAAAAGCTAATCAAAACATTACAACAACATTCTGCTGCATATGCATGGGAATATAATGACATGAAAGGAATTAGTCCTAATACTTGTATATATCACATCTACATTGAGGAAAATTGTAAACCTATCAGACAACCTCAAAGAAGGATGAATCCAAATCTTAGGGAAATTGTGAAAGAAGAGCTGCAAAAATTGCTGAATGTAAACTTCATTTACCCAATTTCAGACAGCCAATGGGTTTCCCCTCTAGTGATTGTGCCTAAAAAATAATGGTAAATGGAGGGTATGCATTGATTATCAAGAATTGAATAAAGCTACCCTTAAAGATAATTTTCCTTTGCCCTTTATAGATCAAGTGTTAGATACATTAGCAGGTAAGAAGTATTTCTCATTCTTGGATGGTTTTAGTGGTTATAATCAAATTCAGGTGGCACCTGAAGATCAAGATAAAACCACATTTACTTATCCATGGGGAACCTATGCCTACCGAGTACTTCCTTTTGGATTATGTAATGCACCTGCAACATTCCAAAGAGCAGTACTAGGAATTTTTTCTAATCTAATACATGATTGTGTAGAGGTATATATGGATGACTTTATAGTCTATGGGAATACATTTGAAGAAGCTTTAGAAAATTTGGAAAAGGTTCTTAAAAGATGTAAGGAAGAAAACCTTTTACTAAGCCGTGAAAAATGTTTTATGATGTTTACAAAAGGGATTTTTTTAGGACATCACATTTTAGGAGATGGAATTAAAGTTGATAAATCTAAAGTTGAAGTCATCTCTAAATTATCAATTCCAAATTGTCAAAAGGATGTTAGAAGTTTTCTAGGATTTACATGATACTATAGAAGACTTATAGAAAATTTCACTAAAATAACATCCCCACTCTTCAAATTATTCACCAGGATTGTGAATTCAATTGGAATCCTGATTGCTAGTTAGCATTTGAGACTTTAAAAGCAAGAATTTCAAAAGCACCCATCTTGAGAGGTCCAAATTGGAAACTACCTTTTCACATTTCAATAGATGCTTCAGATACAACTCTAGGAGCTGTATTAGGAAAAAAGGATTTGATTCCCTATACCATCTACTATACAAGTAAGAACTTGACTCCCACTGAGTTAAATTATACTATAACTGAAAAGGAATTTTTAGCTGTTTTCATGCTATCAATAAGTTCAAACATTATATACAGGCTACGAAACCTTTTTTCATACAGACCACTTTGTAATTAGATACTTAATGAATAAACCTATTACTAATGGCAGAGTTACAAGATGGCTATTACTCTTGCAAGAATTCAATATTATTGTGCTAGATAGACCTGGAAAACAAAACACAGTTGCTGATTTCTTGTCCAGAATTCAAAATATCAAAGATGACACTCTAGTTGAAGATAAGTTTCCTGATGAATATCTTTTTGCAGTGACTACTCAGACCCCTTGGTTTGCAGATATTGCCAATTACTTAGTCACAAGGAAATTTCCTTCACATTTGTTTCCTAGAGAGAAAAGAAAAATCATTCAAATAAGTGCAAGATACTCATGGATCACTAATGAATTGTATAAAACAGGTCCAGATCTCATGATCAAAAGATGTGTTAGGGAAGATGAAATGCCTGAGATTCTTAAGGCATGTCATGATGAACCGTGTGGTGGACACTTTGCTGACAAGAGGATAGCCTATAAAATCCTTTCTTTAGGATATTATTGGCCATCCATCTTCAAAGATGCCAAAGAATATGTCAAGAGGTGTGACAACTACCAAAAGGTAGGAAAACCTGCTTCTTCAATTGAAATGCCACTAAAAATTCAGGTACTCATTGAACCTTTTGAAAAATGGGCCTTGGATTTTGTTGGACCAATTAATCCCCCATCTAAGCAAAAGAAATATATGATGGTATGCATTGATTATCGCACTAAATGGGTAGAGGATAAAACATTACCTTTTGCTAATGAAAAATCTGTAGTTAATTTTCTTTTTGAGGACATATTCACTCGTTTTGGTGTTCCAAGAGAAATTGTGATATATCATGGATCTCAATTTAATGGTGAAAAGTCTTGTGGAAGATTACAATATTAAACATAGGAAATCTACCCCCTATCATCGACAAGAAAATGGTCAAGTTGAACCTACAAATAAGGTGATTGAAGGAATTCTCACTAAGACTGTGCATCTACATAGAAGAGATTGTGCAGAAAGGCTTCTTGAAGCCTTATGGGCTTATAGAACTACATGGAGGAACACAACGGGACATACACCCTATGAACTTGTTTATGGGAAACAAGTCTTATTCCCTATAGAGTTTCAAATCAAAACCTTCAAGATGGTAGTCCAATTGGGACTAGATTTATCAGAGGCATAGAAACATAGATTGGAGAAACTCAATGAGCTTGATGAAATCACATAAGATGCAGTTTAGAGAACCAGTATAGTCCAACAACAAAGGGCTAAATGGCATGATAAATATATCAAGGAGAAGAAGTTTCAAGAAGGAGATTGGGCACTTTTGTTCAATTCAAAATTCAAAGATTTTCAAGGGATGTTTCATACTCATTGGCTTGGACCATATGAGGTTGAAGAAGTCTTTAATAACGGAGCAATAAGGATAAGGACAATAGATGAAAGCAAAATACCTCTTCTTGTGAATGGTCATCGGTTGAAGATATATCAGAAGCCAATTTCAAGAGAGGAGTTCATTAAGATTTTCCAGAATAGCTCTGAAATGAAGCTAGTGAAGAATTCTTCTTCTCCACTAACCTAACCTTTATTTTTCCTTAAAAAATAAAAATAAAAGAAATATGTAAAAAAAATAATAAAAAAACAAATTGTATGAGTTTGAAAACCAATCATTGATTAGCATACTTATACAGAAAACACAGGGTGAAAATCAGAGATTTCTGACATCCTATATTTTCCATTTCCTTTCTGTAATAAGTAGTGACAAAAAGCTACATTCATTTGTAGCTCAGAGTTTGAAAATTCATAGGCTCATTCCATCTCATTCTGTTTCCATTTTATTTTACAGTTCCATTTACATTTTATTTTTACAGTTTTACTCCATCTCACCCTATTTCCCATTTTATTCTGCATTTCATTCCATTTCACTGTCATAACCCATTTCTATTTCATTTTTACACTCATATTCCATAGTCATACTTCACTTTTCCTTCTTTTCACATTCTGCAACTGATTCCATTCTGCAGCTAATTTTATTCTGCAGCTACAACTTACTTATCAGCTCTGGCACAATTGTACAACTCACAAATAAATCACGAATGCATGAAATTGAAGAATCCAGTTTTGGAGACCAAACATGCTAAAAGGTACCTGTGGATCAACACCAAAGGAGTTATCAAGAAAAAAGGTTAAGTTCTAAAGGTAAAATGAAAAATTTATTTCAAACAACAAGTTAAAAACATAAGGCATGTATAATATGGATAATCGTATGTCTCCTTAATGAGTCATCATTTGATTTGACTGCCACTTCATCATACCACATCTTTGCCACATCTTCCATACTCGATACTAAATGGTCCATAATAACTTCATCATACCACATCTCTGCTACACTCTCCATACTCTGCACCTAAACAGTCCCTAATAACTCCATCTGTTAACGGTCATGGTTACGATGTGACCACCTTGTCCATGTCTCTCCAAACCCTCACCATATACTTATTCCACACAAACCCGTAGTTCTTTTTCACCATACTCGTAGTCAGTCCATTTCATAGACCAGGAGAGTAATTCTAAAGGTTAAGAAATTTTTCAAAACAGAAGCCATGGGACTCATTGTCAGGACAGAGCCAGTAGGAGAAAAATATATGGAAGGATACCCAAAACTCAAGGAAATTCCGCAGAAGGTTGGATGGCTCAACTTCATTGAAAAATTTGATCGTTTTCATAAAGAGATCACAAAATATTCTACTAGATCATTTGATGGTACAGAAGTAGAAATTTGAGACATTAAGTTTGTAGTAACAGAATCCCCCATAACGGAGGCCACAGAACTTCCAAGACATGGTGAAAGATGGTTCAAAAACAAGGAATTCCACAGTGAATCATGGAAATTAATCCTCAAGAACCCAGGTATGGATGTCTCTGTGTTTAGAAAAGGAATTCCTATTTCAAAACTTAAAAGTAAATGAAGAAGCATGCTTTTGATATTACAGAAATTTATTACCTGTGAGGGGAGATTTGGATGCATGTATGTCTACCATATATGTTTATTGATGGAATTTCTAGAAAATGGAGAAATCAATCTTCCTTTCTTCCTGATAAATAGTTTAAGAAAGATGGCTTCAAATGTACAGAAGAAAATAGAATTCATAGACACAACCATGTACCATCATGGGTCGATAAATATACTGGTTGAGTTTCATTTGAAAAGAATAGGAGATACTTGGGAAAATTTCCTTATAAGAAACTATTTCCAAGAGGCACCAGAGTCACTTGAAGAAGGTAATGTCAGAAGGAGTAAGAGAAAGAAGACCAGTATAACCATTCAAAGCAAACCTGAGTCCTCAACGCAGAAAAATGATGAAGAGCTAGTCTCTGAAAAATTGACAGAGATCAGGAAGCAAATCAAGAAAAAAGGGAAGATGAAAAAGAAAGTTGGTGAAACTACTGGAAACAAACCTGAATCTTCATTACAAAAAGATGATGAAAAATTAATCTCTAAAGAATTGACAGAGATTAGGAAACAAATCAAGAGAAAAGAAAAGATAAGAAAGGAGAAAAAGGGTACAAAGGAGGAGAATGTAAGTCCTCTACAACTTAGAAGGAGCTCTAGACTCTGAGGTATGGTAAAGAATGTTGGACACAAATTGTCATTGATGTCAAGATGGAAATATTCGAGGAGTAGACAGAGCCAAAGAAGAGGAGCGAAGAGCAGAGGTGACGATGGGAATGAAAGATCAAGTCTACGGGAGTGTTAGTAGTCTGGTGGTGAGACCCTCAGACAACGAAGGAGGAGGAGGGAATGATTACAAGCCTGGAGAGATCAGGCGCGAGGAGCCACGCCGCACCAACGGTCATGGCCGTGCATACGATCGTGCTACTACTGGTGATAGATTACCTCCGTCCTTAGGATATGACATGAAAGGATACAAAACTTCAGGTACTACAGGTTCTGATTCACCATTAAGACATAGGAAGGTAGAACCATATGCACATGATTATGATCGTAATGGACGTGCCTTTGATTGCAATGGACGGCAGATGCAACACAACGGGAAGATCCAACGGTCGCGGGCGATAAAGATGCATGCAGGTTAGCGAGAGGGATGTGGGCCCTTGGATCAGGGCGCGGTGGATCCAACGGTGATCAGGAGCAGAAGTCGCGCGGAGGTTAACGACTGGGGGACAAGCGGTTTCACGGGCGGGCGGTATTCCCCGCACCGCCTACGGAGCAATGGCGGTATCCGTATATGGCCACGCGATCCAGTGAAACGGCGACACGTGGCTGGTGCGATGGGCGCGAAACCGCTTTCCTCGTGGGTTATCGCGGGCGTGGCTTGAGGGATGAGGGCTAGCGAATGCTGTCGGATGATATGGTGGATGCGATCAAACGACTGAGATAATTGCGCACGTTTCGGGGTTGATGTGATAGAGAAAGCCGCGAGCCTGGGATTTTTGTTAAAGCTTAGGGTTAAGCATTGGATGATATGAATACCTTGTGACCACTATTCAACCTAATTGCAATCCATCTCAAATCCGAAGTGTTCTGCTGCGATTGTTCAGAAATCTGGGCTTATATCTTTTATTATTAGAAGTCTTTCAAAGGTATAAAATAGAGACATGTCCGTCGTTTATTGGTGCTACCGGCTGAAGCCTCTTTCAAAATAATAATTTATAAAATCCTTACCTAATGGCTTTTAGACAACTCGGCATTCATCGGCATATTTCCAGGAAACTTCTTCACTCACCAGAGAATGCTAGTGGGTCACTTTTTGGCCCAGCTTATTTCTTTGAGTCATACTCCAGATTAGTCCCACAAGTACCCATAAATTCCTCGGAAGGACAAATAGAAGACAAAGACAGTAATGAGAAGAATTGGTCACAGCGATCAAGGAGGGAAGTTGAAAGATCAAGCGAGTCAGAGGAAACGACAGCGACTGAGGAGGAAGCCTAAGAGATGGTGTAAGCGGAAACGAATGGACAAAGGCATGGGAATGTATAAAACAATAGAAACAGAGAACTGTTGGTGCGGTTATGGTGGTGAAGAACTCGAGGGTGAGATAGTAGAAGCAATAGAGGAAAAAGAGGCAGAAAAAGCAGCGGAGGCTGTAGAGGCAGCAGAGGCAGGAGAGCAGGAGTGAGACAACCTCAGCTGAATAGAGTGCAACAACATACCTGTTTATACCAAGGTTGGGTTGGAGCCCAAGAGGTTTGAGCCTCAGAACTAAACAGGACTGAATTCATTGGGGTAGGTGCTCCTAAGTGCAGAGCCACTGCAAAACAGAGTTGGTGCTCTGGAGGTTGGAGCCTCACTGAAGTCCAAGTTGGAGCTTGGCAACTATTCACAATCAGATTTATACTTATATTGTATTTATTTCTTTGCACTGTCTTGAGTTTTAATAAAATAATTAAATTCAAATGTTGATTTCTGTGTTCTGTGTATACATATACATATACATATCTATATAGGTTGTTGGCAATCACTAGAAAAATTAAAAAAAAATAAATAGTAAGAAATACTCATTCACCCCCCCCTCTCAATATTTCCAACAAAGAAGATAGCATCAAAGGGGACGAAGTTCATAAATTTAGAATAAGAAACCCCAGTACCATTTCCTGATAATGTTCCATCTGCACACAGTCCTCAAAATTTTCCTGAACAGTATTTCGAAGGCAGCCCCAACAGAGGATCTCCAGGCATAGACCTAGTGCAACAACAAATATATGACTATATAGAATCACTGGAGAAGAAAAGTGTCTCAATGGATCCAGAATCCTCTGTCAATCCAGAACCCTCTGTCAATCCACAAAAACCTCTAATTGACTCTCTCAAACAGGAAATCTACGAGTTAGAGATATTGAATAGACATATCAAGAAATAAAATGAAGCCTTGAGGGAACAAAGTAAATTGGACAAGGCTATTCATGATAATACAATTTTGCATCTAGGACTGTGGTATAAGAAGAATAGGAAATTGAAGAGGAAGAATATAAGCTTGAACACAACAATCATCAACCTTAACTACATGTTTCTTATGAAGATAGCCAGAATGGTAGTCACTTCAAAGAAGGGCAAAAGAAGAAACTTGGATGTACTAGCAGAAGTGTCTGAGCAAATGAAATAGGAAAGAATAATTCACATTTTTGGCAAATTGCATGAGGAAATGCAATGATTTTACAGTGGGGGTATGTTGAACCTTAGAATTACCCTCTCCTTGACAGTTTTTCTCACCTCTTTCCCTTGCTTTTCCATAAGATTACAGATCCCCATCAATGATAAATGATAGGTTTTGTCTTAAGGAAGGCATTAAATGATTGACATGTTATATTTTTATGTTTTTTATATTTGAATAATTTTTTTCAAATTAGCTACAGAACGCAGCCTATTTTGCAGCTAACTATGTATTCTGTAGCTACTTCCATGATCTGGTAGGTTCCAGGTGTCAAATGAAGAATTGACCACATGGGCATCTCTAGAATCGTCTCCACATGGATCTATCCTATTCACTCAGCCCAAATCGACAAGAAAGAAAGCTCAAGATCGTAGTCAAAGGTGAAGTCAAACATATGATACCCGGAAGCAATAGGACTCTTTATCTGTTATTTCGTGGTTAATCAATAAATCTAACAGTTATGTTGCAAACATTAACTCGGATCAACCACCTATGTTAACGGTTCTGTTGCAAACATCTCACTTGAATTTAAGTCACCTGTATTTGATCAGTCGTTTACATAGTTCTGTTGTAATACGTATGAGCCACCTTTAGCTAGTTTTCCTCAAAGACAGTTATGATTATTTCCTTTTAAATACTGGTTGTACAGAACCGAAGTCGATTTGGGGAATTTTATGTATTAAGTTTAGACTTCTAGCTTTGTATTTTGGGACTTCGTTCTTTTCTATAATATAAGTCATGTGTTGACCAATTATCATTTAAGAGAGAATTTTCAATTAGTTAGCAACTCAACCCAATCAGTTGTAGACGGCCCCTGCACTGAAGGAGGTTTTTCTTTCCATTTGTTTTTTGTTTAGTTTTAATTTCATTATTTTCTTTTAGCAGTATTTCTAAGTTAGGTTGATTTATTTTAGTTTTAATCAATAGCATAATGTTAAAACTCAATTGTGCAGTCTTGTTCTTCCAAGACATTTAATGAAAGGAAATGATTTTGTTTATAAATAGAGTAAGGTTGAAGTAATGAGAATGTAGTGTTGGCTAGCTTACTCACTATTTTGTTATTTATTTTCTAGGACAAATTTGTCAATCCACTGCGTTAATGAATGTTTTTGAACACCATTTCAAGTTGATACTCATCCTAAACTAAATGGTTAAACATTCACTTCACACAATGGTTGAAATCAATCAATTACCTTTTGCATGTTTCATTTAGTTCTCTAGATCATAGAGTACAGAAAGTTGCTTGTATTCCATCTCAAGAAGGTTATCTTTCAAAATTGAAGGTTAGAGTAACTAGAAGTACTTTAGTTGATTTCATTCTCTGTATTTATTTCAACATGCATTACAACTTCACCCTTAATTTTAAGAATTAGATTCATGACTTAGGATTAATGACGAGATAGGACAGATGCTCTGTTTTTCCTTTCTTTAAATTAGATTTTGACTAGTTTCAACTCTTGGTTCACCTTTAGGAAGTTTAGATTAAGTTTCTCATAGTTCAGATTGTACATCATTAGGAATCAAAGAACAGAAACCCCCAAAACAATATAAAAATACAAAACGACAAAGTAAGAAGGGTTAACTAAGCACATATAGTGCACTACACTTCATCAGCTTAAAACCCCGGTTACTTTTCAGAGGGAGCATGGAGCTTCTATCACCTTGACAGATGTGAAGTATGTGCCTGGACTGAAGAAGAACTTGGTATCGATCACGATGTTGGAGGACAAAGGCTACGATGTTGTATTTAGTAAGGGAAAGGTTTTCCTTAGACACATCACCATGAGACAGGTGAAACAGATCGGTTCGCAAGTCAAGAACCTGTATGCTCTTGAGGTTCAAGATGCATGCAAAGCCTTTAGGAGCAAGGAAAATGTTAAAGACTTGGTGGTTGAGAGGGAGAGTAAATTACGTCTCAATATGCAGCCCCAGAAGAAGTCTCAGACAATTGTGGAGGAGCCAGAATTGGAGATGCTGAGAGGAGACTGAGTGGAGACATCCACTCATACAGAGACCTCTAGTAGGGGGAAATTTTGAGCCAAGTGGGCAGAGGGATCACATGCAGCCATACCTCCAGGTGTGAGGTGGGGCAATGTGAAGTGATCATCTCAAGAAGGTTGAAATTGGGCAGGGTCCATTGAGAGGTTTTATCTCATGGATCATACCTTGCTACAGGAGCCCAAATTACATAGTAGCAGGAGGAATCAATGGGATTGATGCAGTCAGAGATCAAAGTGACAGAGGCTAGAGTAGTCAGATACTGAAGAGTGCAGAGAAGGATTGAAAACAGTGTAGAAAGGTTGAGTCAGCAGAAGCGCAGAGTTTTCAGTCGACAGAGGCAATAGTAGTCAGAAACTTTGATGATAGAGGCATCATTCTAATTCAGGTTGGATTTTTTGTTTTTTGTTTTTGGAGATTGCTGGAGCAACAACACTAGAGAGAAGTGTTGCATGCAAAACATTCCAAAGGTTCAGGATCGGGATCGAGTTGAATTCCTTTCTTGTTGAGAGGGAGTGTTGAAAATAGCAACAAGAAATGATACAAATAGAATATAGAATATTGCAATTTTAATTTGTCCTTGAATTAAAATTGTGAGTTAAAATTCAAATTTAGTCTCACCAGCTGCTTGGAAATAATTAATTAATTCATTATGGATTAATTAGTTGTATAAATTCAAGTTAGAAGTTTTTCTGAAGTCATGCAAGAGTTATCCCTTAAAATAAGGATATTATTCCTTAATTAAGGAGATAAGATTGAGTTATATTTGAGTTGTAATTAGTTAGCTCAGTTTACTGAGTTAAGTCCAGTTAAATTAGTTCCAAACTGTTTGAGGAACTAATTGTGAGTTCAGTCAGTTAGTGCATGCATGCATCCAACTAGTGTACTCCAGGTAACTGAAGATTCTCTGATTAGTAACTCATGCATATCTATTCTGGGAAAGACTCAGTTGAGATTAGAGATAGGGACAACGTACTATCACTTGCATGTTTTCTCCTATAAAGGAAACTCATGCATGCAGAAGGAACAAGGTTCCTTGAGGATTGTGTAGTTCTAACAGTGTGTTAGAGTAGTGTGTGAGAGCAGTGTTACACTGGGTGAAGGAGATCATGTTGAAAATAGCAACAATAAATGCTAAAAATAGAAGTGCTAAAAATAGCACTGCTATAAATAGCAGTTCAGGTACCAGTGTTGGACATAGCAACAAGGAATGAAAAATGGAAGTGCAAAAAATAGCATTTCGGGATGGATTCCAATTTTAGTTAAGTCCTTGAACTAAAATTGAGAAGTAAAATTTGAATTTGATTTTAGCAGTTGTTTGTAAAATAATTAATTAATTCATCTTGAGTTAATTAGTTGTAGAAAATCAAACATGAAGTCTATGTGAGGACATGCAACAATTTCTCCATTGATTGAGGAATTTATCCCTTAGTTAAAGAGATAAGGATGAGTTGTAATTTGAGTTGTAATTAGTTAGCTCAGTTAACTGAGTTAAGTCCAGTTAGATTAGTTCCAATAGTTTGTGGAATTAATTATGAGTTCAGTTAGTTAATGCTTGCATGCATGTAACTGCTGCTCTCCAAATAACTGAATATTCTCTCATAAATAACTCATGCATTTCAGTTTAGTCAGAGACCCAGTTGAGATTAGAGGAAGGGACAATGTACTATTAGTTGGAGGACTTTTCCTATATAGGAAACTCATCCATGTAGAAGGAATTATCTCCTTCAGGTTTGTGTAGTTATTTCTGAGCCAAGTGAGCAGTGTGAGGTGGGAATTCACACAAGTGGAAGCACTGGACCCCAGGAAAAATTGTGCAAGGAAATAAGAGGCTTGGAGGGCAGGGGAGAAGGTTGTGAGAGCCTTTAACTATCTATGAGCAGTATTGTTTGATTGTAGAGAGAGCAGGATAGCTTGAGAGCTGATTCTTTTTGTAACTTGAACAAGATTTCCACTTGTATGATAATACAAAGATTGGGGTTTTAGGCTGAGGCTTTCCCCGGGTTATTTCTTTTGTGTTATGTGTGATTGTTTCTCAGTTATATGTGTTCTCATTGATCTTGCTCAATTCGATTAAGCTTCCGCAAAGTTTGTTATAGAAGTAGATCTTGTATTTTGCTTTAGTCTATTGCATAATATGTTGATCTACAATGGGAATTTCTACAGATCATCCCAGAGGTAACTGCGCAAGGAAATATGAGCTTGGATGGTAGAGGATAAGGCTTGTGAGAAGCTTTGATTTCTTGTGAGCATCCAGTAGGATTGTATTGAGAGCTGGCTAGCTGCGAGAGCTAAGGCTTTGTATAATCTTGATGTATTTCCACCTTGTATGATAATATAGATAGTGGGGTTTGTAGCTGAGGCTTTCCCCTGAGTATTCCTCTATGTTTCATGTGCATTAATTCTTCTTCTAGTTATATGTGTTCAGCTTGATCTTGCTCAAATATTTTAAGCTTCTGTAAAATTGATTGTAGAATTAGAATAAAGTATTTTGCTTTAGTTATATTGCATTATCAGGTTAATCTATGGTTAGAATTTCTACACTCACTTCATCATTATGAGCAACAAATATTGAGGGAAGATTTGATGACCCAAAGTTGTTAAACTTATACAACCTTATAGAATCATCAGCAATTCCAATAGCTAAAATCCGTCTAGGATCTCGTAGGTCCTTAATTACAGCATCGTGAGGTGAAAATTCAATGATTTTACCTTCACCTGAATGAGTTATCTAATATATAGACAGAAGGTTTCAGGATGAGGTTGGAACACATAATAAATCATTAAATTGACCATTGTCTAGATGAATAGATCTAGTCCCTACAAGATTAAGAGATCTATCATCACCAACATATATATTTTTGGTGTTACAATCATTTAAAGAAGAAAACATAGCTTTGTTTTTGGCCATGTGATAAGATGCTCCAGAATCAATGAGCCACTCATGAGAATGAGAAGAAGAAGATACATTTAGTGCATAACCAGACCGAGATGCTTGACAACCACATGTAGAAAGTTCTATTCCTGAAGATGAAGTTGAAGTTGAAGAGTGCTCCAAATGGATGTTATGCTTCTTCATTGCTACTTCCAAGGCTTCCATCTTCTTAAATCATTTGGATTCTAAGTGGTCATCTCGATTACAAAAGTGGCAATGTCTATCAGTCGTCTTCCCTTTGTCTTTGTTTGCCTTATCATTTTGTTAAATGATTTTTCATTTTGAGACTGAAATTGCTTAGGACCCTTGTTTGGTTTAAGACCATTATTTTTAGGATACTGCTTCTTAGGATTCTTTGAATTTGGTTGCTGCTGGGCAGCTAAGGCTTTCTTAGAGGAGTTTCCAAGATTAAGAAGACTAAGATAAGAGATTTTCTTGTTCTCTTATTAAAGAATCACAAAAGGCATCAAAAGAGGGGGACTTGTAGTCTTGTCCTTGAGAAATAGAGGCTTCTCTAGTAGAATGGAAGGTGGAAACAAACACAGAGTAGGATGGTCCCAACTTAGTAAGAATGGAATAGATAAGGCTACCATATTCTTTCTTAACCTTAACACCTTCCAAGAGAAGTCTAAGGGTCTTGAACTTGGACCAAAAATCTTCAATGGAAGAAAAATTATTGGGGTCCAATGTGAACAACTCATTTTCGAGTTGATGGGCTCTAATTTCTTTTTTAATTCCAAAAATTTTAGTGAGCTGTTTCATTGCTTCATTAGGAGTATCAAGTTTTGCGATATGTAATCTAAGGTCTGGAGAAATAGACATCCCTATCAACCCACGTGCTTGATATTGCCTATTTTCCCATTTGGCTGCATTGTCTTCATCTTGAGGTTTTGTTTCTTGGCTTGAGGCTATTATGTAAAGACCTTTACTTCTAAGTAAATCCACAATGTAGGACCACCATTGGAAGTATTTGGTGTTGTCAAGAATAACTTGGTATGGACTTTCCATTTTAATAGAAACTGAAGCTGTAGATGTTGAAACTAAGTGTTCCAATGGAAATATCTCGAAAAATTAGGCAGATTAAAAAAAACAGCTTTGAAAACGGCTTCTAGATGAAGAAGTTATGGCTTTTCGAAGAAAAGTTGTTGAAGATGCCAACGAAGTGCGTAAATGTGCGGAAATGAATGATAATGTTATATTTAAAAAAATCCCCCCCTTCTTTCCAAACTTAATATAATTAGCTCACTTTAAAAAAAAGATTTTATGTGAATCACTTTTATAAATAAGTGAAATTCACTTTTACAATGGTACTTTATGAGCTACCCACTAAATTGTAACTTAAATAAAAGATAAAGAGGCTTTAGAATTATAAGTGACTCACTTTTTATAATGGGTGAGAACACTTTTACATAAAGTAACTTTAAAACATAAGTTATATGTTATTTTTGAAAAAGTAACTCAAAAAAAAGAAAGACTTGAACTCAAGACCTCTATTCTCATAAATTAACTTTGGACCAAGTGAGCTAGTTTAAAAGGTTAGTAATTTTTGGAAAAGAGGAGGGGTTTTTTTTTAGTCACTGAAGCTTTGGGGTGTGAGATTACTTGAAAAAGCTATTTTTTGCGTACAAAACAAAAACCACAAAACCCAATAGGGACATACAAAAAAAATAAACTTTACGGCTTGAAGTTAGCTTTAGTCGGAAACTAAATATTTTCCTCAATGTTTCTAATTTTCCGAGATCACACTAAGGTGCAGCAGAAAAGAGCATACACATGAGAAAAATCCTTCCTTTCTATTTCTGATTTGTCTAGATCGCACAGAGTCATGGGGCAAAGAGCATACTCAGAAATGAAAGGTATAGATCTGGTAATAAAAAATAGAGAGCTTAATAAACCGAAATAAACAGAGCGATGAATAGCTAGAACTGCAAATAAAGGTTGTATACCTCCAGATCTTAAAAATGACATAGCTAGGGCTACCAGAAACCATTTCGCGTGAAATGAAAGGGTTTCATCATTGGAACAGATGCTCCTAACACAATAGAGTAGTCCTCTCAGCCTGAAAGCGGCCATAAATAGTAGATCTAGGAAACGACAGTCGGAGGCAGTTGTACTGGCTTCAAATTTGGATCACCAACGGATGCGGCCCTCAAATAGCTTCGATACCATGTAGGAATTTACAGGGAAATTTTCTTAGACAGAACACCAAAGGACACCACTCACAAACATATCACAAATCTATACACCAATATTCTTAACGTGGTTAACACCCTCAAAGAGGGAAATAGTCCACGGCCTGAGCCAATGCAGCCACTTCAGGAAATTTATTAATAAAAGACTGAAAATTTACATAAGCTTCTCTCATGAATGGTTACCCTACAAATGACCCTCCATGCTCTTTAAATAGATATCATGGACCAATCAGGTGTTAAACCATGGATCAAGTGTCAGTAATACCGAGGAGAGAATGAACTTTCAGATCACTTCATGTCTAGAACATATTGTGATTGTCAGATTGCAAGTTACAAAAGTACATAGTAAAGAAACACACTTTACCTAACTCTACACTAGACCAAGTTATACTTAACTATTTCCTATGTGTCGGAATATCTTAACAATCAACAAGTGCTGGAAAAAGGAGGGGTGACAAACAAGGAGGACTATGGTCCAAGCTTGTTTGAGGAAAATAGGAGGATTTCTAACACTTTGGACCACATTGCAAAGCATGCACCATCATTCCAAGACCTGATTAACTTTCAAGTCCCCCACTATCATCCATGGGTTATGCCCACCTCTTATACCCCTATAAATGCAGGTTTAAATCCTATGTGTGTTTATAGGACACCTGCACTCAGTGCTAGGGTTAGTAACACACGAGGACACTTGGGTTACTCAGTCCCTCCATGGACACAAGGAGAAAATTGAATTCAAGCATATGGTAACATTCAAGAATGTCCTAATCAACCAATCTTGGGTAGGACACCATACTTGGGTCTGGAACGAAACTCAACAAGTTTTGGCAATGTAGGAAATGGAGGCCATCAAGCATAGGGGTGGCATGACTTAATTTTTGTAACCACATTGCAATGTGGATTTTGTAAGGATGCAATATGTCACATGGTTAATATAATAGTTCATGGTTCATGGATTAGGTAAGAAATTCTAAAGACACTTTCTGTATTAGGTTAATTTATAGGCTATTACTGCATTTAAGGAAGGAATTAGACCTTTTCTTTTTTATTTCCATGGAGCACACCTTTCATATTGGTTTCATAGTAGAAGCTACACTACCAAAGGCCAATTTATATGACATTGATGTTTTTCTTAAGCATAGAAGGCACATGATGACAAATTAGTTAATTTAAAGGCCTTATTTCAATGTCAAGATCCAACTACAACAAGTGTGACAAGGATAATTATGCACTAGTCTAAACACTTGAGTAATGGAAACAATATACCCTTTAAAAAGAAACTATCTTACACAATGACCATTTCCTTTATGAGAAACATAAAAAATAATCAATCAAAGAATCCTAATTTAACAAATTAAAAGCATCAAACATGAATCGTGGCATTTTTGAAAATAAGGATATTCAAAATATCAATGATGAAAAGGTCACTTCATTGTGTTATAATTATCTCTAAATATTAGACGAGATCCAGATTGAGCTTACGATAGTGTAGAATAGTAATAATTAATTGTTTCATTTTTGGAAGTAAGAGATAATCAAAATATCATTGAGGACCATGTCAACTTTTTGCAGCATAATGACTTAAGGACCATACCTATACCAAAAAAGATCTAGTAACTTTGCACAAGAATAAAAGAGCATAGAAGCATCAACCTAACTTACATCACAAATCATGAAAACCCAATTCATTGTATGCGTATACCCACCACAAATTACCACAATTTTTAAAAATGAAACCAAAATAAAAAAAAAAAAACATCTTCGTTGAAAGTTGAAACTGAAATTTAATTCAACAATGTCTTAAAAACTATGTTTCAAAGTTCAAAGTTCAAAGTACCAACATTTACAAACTTGTACTCCCTAAGGAAAGCTTGAGGAAAAATGAACATCCAAATTTCAGACAACACGACATGATATCAATTTTAAATATAAAAAGCAACATGAAGTCATATTCTCATCACTATACGATACTAACATGCCAAATCCAAAATAGTAAATAACGAACCAAATCCACTTAGTGTGGAAATGCTATTTGTTGACCTAGATTGTCATTGATGTCAACATGGAAATATTTTGGGATACTAAATGATGATGTGAATCCATTGGAAATCAAGAACAAGAGCTATTGGAGCAAAAGAAGCCCCAGGAAAACCAAGCCAAGAGTAAGAGTTGAAGAAAATAGTGGAGGAGCATTGCGGCGGAGGAGCACTGCAAATTCTGTTACAATTCACTTTTATTGAATTATCACATATGCACAAGAGAAAAAGCCAAAAGGAAAGAACAATCAACATATTGGAGAAATTAACAGTGCATAAAATTTAATATATCGACGAATTTATCAACGGTTCTATTATATGCTATTGCTCAAAACCCCCGATGCGATATGTATTACAGACCCGGTGGTTCCATCACAATACACCCTATTGTTATATCGCATCCACCATATCGGAACCTTCGCAAGTTATGAAGGCCTGTTACATTCAAAAACGTTGATTGTGATATCATTGTGGACTTGCCACACCATTATAATGAAATTTAATGAAATATCGCATCCGCCTATCGGAAGTTATGTATCGCAAAATCTTAAAGAAATGTCACACTAAAACAACAATTGCGTTATTATATGCAGAACCAAAAAGTTCATAGTAACAACCCTAATACAATATCGCATCCATCGCATATCACAAGTCATAAAGGGATGTTACATTCAACAACTCCGATTGCGATAATGTTGTGGACTCGACGGAGTTATCAAAAACAGTTTAATGTCACATCAAATCTGCTCCGTCGGTAGTAGGGTATCGACAATTTCATATCGATAATATTGAATATTACGATTGTGGGAGTTTTGTAAAGTTGTGATTCCGATTAAAGGTGATGACATGGATGTGGGACCTCATGCGGGTATGACCTTATCCTATGAAATTTACGAAAATAAACAAGTTTACGATATATTTTGTAACGTGAAATAAGTTGAATTCTCCCTCCCAATGAACGTGTACTTTGGGTATTGGTGAAACCCGTATAAATACAAGCTAAACACCTCACCTTGAGCATTGGTGTAAGGGATTAATCACAAAGAAGGTGAGATAGTTCACAACTCGTGAACTTGAAGAAATAACAGGAAGCCAAAGGTCCAGCGGGAAGGAAGTCGAAGGTCCAGCAGGAAGGAAGGAAGTCCAAGGTCTAGCAAGAAGGAAGGAAGCCGAAAGTTAAAGGAAGATGAAGACTGGGTGGGAAAAAAAAATCTTTTGACTGGGTTAATCTTGAAAGGCTTAGACCTGAAATAAATCTATGGTGTAGACCATGACCTGTTACAAAGACTACAAGGACATGGCTTAGTGAAGAATACCCTTGGAGCAATGTAATACAATCAAACATTTCTTAACAAAGTAAAAATATAGGGTTGAAGCCCTTGGGGTTGGTGCCTCGGAATTGAAAGGATTGGTGTCCTTGGAGTTGGTGCTCCTAAATTCAAGGTTGGTGGCTTCATAAGATAGGATTTAAGCCCTAGAGGTTGGAGCCTCATTAAAGTCCAAGTTGGTGCTTGGAAAAATTCATCAGATATTGTATTCCATTTTTTTCTATATATAATAAAATAATTTCTTTGTTTAAAATTATAAAGAATCTAAACTAGTAATGATAACAATTGAAAATAAATACTAATTCATCCCCCTCTCAGTATTTCCAACAATTGGTATCAGAGCCAACTTCTTTAGAATTATCCTAATAGCTGGAAGAAGGATTCTTAGTTACAATGAAGAATCAAGAAATGATAGGAAGGCTTCTCTTGTTTGATGGTACAAATTTTGGTTTTTGGAAAAAGAGAATGTATTACAACTTAATGTCCCTTGGACTTGGAGTTTGGAACTCTATTTTGAATGGGTACAATGCCCCTCCCACTCTTCCTATTGATCAAGATGAAAGGAAAGCATACATTGCAAGTGCCAAAGCTATAAATTCCATTACCAGTGGAATTACTGATTCTGAGTTTACAAAAGTCTTGAATTGTGACTCAGCCAAAGAAGTATGGGATAAGCTAGTTAGCTTATATGACGGGGACTCCAAATTTAAGAAGGAAAAGCTTCAAACTCATAGGAGGTAGTTTGAAAGTCTAAAAATGGATGATGAATAATATATTGCATCATACTTCCTTCGAGTAGCTGAAGTAGTCAACTCTCTTAAAGGATTGGAAGAAAATATTCAAGAAAGAACTGTTGTTCAAAAAGTCCTAAGATCTCTCCCAGACAGATTTGACTCCAAATTAAGTGCTATAGAAGAAATGAAGGACCTAGACACTCTTAAGATTTATGAACTTCATGGAATCTTCATTGCCTATGAGATGAGAAAATTAGTCCCAAGTTCCAAAGATGCAACATTCAAGGCCTCAAAATAAAAAAAGGGGAAAGAAAGGAATGTCAGTAGTGATGAATCCGATGTTGAATCCTAATTGGTACAATTTGTACAAAGACTAAAGAAAGGATTTACTAACAAGATTTTTCTCTCTAAACAAGATGAATATGATGAGGATGAATATGTGGTCATCAAAAATAAATCATCCCAAGAAAGTAATGATGAATTAGATGAAGAAAAAAACTATGCTGGAAGCAAGGACATATTATTTATGGCATTCAATGAAGATGATGAACCAAGACAGGAAAATGAAGAAGGTACAAATGAATTACTAATAAGTTCCATTGAATAAAATGAGAAGTTACGAAAGAAGGTTATCTCTCTTAAAACGGAAAAAGAGGAAACTAAAAGAAGGGAGGGCGTCATATGTGAAATACCTAAAGTTGAAATAGTATCTCTCAAGAAAGAATTGGAACAAATCAAAATAAGTTGGCAATGTTCTCAAACACTTGATCACATTCTCAACACTCAGAAATCTCAAAGTGACAAGTCTGGGATTGGTTAAAGGAGAATCATCGAGTACTAAGGACAATACAAGAAGCTATGCCAACATACTTGTTGGGCCTTAGTTTTGGTCTTATTTTTGCTCTAAGAAACTTACTAATCCATCTATTTTCCATCCATTTTCCCTTAATTCATCCCATTTTGATGTATATTTGATATCCATTCAGGTATTTAATTTTAATTTCTCAATTTCTAAAGTTTTTATGAAAGTTTGGTTTTTAGTGCAAAATTGGCAGATTCAGAAATTCCCGTAATAGCTCTATGGTTGATATGGTTGTAGGACACTTGGGCACGAATTGAATGCATGGATGGATATATTGGGAACTAGGACTAAGCCAGCTATGCTTAGTTCGAACAGAACAAGCTTTATTAGGCCCATTTGGTGCTAGTCAATCATGACTATCATTCAGAAATCCCATAGAAATAGGGCAGTTTTGAGATTCTATGGGATTGGTCATATTTCTTGGGATTGGAGTAATGAATTCGAATTAGATAGGTGGATGAGAGTAGATGGGTTTGTTTGAGTGAATATAGATCACTTTGTTTCATGAGACTTCTTATTTAAGAGCCAAAACTTTGATGGCTTATGTATTGACTCATTATACTTTTATGCTGTGACACTTTTGGATTGAAGAGTTAATTTGAAGACTTGTGCTATTATTATTTTGCTGTTCAATGCTGTGGATGTGTGATTTAATTTTAGCTTCTGATATCACTTCTCAAGTGTGCAAGGCAAGGGTGGAGGGCCCCCATTCCAAGCTAAGTACACTTCCTTGATAACTAGTTTTATTTCTTGTAATCTGGTTATTGTAGAATTGGTTTTTCAAAGCTTTATTTCAGATTGATTTATGGTTCATGCATGGTGATTGAATTCATTAGTTCTTAGCTTATTCATCACTTTATTAAGTTGGAAAAACAAGTGTTCAAGTTGAGCATCCCTTCTACTAAAATGATGAATTAAAACTAGTTTCCTTTGTTTGCATGCAAGTAGTTTCTTATTGAGATTTTGGTATTGAGATGAATGAATTATGATGAAATATCTTATGTGTCTCTTAAGTTAAGAGCTTCTTTCATTAATAATTTATCCATCTTAAGTTCTTGGTTTTAACCTCTGATTCATTAAGTGGTAATTGAGGCAAAAGTGGACTTCTTGAGTCAAGAACCATTTCAATGTTTTTCCTCTTTTTAAACTAATTGAATTAGAGTTGTAGGATGTATTACTTTCAGCTTTTGAATAACTTATCTTTCAAGGTTTGATTACATCTGATCTTCACATATAGTGAACTTGCCTCAAAGCATAAACAACCCGGATTGATAAGAAATAATTGTGTTAATTTAGGTAAACAAATTAGCTCAACATTTTGGCGCCGTTGCCGGGGAGGCAAATATCGACATAGTCAATAGAAAGATAAATTTCAAAACAAACAAAAACATTAGTTACATTCCTTTTTAATTATGTTTCTTTATGCCTAGATATAAAGATCCTCAAGGTAGATTTATTAAAAACCCCCCACAAATAGAGATAGGATCATCAAACACCCCAGTTACTGGTAATCCAATAATTGAGGAATTGGCAGAAAAACAAAGAACTGGACAAAGATTAACTTTGATTTAGAGGAAAACTTTGTTAGCTTGGGAAGCAAAGCAAAAATAATCTTCAATTTCTGGAAAACAAAGAAAAATTATCAAAGGAAAACACCCTGTCTTTCCATCCATAAATCCACCTATCTTTCAACAACCTGAATCTCCACTCAAAATTGAAACAAATCAACCAATGGCAGAAGAGGGACATGGATCTGTTATTTTCACTCCTGAACAACGAGCTGAATATGAAAGATAAAAAAAAGAATGGAGAAGAAAGAGAGAGGAGGTAAAACAAGAAAATGATAGAAAGATAGAAAATGATCGGAAAAGACAAGAAGATGGTAATGATCAAGAGGCTACCTTTGGCTTTCCAATAGTAGACACAAGTGCAATATTAGGAGAAGAAGTGAAAATGAAAAATATTCCACCTTCTGTATTGCCAAATTTTTATGGAATGTCCACGGAAGATCCTGATGCATTTATTTTTGAATTTGATATTCTATGTAGAACATATGGATACACTGATGACATTCATAAACTTCATCTTTTCCCTGCAACATTAAAAGAAGCAGCTTTAAAATGGTTTATGGGTTTAGGAGAACAAACAATAGCTTCTTGGGATGATATAGGATCAATCTTCCTTAAAAAATATCAAGCTTATTGTAGATCTAGAGATTCAAAGGAAGATGTTTTTAGAATGACACAACAAGAAGATGAAAGTTTAGAAGAATATTTGGAAAGATTTGCATATAATCTACAAAAATCTAAACAACACTCTCTAAATCAAGAAACCATTCAAACAATCTTTCTCAAGGGTGTAAGGGATGAATACCTTGACATTTTGAATGTGATGGGTAAAGGAGACATTTCAAACCTACCATTCGAAGAAATTGTTGAGTTATGTCAAAAATATTCTAGAGGAAGATCAAAAACAGGAAAAAGAGAAGCAAGTTCAAAAGCAACAAAGTCAGCTGTAGGAGGGATAACAAGAGCTGAAATAGGAAGCTTATTGGAAAATTTCAAAACTGACCTCTTGAGTACATTAGGGACACAAGTAGATGTTCTAAAGGCAAACAAGAAGAAAGAAGAACAATAACAAGCTCTAGCAATCTTTTGCTCCAAATTTAGAAAGAAACATCTATTGAGAGAATGTCCTTTGGATAGTATTTAGGTTTGTGGTCTTTGTACAAAAAATCATTCCACAGAAAATTGTCTAAGATTGAAAGAATTACAAATGAACTCAATGGAAGAAGTGCCAGGAATAGAAGGTTTTTATTATGTAGCACCACGAAGACCATGGCAACCTAGGATGCCTCAACAAAATCAACAACAATTTCCTCAACAAAATTACCTCTATCCACCTCAAAATCCTTGGACTCCTCCAATGCCATGGCAATCTTGGCCTCCACAACAATATTCACAACAACCTGCACAAGGTTGGAGAGGATATGGTTATGGAAACCAGCCACCTCAACAATATCAACAACAATACCAGCAACAGTACCAACAACCCTTTGCATATCCATAATATTCACAATCCATACCATTTTAACAACAACATTCTGCATATCCACAATCCATGCCATTTCCACAGCAGAATCCACCATCATTGTTGACCCAACCACAACAGTTATAGATACCCACAAATCAACCCAGACCAACTCAATTACCAGCCCAACCAATGGCAAATCCGAATAATAAGGTGGACAAATCTGCATACACTGTAGAGGAAGCAACATGTTTTCCCACATATTCGATTCTTCCTCTTAATGATGTCCATCTAAGGTCTGGAAAAGTGCTTAAAAAGGATTCTCCTCCAATCATAGAAGAACCAACTGAACAAGGAGAATCACCTGAAACATCAAAAACTGAGATACAAATTCAGAAAGGAAAAACCATTACAACACAAACACCACCTTATCCTGAAAGGTTAGTGGAACAACAAAAAGAAATAACCCTTCCTAAATTTGATATTTTAGATGAGTTAAAAAATGCTTATGTAAAAATTCCTTTGTTGAAGGCAATTAAAGAAATACCAATATATGCTAAAACAATAAAGGAATTGTGCATTAAGAAATCAGGGAAAAAGAAGAAGGATCCTACTACAATCCAAGTCATTGGTAAACTAGCAAGCCTCATGTCTACACAAACCATTATAGAGAAATATATTGATCCTGGTATCCCTATGGTTACTATATCAATAAATAATTTATCAGTACCAAATACATTAATAGACTTGGGAGCAACTATAAATGTAATGACAATGGAGACAATGAAAACTTTGCATTTAAACAACATTAGATCAACTTCTACAATTTTAGAACTAGCAGACAGATCTAAAGTTGTTCCTGAAGGAATATTAGAAGATATCATAGTCTCTTTGGATTCATGGGAGTATCCTGTTGACTTCCTTATCTTGCAACCAAAAACAAATTTGGGAGGACATCCTCTAATCTTAGGCAGACCATGGTTAGCTACCACTGATGCCTTCATAGGATGCAGATCAGGAAGCATGATTATTTCACATGGAGATGAAAGGAAACACATTGCTCTTTATTCACCTGCACAAACAACTTCTTTAGAATCAGTACTTGAAACTCAAGAAAAACAACAAACTAAATCAGTTTTAAGTATAAATCAGTTCTTTGACTTTAGAGAAGAAGAAGAGAATGAAGACTTAATGGATCTTTTCATTTCAGAACCAAGTATTTCAGAGCAGCTGAGAGAAGTCCAATATGAAGCTGCAAGTAACCTTTTGAATCAATGTTTTCAGGAAACTTGTACTGTTCAAACTTTGCGGAATTCTTTTATAGACATATTTCCTGTAAACACAATCTCCAATCCAACAACAAAAACAATTGAGGTATATCCTGGAAAACATTTAAACATTGGAAACCAGTTGCAATTAGCACAAGAGCAAGAGGTAATTGCATTATTACAGAAATATTCAAAAGCTTTTGCCTGGGATTATACTGACATGCAAGGAATCCATCCTAGCACATGTATCCACCACATCTATATAGATGATCAACTCAAACCTGTAAGGCAACCTCAAAGACGAATGAATCCCATGATGAAAGAAATAGTGAAAGAGGAGCTGAAAACATTGTTAAATGTTGGATTCATCTATCCTATTTCAGATAGTCAATGGGTTTCTCCATTGGTTATAGTACCAAAGAAAAATGGAAAGTGGAGGGTGTTAGATACCTATACCAATAGGTTTCATATCTCATGATTGGAAAAGGAAGTTCCAAATATGCTCTGCTTTGGTAATGCAAAGATCCCATATTTTCAAGAGAAGGTAATATGTGTACATAGCTTGATGTTGACTCAATTTTGGATGGATGGTCCAACAGCCTAATCTGGATCATGCCATGTTTCAATTTCTTGTTGTAGAATAGAGAAAGAAGTCTGTCCAAATTGTTTAATCTTGGCAGAACAGTAGTTAGGTAGAGAAATAAGGTTCCCAACTGCTTAATCTGGGACCTTGGAAGCAATAAGGGTAGTTCTAGATAGAAAATCAAAAGAAAAAGCCAAAAGAAAAGAAAGGGCACATGAGGGTCTGCAAGTCTAAGTGCACCCTCCATGAAGAAACAAAAAATGCTAGGCAGGTTAATGGGTAGGTAGAGGGGGTTGCAGAAATGTCATTCCTTTCAATTGAATTGTGCTGGTCTAACATAAAGGAAACATCAATGGATAGAGAAGTTCCTCTTCTCCATCATCTTGCAGCAATACAAAGGAGCATGTCTAACATCCTATTTTCCCCCCCTCACATTCATTACTAACATCCCATTACCAGTTATGCTCTTGAAAGAAAGTCAAGGTCTTGTGGTGGTTCTTGTTTCTTTAAAAGCCACATTTCTTGTGTAAAATTCTTTTCATTTTATCTACTCCCTAAACTAAGTTGATTCCATATAAAACTTAGTGTTTCCACTCCTCGTCCACCTCTTCCACTCATATTAACCCCTAACTTCTACTATTTAACTCCCTATACCCCCTATTCCCCATATTACTATGTAAATCATGCAAAAAACCCAAAGATACCTACATATCCCCTTCCCAAGCATTATAGCTCTATTATTGATTTGAAATGTTTTGAGCGCTAAAACATTATAGCGCGACCCAAAAGCGCTGATATATTAATCCAGGGATTAATCCAAAATCTGTTTGGATTAATAACCTTAAACCCGGTTTTGTAAATAAGCCCGCGCATAATCCACTTTGCCCGTAACACAGCTTGAAACCCACTTTTCTAATGTTTCCGCCGGGCACGAATTTCACAAAAAACATTATTTTATTCCCCGCCCGCTGCCATATTGTCCGGACAACTTGATGACCCGTCGACCGTCGGATTTAGTCTTTCCCATCCGACGGCCCACATCCATATCGGGTCGGCCCCGATGACCGTAATTTATCGCCCGAGAAACTGTCAGAGGGTGACGTCAGGCCTCTGCCACGCGTCACCCCCATATCCTCTCGGGTCGCCCTCTGACAAAACTGCGACCGTATCTAAGGCGGTCCGAGAAAATCCGCTTACCGCTTATGGTTTTCCGCTGCTCACGTCACGTCCTCGTCACCACTAGTCATGCCTACGTCATGCCACATCGCCGCCGCGTCAGCGCCCCTGTCCGCCACTGCTCCGACCTGTCCGCCACCTCACCATCCCCGTGGACCACCCACAGGCCGCCACGTCACTCGATGATGTCATGCTGACGTCATGCGACCCTGACCCCACCTGATGACGTCATGCTGACGTCATCCAAAAAAAGCGCCAATGACCCAAAAGTCAATATTTCTGTCGAAAAACGCGGTTTTTCTCACTTTTTGCAAAAAATAAAGAACTATTCTGCTCTGCATGCATATCACGACCTCATCCGCCAACCTGTTGAAATCAACACAGAGACCGTGGGCGCTTCCATTCCACCTGCATTCGTAGCCATTGCCTGCAATTAAAGAGGTATTTATCAAAATCACTTCCCCGCGCCTGGTTTTATCCATATTTGTCCAGATGCTAGCTTAAAAGAGTGAAAAACACTGAATTTACCAGCAAACCTCCAGTAACCTCTATCTATCTCCAAATGGTGGGTCGCAATTCCTCTGCAGAGCCTGCATTTAGCAAAATTTACCTAAATTCACAGTTAGTTCGCGCATTCGTGAACTAAGAACCTCAACCGCACTAATTCACCATGGAGACACTCTTATCAGTGCTGGTATTGGCTTTATCAGTCCTCTGCGTAGTATTTCAATTGCTGTCACTGCCATTTACCCTCTGTTCCTTTGTAATTCACCTCTCTGTTCCAAGAAATACTCCTCTGTGTTGCTCTGTTCAGTAACACCAGTTCATATACGAAACAAAGTCCTAAAGTAGCCATGGAAACACCAGTAGCCCTGAATATTCAACCTCTGAATGCTCCACAAAGAGAATTAGAATGGAAGGCCCTAGGGGATAAGGATTATCAGATGATAGACTCATTTCCAATGAATTCCAAATTTAACATCCATCTGCTGAATGAGTTAAAGGCCCAACACCTTAGTGGAGCTGATATATTAGGGATTTGGGACTCCAATTTGCCCATTTTTAACCTTCCTCAAGTCAATTCCCTACCAGACTTGATCCATAGATGCTGTGAATGCTATGATCCATGTCAGAGAGCTGTTATCAGTCACACAGGCTCAGTCTTGTTTCATATTACCCCTGAGGCCATAAATGAGATGCTACACTTTCACACTGCAAGACCATTGACTCCTCTCTCCATGTTAGACTTATTAAAGAAGGGGGGCAACCTGTCCAGTGCCCAGATCATCAAAATCAATCAGTTATTCATACAGCCAAGCTCTGAAACTGTGAGAACGCCTCCTATTGGAAATCCATACCTCAATGACTTGGGCAAAATGCTTGTAGATTTGATTAGCTATGTCCTGGGCTACAAGGGAGTTGAGGATGTTGATGACACCATTATGGCTATGCTGTCCATATTTTCTCCTGGGAAGCCTCCTACTGTGCACTATGATTATGCTACATATATTGCAAAGAAGATTCATGAGCAACTGATGAATCTAGAAAGGGAAAAGGTGTTTAGATACACCAGATACATATATCATCTGTTCTTATTTTATCAACCTGACAATTTCCCTATTCCTCTCAAGAAACTTGATGCCCAGGGAAATCCAAGGTCACTTGTGTTTTGGACTTCAGTTTTTCATCACACCTCTTGCTCACCATACACATACTCTGAATTCATAGACCTTTTCATTCATCCAGCTTTGACCTTGTTATATGGTGTTCCTCCTCCAAGATTAACCGATGAAACGCAAAGAATTCTCCATCTCTCTAAGTCCTACAACATTGGTGATTGGTACTTTTACCAACACCACACAGTAATCAGAATATATGGCTGTGAGTTGGACCCTTATAGGCTGCCAAGATATGTCCCTATGAGACTATTTGCCTTCGAGTATTTCAGGCAGTTTGGAAATGCAGACATGATCCATTTCCATAGTAAAAACAAGAAAGTGCAACTAAAAGTCAAGAACCAGCTAGGCCCTTTCCTTTACAACATAAGGGAGGAGGGATGGAAGGAAGCAAATGGCATGCTAGAGGCCCTCCGATTCGAAACTAGTTTCAAATGGGTACCTTATGACCCTAATCATTTCATTTCTCTCAGGAGGATAAAACATAAATTGGGTGGCTATGCTCACATTAAATTGCCTCATATTGAGAAATATGCCAATCTACTAAGTTGGAAAGAGGGCACCCTAGAAGAGCCAATCACTAGAGAGCAAATGCTACAAAGAGAAGCAAAAAATATTGAGAAAGAGGCTGACTTGGAAACTTGTGGGAAGGTTTCCTCTTCATACCAAAGGCATCTTGGAGCAGCGGCATCATCTTCAACAGCACATCAGCAAGAACAGCCACCTCCTATGGCAGAAAAGCAAGCAGAAAAACAGGTAGAACAGCAAGAAGGAGGGCGAAAAGAGGGGCAGCAAGTACAGCAGCGAACAAACACCTGAAGCCCCAATATCCACTGAGCAACAGGCTCAAGAGAATGTGCCCCCTAGGCAAGAAAAGACAGTGAGGCCTCAGTACTACAGACTCCACAAAAAGAAGAAAAGGGAAAGAAGAGGGATAGAGAGCAGGAGACTCCCCTCACCACATCTATAAGTCATGGGGAGAAAAGACACAGAATGAATCCCCTCTCTGAGGAAGAAATGCCTATTGGGCAATCTTTGGGCATGGGCCCACCAAACATGGAAGCATCTGCAAGTTCCTTTCAGCAGAAACATGAAAGGACAGTTGGAGGAGAAGTCAGCTCCTCAAGCCACCAAAAGGGAGCTGAAGCAGGCATCAAACAACAGTTTATAGATATCAAAAAGAGGAATGAGCCACTTAAGATACAGCTCTACAACCACTTATTAAAGATGGCTCCTACAAACCAACAAAGGTTGATGTCTGCATATGATGTACATGAGGGCAAAATGGTAATGAGTCATTTCATGCCAACCATGTTGCAGCCACAGTCAGCTGCAGACTACATAAGGACCAACCTTGAGGTCCTTGCAAAAGACATCCACCCTATGGATCAGATTGAATTGCACAAGCAAACAGGTGAGATGGTGTATGCCACTCTTGCAGACAAAACATTGGTAAATCTTAGGCTTGAAAATAGCCTAAACAATACAGCTGCCCAACTTGAGTTGGAAAAGGCATCCTCTCAAGCAAAGGAGAACCGAATCAAAGATTTAGAGGATATAATCATAGAACTTGGGCATGATCCCAAGGACATCAAGGCTGTACAAGCACTGCTGAAGCTAAGAGATGTAGATATGGCAGCACTAAGAAAATTGGTTAAGGTCCCAGCAACTATTCACCCACAAACGAAAGAGGTTGCTCAGCTAAGACATGACCAGGATGCAGCAGCTATGCTGGTATCGTTATACAAACAGCTGATCCAGACACAGGAGAAATTGGGAGAATCAGAGGCGGCAATGTAGGCAGCCCTACAGCAGAGGGAAGTAGGCCAAACATCACAACCCCCTCCACAAATAATCAACCTTGAGGAACCCCCTCAAACTAGTGCTCCTCCTACAGAACAGACAACTCAGGCATCACCATCTACATCAGCACCAGCACCAACAACAGAGCAGGCTCCAAGCCTTGATATGCAGAAGCTGAAGAATGAAATTCAGGCCTTGGAAGCCCAAATGGTAGAGTTAAATGAAGCCAGGGAGAATTTGGCTAAGCTCAATGAAAAATATGACAAGTCAAAACAAAGCATAGCAGAAAAAGGGAGGGAAATAAAGGCCCTTAAGGAGAAGATAAAGGAGCTGGAGAAAGAGCTCACCCTTGACAAAGTGGTGGCTCAGCTCAAGATAGTTTTATGGGCCAACATTGGCCAATCAATCACAGATCATTGGCAGTATATTGAGACCATTCATGAGCAAATAGAGCTCATAGGAAAAGCACATAGAGAAGTCCAGAGATCAAGGGCATCTCTAGGCAACATGCCTGAGGTAGCCAACAGAATGATTAATGTGCTCAATAACCGTACAGGTCCTCAGCTGGCAGCAATGGGAATTCCCAACAGAACTGAAACCATTTTGCTGATAAAGAGGGTCCTTACATTAAGAAGCCTGGTACAAACACTAGAAAGAAGAAGCCAGGACATGCAGACAGAAGTAAACAGATTTATGGACAAGTTTGCAACATTACAAAACAGAGGTCTTCCTGGTTTACTGAACAGCGCAGGGAAACTACTTTCACATGAGAACTATGCTAAAAGTGTCAATACATTTGCTACCAATCAAATCACTGAAAGACCAAGTACCTCAGAAGAAACAGGGCCAGCATCTGGGCAAAGTCTCTATAACAGACTAGAGAACTTATTTTTCATTATGAATGAGATCAAACATTTGTTTGAAGTGCCTCCAAACTTCTATAAATATACAGAGGCAGATGAGACCTTAATGCAATTCTGAGACATCAACTGCCCACACAGGAATGGTGGACTAAAATGATACAGATGATACTGTGAACAAGAGGCTCTCATCAAGTTGTTTCATCAAAAAACATAAGTTATCATATACAGGAAAATTTGATGCATTCAATATGAATGAAGAAGAGGGGACTGAGCCAACTCAGCAGAAAGATTCGGCCACCAAAGCAATACTGACAGCTGCAAATGACAGGGCCGAGAAAGCTACAGGATAACAGAGAATAAAGACACATCATTCAACATTTATTCAGAACGCTAAACCGACTCAGTGGCCTCCAAAGGTCAAAAAGACTTCTGACAGCATTAAAGAGCATTCATTTTGTATTTATAGTAGTAATAACTTCCTTATCTGCTATTTTGTAAAGTTGGTGAGCGTATTCAATTCATCAAGTGACTCAGCGGTTCAGATATTTTATGAAACTGATTGTATATATTCCCCCTCGCATAAGCATGCAGGGGTTGTTGATTTTCTCTTCTAGAGATCTTATGCTGTAAATTTTCAGAGTATTAATGCAAAAGCTGATGGAATTTCTAAGGTTCTGCGTTGTCTGAGGCATTGTAGTGTGTTGCTGAGTGCTACAGGATTCCTGCGTATTTCATGGCACAATAAGTCTCATTTAAACTCTTCGTTATGTGTTTTTATTATTTCTTCATAACCCATTCATGTTCTATGTTTCACAGTTTAATGGCAGAGAAAAAGAATAGTTCCAGGATTTATTCATAGAATACCCTGGCCTCAATCTATGCCGTTATAAATGTTTTCTTCAGTTATAGTCATGAGGGTGTAATTCTTAATTGCTGCACCTCCACACTATATCTTTCACAGTGGTTATTGCTTAGAAATTCAAGTCTACTTCTGTGCAGTATATCTCTTTCTCTCACTCACAGCTTAGTGGAAAATTCTTAACTGCTTTCCACTGGTTAAACACACTTCACCATCACTATTTCAAAGTTTGTTTCATGAAATGTTTAAATGGCCCTGTAGTTTCAACAATCTCACTCAATACTTCAAACAACCTATAACCACCAGACTCCATTTCCCAATGAACTAATACTATCTAAAGATTTTCACCCTAGGTACTGAAAGACATCATTCAACCAAAACCTTGAACAAAACTGAACATCATAACTAGCCTAAAATCTTGACAAAACAGAGATAAATCTTAAAGAGAGAGCCCTCTCTGATTATAGGTAGGCTAGAACCTATAATCCAAAGCTTGGTTAGTGGTTACCCCGGCCGTATTCCCTTGGGAGTCAAAGGGAACAACCTGGGTGTTAACATAAATGGCGACTCCACTGGGGACCTGGATAAACTTTGCAATCTCCTATCTGATTCTTAATGCTGTAGATAAAGCCTGGGTGACAGCCAGATAGCCTTAGAAACTGCCTCTGCTTTGCATTTGCAGGAGTATATAAAAGCTGCCTCAGTCAATCTTTATTCAGTATTAATTTTCATATAGTTGTGCTATAACTGACCAGCCCTCATCAAAAGATCACTACCTCCTTAGAAATTCTCATAAAAAGAAGTTCAGAAGCTGGCTCCTAAAAGGAAAACTAGGCACACCAGGTCAAATCCTGACCCAAATCCTCCTCCTATTTTCAATAACCCCAATTTGATCCATAAAACTCATAAAAGCCAAGAGGAATGGGAGAAATCTCCTGAATCTAGCCCTGAGGCAGTTCAACATAGTTTTATCCCCACCCCTTCTAAACCTACTATTCACCTCCATACAACTCATTCCTCCCCCTCTTCATCATTCACTTCACAAAACATATTGGCAACATCTAACACAAAAACTGCTATTGTTGTTCCTGTTGTCCCAATTGTCCCACCTAACATGGCAAATCGTTATGCTCCCCTCCAGCTACCTAACAATCCTGGGGCCATGCCTAAGGATTACCAAGGAAAAATAACTTATTTTGATGGAACCAGTACATACACTGCCTTACAGCATACAAAGAAGATGCAAGACTACTTCGAAAACTATGAGATAGATGATGATGATGTGAGAATGAAAATTTTTGTACAAAGTCTGACAGGTGAAGTAAGAACATGGTTCAGGGCACTGGCTGCAAATTCTATAGCTAATTCGGGTGCCCTTTATCAGTCCTTCCTAAACAGATGGGAAAAGAAAAAAGACCCTCTACACATTTTATCTGAATATGACTCCATAAAGAGAGGTCCACAAGAAACTGTATCGGACTATTGCACTAGATTCAATTCTGTCTATAGTGCCATTCCTCAAAACCTCAGACCACCACCTGATTTAGCATTAATTAAGTTCCTTGATGGATTTGATGCTGATATGGCATATCAATTGAGAGAAAGAGCCCCTGCAACTTTGGCAGACATGCAAGACATAGCAGCAAGTGTAGAGGCAAATTTGATTGCCAAGAGAAATAGGGCAAGAACTGAAAGAAGAACTACCTTTAAGGAAGAACCTTCAGCATTTGAGCAGAAGTTAGATGCAATCATCAAAGGTATGGATAGACTTGGGGACAGAGTGGAAACCATAGAAAGAAAGTCATCATGGGAAGGGCAAACAAGCAATGTAAGAAACCAAAACTTTAGAAAGAATCAAAATCCCAATGTTGGAAGAGCTGATCCTGACCAACATGTCAGAACCCCTTTCCAAGAGAATTATGCTGAGGCTTCTGCATCTAGTGAACCCAATGAAGACCCTCACATTAATCTAATGGGTTTAGATGGTGAAAATCAAGTCTTTTTAACACAGGAAGATCATAAGGATGATGACATCAAGCAATTCCAAACCAAATCAGGTGAGTCATATGATTTTAAACAAGGCTATGATACAACTGTTTTTGAAGTTCATAAGCAATACAGATTGAGGAGTAGGACAATAAATGTGACACAACCTGACAAAACAAAGGACACCCCACAGCCTAAGAAAGCTATTGTCATAGAGCCAAGTGACCAAACTGGTCCAATTACAAATGAGGTAACAGTTGAGGAAATAACTGAAATATCTCCCTCAAATCAACAACCAGTGGATACAACACCTTTCCAACATAATCCAAGCAACATTTCTCAAAAGACAAGTAAAGAGGACAAGCCTCAACATCAAAGAGAGAATCAGGAGGAAGGCATTAAGGATTCCATTGATAAGGAAAAGGCTGTTAACCAAAACACTAAGACCCAATCTGAAAGACCTTTTGACCTAGAAGCTGAAATTGGAAAATTGAAGATAGCCATTCCTCTCTCAGAGTTGGCCAAACATAACATCTACAAACAACAAATCAAGAGATCCCTTCAACTTACTAATAACAAAGATGATGTTAATGTGTTGGATGATACTCTTGAACTACTCTTCGGCCCAGAAGTTGATGGAAAGACAACAGTTACAGGGATCTTACCTTTTTATGTCAGCCTGCATGTTCATGACAAGATATTACACAATGCAATGTTTGACTCAGGTGCCTCTCACAACCTGATGCCCAAATCAGTCATGGAAAGATTAAATCTAGATATTACAAGACCGTATAAGGACTTATTCTCATTTGACTCCAGCCAAGTTAAGTGTTTAGGCCTTATAAAAGATCTCTGTGTGTCACTTGTCCAATACCCTAATAAGACTATCTTGATGGATGTTGTAGTTGCTGATATCCCACCCAAGTATGGAATGTTGTTATCAAGATCATGGGGGGCTAAACTCCAAGGTTCCTTGCAGTTAGACATGTCATATGCCACCATCTCTGTCTTTGGGCAACCAAAGAGACTATACAGAGAAACCCTCATGAAATACATGGTCAGCAGTGAAGAAAAACCTCAAAACTTTCCCATATATGCTGTCCATTCTGACATAGACTCATATATTCTCTTCAATGACAATACAGGTCCTACAAATGATGAAACCAAGACACTCAAACAAGATCAGGACATTAATGAACAAACTGCTGCTCTAGAAATAATGGTTGAGCAATCAATAAACAAAACTGTCCTAGAAGACAAACCAGATGAAAAACCAGAACTTCAACTCACAATTCCAGGTTACAGAGAAGCTATTAAGTCTCCCCTAAAACAAGATGTCCTATGGTTCCTTGAATTTGATGGGTCAGTAAACAAATTAGGGGCAGGAGCTGGGGTGTGGATTCATAACAAACAAAACAGTCATGCAGAGGGCCGAGCTTATAGGCTAAACTTCAGGTGCACCAACAATATGGCAGAATACGAAGCTCTTTTACTAGGCCTCAAACTAGTAAAATCCTTACAAGCCACAAAAGTTTCAATCATGGGAGATTCAGACCTAATTATCCAACAAGTAAAGGGGAATTTTGTCACTAATGACAAAAGATTGAGATCTTATAGGTCTGCTGCTGCTGAAATACTAAATTCCTTCACAGAATTTCAAATCACCAAAATTTCTAGAACCCATAATCTTCATGCTCATAGTTTGGCCACATTTGCAAGCACCTGTAAACTACCTTTTGAACCCAAGCATTGTTTTACAGCCGAGATAAAACACAGACCTTCTGTCCCAAACAATGTTAAAGATTGGCAAGTGTTTGAGGATGATACACAAATAAATAACTTCTTGACCTTGCAGCAAGAATTCTCAGGACTAAACATTGATACAGAGGCTGCAAGTGAGTTACAAACACTGAATGAACAGAACCACAAGGCAATATCACCCAAAACAGCTAATCAAATGCTACATCCAACAATTTTCAACAAAGATAACATACAAGAAATTCAACAAATCAGTTGTGAAGAAGTAGCTGGTGCAGAGGTTGAAATCATAGAGCTGAAGGATAACTTTTTACCAACAGGCCTAACTCCATTGGAGGACATTTTTGACTCAAATGATCTCCCTAGAAAACCAAAATTGCAGCCCCTTAATGCTGCCATTGAAGAATGCAACATTGGAACTATTGATAAGCCCAAGATAATAAAATTGTCTGCATCCTTACCTCCTGATCAGAAGCCTAAATACATTGACCTCTTCAAAGAGTTTCAAGATGTCTTTGCATGGAGTTATGAGGTTTTAAAATCCTATGACACTTCTGTTATCCAACACACAATCCCTCTCAAGCCTAATCAAAAGCCATTCAAGCAGAAACTAAGAAGGATAAATCCTATGCTTCGCCCTTCAATTGAGAAAGAGGTACAAAAAATGTTTAAAGCGGGTATCATAGCACCTATCAGGTTCTCAGACTGAATTTCAAACCTGGTGCCCACAAGAAAGAAAACTGGTTAAATCAGACTCTGTGTTGATCTAAGGAATTTAAACCAAGTATCCCTCAAGGATAACTATCCCTTACCTAAGATGGATCACATTCTCCAAAGAGTGGTAGGGGCCTCAAGGATCTCATTACTCGATGGATTCTCAGGCTTTAATCAGATCCTAGTACACCCTGATGATCAAGACAAAACCGCATTCACAACCCCATGGGGAACTTTCAAATATGTAAAAATGCCTTTTGGATTGAAAAATGCAGGGGCTACATTTCAAAGAGCAATGGATATTGCTTTTTCCAAAGAGATTCATGACTTCCTTGTCATTTATTTAGATGACCTCACACCTTTCTCAAAATTTGACCAAGAACACTTGAAACATTTGAGACAAATATTCTTAACATGTCGGAAATATGGCATTTCCTTGAATCCTAAGAAGTCTCTATTTGGTCTGGAAGAAGGTAAGCTGTTAGGGCATATCATTTCAAAGGATGGCATTAGAATTGACCCAGACAGAATACAGGCCATCTTGCAAATGCCCCACCCAAGAAACATCAAAGAATTACAAGCCTTCTTGGGAAAAATTAACTTTTTAAGGAGGTTTATCCCAAACTTAGCAGAATTGATCAGATTACTAAACAACATGCTAAAGAAGGATTCAAAAGTGAAATGGACAGTAGAAGCCAACCAAGCTTTTGAAGGTATAAAATTGGCCCTTACCCAAACCCCAGTTCTAACAAATCCTCAATTTGACAGAGAATTTATCATTTTCTCTTTTGCTTCCCAGCATACCATTGCTGCTGTTTTATTACAGAAAGATGACCAAGGAAATGAAAAACCCATTGCTTTCTTTAGTAGAGCTCTCAGAGATGCACCCCTGAAATATCAGATCATGGAAAAGCAAGCATATGCTTTGGTCAAAGCTATCAAAGACTTTAGGATTTATATCCTATACTCCCATGTTATAGCTTATGTGCCAAGTCCCATTGTGAAAGACATACTCACTCAAGAAAACTTAGAGGGCAGAAGAGGAAAATGGATTGCCAACATCTTGGAATTTGATATTGAAATAAAACCCACAAAACTGATAAAAGGGCAAGGTTTGGCCAAATTAATGACAGAGGCAAACTTCCAAGCCTTAGACATAAACCAGCTGGACAATGAACCGGAGCTGGCGACTCCAAAGATTAATGTAGCCTTTGAACAATCCTCTTGGTACTCTGATATCTGTTATGTATTGCAAAACCTGTGTGCTCCCCCAGGATTGTCCAGAACTAAAAGTAGGTTCCTAAAAATGAAAGCTTCAAGATTTTGTGTCATGGATGGCAATTTGCTTTGGAAAAACCATGAGGGTATATTATTAAACTGCCTAATTGAGAATGAGACTAACAATGTCATGAAAGAATTTCATGCAGGTGACTGTGGTGGACACTTGTATTGGAAGTCCACTGTGGATAAGATATTAAGGGCTGGTCACTATTGGCCCACTGTTTTCTCTGATGTCAAAAAAATTACCACCTCATGTCACAAATGCCAAGTGTTTGAGGGAAAGAGAAAGTTACTGCCACTTCCTTTGAGGCCTATTGCAACAGAGAGACCTTTTCAACAATGGGGCTTGGATTTCATCGGGGAAATTCATCCCTCATCTTCAGGCCAACATAGATGGATCCTAACAGCTACAGACTACTTTACTAAATGGATTGAAGCTATTCCATGCAGACAAGCAAATGATTCCGCTATCATTCAGTTCCTCGAGACCAATATCCTTTCTAGATTTGGTTGTCCTGATAAGATAATAACAGACAATGCTGCTGCTTTTAGATCTAAGAAGATGGTGAATTTCTGCCACAAATTTCATATTACTTTGGGCCACTCCACTGCATACTACCCTCAAGGAAATGGTCTAGCAGAATCATCAAATAAAAGCCTTATAAACATCATAAAGAAGGCGTTGGAAGAAAATAAGAAGAATTGGCATAAGAAGCTGGTCAATGCCTTATGGGAAGATAGACTAAGAACCAAGAGATCAATTGGGGTCAGCCCATATGAGTTAGTCTATGGATTAGAAGCCAAGTTTCCTTCATCACTAGGGGTTCCTGTTATGAAACTACTTCAAGAAAGCCAGGCTGAACCAAATGACATGCAAAGAAGGATCAATCAAATAATATGTTTGCAGCAAACTAGAGACCAAATTTATAGTAGAGTTCAAGTTTTACAAGAAAAGCTAAAGAAAGCTTTTGATAGAAGGACTAAGGCTGAAGATTTCAACATTGGTGACAAAGTCCTCAAGTGGGATTCAAGAAGGGAAGATAAAGGAAAACATGGAAAATTTGATTCCCTTTGGAGAGGACCATTTGCTGTTCAAGCAGTACAAGGAAACAATACTTACTTCCTTAAGAATCTTGGTGAAACTGATTTGGATGAAGGTCTTGTGAATGGCAGGATGTTGAAGCACTATTTTGACTACTATCCATGAGTGTTGCCTAATTCTCCTTTGTACATACTCAGGTGTATATATTACTTTCTGTTAACATGTAAAAAATGCAGTTTTTCAAGTTTTGTGAATTATCAGCAAAAGGCAAATAGGTTCAGAGATTTACCAAGATGGCAAGAGCACAATTTTGAGAGTTCAAAGGAGGAAAACTCCAAGTTTTGGTGAAAGAAGTCAAGGGCCAAGGCATTCTGACCTGCTGTTCTTGGTCTTTCAAAGGGAAAAACCATCCCCATGTGGAGCCACTGTTAGATACCTATACCAATAGGTTTCATATCTCATGATTGGCAAAGGAAGTTCCAAATATGCTCTGCTTTGGTGATGCAAAGATCCCATATTTTCAAGAGAAGGTAATATGTGTACATAGCTTGATGTTGACTCAATTTTGGATGGATGGTCCAACAGCCTAATCTGGATCATGCCATGTTTCAATTTCTTGTTGTAGAATAGAGAAAGAAGTCTGTCCAAACTGTTTAATCTTGGCAGACCAGTAGTTAGGTAGAGAAATAAGGTTCCCAACTGCTTAATCTGGGACCTTGGAAGCAATAAGGGTAGTTATAGATAGAAAATCAAAAGAAAAAGCCAAAAGAAAAGAAAAGGCACATGAGGGTCTGCAAGTCTAAGTGCACCCTCCATGAAGAAACAAAAAATGCTAGGCAAGTTAATGGGTAGGTAGAGGGGGTTGCAGAAATGTCATTCCTTTCAATTGAATTGTGCTGGTCTAACATAAAGGAAACATCAATGGATAGAGAAGTTCCTCTTCTCCATCATCTTGCAGCAATACAAAGGAGCATGTCTAACTTCCTGTTTTCCCCCCCTCACATTCATTACTAACATCCCATTACCAGTTATGCTCATGAAAGAAAGTCAAGGTCTTGTGGTGGTTCTTGTTTCTTTAAAAGCCACATTTCTTGTGTAAAATTCTTTTCATTTTGATCTACTCCCTAAACTAAGTTGATTCCATATAAAACTTAGTGTTTCCACTCCTC
This sequence comes from Pinus tabuliformis, assembly GCA_031772625.1. Lineage (NCBI taxonomy): Eukaryota > Viridiplantae > Streptophyta > Pinopsida > Pinales > Pinaceae > Pinus > Pinus tabuliformis. The sequence continues at coordinate 946,996,222 of CM062815.1, read as the reverse complement.
ATCCACCTCTTCCACTCATATTAACCCCTAACTTCTACTATTTAACTCCCTATACCCCCTATTCCCCCTATTACTATGTAAATCATGCAAAAAACCCAAAAATACCTACATATCCCCTTCCCGAGCATTATAGCTCTATTATTGATTTGAAATGTTTTGAGCGCTAAAACATTATAGCGCGACCCAAAAGCGCTGGTATATTAATCCAGGGATTAATCCAAAATCTGTTGGGATTAATAACCTTAAACTCGGTTTTGTAAATAAGCCCGCGCATAATCCACTTTGCCCGTAACACAGCTTGAAACCCACTTTTCTAATGTTTCCGCCGGGCACGAATTTCACAAAAAGCATTATTTTATTCCCCGCCCGCTTCCATATTGTCCAGAAAACTTGATGACCCGTCGACCGTCGGATCTGGGCTTTCCCATCCGACGGCCCACATCCATATCGGGTCGGCCCCGATGACCGTAATTTATCGCCCGAGAAACTGTCAGAGGGTGACGTCAGGCCTCTGCCACGCGTCACCCCCATATCCTCTCGGGTCGCCCTCTGACAAAACCGCGACCGTATCTAAGGCGGTCCGAGAAAATCCGCTTACCGCTTATGGTTTTCCGCTGCTCACGTCACGTCCTCGTCACCACTAGTCATGCCTACGTCATGCCACATCGCCGCCGCGTCAGCGCCCCTGTCTGCCACTGCTCCGACCTGTCCACCACCTCACCATCCCCGTGGACCACCCACAGGCCGCCACGTCACTCGATGACGTCATGCTGACGTCATCCGACCCTGACCCCACCTGATGACGTCATGCTGAACGCGGTTTTTCTCACTTTTTGCAAAAAATAAAGAACTTTTCTGCTCTGCATGCATATCACGACCTCATCCGCCAACCTGCTGAAATCAACACAGAGACCGTGGGCGCTTCCATTCCACCTGCATTCGTAGCCATTGCCTGCAATTAAAGAGGTATTTATCAAAATCACTTCCCCACGCCTGGTTTTATCCATATTTGTCCAGATGCTAGCTTAAAAGAGTGAAAAACACTGAATTTACCAGCAAACCTCCAGTAACCTCTATCTATCTCCAACTGGTGGGTCGCAATTCCTCTGCAGAGCCTGCATTTAGCAAAATTTACCTAAATTCACAGTTAGTTCGCGCATTCGTGAACTAAGAACCTCAACCGCACTAATTCACCATGGAGACACTCTTATCAGTGCTGGTATTGGCTTTATCAGTCCTCTGCACAGTATTTCAATTGTTGTCACTGCCATTTACCCTCTGTTCCTTTGTAATTCACCTCTCTGTTCCAAGAAATACTCATCTGTGTTGCTCTGTTCAGTAACACCAGTTCATATACGAAACAAAGTCCTAAAGTAGCCATGGAAACACCAGTAGCCCTGAATATTCAACCTCTGAATGCTCCACAAAGAGAATTAGAATGGAAGGCCCTAGGGGATAAGGATTATCAGATGATAGACTCATTTCCAATGAATTCCAAATTTAACATCCATCTGCTGAATGAGTTAAAGGCCCAACACCTTAGTGGAGCTGATATATTAGGGATTTGGGACTCCAATTTGCCCATTTTTAACCTTCCTCAAGTCAATTCCCTACCAGACTTGATCCATAAATGCTGTGAATGCTATGATCCATGTCAGAGAGCTGTTATCAGTCCCATAGGCTCAGTCTTGTTTCATATTACCCCTGAGGCCATAAATGAGATGCTGCACTTTCACACTGCAAGACCATTGACTCCTCTCTCCATGTTAGACTTATTAAAGAAGGGGGGCAACCTGTCCAGTGCCCAGATCATCAAAATCAATCAGTTATTCATACAGCCAAGCTCTGAAACTGTGAGAACGCCTCCTATTGGAAATCCATACCTCAATGACTTGGGCAAAATGCTTGTAGATTTGATTAGCTATGTCTTGGGCTACAAGGGAGTTGAGGATGTTGATGACACCATTATGGCTATGCTGTCCATATTTTCTCCTGGGAAGCCTCCTGCTGTGCACTATGATTATGCTACATATATTGCAAACAAGATTCATGAGCAACTGATGAATCTAGAAAGGGAGAAGGTGTTTAGATACACCAGATACATATATCATCTGTTCTTATTTTATCAACCTGACAGTTTCCCTATTCCTCTCAAGAAACTTGATGCCCAGGGAAATCCAAGGTCAGTTGTGTTTTGGACTTCAGTTTTTCATCACACCTCTTGCTCACCATACACATACTCTGAATTCATAGACCTTTTCATTCATCTAGCTTTGACCTTGTTATATGGTGTTCCTCCTCCAAGATTAACCGATGAAATGCAAAGAATTCTCCATCTCTCTAAGTCCTACAGCATTGGTGATTGGTACTTTTACCAACACCACACAGTAATCAGAATATATGGCTGTGAGTTGGACCCTTATAGGCTGCCAAGATATGTCCCTATGAGACTATTTGCCTTCGAGTATTTCAGGCAGTTTGGAAATGCAGACATGATCCATTTCCATAGTAAAAACAAGAAAGTGCAACTAAAAGTTAGGAACCAGCTAGGCCCTTTCCTTTACAACATAAGGGAGGAGGGATGGAAGGAAGCAGATGGCATGCTAGAGGCCCTCCGATTCGAAACTAGTTTCAAATGGGTACCTTATGACCCTAATCATTTCATTTCTCTCAGGAGGATAAAACATAAATTGGGTGGCTATGCTCACATTAAATTGCCTCATATTGAGAAATATGCCAATCTACTAAGTTGGAAAGAGGGCACCCTAGAAGAGCCAATCACTAGAGAGCAAATGCTACAAAGAGAAGCAAAAAATATTGAGAAAGAGGCTGACTTGGAAACTTGTGGGCAAGTTTCCTCTTCATACCAAAGGCAGCTTGGAGCAGCGGCATCATCTTCAACAGCACATCAGCAAGAACATCCACCTCCTATGGCAGAAAAGCAAGCAGAAAAACAGGTAGAACAACAAGAAGGAGGGCGAAAAGAGGAGCAGCAAGTACAACAGCAAGAACAAACACCTGAAACCCCAATATCCACTGAGCAACAGGCTCAAGAGAATGTGCCCCCTAGGCAAGAAAAGACAGTGGAGGCCTCAGTACTACAGACTCCACAAAAAGAAGAAAAGGGAAAGAAGAGGGATAGAGAGTAGGAGACTCCCCTCACCACATCTATAAGTCATGGGGAGAAAAGACACAGAATGAATCCCCTCTCTGAGGAAGAAATGCCTATTGGGCAATCTTTGGGCATGGGCCCACCAAGCATGGAAGCATCTGCAAGTTCCTTTCAGCAGGAACATGAAAGGACAGTTGGAGGAGAAGTCAGCTCCTCAAGCCACCAAAAGGGAGCTGAAGCAGGCATCAAACAACAGTTTATAGATATCAAAAAGAGGAATGAGCCACTTAAGATACAGCTCTACAACCACTTATTAAATATGGCTCCTACAAACCAACAAAGGTTGATGTCTGCATATGATGTACATGAGGGCAAAATCGTAATGAATCATTTCATGCCAACCATGTTGCAGCCACAGTCAGCTGCAGACTACATAAGGACCAACCTTGATGTCCTTGCAAAAGACATCCGCCCTATGGATCAGATTGAATTGCACAAGCAAACGGGTGAGATGGTGTATGCCACTCTTGCAGACAAAAAATTGGTAAATCTTAGGCTGGAAAATAGCCTAAACAATACAGCTTCCCAACTTGAGTTGGAGAAGGCATCCTCTCAAGCAAAGGAGAACCGAATCAAAGCTTTAGAGGATATAATCATAGAACTTGGGCATGATCCCAAGGAAATCAAGGCTGTACAAGCGCTGCTGAAGCTAAGAGATGCAGATATGGCAGCACTAAGAAAAATGGTTAAGGTCCCAACAACTATTCACCCACAAACGGAAGAGGTTGCTCAGCTGAGACATGACCAGGATGCAGCAGCTATGCTAGTATCGTTATACAAACAGCTGATCCAGACACAGGAGAAATTGGGAGAATCAGAGGCAGCACTGTAGGCAGCCCTACAATAGAGGGAAGTAGGTCAAACATCACAGCCCCCTCCACAAATAATCAACCTTGAGGAACCCCCTCAAACTAGTGCTCCTCCTACAGAACAGACAGCTCAGGCAGCACCATCTACATCAGCACCAGCACCAACAACAGAGCAGGCTCCAAGCCTTGATATGCAGAAGCTGAAGAATGAAATTCAGGCCTTGGAAGCCCAAATGGTAGAGTTAAATGAAGCCAGGGAGAATTTGGCTAAGCTCAATGAAAAATATGACAAGTCAAAACAAAGCATAGCAGAAAAAGGGAGGGAAATAAAGGCCCTTAAGGAGAAGATAAAGGAGCTGGAGAAAGAGCTCACCCTTGACAAAGTGGTGGCTCAGCTCAAGACAGTTTTATGGGCCAACATTGGCCAATCAATCACAGATCAGTGGCAGTATATTGAGACCATTCATGAGCAAATAGAGCTCATAGGAAAAGCACACAGAGAAGTCCAGAGATCAAGGGCATCTCTAGGCAACATGCCTGAGGTAGCCAACAGAATGATTAATGTGCTCAATAACCGTACAGGTCCTCAGCTGCCAGCAATGGGAATTCCCAATAGAACTGAAACCATTTTGCTGATAAAGAGGGTCCTTACATTAAGAAGCCTGGTACAAACACTAGAAAGAAGAAGCCAGGACATGCAGATAGAAGTAAACAGATTTATGGACAAGTTTGCAGCATTACAAAACAGAGGTCTTCCTGGCTTACTGAACAGCGCAGGGAAACTACTTTCACATGAGAACTATGCTAAAAGGGTCAATACATTTGCTACCAATCAAATCACTGAAAGACCAAGTACCTCAGAAGAAACAGGGCCAGCATCTGGGCAAAGTCTCTATAACAGAGTAGAGAACTTATTTTTCATTATGAATGAGATCAAACATTTGTTTGAAGTGCCTCCAAACTTCTATAAATATACAGAGGCAGATGAGACCTTAGATGCAATTCTGAGACATCAACTGCCCACACAGGAATGGTGGACCAAAATGATACAGATGATACTGTGAACAAGAGGCTCTCATCAAGTTTTTTCATCAAAAAACATAAGTTATCATATACAGGAAAATTTGATGCATTCAATATGAATGAAGAAGAGTGGACTGAGCCAACTCAGCAGAAAGATTCGGCCACCAAAGCAATACTGACAGCTGCAAATGACAGGGCCGAGAAAGCTACAGGATGACAGAGCATAAAGACACATCATTCAGCATTTATTCAGAACGCTAAACCGACTCAGTGGCCTCCAAAGGTCAAAAAGACTTCTGACAGCATTAAAGAGCATTCATTTTGTATTTAGAGCAGTAATAACTTCCTTATCTACTATTTTGTAAAGTTGGTGAGCGTATTCAATTCATCAAGTGACTCAGCGGTTCAGATATTTTATGAAACCGATTGTATATATTCCCCCTCGCATAAGCATGCAGGGGTTGTTGATTTTCTCTTCTAGAGATCTTATGCTGTAAATTTTCAGAGTATTAATGCAAAAGCTGATGGAATTTCTAAGGTTCTGCGTTGTCTGAGGCATTGTAGTGTGTTGCTGAGTGCTACAGGATTCCTGCGTATTTCATGGCACAATAAGTCTCCTTTAAACTCTTCGTTATGTGTTTTTATTATTTCTTCATAACCCATTCATGTTCTATGTTTCACAGTTTAATGGCAGAGAAAAAGAATAGTTCCAGGATTTATTCATAGAATACCCTGGCCTCAATCTATGCTGTTATAAATGTTTTCTTCAGTTATAGTTATGAGGGTGTAATTCTTAATTGCTGCACCTCCACACTATATCTTTCACAGTGGTTATTGCTCAGAAATTCAAGTCTGCTTCTGTGCAGTATATCTCTTTCTCTCACTCACAGCTTAGTGGAAAATTCTTAACTGCTTTCCACTGGTTAAACACACTTCACCATCACTATTTCAAAGTTTGTTTCATGAAATGTTTAAATGGCCCTGTAGTTTCAACAATCTCACTCAATACTTCAAACAACCTATAACCACCAGACTCCATTGCCCAATGAACTAATACTATCTAAAGATTTTCACCCTAGGTACTGAAAGACATCATTCAACCAAAACCTTGAACAAAACTGAACATCATAACTAGCCTAAAATCTTGACAAAAGAGAGATAAATCTTAAAGAGAGAGCCCTCTCTGATTATAGGTAGGCTAGAACCTATAATCCAAAGCTTGGTTAGTGGTTACCTCGGCCGTATTCCCTTGGGAGTCAAAGGGAACAACCTGGGTATTAACAGAGGGTATGTGTTGACTATCGGGAACTAAACAAAGCTACACTAAAAGATCATTTTCCTCTACCATTCATTGACCAAGTGTTAGAATCATTAGCTGGAAAGAAATTTTTCTCCTTCTTGGATGGGTTTAGCGGATACAACCAGATAAGAATAGCAACAGAAGACCAAGACAAGACAACATTCACTTGCCCATGGGGAACCTATGCATATAATGTTTTTCCATTTGGTTTATGCAATGCACCTGCAACTTTTCAACGAGCAGTGCTTGCAATATTTGCTGATCTAATTCATGAATGTGTAGAGGTTTATATGGATGACTTCACAGTTTATGGAAACACATATAATGATTGCCTAAATAACCTTGAGAAAGTCCTAAAACGATGCATTGAAACAAATTTGTCATTGAGAAATGAGAAATTCTATATGATGACAGAAGGAATAGTTCTGGGACACCATATTTCCGCTTCAGGAATTAAGGTGGATCCAGCAAAAATCCAAGTCCTAGTTAACTTAATGCCTCCTACAACACAAAAAGAGGTAAGAAGTTTCATAGGCTATGCAGGCTATTATAGACGATTCATTGAAAACTTGAGTAAAATAGCCCAACCTCTGTTCAAACTATTAGCAAAAGATATTGAATTTCACTGGACAAATGACTTTCAAAATGCATTTCAAATTCTGAAAGAAAAATTATCAGTTGCACCCATTCTCCGTGGGCCAAACTGGTCTTTGCCATTTCATATATCAACTGATGCATCTGATACCGCGATAGGTGCCTCTCTTGGGCAGAAAGAGAACTTGTTCAATTATGCAATATACTTTATCAGCAAGAATCTAACACCTGCAGAATTGAACTACATAGTCACAGAGAAAGAAATGTTAGCCGTTATAGATGCAGTAAACAAATTCAGGCACTATATAACAGGATATCAAGTTTTTATTCATACAAATCATTCAGCAATCAAGTACTTGATGAATAAACCCATCACCAATGGAAGAATAACAAGATGGTTATTGTTATTGCAAGAATTCAATATCACAATACAAGACCGGCCAGGCAAGGAAAATCAAGTGGCTGACTTTCTGTCCCGCATACATTCACCCAACGATCCAAATCCGGTTGTAGATAACTTTCCAGACGAACACCTGTTTTCCATAACAGTAAAAACACCATGGTTTGAAGACATTGCAAATTATTTATCTTTTGGAAAGTTTCCAACTCAATTCTCTAAAAAGAAAAAACGAAAAATTGTTAGAGAAAGTTCTAGGTATAGTTGGGTAGATGGTGATTTATTTTATACTAGTTCAGATCTGATGATTAGAAAATGTGTGCGAGAAGATGAAATATTAGACATTCTGAGAGCATGTCATGATGAACCATGTGGTGGTCATTTTGCAGACAAACGGACAACATATAAGGTGCTGCAATTGGGCTATTACTGGCCATCCATCTTCAGAGACTCTGAGGCATATGTCAAGCAATGTGACAGTTGCCAAAGAACAGGGAGACCAATCACATCAGATGAGATGCGCTCAAGCCACAGGTCCTCATAGAACCATTTGAGCAATGGGCACTTGACTTTGTTGGACCTATCAATCCACCATCAAATGGAAAGAGGTACATCCTAGTATGTACATATTATGTAACCAAATGGGCGGAGGCCAAAGCAGTGAACAGAGCAACAGAAAATACAGTGGTCACCTTTCTCTTTGAAAAAATCTTTGTCAGATACGTAGTACCTAGACAAATTGTAACAGATCAAGGGGCACAGTTTACATCAAAGCTAGTATGAGATCTAATAGAGAAATACAAGATCAAACACAGGAAATCTACACCATATCATCCTCAAGAAAATGGGCAGGTTGAATCAACAAATAAAGTCCTAGAAAATATCATGACTAAAACAATACAGCTGAACATAAGAGATTGGTCTGAAAAATTAAAAGATGCACTATGGGCCTACAGAATCACATGGAAGAATACAACTGGTTTTAGTCCATACTAGTTAGTATATGGAAAAGAGGCCTTATTGCCTATAGAGTTTCAGATACAAACATACAGACTAGCAGCTGAACTAGGACTAGACCTGACTGAAGCTAAACAGCAGCGGATCATGGAACTAAATCAATTAGATGAGCATCGTCAACAAGCCATAGAACATATTACATTGGTGCAACAACAAAGAATGAAGTGGCACGACAGATATATCAAAACAAAGACATTTCACAAGGGAGACTGGGCATTACTTTTTGACTCCAAATTCAAAGACTTCAAAGCAAAGTTCACAACACACTGGCTAGGCCCATATGAAATTGACGAAATCTTTGACAATGGAGCAGTAAAGATCAGGACAATCGACCAGGACTCCACCTCATTTGTAGTGAATGGACATAGGCTCAAAGTTTATAATAGGCCTATCAGTAAAGAAGCATTTATGAAACAACTGATAGAAGATACAGAACTGGAAATCATGGCACACCAGGCTCAGCCATCTTCCAGTCTTGTAGTTGAATAGAAAAAAAAATAAAATATATATATAACATATAAAAAATAAATAATTTGTTTGCTAGTGAAAACCAGGAAACTGGCACTAAGCAAACACGAATTCATAGGGGAAAACCAGGGCAACTTGGACTCTATGAATTCCTTATTCTTGTTCTACTGTTCTCACATAATTTCAATGCAGGAACTCTCCACAGACAACTGACTTGAGGACAAGTCAAATCATAAGCAAGGGGGAGAATTGCATAAGACCTTTAGCTGGAAAGCTGAAGTATAGATGGAACTTGTATTGTCAACAGAGGGACCTGAAAGACCTGCCAATGTCAAAACAACATGTACATATTCCATAAGCATTGCAGAGGGACCTGAAACAAGAAATCATTACAGAGGGACCTGAACAACAATTCAAGAACCAGAGCATGAAGAACAAGGAGCAGCAATAAAGTTTACTTTTCAATCCATCTACAACATTTGATCAATTGATTTCATCCCACTTGTACAGACATCATCCATGGGAGTATATGTATAGTCATTTTGTTCTTGAAAATTCAATTTTTTCTTAGAAATTTTTAGTCTTTGTTAAGTTGAAATTAGTACCTGAGGATATTCATTATCATTTCATATCCTATATTCCCTATACATACCCTATAACCCTTATACACCATATTCCATTTCATCTCCATACATATCCCATATTTATTTCATGATCATTAACCCCTAAGTATTTTTTTTTAGAAGCATAACAAGACCAAACTGGGACAACTTTTCAACCTGCACATACAACTCAAGAATTAGTAATGGTGATAATTTTAAATATGACCCAAGATGGTCATTTTAAAATTATAAAGATGTGCATATAATCAAAAAAATCATGCGCTATATGAAAATCCATATATGCCATATGAAAATATATGTGCTATAGTCCAAATGGTTATAATATGCATGCGCTATAGTCAAAATGGTGAAGTAAAGATTATATACATATATCATAACCCAAAGCGCATGTATATGATATAAGGAAGGGCGCATATAATATAAAGTAAGGGGTATAAAGGGAAGGCCGCGTGCAAACCATATGGCATGACCGCGTACAAAGAACGAAACTGTGATTGCATATGTGGCAGCGGGGTATTGTGTAGGGCTTAAATGATAATTGCACATTGTTCAAACTCATTGCAATACGAACGCATTGTTTAACATCATTGCATATGAGAATGAGTGAGGAGCATGGGTATCAGGGAAAATTTTAAGAACCCCCCTAAATTTATAAATATAATAAATGGGCGAATCTCCATGGTATATAGGAAAAATGAAAGGCGATTTTATCAATAATATAATATGTATATATAATTTTTTGGCGAATCTCTCACCAGGCATGGCGAATATTTTACTCAATTATAAAATCTTGTAAGATCTTGGCGAGTCTTTCACTAAATAATAAAACTTTGTAAAGTCCTAGTGAATCTTAGCATAGGCTACATGCTGGTTTAATTCCCCATTTAAATAGGCTACATTCCAGGTGAATACCATGGGTCAATACCATGTGCCATTTTGGTGAAATCATGGGTCAATACCATGTGCCATTTTTATTTTTATTAATTCTAATATTAGGGTTAATAATTGTTTTTTGCATGGTATTAATAACAATCTAGTCCATGGTATTTGTCCCATAGTATTTTGGCCATAGGTTTCACCTAAATATAACCCATTTTTTGAGTGTTCGTAAATATAAGGTGACTTATGGAGTAAATATAAAAAAATGTTTTATTTGTTTACCATACCTCTCGTTTATTTATATTTTTATTAATTTACGATACCTCTTTTACAAATAAGGTATTTGGCCCATAGGATTCACTTAAATAAAACCTCTTTCTTGAGCCTTCATAAATAGAACAAGGGTTATGCACTAAATATAAAAAGAGGTTTTATTTATTTATGATACGTCTAGTTTATTTATATTTTTATTTATTTACCATACCTTTTGAGTAAGTATAAAAAGACGTTTTATTTATTTACCATACCTCCACTTTACTTATATTTTTATTTGTTTACACCCTTACATGTATATAAGGTGACTTATGGAGTAAATATAAAAAATGTTTTATTTATTTACCATACCTCTCATTTATTTATATTTTTATTAATTTACCATACCTCTTTTATAAATATGGTATTTGGCCCATAGGATTCACTTAAATAAAACCTATTCTTGAAAATGGGCGAATGGATTCACTTAAATAAAACCTATTCTTGAAAATGGGCGAATGGAAGGTTGTAAGTCCTAATTTCAAGGGCTAAATTTACCTTTTTTACCCTCTCCCTTAAAATAAGGTGGGCTATTTGAGGTGATTTGTAAAAATGTACTATGATACAAAATATTCGCCCACTAAAAATTTAAAACCCCTTAATTTCGCCAAAGGGCGAACATTCGCCCCTAAAATTATCCTTGATGGGTATAAACACACGACGGTGGAAATCACATTGTATGCAGCCAAAGGTTAAGCGACTGAATGGAACGACATCAACAAAATGACAAATACCGGCCAGCACACAGGTACGGGGTAAACACCGTGGCATGGCGACTATTTTTCATTGGACTGTGCGCTGTGTAGGAGTCATGCGCATATGTTCAAACTAAAACCATGATTCAACCATCCTCATGACACAGTCGGGCGATTGGTCAATAGGACACCCATACCAACCATACACTGTAGCACCAATAAACAAGAGTGCACAATACACCCATGAAATGGTCATGAACTGACTGATGGTTCTTGCACTATTTAACCTCATTCTTCATTTCCGAATAGCTCAAAACAATGGTGTTTGGAGCTGCAAACTAGTGAAAAGGAGATTGAAGCAGGTTTGTGAGGATTTAAGAAGGAAAATTACCCTGGATTTAACGACGAGTGATCACTGATTTTCGGGATTCATTCAGGTAACAAAGTAGTTTGTTTAAGCTCGGAAACTGTGGAATATAGTTGTAAACTACCAATAATTAATGGTTAAATTATTCTGCCCTTGCCACCAGTCAGTTGAACGAATGAACAGGGATTTGGAGCGCTGTTTAACACTCCTCAGCGCTCGTTGACAACCAGGTAACGCCGAAACTACGCATTAACCCCAGCAATAAGTCGGTTGATAGCAGTTAATAAATATGGCGATAAGATTCACTGCGTAAATCATGGCATAGAGCACTAGTAAATAGCACATAATTTAAGTTTAAACTTGTTGCATGGATAACACGTTAGGGTATGAGGAGCGCATGTGAAGTTTTGTGAACTAAAACAGAGTGAAGTGTTGTAAATCACAACAAAGTCTATAAACAGAGGAGGCAAAGTCTAGTTCATAGCGCCGAAATGTGATTTTCATAGCATATTTGTTTTGATTGCGTGCTGTTGGTTGAATGCGCACTGTTGGTTGATTGTGCATTGTTTTGATTGCGCATTAATACACATCCTTTGTTTTATTGCGCGCTGTCATCATTTATATAACTGATATATCATATGCCTGTGCATGGAAACGGCCCGAATGGTAAACAAACATAATGGATGTGTCTCTGTTATGAACCTTTTTGCTGCTGTGCGTCTTTGTTTTGACCAAAACAATGGATTGAAGTCTATGTGGGCCGAACGAGCCGTGTCATGTTTAAAAGAAGAGCTGTGTAATGTTGGGCGATTTAGTTGCTGTGTAATGTGTCTAAGACCGAGCGCTGATTGCCAAAGGGAGTAAAGGCCGAGCCATTTAAAATTCATTTTAAATGCGCTATTTGTTTTGTTCCAATTTGTTTTGAGGCCGAGAGCATTTTTGTCGATTTCCAAATTTTTATGTTGAGGCCGAGAGCCATTTGAATGCGCTGCTAGTCAAAACGCTGTTTGTTTTTAATGATTGTATATACACAGTGAACATATGGCTTGATTTTGGTGACAGTATACACAATGTAGGGTGATGGGCATACGTGGAACAAAACAAAAAAAATGTTTTCATATGTATTTTGTTTACCAGAACAGAGATTAGCATATTGATAGGGATATACAGGTGTTTGATTGCTTGAACAGGGATTTAAAACAGTGTTGCTGCAGAGAAAGAGTAAACAGAGGCTGAAGAAATCAAAATTAAATTGTTGTGAAGAGGAAGGTAAGCTTCTCTGCTTTCAGAATTTCATTTTGAAAAGAACAATAGTCATAAAATTTTTATTGTCAAGATGAAATTAGTAACAGCAGAAGCATACATTCACTGGTTTTCAGAAACAATGTCAGCCAGAGTAGAGCCAAAATTTCAGATAGAGAGCTGGGGGAAGGAAACTATAGAAAAACTTTACCAAGCGGGGATGATAGGCTTTTTACAAAAATTTGATGGCCACTCTGAAGAGATAACCAGGGACTTTATAAACAATTTCAGTCAGGACCAGACACGGGTAGGAGATGTTATTATTCCTGTGACTCAGGAATATCTTTCCCAAGCTTTAGATCTACCCATGATAGGTGAGAAATATTACAAAGGCCTGCACTTCAAGGAGAAAGCATGGACTTTCTTTCTTGAGAAGAACCGGAAAGGGACTTTTGATAGAACAAAGGGGATACCAAGGGAATGGTTCAATGAACCATGGGGTGAGTTGGTTTTGGTCATCCAGAAGTTTTTGACTTGTGATAGAGGATATAGTGTTGCCCACTTGTATCATGTCAGGCTTCTACAACATATTAAGGGAGAGGATAGGATTAACTTGCCATATTTCCTATATAGGAGCCTCTTGAGAATGATTGAAACAGTGAGACATGAACACAGGCCTAAAGCAAGACAGATTTACCACCAAGGATTGATCAAAATCCTAGTTGAGTATCAGGTGAGGTCACAAGGCATAGTATGGAGAGAGTTCATGTCTAAAAATCAATTCATTGAACATATTAATGAAGTACAGGATAAATAGAGCAGGAAAATAGAGGATTGATGAATTCACCCTTGTATCCCAGAACAAGAGCTAAACAGAAAAATAACATGGCCATGCAGGAAAATGAAACATCTGTTATGTCTATTCCTAGAAGATTTAGGAATAAAAGTCCCATTGACTTAGACAAGGAAGTAGAAACATATTCTCCAAGAAAACAAGAAGAAAATGACATTGCACAAGAAGTATTTGAGAGGGATTCTTCATATGATGATTCAGTAGCAGCATCATTAATGAAAACAACACAAGATTTTGAAAAAGAAATCAATTTGGGAAGAATCAGGGACTTAACTGACCAATTGGAAATTAGCAAAATCCTGGAAAAACAATTAAAAGAGGAAAACAAGGCAAATAAGAAAGATAATTCTAAGTTGGTCAAGGAAAATGAAAAGTTAAATGAAGAGTTAGGGAGACTGAAACGGAAAAATGATCTACTTTCTAAGCAAGCATTTAAATGGCTAAAGGAAAAGAATATGCGGCAGGCAAAGTATGAAAAATAGAAGGTAAAAGCAGCTTTGTTCAGGGAAAGACATGATTCAGGTTTGGATTGTTTGGTCAGGGCAGCACAACAGGAAGAATCTACAGGTACAATGTCTACTACAGAGAGAAGAAGATCAAAGAGGAGTAAGCAAGCATGAGGACATGCTTGATGATAAGCAAGGGAGAGATGTTGGGCCTTAGTTTTGGTCTTATTTTTGCTCTAAGAAACTTACTAATCCATCTATTTTCCATCCATTTTCCCTTCATTCATCCCATTTTGATGTATATTTGATATCCATTCAGGTATTTATTTTTAATTTCTCAATTTCTAAAGTTTTTATGAAAGTTTGGTTTTTAGTGCAAAATTGGCAGATTCAGAAGTAATAGCTCTATGGTTGATATGGTTGTAGGACACTTGGGCATGAATTGAATGCATGGATGGACAGCTTGGGAACTAGGACTAAGCCAACTATGCTTAGTTCGAATAGAACAAGCTTTATTAGGCCCATTTGGTGCTAGTCAATCATGACTAGTCAGTCAAAAATCCCATAGAAATAGGGCAGTTTTGAGATTCTATGGGATTGGTCATATTTCTTGGGATGGGAGTAATGAATTCGACTTAGATAGGTGGATGAGAGTAGATGGGTTTGTTTGAGTGAATATAGATCAGTTTGTTTCATGAGACTTCTTATTTAAGAGCCAAAACTTTGATGGCTTATGTATTGACTCATTATACTTTTATGCTGACACTTTTGGATTGAAGAGTTAATTTGAAGACTTGTGCTATTATTATTTTGCTGTTCAATGCTATGGATGTGTGACTGAATTTGATCTTCTAATATCACTTCTCAAGTGTGCAAGGCAAGGGTGGAGGGCCCCCATTCCAAGCTAAGTACACTTCCTTGTTAACTAGTTTTATTTCTTGTAATCTGGTTATTGTAGAACTGGTTTTTCAAAGCTTTATTTCAGATTGCTTTATGGTTCATGCATGGTGATTGAATTCATTAGTTATTAGCTTATTCATCACTTTATTAAGTTGGAAAAACAAGTGTTCAAGTTGAGCATCCCTTCTACTAAAATGATGAAGTAAAACTAGTTTCCTTTGTTTGCATGCAAGTAGTTTCTTATTGAGATTTTGGTATTGAGATGAATGAATTATGATGAAATATCTTATGTGTCTCTTAAGTTAAGAGCTTATTTCATTAATAATTGATCCATCTTAAGTTCTTGGTTTTAACCTCTGATTCATTAAGTGGTAATTGAGGCAAAAGTGGACTTCTTGAGTCAAGAACCATTTCAATGTTTTTCCTCTTTGTAAACTAATTGAATTAGAGTTGTAGGATGTATTACTTTCAGCTTTTGAATAACTTATCTTTCAAGGTTTGATTACATCTGATCTTCACATATAGTGAACTTGCCTCAAAGCATAAACAACCTGGATTGATAAGAAATAATTGTGCTAATTTAGGTAAACAAATTAGCTCAACAATACTTTCCAACAATCCAAAAGAAGAAGAATCATCTCATCAAAGGCCCATCTCTAATCCAAATAATGAATAAAGAGTAACACCAAGAAAGATAGTTGATTCAAATCATGGCTATTACAACAGGTACCAAACTATCTTTCTTGGGTACTGTTATTATTGTAAAAATTTTGGTCATCAAGCTAAACGTTGCATGAATTGTAAGAATGAAGCACCAAAATTGATGGATCAAACAAATAAACCATGTAGTCTCAAAGGGCAAGGATAGATAAAGACCTTCAACTCTTTTGATCCAATTTGATCCAATTTTCTCATTATGAAATGATAATGGACATAGTGAACAAAAGTGCCCCCTCAAAAGAAGAGAATCAAAAGATGAAAATCCCAATACAGATAAATGTGGTCTAGCTCTATGTGCTCACAATGATGAAAATATTTGGTTTGTGGATAGTGGATGCTCCAGACATATGACATGTGACAAAAGGAAGTTTGTCTCAATGAACAAAAATGAAGGAAATGTATCCTTTGGCAGTGGATCTGCTAAAATTGTTGGAAAAGGTACCTTTACCCTTATTAATGGAAAATGAAAGGCTCAAAATGCTTTGCTGGTAGATGGGATCAAACACAATCTCTTGTGTTTGCCAGATCTATGATCAAGGACATACTGTTGTCTTTAGCACTAAAAATTATGAAATAAGGAACTCTTTCTTAGGAGAACTTGTGGCGTAAGGAGTTAGAACATCAGATAATGTCTACATTTTGAACAAAATTTAAGAAGATAAATGTTATCTAAGTCAAATAGATGAAAACTAGTTGTGGAATAAGCGACTGGGGCATACAAGTTTTGATAACTTGATCAATATCAACAAAATCAATGTAGTAAGGGACATTCCAAATATGTTCAAACCAGATCAAGCTATATGTGGCCCATGTCAACATGGCAAGAAAACTAGAACCAACCACAAGACTAAGGAGTTCTGCACATCAAAACCTCTGGAGATCATTCATGCAGATCTATGTGGGCCAACTAGAACTCCAACAATCCAAGGAGAAAGTTATTTTTCTTTGTTTGTTGATGAATATACTAGACTAATGTGGGTATATTTGATAAAATATAAATCTGAAGCATATGAATGTTTTAAGAATCTTAAAGCTCTTGTAGAAAATGAAAAGGATTCCAAAATTAAATGTCTTAGAACGGATAGGGGCAATAATTCACATCAAAATATTTTGATGAATTCTGTAACGAACATGGATTCAAAAGAGAATTCTGCACTGCTAGAACACCTAAGAAAAATGGTAGTTGAAAGAAGAAAATGAACTATTCAAGAAATGGTAAGTACTATCTTACTGCAGCTGACTTGCAGCGAAAATTTTAGAGGGAAGCAGTCAGGACAACAGTTTATACCTTGAATCAAACTCAAATAGGACCAAATAATGAGAAGAATCCTTATGAATTATGGAAAGGAAGACCTGCTTCAGTAAAATACTTCAGGAGTTTTTGAAGCAAGTGCTTCACAAAGATCAATGATGACTCACCAGGAAAATTTGATTCTCGGGTTGACAAAGGAATCTTTCTTGGATATTCTACCAGAAGAAAAGCTTACAAGTGCTATAATAATCGACTACAAAAAATAGTGGAAATTATTGATGTGAAGATTGATGAAGGCCTTCTAGAAAAAAAATTGAATATCATGAAGTTGACCCTTTCATTGAAGAAAGTGAAGAAGAACCTGAAAAGGAGGAGAAAGATCAAGAAAAACAAAAGGAAAAAGAACAATCTCAAACTCCTATAAAAGTGAGATTCCTCCAAAAACACTACCCGGAAGAGTAGATTATTGGAAATGTAGATGAAGGGATACAAACCCGAAGAAGGATGACAAGTACACCAAAGAAAAATGATGTTGCTCTCCTATCTATGATAGAACCAAAAACTTTTACTCAAGCAAGCATCCTCATTGGGTGAAGCCATGGAAGAAGAAATGTCTCAAATTGAGAAAAATGAGACATGGGAGTTGGTACCTTGTCTAAAGGATAAAAATATAATTGGAACTAAGTGGGTGTTCAAAAAAAAAAGAATGAAGATGGGCAAATCATTAGAAATAAGGCAAGGCTTGTCTATAAGGGTTATTAAAAAATTGAAGGAACTGACTTTGAAGAAACCTTTGCACCAGTAGCTCATACGGAAGCTATAAGGATGTTCATGGAATTTTCTTGCTCAAAAGGATTCAAAGTCTATCAAATGGACGTAAAATAAACTTTTCTGAATGAGGAACTCAAGGAAGAAGTCTACTGGAGCAACCAAAGGTTTTTGATCTAGCAGAAGGAAAAGACTTTGTATGTAAATTGAAAAAGGCATTATACGGGTTGAAACAAGCTCCTAGAGCATGGTACACAATATTGGATCACTATCTGCAACAACAAAACTTCAAAAAGGGGGTGGCAGGAAGTAATCTCTACACGAAGATGGATAAGGATAATTTACTAATCACTCTTGCATATGTTGATGATATGATTTTTGCTAGAAATAATGATGAAATGAGCCATAAGTTTTCTCAAAATATGTCAAAAGAATTCGAAATGTCGATGATTGGTGAGATATCCTTCTTCCTTGGACTGAAAGTATCACAAACCATAGTAGGTATGTTCATTTCTCAAACAAAATATCTTAAAGACATGCTTAAAATATATGGAATGGAAGAATGTGCACCTATTAGCACACTGATCCAGATTTAAACAGGAATGCAACAAATTGTAGATATAACCACAAATACAGAGATGTAATAGAAATAATGCTTCATTTCATTAATGTAAAATACTGAAATATGCTTACAAATAGAAATGGAAATAAAGTAGCTAGGGTGATGGTAGCTTATCTCTGAGAAGAGATGTGGTGGCTACATGCCTCTGAACTGTGTTACAATGAGGCTCGAAGGCCTATTTATTGTTGAGAAATGATGGAAAACCCTAAACATCCAAAAACCTAACCCTAGAAGATGAAACACATAACTGTGGGCCCCGTTTGGGTAAATTGGTACATCAACTTCTTGGGGTCGTAACTTTGGCGTACGATATTTGTTTGACGCGCACAATATCTCATTAGAAAGACCTATCCAAGAAATACAACTTTGGGAAGAGAAACATAGGTCCAGAGACCCATGTTGCTCCCAGATTTCCCAAAAAACATCGTTTAGGGACTCAAAATGGCACCGCAAGTTCAGGACCCAAAAAATTGCTAAAAATAGTAAATTGTGCTACAATTATGGAAACTGACAAACTAAAAGAGATAGTTGTGGGGGTCCAAGTGGGATAGGTGGGTGACCACCAACATCCACCTAGATCATTCCTCCCCCCTTAGGAAGCAATGGTCCCCATTGCGTTGAGTTCCTCCATCTGCCGAACTTGGTCCCTAGTGAGCTGTTCTGCAATCTCAGATGTGTCCAGTAATGGTGGAAAGCATGGTCAAGGGTGGTACACATTGAATACTTGGTGCAGGAAAAGAAATGAGGGAATGTTGTGCTCCAAACAATTGTTTCCCACAACCTTGGTAATGGTGTAAGTACCATGTTGGAGTGGTCTGAGCTTCTGAAGGGTTCTGGTAAGGCGTTCTTTCTACTGATGCAACTAGACTTTGTTGCCCACCTGAAACTTGTGTGGTACCCCTGTGGGTGAGGAGAAGTTGTTACTGTCTACTTTCATGACCATATCCATTTGCTGCTGCTGCATGGAGGAACACTTCACGGGGGTCATGGATGTGGCGACGATCTTCTCCTTACTTTGGGAGCAAACCAGACAGAAACTGAATTTCCTAGTCTGGGAGATGAGCTTGCTACCTTTCTTAGCAGTGATCAAAGAGGTGGTGGTAGGTGGGGCTACCTCCGGTATCTTGTATAATGAATTACCCAAAGTAATAATAACAGTGCAAGGCCTTGACTCATACACAGCATGTCGCCTCCATAAGTATGGTTGGCCTAATAGTACATCACAAACATCAAGAGGTGCAACATCACACAATACCTCATCTGTAAAGGGCTTGATGCTGTAGG
Organism: Pinus tabuliformis; assembly: GCA_031772625.1. Lineage (NCBI taxonomy): Eukaryota > Viridiplantae > Streptophyta > Pinopsida > Pinales > Pinaceae > Pinus > Pinus tabuliformis. Next base: position 946,976,479 of record CM062815.1, on the reverse strand, counting down.
GAAGGTGACACTATTGGCAGACTTAGAGATCTCGTCCTTGGTGAAGCCACCTGATACTTTATGGCTGTGAGTGTGGTTTAGTTGGTAGGCCCAGCTGCTTCACAACCTCTGCTAAAATGAGGTTCTTTTGGCTCCCACTGTCAATAATGAATTGCAACGACGAACCCTTCACCCACATTTGTGAGTGGAAAAGACACCCCCCTTCTCTGGATCTTGGTAGTGGAAACAGTGGCGCTATGCCCTGCATCAATGATCTGCTTCCCTTTGCCATTCCCCTTGTAAGGTTCTGACTCAGTCGGAACATGTATATGATTATGAAGCCTTCAACTAGGCCACCAATGACTGCTTGGTCTGACACTCGTGTTGTGAGTGGGGCTCTTGTGGAACTCACACCACTTTCCTGTGTCCTTCTTCGAATTTGTGGTGTTGTTCTTTTCTTGCGGCTTCAACGGGTTGTCTTGTGTCACCCTGCCTTAGCTTTCTCCTTTGGTCTTTAGATTCATAGATCCAAAGTCTCGCTTCTTCTGTTTAAACTTCTACTCGATTTTGACAGCGTATCAGTACACCGTGTTGAGTGAGGAGATGTTCAAGAACACCATCTCATCCTGGATGTATCTATGTAGGCAACCACAGTATTTGTGTACCAAATGCCGCTCAGAATCCTTGATACCCAACTGTGTACGAAGGGTATGAAAAATGTTTGTGAACTCCCACACATCTTGGTCCCTTCCCTGCTACAATGTGGTCCACTTTATGCATTAGTCCTCATAGATTTTGACAGGGTAGTACTGCTCCTTGATGGCATACCAAAATGAATTCCAAGTGGGTGCGGCTGAAAATAGTGAGCTCATACTTTCATCCTTCTTCTTGCAGTACGTTTCCCACTAGTCCTTGACATGGGGGGTTGCTTTGAGAAGAGCGAAACTAATATTTTCCCAACTAGAAAAATCATGAACAGAAAAATACCCATCTAGCAAATTTAACCATTTATCTACGACATCTGCATCTATCTGACCCTCGAATATGGGGATTTAAAAATTAACTTGTACCTTAAAGGGTGTGGCGTTTCCAGAGTAGCTATTGGAAGCCGATGCGTTGCCTTTAGGTAGTCGTTGAAGGATCTGGGCAAAGTTTTCCATCGTTGCGTTCCTTTGTTGCTCGAGGGCTTCTTTGAGCAAGATATTGAAAGGATCTCCTACCCCCTTGTCTTTATTTTCATCTGCCATGGGAGGCCGTCGAGATTTGCAAGGTTGATCTTGCAAACGTTCAACTAGATCGAGCCCTAGCTCCTTATATCCCGATCTCATTGGGGACATGCAAAGAAAAACAGAGAAAAAGCAGACTGTTCTAATACCACTCATCCAGATTTAAATAGGAACGCAAAAAATTACAGATATAACCAAAAATACAGAGGTGCAGTAGAAATAATGCTTCATTTCATTAATGTAAAATACTGAAATATGCTTAGAAACAGAAATGGAAATAAACTAGCTAGGACGATGGTAGCTTATCTCTGAGAAGAGATGTGGCGGCTACATGCCTCTGAACTGTGTTACAATTAGGCTCAAAGGCCTATTTATTGTTGAGAAACAATGGAAAACCCTAAACATCCAAAAACCTAACCCTAGAAGATGAAACGCCAAACTGTGGGCCCCGTTTGGGTAAATTGGTACATCAAGTTCCCAGGGTCGTAACTTTGGCATACAATCTTCGTTTGATGCACACAATATCTCGTTAGAAAGATATATCCGAGAAATACAACTTTGGGAAGAGAAACATAGGTCCATGGAACCATGGTGCTCCCATATTTCCCAAAAAATGCGTTTAGGGCCTTAAAACGGCTCTGGAAGTTCAGGATTTGAAAAACTGCTAAAAATAGTAAATTATGCTACAATTGCGGAAACTGAAAAAATGAAAGAGATAGTTGTGGGGGTCCAAGTGGGATAGGTGGGTGGCCACCAACATCCACTTGGATCATTCCTGCCCCCTTAGGAAGCAATGGTCCCCATTGCGTTGAGTTCCTCCATCCGCTGAACTTGGTCCTTGGTGAGCCATTCTGCGATCTCGGATGTGTCCAGTAATGGTGGGAAGCATGGTCGAGGGTGGTACACATTGAATACTTGGTGCAGGCGAAGGAATGAGGGAATGTTGTGCTCCAAAGAATTGTTTCCCACAACCTTGGTAATGGTGTAAGGACCATGTCAGAGTGGTCTGAGCTTCTGATGGGTTCTGGTAAGGTGTTCTTTCTGCTGATGCAACCAGACTTTGTTGCCCACCTGAAACTTGTGTGGTACCCCTATGGGTGAGGAGAAGTTGTTCCTGTCTACTTTCATGACCGTATCCATCTACTGCTGCTGCGTGGAGGAACACTTCGCGGGGGTCATGGATGTGGCGATGATCTTCCCCTTACTTTGGGAGCGGACCAGACAGAGAATGAATTTCCTAGTTTGGGAGATAAGCTTGCTGCCTTTCTTAGTAGTGATAAAAGAGGTGGTGGTAGGTGGGACTAACTTTGATATCTTGTATAATGAATTACCCAAAGTAATAATAACGGCATGAGGCCTTGACTCATACATAACATGTTTCCTCCATAAGTATGGTTGGCCTAATAGTACATCAAAAACATCAAGAGGTGCGACATCACACAACACCTCATCTGTAAAGGGCTTGATGTTGTAGGGAAGGCAACACTGCTGGCGGACTTGAAGATATCGTCCTTGGTGAAGCCACTTAATACTGTATCGCTATGGGTGTGGTGTAGTCAGTAGGCCCAACCGCTTCACGACCTCTATTGAAATGAGGTTCGTTTGGCTCCCACTGTCAATAATGAATTGCAGTGGCGAACCCTTCACCGACATCTATGAGTGGAAAAGACGCCCCCCCTCCTCTAGATCTTTGAGCTCATTCTTCTGGATCTTGGCAGTGACAACAGTGGCCCATTCCCCTTGTCAGGTTCTGACTTGGTCGAAACATGTCTCTGATTCTGAAGCCTTCAACTCAGCCACCAGTGACTACTTGATATGACACTCACTTGTGTTGTGAGTGGGGCTCTTGTGGAACTCACACCACTTTCCTGTGTCCTTCTTCAACTTTGTGGTGTTGTTCCTTTCTTGTGGCTTCGACGGGTTGTCTTGGGTCACCCCACCTTGGCTTTGTCCTTTGGTCTTCGGATTCGCAGATCCAAAGTCTCGCTTCTTCTGTTTAAACTTCTGCTCGATTTTGACAGCGTATCGGTACGCCGTGCTGAGCGAGGAGATGTTCAGGAACTCCATCTCATCCTAGATGTATCTGTGTAGGCAGCCATAGTATTTGAGTACCAAATGCAACTTAGAATCCTTGATACCCAACTGTGTGTGAAGGGCATGAAAAATGTTTGTGAAGTCCGACACATCTTGGTCCCTTCCCTGCCACAATGTGGTCCACTTTATGTATTTGTTCTCATAGCTTTTGACAGGGTAGTACTTCTCCTTGATGGCATACCAAAATGAATTCCAAGTGGGTGCGGCTGAAAATAGTGAGCCCGAACTTTCATCCTTCTGCTCGCAGTATGTTTCTCACCAGTCCTTGATGTGGGGGTCTACTTTGAGAAGAGCGAAAATAATATTTTCCCGATTGGAAATATCATGAACATAAAAATACCCATCTAGCAGATTTAACCATTTATCTACGACATCTGCGTCTATCTGACCCTCGAATATGGGGATTTCAAAATTAACTTGTACCTTAAAGGGTGTGGCATTTCCAGAGTAGCTGTTGGAAGTCGATGCTTTGCCTCATGGTAGCTGCTGAAGGATTTGGGCAAAGTTTTCCATCATCGCGTTCCTTTTTCACTCGAGGGCTTCTTCGAGCAAGATTTTGATAGGATCTCCTACCCCTTCGTCTTTCTTTTCATTTGCCATGGGAGGCCGTCGAGATTTGTGAGGCTGATCTTGCAAAGTTCAACCAGATCGAGCCCTAGCTCCTTATATCCTGACCTCATTGGGGACATGCAAAGAAAAACAAAGAAAAAGCAGACCGCTCTAATACCACTGATCCGGATTTAAACAGGAATGCAACAAATTATAGATATAACCATAAATACAGAGATGCAATAGAAATACTACTTCATTTCATTAATGTAAAATACTGAAATATGCTTACAAATAGAAATGGAAATAACCAGCTAGGGCGATGGTATCTTATCTCTAAGAAGAGATGTGGTGGCTACATGCCTATGAACTGTGTTACAATGAGGCTCGAAGGCCTATTTATTGTTGAGAAACAATGGAAAACCCTAAACATCCAAAAACCTAACCCTAGAAGATGAAACGCCAAACTGTGGGCCCCATTTGGGCAAATTGGTACATCAATTTCCCAGGGTCGTAACTTTGACATATGATCTCTGTTTGATGCGTTCAATATCTTGTTAGAAATATCTATCTAAGAAATACAACTTTGGGAAGAGAAACATCGGTACATGGACCCATGTTTCTCTTAGATTTCCCAAAAAATGTCGTTTAGGGCCTCAAAATGGCTCTGGAAGTTTAGGACCTGAAAAAATGCTAAAAATAGTAAATTGTGCTACAATTACGGAAACTAAAAAACTAAAAGAGACATTTTTGGGGGTCCAAGTGGGATCGGTGGGTGGCCACCAACATCCACCTGGATCACATCAATGACCATAAACTACAAATTAAGAAAAGATGATGAATCCCCCCCAGTAGATGCAACTCTTTACATGTCAATAATTTGAGCTCTCCTATACTTAACTGCTACAAGACCCAACATTATGCAAGAAGTAGGATTGGTGGGAAGATTTCAATCATCTCCTAAGCAATCCCATTTGTTGTTTTTGAAAATAATTCTTAGATACTTGAGAGGAACTCTTGACTTTGGCCTTTGGTATCCCAAAAACATAAATCTTACAGTGACAACTTATACTGATGTTGATTGGGCTAGAAGAATGGATAATTGTAAAAGCACAAGTGGAAATGCCTTTTTTATAGCAGATTGCTTGGCATCTTGCCTCAGCAAAAAATAATCATCTATATCTCTCTCTACAGCTGAAGCTGAATATATAGCCGCAACTGTTGGGAAAGGGTCCCCTAGGGTCAATTTTGGGGCAAAAGCCCAAGTTTGGGGCAAAAAGCCCAACTTTTATTGTAAAGAATGTAAAGTCTCTGCAAGTTGTGGTCATGGAGCACATAGATAGTAAAGTGTCATAAAGGGTTTTACCCTTCTTTTATGTAAGTTGTGTCAGCTTTAGTAGATCTACCCATGGTTCGCGGACCATGGGATTGTATAAAAAAGGGGAGTCTTAGAGAGTTTAAGACAAGGTATATATCAATGAAGACAAATGTAATGGGTCAGTAGAGGAAATATCAAAGAAGTCTTAGAATAGAAGAGAGGTTCTACAGATGTGTGCGCAGAGGCCTAGAGTAGAGTACGTAGCTGAGTGCGCCGACACCTGCATCTGTGTGTGCAGGGAAGTCTTGAGTCTGTAAGATGAACTGAAGTATTAATAAAGAGATTATTCCAACAATTCCTGTGTTTTGGCTATTTATTTATGTTATGAATGAATGCGCTATTATGTTCTGATGAATGATGGGTTTATGAATTAATACTGTATTGATGCACGAAGGTCTAGAATTTGGTTAACTAAAGATATATCAATAAGACTTAAGGTTTATCGATCTGCGCCAAGGCAGGTTTAGGGCATAAAACAACATCACGCTCATCTCTAGGTGCAAAAACTTGGTTCCAACATCCCCCCATACTGCTTCGGGTGTGTTGGGTCCGTATAATACTAGTGATTACCCCATTACTATTGTAATTATACCCCTTATTGATATTTTTGTGCCCTTATTGCCCCCATATTGTTATTACTGTGCCCCATAGAATCCCTCTATTGTTATTTTTGTGGCTTTATATTATTATTGTTAGGTCGGCTGGATTATTTTGTGACTCCTTAGACTCCTATATATAGAAAGGAGGTTTTGTCATTTGAATCATCCAAGAATTGTTCATTTATGTAATTTAAAGGAGGTTGCCCCCTCGAAGAGGCTGAATTCTAAGGCGTTGATCTATCTTTTCTATCTTTACTTGAGCTGGTTTCATAACATTTGGTATCAAAGCTTTGGATTCTAGGGTTTCACTGCTCCAAACAGGTCATCATGGCATTTTCGCTATAATTTTTTTTTCTGTGATGTTTCAGAAGTCGCAAAAAAAACCCATTTGAGAAGAAATTTCACTGAACCTTGGGTCTGAATTTCAGAGCTTTTGGCATGATATTTGCGGAGATATGATCTGAGGAAGTTGGTATTTTTGTAGACTCCTGAATTACATTCAAAACAGGTGACCTGAGGAAAATCGTCATAACTTTCTCTCTGAGGATCGGATTGAAATTTCGTAAGAAGGTACAGAAAGAGAACGGACTGTAGTTTCTTGTATGTATTTTTCAGATCCATAGGTTGAAACAGTGACTCGTTGCATGTCGTACAAGTTCACTCTACTGAACTAGTCTATAATCAAGTCACTATGGGAGATTTCGCATAACGCTTCCTTGGAGAATCCAATTTGGGTCAGAATCATGGCATTGGAAAGAGGACAAAGAAGGATACTACAGGTCACAATTTCAGAATTGGAGGATCTGGAATTACAGAGATAAATCAGATTCAATATTAGGCTTCTACAAAGTGAAAAAAGGTGTGTAGTTTTTTTTTTTAAATTTTTTTGTAAACTGGGTTTGAAGGAATTCAAAGGGCATAGTAAAGAATTATTATCGGTAACTGATGACCCGAGGAAAGAAAATGCAAACACCTAGTAAGGAACCTGAAAGCTCTAGCATGACTCATGAAGAAGAGGAAGAAATGCTACATGATATATCAAAATTACAAGAACAAGTGCAACAAATGTCACGCTCACAAAAGCTAACAGAAGCTAAGATAAATGGCATGGAATCTAAGATAAAGGGCGTGGAAGCTAAGATGGATGATTGGAAGACAAATTTGAAGACAGACATGGAAGAATTGAAGATAGATTTGAACACAAACTTGAAGACAGGCATGACAGATTTGACAAATTTTCTACAAGAAATACTTACTAATGGTGAAAAGGTAGTAAAGGAAACTCATGATGCAAACAAAAGAAATGTTAATCATGATATCATAGACTCTAATGTTGGATCGAAGACCCACCATATTCCAAAAATCGATATGAGGAAGTTTGATGGCAAGGATCCCGCAACATGGATATTACAGATGGAGCAATTTTTCGATCTCAATAATGTGCAAAACACACAAAAGGTACGTATGGCAACTTTATATTTGGAACCAAATCAGTTTGTATGGTATCAATGGCTTTGCTCTCGTAAACAATTTATCACTTGGGCAATTTTTATAGAAGAATTGATAGCACATTATGAGGATACAAAAAGCAACACTTTTTTTAGCCAATTGATAAGTCTCAAACAAAAGGGTTCAATAATGGAGCACATTGAAGAGTTCCAAAAATTGAACATAAGGGTAAAAGATATTCCAGAGGAGCATAGGATTGATGTGTTCATAGGGTCTTTAAAGGATAATATCCAACATGATGTTTGCCTTTGGAACCTGATTCATTAGAGAAGGCATTCAGGTTAGCAAGAAAAATGGAAAGCAAAATTATGGCAACCAGGAAGCATACCACTCACAACTATAAAGACGGAAGTGTTGTTGCCCATAGTCTTCCACAACCTATAAGGTTGACACCACAACAATTGGAAGAAAAAAGAGCAAAAGGGCTTTGTTACAGTTGTGATAGCAAATACACTAAAGGTCATAAGTGTGCTGAGAAGAAATTATTCTACATAGATTGTGAAGAGGAAGAAGAAAAGGAGCAAGAAAGGTCAAAAGAAGAGGATATACTCCAGGAACAAAGCCTAGATGAAGAAAAAATAAATCCGACCATATCTTGTAATGCATTGGCGGGAATTACCACTCCTCAAACCATCAAGATAGAAGGACAAATCAAGAAGAAAAAGGTAATAGTGTTGATTGATTCAGGAAGCACCCACAATTTTATTCATTGTAAGGTAGCAAAAGAATTGAATTGCTTCCTATATCCAGCACCAGAGTGTCAAGTGATGATTGCAAATGGAGGAACAATAAATTTCTCTGGAAAGTGCCATAATATCAAGCTATCCATGGGAGAATATGTATTGACTAGCCCAATGCTTTCCATTCCAATGGGAGGTGCTGATGTTGTACTAGGAGTCCAATGGCTACAATCCTTGGGTACAATAGCTTTTAATTTTCAAGAACTTTTCATCAAATTTTCTACAGAAGGAAAGGAAGTTGAATTAAGGGGTATTGCAGGGAAACCAGGAAAGATAATCAGCTCTAATGGTATGACAAAGCTTCTAAAAAAGGAGCAAAGAGGTGTAATTGCACAATTATGTTCGCTAGATGTTTCCACATCGGAATCATCTATTTCTCCAGATCTCCAAAAAGTCCTGGACAATCATTCCAAGGTATTTGAGACTCCCAAAGGTCTCCCACCTATGCGTGATCATGATCATGCTATTCATCTGATTCCAGGAAGTGTTCCTCCAAACATCAGGCCGTACAGATATCCCTATGTCCAAAAGAGTGAAATTGAACGTATGGTTGCAGAAATGCTAGAGGCTGGTATAATTCAACCGAGTCAAAGTTCTTTCTCTACTCCAGTAGTATTGGTGCACAAGAAGGATGGATCATGGCGCATGTGTCCGGATTATAGGGAGCTCAACAAGCTCACTATTAAAGATAAGTTCCCCATTCCTGTCATTGATGAATTACTAGATGAATTGCATGGATCAATTTACTTCACCAAGTTGGATCTTCGTTCAGGATATCATCAAATCAGAATGAAGATTGAAGACATTCTGAAAACAGCATTTAGAACTCATGAGGGTCATTATGAATTTTTGGTCATGCCTTTTGGCCTTACCAATGCACCTTCAACATTTCAAGGTTTGATGAATTCAATTTTCAAACCATTCCTTAGAAAATTTGTGTTAGTATTTTTTGATGATATACTAATCTACAGCAAGTCTTGGAAGGATCATGTTGAACATGTTGACAGGGTGCTACAACTATTGGAGGAGAAACAATTATATGCAAAAAGATCCAAATGTTTCTTTGGAGTCCAAGAGGTGGAATATTTGGGTCATATTGTATCTCATGAAGGAGTTAAGGTAGACCCTAGCAAAATTAAAGCCATTAAGGAATGGAAAATCCCCACATCCATAAAGCATCTGCGAGGATTTCTTGGGTTGACAGGGTATTATCGCAAGTTTGTTAAGAATTATGGGAGAATAGCAGCACCTCTAACAACATTATTGAAGAAAGATGCATTTTCATGGACTCCGGAAGCAACAAAGGCCTTTGAACATCTTAAAGAGGCAATGTGCCAAGCACCGGTCTTAGCTACACCGGACTTCACAAAAACCTTTATTGTGGAATGTGATGCTTCAGGAAATGGAATTGGTGTTGTTCTAATGCAAGATGAAAGACCCATTGCTTTTGAAAGTCGTCCAATCAAGGGAAAGTTTTTAAGCAAAGCTATTTATGAGAAGGAAATGTTGGCAATACTCCATGCACTTAAGAAATGGCGACCCTACCTAATGGGAAGACACTTCAAGGTAAAAACGGATCATGATAGCCTTAAATACTTTTTAGAACAAAGATTATCCTCTGAAGAGCAACAAAAGTGGGTCACAAAGATGTTGGGTTATGACTTTGAAATCATCTACAAAAAAGGGAAGCAAAATGTGGTGGCAGATGCACTCTCAAGAAAGGATGAGGATGTGGAAGCATTGTTGTGCGCCATTTCTATTATCCAACCAGATTGGATAAATGAAGCAAGGGAGGAATGGAAGAATGACGAAGAAGTGTGGGCACTTATTCGAAAGCTACAACAAGATTCCAGTACGTCTGATACATTTAGCTGGCAAAATGATTCGTTATGGTACAAAGATCGCTTATACCTCTGTAAGAATTCCCAGCTAAAACAAAAGATTCTTATGGAATTGCACACTTCTCCCTTAGGAGGGCACTCAGGATTTTTAAAAACTTACCACAGGGTTAAGAAGGAATTTTTTTGGGATGGCCTTAAATCAGATATTCAAAAGTTTGTGGCGGAATGTTTGGTTTGCCAACAAAATAAAGTTGAAACAATTAAGACACCGGGTCTATTACAACCTTTATCCATTCCAAGCCAACGTTGGGAGGAGGTTTCAATGGATTTTATCACAGGTTTACCCAAGTCTGAGGGAAAGAGTGTCATCATGGTGGTAGTTGACAGACTTACCAAGTATGCACACTTTTGTGCATTATCACATCCATTTAAAGCCAGTACAGTTTCTACTGCATTTATGGAAACAATTCAAAAGCTACATGGAAACCCAAAGATTATTGTAAGTGACAGAGATCCCATTTTCACTGGAAATTTTTGGACAGAATTATTTTCTTGTCTTGGTACTCAGTTAGCTCATAGCTCATCTTATCATCCTCAATCTGATGGGAAAACTGAGATAGTAAACAAATGTTTGGAAGGATATCTTCGTTGCTTTGTATCTGATAAACAGACACAATGGGTCAAATGGTTGCCTCTGGCTGAATGGTGGTATAACACTTCCTTCCATACAGCAACAAAAATGACCCCATTTATGGCACTTTATGGGTATCAACCACCATCCATCACATCATATTTAAGAGAAAATTCTAAGGTTCAGGTAGTGGAACATCACATCGAACATCAACAACAAGTCCTCCAACTCTTAAAGGATAACCTCGTGTTGGCACAGAATAGAATGAAACAACAGGCAGATCAACATCGCAGTGAAAGAAGTTTTGATGTAGGTGATTGGGTATTCCTACGGCTACAACCATATAAGAAAATGTCCCTCAAGCAAGCTAAGAAGGATAATAAATTATCACCAAAGTATTATGGTCCATACAAGGTGTTGCAAAAGATTGGTACTATGGCATACAAATTGGAGCTTCCTGCAGCTTCTCGATTGCACCCAGTTTTCCATGTTTCATGTTTAAAGAAGGTTATAGGCGACAAGCTCCCAGTTCAAACAATATTGCCAGAACTTGATGAGGAAGGAAAAATTATATTGGAACCGGAAGCAGTCATAGAAACAAGAACTCGACAGCTACGAAATCGATCAATTTCAGAGTATCTTATCAAGTGGAAGAACTTATCCGCTGAAGATTCCACATGGGAGGATGAGAATTTTATGCAGAAGTATCCAGAACTACTCAAGCGTTGAGGACAACACTTTTTTGAAGGAGAGGGGCATGTTGGGTCCCTATAATACTAGTCATTACCCCATTACTATTGTAGTTATACCCCTTATTAATATTGTTGTGCCCCTATTGCCCCCATATTGTTATTACTGTGCCCCATAGAATCCCTCTATTGTTATTTTTGTGGCTTTATATTATTATTGTTAGGTCGGCTGGATTATTTTGTGACACCTTAGACTCCTATATATAGAAAGGAGGTTTTGTCATTTGAATCATCCAAGAATTGTTCATTTATGTAATGTAAAGGAGGTTGCCCCCTCGAAGAGGCTGAATTCTAAGGCATTGATCTATCTTTTCTATCTTTTCTTGAGCTGGTTTCATAACAGGGTGAGACTTCAGTCCACACTTCGCGGGTTGAAACGAAAGGGCCAATAGTGTAGGGATTTGTTTGGCAAACTTAACTGTGAACCTGGGCTAGGACCCACTAAGCCAACAAATGGTTCTGTTGCCGGTACCAGGATCTACATAAAGAGATGTGTGATGTCACATCATTGGAATCCAACAAAGAAATAAATTTAGGAGTGGTTGGATAGAAAGATCCACAAATTTTAGAGCAAGAAAATAGAAATCCATGATTGACGAAAGAACAGTGGTTGGATAGGTATCTGTACACAGAGATACTCAAAATTTTCTTCTGTTCCTTCCCGATCGAGCTATACGAGTGGATCACTAAATTAGAAGATGGCGAAGGAAGGTGGAGGCTTGATGGTCCAATAGTGTGGACCTCGGAGTTAGTGTGAGATTGGAAGCCTCTGAAGATAAGATCGTGCACACTATCAATCACTGGCTGGATCGTGTCATCAAGGGATTCATGACAGAATTTGTGGTCGATACCTCGGTCAGCTCCCATGAAGCAGAGCGACGCTTCTTCAAGGGACCGCGAGGTAAGTATTTTACATCTTTGAATACTTGGATTAAAATTATCTTGTGTGAAAAGAGGGTTATGCCATTACCTTGATGTTTGGAGCTACGCGAAGCAGAAAGTTATTCAGGGATAGAGGGAGAACATGCCTTGAATATAGCCCGCTGATTGAGCCCCCTCTGAGTGACGACAAAGGAGAATCACAGGATTCACCGTAGAACGTTGCCCAGTTAATAAGGTAAGGGTTCCCGCGAATACCCCATCTGCCCACACCACCTCCATCTTCACCTCCACAGCATACACCTTCACCCAAACCACCTCCACCTCCACTGCCATTCAATATGGCGAATTCATTGAAGTTGTTGTTTTCAAGGGCTTGGGAAATGAGGACCCAAACCAATTTTGGTTCATTGTGAAGGCCATGTGGATAGCCCAAAATATTACAGATGATCATATGAAGAAAGCAACATTGGTTACTACTTTACAAGATCGTGCAATAATGTGGTACATTAAGTACTGCACGAATAACCTGACGGCTATGTTGGTAGACATTTAGATCGCACTGAATAAGGAATTCAGTAGGCCCAAGTCTGAAGCACAATCAATCATTGGATTCAAGGAAATCATGATGAGGCCTAGTGAGACACCTTGGGAGCTGGATCAGAGATTGAAATTCCAGATCCACGAAGCTAACATGAATCTTACAGATGGAAAACACTGAGAATGGTTTGTAGCTTCGCTCTTGCCTCACCTAAGGGTTGATTTATCACAACAAAAGATCGGGACCTAGACAGAAGCCCTGGAGATTGTGATGAGGTTGAATGAGATGCTGATTCAAGATGCTACTTGTTGGAAATAATACTGAGAGGGGGGGTGAATCAATATTATCAAATTCTTTTCAATATATCTTCCTTATTTATTTTGAATAATTCTTCAAATATTGATCATTACTTTGTATGTCAGAATCATAAAATAATGAGCAGGAACAAGAAAAGCAAATAGTCACACAAAAGAACACCAGATATAAGGTGGAAACCCAATGTGGGTGAAAACCACCTGCTGCAATATGTCTCTATCTTCTTTTAATAAGAAACTCCTTTTACAATGATTTTGTACTGGTGCAGTCCTTTACCAGTACGCAGGCTACAACCTGCAGAGAGCTACAACTCTCTCTCTCGTTTTCCAGTCTCTCCTGGAAGGGAGCTACAACCCCCTACTTCTTTTCTTTCAAGGACCACTTTTCATTAATTTTCAGACTGGATCCAAGAACATAAAAAAAAAACCATCAACTACACTTGCATCATCAATCTCTGATTTCACCAAAGCCAACCCGCATACAGATATGCAAATATTTCCTTATAACTTTGCAGTTGTTCCATACATCAGACATACCCATATCATAACACGTGTAAAATAAAACATGCATCAATAATTCAGACCCAGATTATTAGATTTATAGATCAAGCGTATGCCACATATCACAGATCAAAATCATATAGAGATACCACTATTCCAGCCTTAAGATTTTGACCCATCAATAGAACTTATCCTTCTCCTTACGCTCAGGTTCCTTCTTCATTCAAATCCAGATCTGCACCATAACCCAATCACAATATTCCAGATCTATCACTTTATAAGATATTCAATAATTCAGAAGATGCTTTGTCAAATGATCTCCTTCCTCTTTTATAGCCTTAGTCCTTTCTCAATACCACGGTCCAAAACCATAGGATCAAAAAACTGTTGGACTAATACCATGAACCAACCATGAAAGTGCGTGAGATCAACACTTTTGGATGCAATACCACGGGCCAAAACCATAGGATCAAAAACTGTCGAACTAATACCATGAACCAACCATGAAAGTGCGTGAGATCAACACTTTTGGATGCAATACCATGGGCCAAAACCATAGGATCAAAAACCAAGGACTAACTACCATGGACCAAAGGTAAGTTCTCCAACATATACGCACTTTTCCTTGCATGAAAGTGCGTGAACTTTTTCTCTACATGAAATAAACTTTTCTCTGCATAAAAGTGCGTGAAATTTTCTCTACATGAAATAAACTTTTCTCTGCACAAAAGTGCGTGAACTTTTCTCTACATGAAATAAACTTTTCTTTGCATAAAAGTGCGTGAACTTTTCTCTACATTATAATTTATTATCTGAGATGAGTGGGTTGCCATCAAGTACAACATATGTATCATAATGCAAACATTACTTTGGTAGTTCATCAAATTCACATAGAGCTGCAGAATCTTTGCCTAGAGTTCCAAAGTCTGAAGAAAGATAGAGCTTCTCGGCCAGAGGTGCATGAAGAAGTTTGGTGTCTAAAATGTAAAAGTGAGGGGCACGATAAAGATCACTGCCCTGTCTTTGCAAATTATGTGGTAGGAGGAGGGCCAATTCCTCTGAGTCCAGAAGCTCAAGCAGGATTAAATACAGGGCTTGTGCTGTGGTGCGCTATCTGTCAGGTAGCTGGAAAACATGTAACAGACAATTGTCACTTGCTGCAGAAATTTGTACAGATACCGCAACAACTCTTTTGCAACTTCTGCAAATCAGTGGGCCACGATGAGTGTAACTATCGTAGATATGATTTGACGATGGAGAGAATGCCCGCATATCGAATATAGAAAGAAACTCGATCTCCAAATGAAGGCGCTGAGGGAACGTGAAGAGGATATCAGGGGCATGGATGAGGTTGAGGTGGAGGAGGACCCGAGAGAGGTCATGGACAAGTTATTTGCTACAATTGTCGAGTGCTAGGACACTATGCATGGGAATGTACGAATCCGACGTGTCTGTCATGCTGATACTGTACTCAGTTTGACCATGCGATAGAAGATTACCCTGTATTGATAGCTAAAATATAGGAGAAAAGGGAAAAACCTTAGCAGCCTACCCAAAACTTGTAGATGATGAGGGTTGAACCCCGTGAAGAAGATCCTAATGTGAATATCGTGTTGTGGAGTGTAATGACAACTGGTGAGGATAAAGAAAAGAAACCTAAAGGAGGTGAGTGGGTCTGCAAGGTTCCAAGAAAAGAGGTTGGGTTTGATTTGGAGTGCATGAAAGAAAATTTCATGGAAGCGAAGAAAAGCTTTGCTGAGGCCTCTACCTCAGGAAGTCAAGATAAGCTATCTGAAGAAATGGACCCCTCCATGCTTACCACATTCTTGGAGATGTGTATGAAGCTGCTTCATGATAGCAAGGCTATGAAAAGATTACAGGAGTTGATAAATAAATGTGTCGGTAAAGAAAATTCCTTTGAAGGACCTCGTGTAATTAGAAAAATTGGTAAGCATAAGGCAAGAAAAGGACGTGAGATGAGGCTCACTGCGCAAATAGGGGTGTATGAAATGGATCAATTTATTCTGGATTTGGGTTCAGATGCGAATGTTTTGCCTAAACAAACATGGGAGAGAATGGGGAGACCTATGTTGCAGTGGTTTTCAATTTAATTAAGGATATAAAATCAATAGAATATTATCCTCATGGGAAGATTGCAGGGAGTGACAGTAGATATTGAAGGCGTGAGCACATTGACTGATTTCCAAGTGATAGAGATTGTTGATGAGAGCAATCCATACCATGGGATCCTTGGGATTGATTGGGCTATTGACATGAATGGGGTGATCAATTTGAAGAAGTAGACAATGTCATTTGAGAGGAAGTCGCTCCGCATAGTAGTACTTTGGACCCTGCAGAAGGACTGCATTATATTGAACCGGTCTGCGATTATGAAAGTGACAATGATTTGGACCAGATCTACAAAATAATAGCATGAGACCAAGGTTGGGTGAATTCGACAGCAGATGGACTCATTGCACGGGATCATAAAAGTTCTTATACATCAGATTCAGATGAGGAGTTGGAACACTAGCAGAATAGGTTGCATGAAGTATCTACGCTGCGCTGTAATATGATGACTAAATCGCTGCACTATGTATCATCGGAGGTAAGGAATTTTCCTTATTATGATGGTCTAACTAATGTAGATAAATTTTTGGATGCATTTGAGAGGGAAGTTCCTGAGAAACATCGCTTCCAAGCACTAGATTTGGGGTTGTGCGCTACGCTTGCACGATGGTGGGGTATGCATAAAGACAGTTTTGATGGATGACACGAGTACAAAAAAATGATGGGGTTTTAGTTTGGTCACCCAAAAGTGTGACTAACAGAGAAATATGATGGGATGAGTGATCCACCCGATCACTTAGAGAAATGGACTAATGCTTATGGAATAGAGCTGCAACTGGAGTGGGTGCATTTGTTCTGTCACACTTTGGATGTAATACCAATGAATTGGTACTTGGAAATAAAGCTCTGCCATGACACTGATGAGTGGGATATTTTGAGACATGGATTCTTAATGAAATTTAGCTTTGAAGATGGATTTGAATGCATTTATGAAGCATCGTAGGAGGTCAAGGTAGTGATTTTCAGAACACCATAGGATCCATTGGATTGGATTCAACCAGATTGGACCACCCAGCTACGCCATGCCCTGGAGTGCTATAATGTGACTGTTGAAGAAGAAGAAGAGGATCCAAGGAAAATTAATATCCCAGAGGCAGAAGGTCACTGCGAAGTTGAGGGACCACAGATAGAGGATCCAGATATCACCGCGTCGCTCAAAACCAAACAAGTGAAAATTGGAATGGAGGTAGAGCCGAAATTTGAGAAGATAGGGGATTACTGATATGATGCTACGGTGGATAAGGTCACTGAGTTGCTCTACGAATATCAAGATTTTTTCCCCACAAAGTTTTCAGATTTAAAAGGCATTGTAGGTGATTTAGGAGTGATAAAAATTATGTTGAAACTAGACAAGAATCCTGTTAATCCTTAAATACAAGGAAAAGGTCCGTCTGGAGTTGGAAAAGATGCTTGCAGTAGGTATTACTGAACCAGTGGAGGAATCCGATTGGGTGAGTCCAATGGTAGTTCAGGAAAAGAAGCAAAAGGATGAGATAATGATTTGCGTAGACCTCACGAAGCTGAACGATGCTTGTGTTCATGATACTTTTCCAACTCCGTTCACAGATGAGGTATTGGATAATGTTGGTGGACAGGAAGCATATTCATTCACAGATGGGTTCTATGGATACCATGATATGAAAATGGGGCACTTAGGCTTCTTGTCTAACTTACAAGAACCTCTCCCACTTCCAAAGCTTTAAAATTTCCCAAGTCTTATTGATTAACCAATGCAGAATGAAGAAATGCTTGAAAATATAGGTGTATGATGATGTTTGTTTTTAACTGATTATATGCCTTAAATTCTGTTTTTTTGTTGTAAGTTGATGTGCTCAACTGATATATAAATACATATAATAGTAAATAAAGCAACAATGAACAAACACATAAGACAACAATTTAATTAGGACTTCACCCACAACTCTTGGGCTACGTCTCCGTGAGCTCTAGTCAACTCAACTAGGCTCTCTGGGATTATGGTATAAGTCCTTTTTACAAGCTCTTGGCTCAACTCCTGCTATTTTCCATAGAAATAGTGGGTTCAGACACCATGTTATCCCCTGGCTCTTGAAGCTCTGGCTCTTGGCTCTTGGTTCTGGCTCTTGGCTCTGACTCTGGCTCTTCGGCTCTGACTCCTCGGCTCTGGCTCTGGCTCTTCAGCTTTGGCTTATGTGGCCCTCTTTCTACTCTTTTTCACCTTAAATTCCTGCTTGGGCTTCACTTTTAGCAACAAAACCCAACAATCTTCAACCACCTGACATTCATGGCTTTTAAAGCCAATCGGGGCTTATTGGTTCATCTTCCCTCTCGGGCTCTTTGGCTTCCCACTTTGGTCCACTCAAATCTCCTCTCTTAGCATTAAATAATCATTGCTAACACCTTTAGGGGAGGTGGCCATCTGTACTGTAACAGAAGGGGCCATCGGGCCTTTGAAATCCCCAAATTTTAGCATTCTCAGCTTACACAGGAAAATACACTAAACACGGGAAAAATCCGTAGAGAACACTGTTCATCAGACTTCAAAAGTCCTCAAATCTGCTCTATTTTCCTAAAGAGTCCGCCTTTGGGCGCTAGTGCAATCCCCATCATAGATCTATGGGATCCTCGATCCAACGGTCCATATGCGATCTTGGGTGGCCTAGGAATATGGGGGTTAACTGCCCGATAAGGGTGGTTTTATCTCTCCTAAGCCTGGACACGTGGCAGCCATTGTATGGGATCGGGTAGAGCCCAACCCAAACCACCTTCCACCTTCGGTCCTCCCGAAATCCGCTTGTTTCCTTTGTATTAAAAAATACATTAAAATAATGAAAAATCCTGTAAAAACGCTTTAGATGGACTTGAAATGTTTATGTAGTGGAATTTACAAAACCCTTTTGGGTCCATCATATATCACATCGGGCATCTTCCTTTGTGTTTCGTTTATTTAACGAAAATACTAATTTACATAGGAAAAACCCCTTTTCCGGATCTCAAAAATATATATATTCGTGCCTAAAAGACCCGTCGGGTCCAGATTTATCGCAAGTCGCACAGCCTGGGGTCCCGCCTTAAGTCCCATGCCATTGCCGACACTGATTTGCCGATTCCGGTGATCACAACGTCGCTCGGCTCGGGGTCCGTCCTTTCCTTATGCCGCCACCAATTGCGATTTGTCGATATCAGTGATCGTGATATCACATTGCCCCAAGTCTAGCCTTAGGTTATATACACACAAGACCGCCTCCAACCTGATATGTCAGGGATCGATGATCAGGGGTGCTTCCCCTTTCCGCTTAAGTCCTACTTTGACCTCCTCCGATGCGAATTTCTTCATAAAGCATTTTAGGCCATTTTTAAAGGATTTTGCCTCTTTTTCTAAGGAACAAAGGGGAACTTCTTTTTGTGATAACTTCTCCATTTTAAGTCCGTTTTTTCCCATTCAAATTGAGTTGGATTCAGAATGAGGAGATCTATGCAATGAGATTATTTTTGAGAGTAGCCTACGACTTTCATTTTCCTCTGATTTACAAAGAATTTGTGCCATTTGGCACCTTTTACCTCTTATATGAAGTCTTTTAGACTTAGAGGTTTATCCAGAATCCATTTTTGGATCATGCCTTCCCACTAAGAGAACCTTTGGTCTCCAAAAGACTGATATACTGATTTGATCAGTAAATGAGAGTGACTCACCCTCTTCTTTCAGCCTCCCTACACTTGCCTTGCATAGTGCCTCTGAACCAAAGTTTCTAACCACTTCACTTCTGGATGGGCTGGTCTTCCTGAGAAGAACTGTCTTCCTCCTTGCTTTCCTGCACAACTTCTGCTGAAAGGGTCATAGAAGGTAGTTTGAACTTATCTGCCTTAATCATTGATTCAAGGTGCCTCAAACAAATGTGAAGTACACCTGCTCCACAAAATTTCATTTGTACCTATTTGAAAGGTTGCCAACAACAACTGTTAACAGCAACAGGCATACAGACAACAACTGGATGGAATAAACTGCTGCTTCAACAAAAGAAACATATTTCACATCTTGTGAACACCTCCATGTCTTGTATCTGCATACAAATGATGGACTAGACAACAAGCCCCCAAAACACGCCTTTAAAAACAAATGACCCTTCAAGTCAAGCATGTAGAAAAAGACCATTAGGACTCTTTTCAAAAGATGAAACACTTCATCATTATCTCCATTTGGAGATCAATTTAACTTCTCCCAAGCCAACATGGCATCACATGCATGTCAAAGCAATCAACCCTACAAGTTAATTACACATACATGTTCAAAAACAAGGAAATCATCAACGTCCCTGTGTTCATGCATCTCATGCTCATGCATGCATTTCATCCTTCAACTTTCACTTAAGCACACTGTACTTTCGAAGTTGAAATGAAATATAATGTAGATGCATCAATAGACATGAAATGTTAATGCGATAAGAACTCTAACCGTTTCTCACCAATCTATTTCAAAGGTACTACCTTTGTCTGCACATCACCATCATCATGTGAATCATCACGAGACACATCATTCATGGAATCTTCCCTTCCATTTCTGCCATCTTCTCTTTCCACTTTCTTCAGCTTTTGTGGAAGCATTGTTGGATTCAGAGTCCAACATTTTGCAACAAGATGTTTTTGCTTATGGCAGTAAGTGCACTGCATGTGCATCCTCTTGACAACATGATTTGCCTTGTCCAATGGACTTTTAGCTTCTTGCTTCTTTTCCTTCAAAAGTTTCCTGTATGTGGCCATTCTCTTCCAACATCTAGAAACATTATGGTTATCCAACCCACAAGAGGAACATGCAATTATTTTCCCATATATATGTGGGAATTTATCATGCTTTGCACAATCAAAAGGAAAATGTTTAGAACCAGATTTATAAATTTCTCTTTCACCTGTATTGCCTTCATGAGGAGGTGAATCAAATGAAAAAGTGGCTCCCTTTGGAACACCATCAATCTCTTCAAGGCTGTTAGAGTCTCCCCAACTCTCTAGTTCAAGTCTGTGCTTCTGAACACCTGCAATGCAACTCCATCTTGGAGCTATTTCAAAGGCCTTCATGGTAGCTTTGGAACTCTCTCCATAAGACTCTCCATAGCCAAGACCCAAATACTTAGGCCTTTCCTCAATCATTATTGGCTCAACAATACCTTGTGCATGTCTACCCAAGCCTTTTCCTTCATAGCCCATCTTGGACATTAGCTTGGAACCTATGCCTCTAGTATGTTTTTCAAAAGAACCAATATAAGCATCCTTAGAGGAATTTGAAGACAAACTGGAATGGTTTACCTCTTCTTCAAGCTGATACTTGACTAAGGCTTCTTGGGCAACAAAGAGCTGTGTTTCCAACTCATGCATCCTCTTTAGGTTCATATTTGCAATATGAAGTTGCCTCTCCATTTCCTGTAGTCTGTCAGCAAGTAACTGTTTCTCTTCCTTCATGGAATTCAACTACTTTCTAAGCATGCTACTCTTCCTTACATCCTCATACATTTCTCTCACCATATCCATCATGGTAAACAATTCTTGCTTCATGTCTTCATCAAAGAATCTTGTGAAGAAAGCAGAATTTGAGGACCCACTTATAGAATTTGTCATTATGCCAATGAACAAAAAAACTTCAACAAGATAAATAAAGAGCTTTATTAAGCAAGCTTTTGCAACAAACCTCTTGTGCTTCAAGGATTGCTTTGAGGTCCTTTGGAATAGAAAAATTCCTTCAGCCCTTCTTCCTTCTTGTCCTTCCTAGACTAAGCTATAAACAACTTTCCCTTTACCTTTGCAAACTCAGAAAACAGTCAGTCTGCAACAAGCATACAATCAATTAGACAATCAATCCTTGACTGTCCAACACCTTTCAGACAAGCAATCTTTGCTCTGTCAATCATGCATTCTGATATAACCTTCTTAAAGGTGTGGTTAACCAAAATTAAGCTTTGATGCCCCCCGATCCGAAAATGGGGCACTTAGGCTTCTTGTCTAACTTACAAGAACCTCTCCCACTTCCAAAGCTTTAAATTTTCCCAAGTCTTATTGATTAACTAATGCGGAATTAAGAAATTCTTGAAAATATAGGTGTATGCTGATGCTTGTTTTTAATTGATTATATGCCTTAAATTCTGTTGTTGTACTATAAGTTGATGTGCTCAACTGATATATAAATACATATAATAGTAAATAAAGCAGCAGTAAATAAACACATAAGACAACAATTTAATTAGGAGTTCACCCACAACTCTTGGGCTACGTCTCCATGAGCTCTAGTCAACTCAACTAGGCTCTCTGGGATTATGGTATAATTCCTTTTTACAAGCTCTTGGCTCAACTCCTGCTGTTTTCCACAGAAACAATGGGTTGAGACGCCATGTTATCCCTTGAATCTTGAAGCTCTGGCTCTTGGCTCTTGGTTCTAGGTCTTTCTCTAAATCTGGCTCTTTGGCTCTGGCTCTGGCTCTTCGGCTCTGTCTTCTATGGCACTATTTCTTCTCTTTTTTGCCTTAGCTTTCTACTTTGGCTTCGCTTTCAGCAACAAAACCCAACAACCTTCAACCACATGACATTCATGGCTTTTAAAGCCAATCAACGCTTGTCAGTTCATGTTCCCTCTCAGGCTGTTTGGCTTCCTGCTTTGGTCCACTCAAATCTCCTCTTTGAACATTAAATAATCATTGCTAACACCTTTAGGGGAGGTGGCCACCTATACTGTAACGAAAGGGGCCATCGGGCCTTCGAAATCCCCAAATTTTGTCATTCTTAGGTTACAGAGGAAAATACACTAAACATGGGAAAAATCTGCAGAGAACACTATTCATCAAACTTCAAAAGTCCTCAAATCTGCTCTATTTTCCTATCGAGTCCACCTTTGGGCGCTAGTGCAATCCCCATCATCAATCTGCAGGATCCCCGATCCAACAGTTCATATGCAATCTCAGGTGGCCTAGGAATATGGGGGTTAACCACCCGATAAGGATGGATTTCTCTCTCCTTAGCTTGGACACATGGCAGCCATTGTATGGGATCGGGCAGAGCCTGACTCAAACCACTTTCCACCTTCGGTCCTCCCGAAATCCACTTGTTTCCTTTGTATTAAAAAATACATTAAAACATTGAAAAATCCCATAAAAAGTCTTTAGATGGACTTGAAATGTTTATGTAGTGGCATTTACAAAACCCTTTTGGGACTGTCATATATTGCATCGGGCACATTCCTTTGTGTTTTGTTTATTTAACGAAAATGCCAATTTACATAGGAAAAACCCCTTTTTCGGATCTCAAAAATATATATATTCCTGCCTATAAGACCCGTCAGGTCCAGCTTTATTGCAAGTCGCACGGCCTGGGGTCCTGCCTTATGTCCCATGCCATTTTTTATGCTGATCTGCCGATTTTGGCGATGGCAATGTCGTTCGGCCCAGAGTCCGTCCTTTGCCTTATGGCATCGCTGATTGCAATTAGCCGATATCAGTGATCATGATATCACATCGCCCCGGGTCTTGCCTTAGGTTATATACACACAAGCCCGCCTCTGACCCAATATGTCGGGGATCATCGATTGGGGGTGCTTCCCCTTTCCACTTAAGTCTGACTTTGACCTCCTCCGATGCGATTTTCTTCATAAAGCCTTTTAGGCCATTTTTAAAGGATTTTGCCTCTTTTTCTAAGGAACAAAGGGGAACTTCTTTTTGTGATAACTTCTCCATTTGAAGTCTGTTTTCACCCATTCAAGTTGTGTTGGATTTAGAATGAGTAGATCTCTGCAATGAGATTATTTCTGAGAGCAGTTTGCGATTTTCATTTTCCTCTAATTTACAAAGGATTTGTTTCATTTGGCACTTTTACCTCTTATATGAAGTATTTTAGACATAGAGGTTTATCCAGGATCCATTTTTGGATCATACCATCAGATAAAGATCGCACCAGAAGACAGGAGTAAAACTACCTTCACAACTGAGTGGGGATGCTTTTAGTATATGGTAATGCCTTTTGGATTTAATAATGCACCGGAAATCTTCTCGAGTGTAGTCATTGCGACGTTCAAATAGTTCATTCACAAGTTTTTGGAGGTATATTTTGATGATTGGACAATGTTTGGACTGGTAAAATGCCATGTAGCCAGTTTGTTCTTGATGATGGATACATGCCAGAGGTATCAGATCATGCTAAAATTGAAGAAGTTCTTATTTTGTGTCCCTTTAGGAATTTTGCTAGGTCATGTGGTATGGAGGCAAGGCTTAATGGTGGACCCTACTAAGATCACAATCATAATTAATTTGGAGGTGCCAAGGAGTGTTAAAAAGCTGCGCGTCACACTAGGTCATACTAGATACTATCGAAAGTTCATCAAGAGTTATGCTTAGATTACAGGGCTAATGGAAAAGCTACTAAAGAAGGATGCTGCATTCTGTTGGGATGAAGAATGTCAGTAGAGTCTGGATGTATTGAAGGAGAAAATGGTCACCGCACCGATCCTAGTCTTCTTAGATTGGAAAAAGGAATTTCATGTGCATGTGGACGCTTCATGTATTACTCTGGAAGCAACATTGACCCAGGCCTGTGAAGGAGAATTGGATCACCCGATAGCGTTTGCAAGCAGGAAGCTATCTAAGGTTGAACAGAATTACTCAACGACAAAGTGCAAAGGGTTTGCTATGGTGTACGTGCTCCAGAAATTCAGACATTACCTGCTAGGTGGACACTTTAAGATTTATACAGACCATTCTGTATTAAAGTACCTTGTCAACAAGCCTGTGTTGGGGGGGAAATATGCAGATGGCTACTATTGTTTCAGGAGTATGATTTCAAGGTTATTGTGAAGCCAGGGCAATTAAATGCAGGGCTAGATCATCTGTCACACATTGAAATAGGAGAGGAGCCTACCAATTTAGAGGAGGGGCTGCCTAGCGCGCAACTCTTTATCGTGTGTGTAGAAAAAAATCAGTTTGCAGACATTATCCACTTCCTGACTACTAGAATGGTTCCAGAAGGATACACTAGTCAACATAAGAAGGAATTGGTGGTGCGCGTGACATATTTTTATGTTATTCCTAGTCACTTGTATAAGATGGAATCAGATGAGATACTGTGATGCTATGTGCCTGATTTTGAATGAAGAAGTATCCTAGCTGAAGCTCATGGAGGGGTTGAGGGAGGCCATTATGCAGGGAAAGCAATGACGCAAAATATGTGCTAGGTTGTGGTGGCCAACATTGCATAAAGATTCCAAAGCATATTATAGGGTGTGCAATGAATGTTAGAGAACCGACAGGCCATCACAGAGGGATAAGCTGCGTTTGAATCCGCAGGTATCATTGCAACCATTTGAGAAATGGGCAGTTGATTTTGTAGGACCGATTCAGACTCTAGGAAAGATGACGGGTGGGTGATATGTCATCACCGCGACCAAGTATTTGACCAGATGGGCAGAGGTGTAGCTCGTGAAGGACTGTACAGGGGCAACAAAAATGAAATTTCTATTTGAGTATGTGTTGACTAGGCTTGGTTTCCTGAAGATTTTAATGAGTGATCGCCGTAAGCAATTCCTCAATGAAACGATCAGCATGTTGACATAAGAATTCTGAGTTTATCACTAGAAGAGTACACCATATCATCCTTAGGCCAATGGGAAGGTTGAGGCATTTAATAAGATATTGGAGAATGCGCTGAAGAAGGTTTGCAATGCACAGAGGAATGATTGGGACATGCGCATACTAGCTATGTTATGGGCTTACAGAACTACCTGTAAGAAGCTTACTGGTCAGACACCTTTTAGGCTGGTTTATGGCATAGAGGCTATGATGCCTATGGAGTAGATTGTGCCTAGTCTATGCATAACGGAGTTCACAGGGGAGGTAGAGAGCGGAGCCTCAGAAGAAAAGGTCACACAGTTTACAAAGCTCGAGGAAGATATGTTTTTGGCTAGATTCCATCAGCAGGTTCAGAAGGAACGCGAAAAAGCTTGGCATGATCGACACATCAAACTGTGCACCTTCATGGTAAACGATTTAGTTTTATTATATGACAGTAAGTTTGATAAATTTCCGGGAAAATTTTAGATGCACTGGTCGGGGCCATATGTTATCAAAGAGATTACCTATGGTGGAGCAGTTCATCTTGTGAAATTGAATGGAGATCCGTTTCGGGGAAAGTTAAATGGAAGTCGATTGAAGCCATACACTGGGGATTCGTCTCGATGACTACATGACGGTAGCACAGTCTTCGTGCTCCAGGCAGCTTCAAGGAGGTGCAGGACTATAAGCTGCAGTGATCGAGTTGTAGAGCTACATGACAAGGGGTCTGTGTGAAACAAGAGGGTGTCACAGTACCAGAAGAAGTGCAAAGGGAGCTGCACTATAGGAGGGGAGACCGCGCAGTGCAGCCAGAAAGTGACTATTACCGTCACTGTTCATGATTTGATTGCTAGAAGACGGTTAAGAGGAGTGGGTGACCGCCATTTAAGGCATTTAAGACTGATTTTAAGAGTGAAATATTTGTAAATCTACCACCAATCTAGAATTTATGAACGGATTATGGGGGAATGATCGAATCTGAATTCGAATTTGCTTATAAATTATAGGTGGCTGTCCAAAGAGAAACAATTTGCATTCTAAGAATTTTTGAGTTGTGCTGTCTGTTGCACATGAACCGTGAGTTCCTTGAGGATTTACTATCAAGCCCCTTGTTTGCTCAGTATTCCAAGTTAGACAAAAAGCTTATTCACGATATCATGTTAGGACCAGGTCTCGCAGAAACTGCCTGCACTAGAGGGTCTATTGCCTTTGAGGGAGTTGCTCTCGAGGTTGTGAGTATGGAGGTTCCAGTAACTGTGCCTACGGTGCTAAGGTCCCAAAGCCGAAGAAGGATAAACAAAAGAAGCAGATGCCGGTGCATGAGTCATCAAGAAAGCATGCAACTATGCAAGCTTAGAGAAAAGAAAAGCCAAGTGTAAAGGAGAAGGGGAAGGTGGTAGATCTAGAACCAGAGGAGGGCACAAAAGATATCGACATTGAGGGGGTGGACCCTATTTCTAATCTACTAGAGTATATCCCTCTGCGCAAGGGCAAGGTGAAGGTCCTGAAGGACCCAGATGCTGGACAGTTCTCCCTCAACACACCCTTGTTGCCGGAGAACATCACCTTTGAAGGTCTGCGCTTGGTGTGGGTCCTGCAGTTGAAGCTTGAAGACTAGGATTTGACAGACCACAAGCAGCTCCCCCACCTTGCTACCGACACCTTCATGTAGAGGTTTTTCTACAAGGAATCTAGTGTCACCACGTTGGAGTGGTGGAATGCATTCATGGAGTCAACAAGTCAGGGTAGTTGAACCTGTTATGGGTGTCGCACTATCATCGGTCGAATATCAACCTAATTGTCATTAAGCACCTTCTATGCTTGGTGCATGATATGTTCTTGTGGTTAAATGAGTTGACACCTATCACAGATATGCTGATCCATTAGATCACGTTATTACCTCACTCTGGATTGAATCTGAAAAACATGTTTTGCAGAAAGACGAGTGAGCATGATCTTGATAAGAAGATGAAGGACACGTTTAAATTTGTCAAAAAGTCACACGGGTATTTAATTTCCAGCATTAATGACCTTGTGGTCAAGATTTCCACACACATTCTCGTTGGAAAATTTATGCGAAAGTGCTGTGCAGACGAGGTGCCGACACCAGTGGTTTCATTAGCGGCTCAGTGCGCGGAGGGCGTACATATCAACTAGGCATGCTACTTGTGCAGCGAGTTCCTCACGAATTGTAGAGAGGCACAAAATGATAGTAAGACCTTTCACTATTCGTGGCTATTGCTCTCAATAGTGCTGGTTGCATGGGATTTGCCGGAGGACAGCCAGTTTCCTCCTATGGAGAAGGATTTACCAGAAGCCGCAAAATTCACATCTCTTTGGGTCACAAAAGATGCTGCGTAGGTAATAGAAAGAAAAGTTTTTTGGGTGCTGATGGAGGTGAGTGTTCGCATGGCCATCAACTAAAAGCCGCGGTTGTTACCAACTGTGTTTGAGAAACTCTCAGGGTACGCAGAGTTCAAAGCAGACTTCCATCACATTTACATTTGGGCACGCAAGGACCCCGAGCAGAAATGGTTCGACTTACCCTACTTGGATATGAATGATGTTATCACAGAGGTCATCAATTGTTGGCCATCAGAATGGAATTTTGCATCCGATGTGGCTGTCGAGTCTAGCAAGTATGTGGAGAAATAGAAAAAGGAAGCGACAAAAGAGAAGGTTCAACTATTGGTTGAGAAGTGGAAGAAAGAGGCCGAGGAGAAGGCCCTGGTAGACGCGGAGCGCATTGCGAAGGAATAGGCAGAGCAGGAAGAGCATGGCTCCAAAAGAAGTCAAAAATCTCCTTCGCCCAAAACGAAGGAAGAAGAGCGTCAAAGCAGGGCATAGAGATCAGGAGGAGAGCACTCCCTTCTGAGTGAAGTGGTACATGGAGCAGGAAAAGGAAGGATCGTGTAAGAAGACAAAAGCCACTAAGTCATCACTAGATCCAATTACCTTGACAGAGGGCGACTTGGATGATATTGGCGATAAGGTGCGGGATATAACAACATAATTGCTACAACAGTTTGAGAAACATCAAAAGCAGGCACTAACCACCATATAGACGGGTCTGCGTGAGATGTAGATCCAAATGACTAGACTCTAGGCAGGTGTAGGACAGAGCAACACTGCATCAACCAGTTTGGCATCGGGGACCACTCAAGTAGCAGAGATGGTCCGATCAATGGATCTCTAGGCAGTCGCGCTACCTAATGGAGCTTTGAGCGTAGAGTCAGCAACTGACAAGGCTATTGTCAGCACTTTGAAGAATGTGGGTCTATTTAGTCAATTTAGTGTCCTAAATTGCTTGCATAAATTATTAACTGAGGTTTGTAAGCTGATGAAGTGTAGTGCACTATATGTGCTTAGTTAACCCTTCTTACTTCATTGTTTTGTATTTTTATATTGTTTTGGGGGTTTATGTTCTTTGATTCCTAATAATGTACAATCTGAACTGTGAGAAACTTAAGTGAATCTAAACTTCCTAAAGGTGAACCAAGAGCTGAAGCTAGTCAAAATCTAATTTAAAGAAAAGAAAAATAGAGTATCTATCCTATCTCGTCATCAATCCTAAGTCATGAATCTATTTCTTAGAATTAGGGGTGAAGTTGTAGTGCATGTTGAAATAAATACAGAGAATGAAATCAACTGAAGTACTTCTAGTTACTTTAACCTTCAATTTTGAAAGATAACCTTATTGAGATGGGATACAAGAAACTTTCTGTGCTTTATGATCTAGAGAACTAAATGAAACATGCAGAAGGTAACTGATTGATTTCAACCATTGTGTGAAGTGAATGTTTAACCATTTAATTTAGGATGAGTATCAACTTGAAATGGTGTTCAAAAACATTCATTAATGCAGTGGATTGACAAATTTGTCCTAGAAAATAAATAACACAACAATGAGTAAGTTAGACCATAGTGCATTCTCATTACTTCAACCTTACTTTGTTTAGAAACAAAATCGTTTCATTCCATGAAATGTGTTGGAAGAAAAAGACTACACAATTGAGTTTTAACATTATGCTATTGACCAAAACTAAAATAAATAAACTTAAGTTAGAAATATTGCTAAAAGAAAATAATGAAATTAAAACTAAACAAAAAACCAATGGAAAGAAAAAATCCTTCAGTGCAGGGGTCTTCAGCAACTAACTGGGTTGAGTTTCTAACTAATTAAAAATGCTCTCTTAAATGATCATTGGTCAACACACAATTTATATTATAGAAAAGAACGAAGTCCAAAATACAGAGCTGAAAGTCTGAAATTAGTACATAAAATTCTTCAAAAGCCCTCGGTTCTGTACAACTAGTATTTAAAAGGAAATAATCATAACTGTCTTTGAGGAAAACTAGCTACAGGTTGCTCATACATATTATAACAAAACTGCGTAAACGTCTGATTAGCTACAAGTGTCTTAAATTCGAGCAAGATGTTTGCAACAGAAATGTTAACACAGGTGGATGATCCGAGCTAATGCTTGAAATAGAACTGTTAGATTTATTGATTAACCACAAAAGAGTAGACGAAGAGTCCTATTACTTTTAGGTATCATATGTTTGACTCCACCTTTGACTATGATCTTGAGCTTGGTTTCTTGTCGATATGGGCTGAGTGAATAGGATAGAATCCATGTGGAGATGATTCTAGAGATGCCCATGTGGCTGATTCTTCATTTGACACCTAGAACCTGTCAGACCATGGAAGTAGCTACGGAATACATAGTTAGCTGTAGAATAGGCTGCGTTCTGTAGCTAATTTGCAAAAATTTATTCAAATATCAAAAACATAAAAATATAACATGTCAATCATTTAGTGCCTTCCTTAAGACAAAATCTATCATTTATCATTGATTGGGATATGTAATCTTATGGAAAAGCAAGGAAAAGGAGTGAGAAAAGATGTCAAGGAGAGGGTAATTCTGAGGTTCATCATACCCCCACTGCAAAATCATTGCATGTCCTCATGCAATTTTCCAAAAATGTGAATTCTTCTTTCTTATTGCATTTGCTTAGACACTTCTTCGAGTACATCTAATTTCTTCTTTTTCTCTTCTTTGAAGTGACTGCCATTCTGGGTTTCTTCATAAGAAGCTTGTATTTAAGGTTGATGACTGTTCTATTCAAGCTTCTATTCTTCCTCTTCAACATGCTATTCTTCTTATACCACAGTCCTAGATGCATAATTGTATTATCATGAATAGCCTTGTCCAATTTACTTTGTTCCCTCAAGGTTTCATTTTCTTTCTTGATATGTCTGTTCAATATCTCTAATTCATAGATTGTCTGTTTGAGAGAGTCAATTAGAGTTTTTTTTTGGATTGACAGAGGGTCCAGGATTGACAGATGATTCTGGATCTATTGAGGAACTTTTCTTCTCCAGTGATTCTATGTAGTCATATATTTGTTGTTGCATTGGGTCTATTCCAGAAGATATTCTGCTGGGGCTACCTTCGAAATACTGTTCAGGAGAATTTTGAGGACTATGTGCAGATGGAACATTATCAGGAGATGGTATTGGGGTTTCTTCTTCTAAATTTATGAACTCCATCCCCTTTGATGATATCTTCTTTACCATACCTCAGAGTCTAGAGCTCCTTCTAAGTTTTAGAGGGTATCACCCTCTTCTTTCAGCCTCCCTACACTTGCCTTGCATAGTGCCTCTGAACCAAAGTTTCTGACCACTTCCCTTATAGACGGGCTGGTCTTCCTGGGCAGAACTGTCTTCCTCCTTGCCTTCCTGTAAAAATTCTACTGAAATGGTCATAGAAGGTAGTTTGAACTTCTTGCCTTGATCATTGATCCAAGGTGGCTTAAACAAATGTGAAGTACACCAGCTCCACAAAATTTCATTTGTACCTATTTGAAACGCTGCCAACAACAACAGTTAACGACAACAGGCATACAAACAACAACTGGATGGACTAAACTGCTGCTTCAACAAAAGAAACAAATTTCACATCTTGTGAACACCTCCATGTCTTGTATCTGCATACAAATGATGGACTAGACAACAAGCCCACAAAACATGCCTTTAAAAACAAATGACCCTTCAAGTCAAGCATGTAGAAAAAGACCATTAGGACTCTTTTCAAAAGATGAAACACTTCATCATTATCTCCATTTGGAGACCAAGTTAACTTCTCCCAAGTCAACATGGCATCACATGCATGTCAAAGCAATCAACCCTACAAGTTAATTACACATACATGTTCAAAAACAAGGAAATCATCAACATCCCTATGTTCATGCATCTCATTCTCATGCATGCATTTCATCCTTCAACTTTCACTTAAGCACACTATACTTTCGAAGCTGAAATGAAATATAATGTAGATGCATCAATAGACATGCAATCTTAATCGGATAAGAACTCTAACCATTTCTCACCAATCCCTTTCAAAGGTACTACCTTTGTCTGCACATCAGCATCATCATGTGAATCATCCTGAGACACATCATTCATGGAATCTTCCTTTCCATTTCTGCCATATTCTCTTTCCACTTTCTTCAGCTTTTGTGGAAGCATTGTTGGATTCAGAGTCCAACATTTTGCAACAAGATGTCCTTGCTTATGGTAGTAAGTGCACTACATGTGCATCCTCTTGACAGCATGAATTGCCTTGTTCAATGGACCTTTGGATTCTTGCTTATTTTCCTTCAAAAGTTTCCTATATGTGGCCATTCTCTTCCAACATCTAGAAATATTATGGTTATCCAACCCACAAAAGGAACATGCAATTCTTTCCCATATTTATGTGGGAATTTATCATGCTTTGCAAAATCAAAAGGAAAATGTTTAGAACCAGATTTATACATTTCTCTTTCACCTTTATTGCCTTCATGAGGAGGTGAATCAAATGAAGAAGTGGCTCCCTTTGGAACACCATCAATCTCTTCAAGGCTGTTAGAGTGTCCCCAACTCTCTGGTTCAAGTGTGTGCTTCTGAACACTTGCAATGCAACTCCCTCTTGGAGCTGTTTCAATGGCCTTCATGGTAGATTTGGAACTCTCTCCATATGACTCTCCATAGCCAAGACCCAAATACTTGGGCCTTTCCTCAATCATTATTGGCTCAAAAATACCTCGTGCATGTCTACCCAAGCCTTTTCCTTCATAGCCCATCTTGGAAATTAGCTTGGAACCTATGCCTCTAGTATGTTTTTCAAAAGAACCAATATAAGCATCGTTAGAGGAATTTGAAGACAAACTGGAATGGTTTGCCTCTTCTTCAAGCTGATACTTGACTAAGGCTTCTTGGGCAACAAAGAGCTATGTTTCCAACTCATGCATCCTCTTCAGGTTCATATTTGCAATATGAAGTTGCCTCTTCATTTCCTACAGTCTGTCAGCAAGTAACTGCTTCTATTCCTTCATGGAATTCAGCTGCTTTCTAAGCATGATGTTCTTCCTTCCATCCTCATACATTTCTCTCACCATATCCATCATGGTGGACAATTCTTGCTTCATGTCTTCATCAAATAATCTTTTGAAGAAAGAAAAATTTGAGGACCCACTTGTAGAAGTTGTCATTATGCCAATGAACAAAAAAAATTCAACAAGATAAATAAAGAGCTTTATTAAGCAACCTTTTACAACAAAACTCTTGTGCTTCAAGCATTGCTTTGAGGTCCTTTGGAATAGAAGAATTAATTCAGCCCTTCTTCCTTCTTGTCCTTCCTGTACTGAGTTATTAACAACTTTCCCTTTACCTCTGCAAACTCAGAAAACAGTTAGTCTGCAACAAGCATACAATCAATCAGACAATCAATCCTTGACTGCGCAACACCTTTCAGACAAGCAATCTTTGCTCTGTCAATCAAGCATTCTGATATAACCTTCTTAAAGGTGTGGTTAAACAAACTTAAGCTCTGATACCACCTGATCTGAAAATGGGGCACTTAGGCTTCTTGTCTAACTTACAAGAACCTATCCCACTTCCAAAGCTTTAAATTTTCCCAAGTATTATTGATTAACCAATGCGGAATTAAGAAATGCTTGAAAATATAGGTGTATGCTGATGTTTGTTTTTAACTGATTATATGCCTTAAATTCTGTTGTTGTTCTATAAGTTGATGTGCTCAACTGATATATAAATACATATAACAGTAAATAAAGTAGCAGCGAATAAACACATAAGACAACAATTTAATTAGGAGTTCACCCACAACTCTTGGGCTATGTCTCCGTGAGCTCTAGTCAACTCAACTAGGCTCTCTGGGATTATAGTATAAGTCCTTTTTACAAGCTCTTGGCTCAACTCCTACTGTTTTTCACAAAAGAAGTGGGTTCAGACACCATGTTTTCCCCTTGCTCTTGAGGCTTTGGCTCTTGGCTCTGACTCTGGCTCTTCGGCTCTGGCTTCTGTGGCCCTCTTTCTACTCTTTTTTGCCTTAGCTTCCTGCTTTGGCTTCGCTTTCAGCAACAAAACCCAACAACCTTCAACCACATGACATTCATGGCTTTCAAAGCCAATCGACGCTTGTCGGTTCATGTTCCCTCTTGGGCTCTTTGGCTTCCCACTTTGGTCTGCTAAACTCTCCTCTTTGAGTGTTAAATAATCATTTCTAATGCCTTTAGGGTAGGTGGCCACCTGTACTATAATGGAAGGGGCCATCGAGCCTTTGAAATCCCCAAATTTTGGCATTCTCATCTTACATAGGAAAATACACTAAACACGAGAAAAATACACAGAGAACACTATTCATCGGACTTCAAAAGTCCTCAAATCCACTCTATTTTCCTATCGGGTCCACCTTTGGGCACTAGTGCAATCCCCATCGTCGATCTACGGAATCCCCGATCCAATGATCCATATGCGATCTCAGGCGGCCTAGGAATACGGGGGTTAACCACCTGATAAGGGTGGTTTTCTCTCTCCTTAGCCTAAACATGTGGCAACCATTGTATGGGATCGGGTAGATCCTAGTTCAAACCACTTTCCACCTTTTGTCCTCTCGAAATCTGCTTGTTTCCTTTGTATTAAAAAATACATTAAAACATTGAAAAATCCCATAAAAACGCTTTAGACGGACTTAAAATGTTTATGTAGTGGCATTTACAAAACCCTTTTGGGTCCATCATATATCACATCAGGCGCATTCCTTTATGTTTTGTTTATTTAACGAAAATGCCAATTTACATAGGAAAAACCCCTTTTTTGGATCTTAAAAATGTATATATTTGTGCCTATAAGACCCGTCGAGTCCGGCTTTATCGCAAGTCGCATGGCCCGGGGTCCCGCCTTATGTCCCATGCCATTTCCAATGCCGATCTGCTGATTTTGGTGATTTCAATGTCGCTCAGCCCGGGGTCTATCCTTTGCCTTATGCCGTCGCCTATTATGATCTGCCGATATCGGCGATCATGATATCACATTGCCCCGGATCTTGCCTTAGGTTATATACACACAAGCCTGCCTCCGACCCGATATGTTGGAGATTGGTGATTGGGGGTGCTTCCCTTTCCCATTTAAGTTTGACTTTGACCTCCTCCGATGCGATTTTCTTCATTAAGCCTTTTAGGCCATTTTTAAAGGATTTTGCCTCTTTTTCTAAGGAAAAAAGGGGAACTTCTTTTTGTGATAACTTCTCCATCTGAAGTTCGTTTTTGCCCATTCAAGTTGTGTTGGATTTAGAATGAGGAGATATCTGCAGTGAGATTATTTTCGAGAGCAGCCTATGACTTTCATTTTCTTCTGATTTACAAAGGATTTGTTCCATTTAGCACCTTTTACCTCTTATATGAAGTCTTTTAGAATTAGAGGTTTATCCAGGATCCATTTTTGGATCATACCATCAGATAAAGATCGTGCCAGAAGATAGGAGTAAGACTATCTTCACAACTGAGTGGGGATGCTTTTAGTATATGGTAATGCCTTTTTGACTTAAGAATGTGCCGAAAATCTTCTTGTGCGTAGTCATTGCAATGTTCAGATAGTTGATTCACAAGTTTTTGGAGGTATATTTTGACAATTGGACAATGTTTGGATTGGTAAAATTCCATGTAGCCAGTTTGTGCTTGATGATGGATACATGCCAGAGGTATCAGATCACACTAAAATTGAAGAAGTGCTTATTTTGTGTCCCTTTCAGAATCTTGCTAGGTCATATGGTATGGAGGTAAGGCTTAATAGTGGACCCTGCTAAGATCACGATCATAATTAATTTGGAGGTTCCAAGGAGTGTTAAAAAGCTGCGCGTGACACTGGGTCATACTGGATACTATTGAAAGTTCATAAAGAGTTATGCTCAGATTACCAGGCTAATGGAAAAGCTACTAAAGAAGGATGCTACATTCTGTTGGGATGAAGAATGTCAGCAGAGTCTGGATGTATTGAAGGAGAAAATGGTCACTGCGCCGATCCTAGTCTTCTTGGATTGGAAAAAGGAATTTCATGTGCATGTCGATGCTTCATGTATTACGCTGGGAGCAGTGCTAACACAGGCTTGTGAAGGAGAATTGGATCACCCGATAGCGTTTGCAAGCAGGAAGCTCTCTAAGGCTGAAAAGAATTACTCAACGACAAAGCACGAAGGGTTTGCTATGGTGTATGCGCTCTAGAAATTTAGACATTACCTGCTAGGCAGACACTTTAAGATGTAAACAGACCATTCTGTATTAAAGTACCTAGTCAACAAGCCTGTGTTGGGGGGGAAATATGCAGATGGCTTTTGTTGTTTCATGAGTATGACTTAAAAGTTATTGTGAAGCCAGGGCAATTAAATGCAGGGCTAGATCATCTGTCACACATTGAAATAGGAGAGGAGCCTACCAATTTAGAGGAGGGGCTGCCTGACGTGTAACTCTTTGTGGCGTGTGTAGAAAACAATCATTTTGCAGACATTATCCACTTCCTAACTACGAGAATGGCTCCAGAAGGATACACTAGTCAACATAAGAAGGAATTGGTGGTGCGCACGACATATTTTTCTGTTATTGCTGGTCACTTGTATAAGATGGAATCATACAAGATATTATGATGCTATGTGCCTATTTTTGAATGAAGAAGTATCCTAGCTAAGCTCATGGAGGGGTTGCGGGCGGCCATTATGCAGGGAAAGCAATGATGAAAAAGATTTGAAGCACTGGGTTGTGGTGGCCAACATTGCATAAATATTCCAAAACATATTGTAGGGCGTGCGATGCATGTTAGAGAACTGACAGGCCATCGCAGAGGGATGAGCTGCCTTTGAATCTGCAGGTATCATTACAACCATTTGAGAAATGGGTAATTGATTTTGTAGGACCAATTTAGACTCCGGGAAAGATGATGGGTGTGCGATATATCATCACCGCGACCAAGTATTTGACCAGATGGGTGGAGGCGTAGCCTGTGAAGGACTGTACAGGGGCAACAAAAACAAAATTTCTATTTGAGTATGTGTTGACCAGGTTTGGTTTCTTGAAGATTTTAATGAGCGATCGCGGTAAGCACTTCCTCAATGAAATGATCAACGTGCTGACATAAGAATTCTAAGTTTATCACCAGAAGAGTACACTATATCATCCTCAGGCCAATGGGATAGTTGAGGCATTTAATAAGATATTGGAGAATGCGCTGAAGAAGGTTTGCAATGTGTAGAGGAATGATTGGGACGTGCGCATACTAGCTATGTTATGGGCTTACAAAACTTCATGTAAGAAGATTGCTAGTCAGACACCTTTTAGGCTGGTTTATGGCATAGAGGCTATGATGCCTATGGAGTAGATTGTGCCTAGTCTACACATAATGGAGTTCACAGGGGAGGTAGAGAGCGGAGCCTCAGAAGAAAAGATCACACAGTTTACAAAGCTCGAGGAAGATAGGTTTTTGGCTGGATTTCATTAGTAGGTTCAGAAGGAATGTGAAAAATCTTGTCACGATTGGCACATCAAACTGTGCAACTTCAAGGTAAACGATTTAGTTTTATTATATGACAGTAAGTTTGATAAATTTCCGGGAAAATTTTAGATGCACTGGTCGGGGCCATATGTTATCAAAGAGATTACCTATGGTGGAGCAGTTCATCTTGTGAAATTGAATGGAGATCCGTTTTGGGGAAAGTTAAATGGAAGCCGATTGAAGCCATACACCGGGGATTCGTCCCGATGACTACATGATGGTAGCACAGTCTTAGTGCTCCAAGCAGCTTCAAGGAGGTGCAAGACTATAAGCTACACTGACTGAGTTGTAGAGTTGCATGACAAGGGGTCTGTGTGAAACAAGAGGGTGTCACAGTACCAGAAGAAGTGCGAAGGGAGCTGCACTATAGGAGGGGAGACCGCATAGTGCAGCTAGAAAGTGACTGTTACTGTCACTATTAATGATTTGATTGCTAGAAGACGGTTAAGAGGAGTAGGCGACCACCATTTAAGGCATTTAAGATTGATTTTAAGAGTGAAATATTTTGAAATCTACCGCCAATCTTGAATTTATGAACGAATTATGGGGGAACAATCGAGTTTGAATTTGAATTCACTTATAAATTATAGGTGGTCGTCCAATGAGAAACACTTTGCATTATGAGAATTTTTGAGTTGTGTTGTCTGTTGCGCATGAACCGTGAGTTCCTTGAGGATTTACTCACAAGCCCCTTATTCGCTCAGTATTCCAAGTTAGACAAAAAGCTTATTTACGATATCATGTTAGGACCAGGTCCCGTAGAAACTGCCAGCGCTAGAGGGTCTATTGCCTCTGAGGGTGCTGCTCTTGAGGTTGTGAGTATGGAGGTTCCAACAACTGTGCCTACGGTGCTGAGGTCCCAAAGCTGAAGAAGGATAAACAAAAGAAGTAGATGCCGGTGCATGAGTCATCAAGAAAGCATGCAACTATGCAAGCTTAGAGAAAATAAAAGCCAAGTGTAAAGGAGAAGGGGAAGGTGGTAGATCTAGAACCGGAGGAGGGCACAAAAGATATCGACATTGAGGGGGTGGACCCTATTTCTAATCTACTAGAGTATATCCCTCCGCACAAGGGCAGGGTGAAGGTCCTGAAGGACCCATATGCTGGACAGTTCTCTGTCAACACACCCTTGTTGCCGGAGAACATCACCTTTGAAGGTCTGCGCTTGGTGTGGGTCCCGTAGTTGAAGCTTGAAGACTAGGATTTGATAGACCACAAGCGGCTCCCCCACCTTGCTACTGACACCTTCATGTAGAGGTTTTTCTACAAGGAATCTAGTGTCACCGCGTTGGAGTGGTGGAATGCATTCATGGAGTCAACAAGTCAGGGTGGCTAAACCTGTTATGGGTGTCGCACTATCATTGGTCGAATATCAACCTAATTGTCATTAAGCACCTTCTATGCTTGGTGCATGATATGTGCTTGTGGTTAAATGAGTTGATATCTATCACATATATGTTGATCCATTAGATCATGTTATTACCGCAGTCTGGATTGAATCCGACAAATGCGTTTGGTAGAAAGACGAGTGAGCATGACCTTGCTGAGAAGATGAAGGACAAGTTTAAACTTGTCAAAAAGTCGCGCGGGTATTCAATTGCTAGCATTACTGACCCTGTGGTCAAGATTGCCACACATATTCTGGTTGGAAAATTTATGCGAAAGTGCCGTGCGGACAAGGTGCCGGCACCAGTGGTTTCATTAGCAGCTCAGTGCGCGGAGGGCGTATAGTTCAACTGGGCGTGCTACTTGTGTAGTGAGTTCCTCACAAACAGTAGAGAGGCACAAAATGATAGTAAGACCTTTCACTATTTGTGGCTATTGATCTCAATAGTGCTGGTGACATGGGATTTTCCGGAGGATAGCCAGTTTCCTCCTGTGGAGAAGGATTTACCTGAAGCCGAAAAGTTCACATCTCTTTGGGCCATAAAAGATGTTACGCAGGTAATAGAAGGAAAAGTCTTTTGGATGTTGATGGAGGTGAGTATTCGCATGGCCATCAACCAAAAGTTGCTGTTGTAACCAACTGTGTTTGAGAAACTCTCGGGGTACGCGGAGTTCAATGCAGACTTCCATCACATTTACATTCGGGAGCGTAAGGACCCCAAGCAGAAATGGTTCGACTTACCCTATCTGGCTATGAATGATGCTATTGCAAAGGTCATCAAGCGTTGGCCAATAGAATGGCATTTTGCATCTGATGTGGCTACCGAGTCTAGCAAGTCTATGGATAAATAGAAAAAGGAAGTAGCGAAAGAGAATGTTTAGCTATTGGCTGAGAAGAGGAAGAAAGAGGATGAGGAGAATGCCCGGGTAGATGTGAAGTGCA
The DNA here is from genome assembly GCA_031772625.1 of Pinus tabuliformis. Lineage (NCBI taxonomy): Eukaryota > Viridiplantae > Streptophyta > Pinopsida > Pinales > Pinaceae > Pinus > Pinus tabuliformis. The sequence continues at coordinate 946,937,049 of CM062815.1, read as the reverse complement.
CTGCGAAGGGACATACAGAGTAGGAAGAGCGTGGCTCCAAAAGAAGTCAAAAATCTCCTTCACCCCAAACAAAGGAAGAAGAGGGGTCAGAGCAGGGTAGAGAGATCAGCAGGAGAGAACTCCCTTCTAAGTGAAATGAGTGAAATGGTACAAGGAGCAGGAAAAGGAAGGACTATGTAAGAAGACAAAAGCCACTAAGTCGTCGCTAGATCCAATTACCTTGATGGAGGGTGACTTGGATGATATTGGCGATAAGGTGCAGGATACAACAACATAATTGCTACAACAGTTTGAGCAACATCAAAAGCAGGCACTAACCACCATATAGACGAGTCTGTGTGAGATGCAGATCCAAACGACTAGAATCCAGGCAGGTGCAGGATAGAGCAACGCTGCATCAACCAGTTTGGCACCGGGGACCACTCAAGTAGCAGAGATGGTCTGGTCAATGGATCTCCAGGCAGTCGTGCTACCTAATGGAGCTTTGAGTGCGGAGGCAGAAACTGATAAGGCTATTGTCAGTACTTTGAGGAATATGGGTCTATTTAGTCAATTTAGTGTCCTAAATTGCTTGCATAAATTATCAACTGAGGTTTGTAAGCTGATGAAGTGTAATGCACTATATGTGCTTAGTTAACCCTTCTTACTTCATTGCTTTGTATTTTTATATTGTTTTGGGGGTTTATGTTCTTTGATTCCCAATAATGTACAATCTAAACTGTGAGAAACTTAAGTGAATCTAAACTTCCTAAAGGTGAACCAAGAGCTGAAGCTAGTCAAAATCTAATTTAAAGAAAGGAAAAACAAAGCATCTATCCTATCTCGTCATCAATCCTAAGTCATGAATCTATTTCTTAGAATTAGGGGTGAAGTTGTAGTGCATGTCGAAATAAATACAGAGAATGAAATCAACTGAAGTACTTCTAGTCACTCTAACCTTGAATTTTGAAAGATAACCTTCTTGAGATGGGATAAAAGCAACTTTCTGTGCTTTATGATCTAGAGAACTAAATGAAACATGCAGAAGGTAACTGATTGATTTCAACCATTGTGTGAAGTGAATGTTTAACCATTTAGTTTAGGATGAGTATCAACTTGAAATGGTGTTCAAAAACATTCATTAACGCAGTGGATTGACAAATTTGTCCTAGAAAATAAATAACAAAATAGTAAGTTAGACAACAGTGCATTCTCATTACTTCAACCTTACTCTGTTTAGAAACAAAATCATTTCCTTTCATGAAATTTGTTGGAAGAACAAGACTACACAATTGAGTTTTAACATTATGCTATTGATCAAAACTAAAATAAATCAACCTAAGTTAGAAATACTGCTAAAAGAAAATAATGAAATTATAACTAAACAAAAAACAAATGGAAAGAAAAACTCCTTCAGTGCAGGGGCCCTCTGCAACTAACTGGGTTGAGCTGCTAACTAATTAAAAATACTCTCTTAAATGATCATTGGTCAACACACGATTTATATTATAGAAAAGAACGAAGTCCAAAATACAGAGCTGAAAGTATGAACTTAATAAATAAAATTCTTCAAACCCCCATCTGTTCTGTACAACCAGTATTTAAAAGGAAATAATCATAACTATCTTTGAGGAAAGCTAGCTACAGGTGGCTCATGCATATTACAACAGAAATGTGTAAACGTCTAATCAGCTACAAGTGTCTTAAATTCGACAAACATGTTTGCAATAGAACCATTAACACAGGTGGCTGATTCGAGTTAATGCTTGCAATAAAACTATTAGATTTATTGATTAACCACAAAATAGCAGACACAGAGTCCTATTGCTTCCGGGTATCATATGTTTGACTCCACCTTTGACTACAATCTTGAGCTTGCTTTCTTGTCGATCTGGGTTGAGTGAATAGGATAGAATCCATGTGGAGACGATTCTAGAGATGCCCATGTGGTCGATTCTTCATTTGACACCTGGAACCTGCCAGACCATGGAAGTAGCTACGGAATACACAGTTATCTATAGAATAGGCTACGTTCTGTAGCTAATTTTCAAAAATTTATTCAAATATCAAAAACATAAAAATATAACATGTCAATCATTTAGGGCCTTCCTTAAGACAAAACCTATCATTTATCATTGATTGGGATCTGTAATCTTATGGAAAAGAAAGGGAAAGGAGTGAGAAAAGATGTCAAGGAGAGGGTAATTCTGAGGTTCAACATACCCCCACTACAAAATCATTGCATGTCCTCATGCAATTTTCCAAAAATGTGAATTCTTCTTTCCTATTGCATTTGCTTAGACACTTCTGCTAGTACATCCAATTTTCTTCTTTTGCTCTTCTTTGAAGTGACTGCCATTCTGGGTTTCTTCATAAGAAGCCTATATTTAAGGTTGATGACTGTTCTATTCAAGCTTCTATTCTTCCTCTTCAACTTCCTATTCTTCTTATACCACAGTCCTAGATGCATAATTGTATTATCATGAATAGCCTTGTCCAATTTACTTTGTTCCCTCAAGGTTTCATTTTCTTTCTTGATATGTCTGTTCAATATCTCTAATTCATAGATTTCCTGTTTGAGAGAGTCAATTAGAGGTTCTTGTGGATTGACAGAGGGTTCTAGATTGACACAGGATTCTAGATCCATTGAGGCATTTTTCTTCTATAGTGATTCTATATAGTCATATATTTGTTGCTGCACTAGCTCTATGCCCGGAGATCTTATGCTGGGGCTGCCTTCAAAATACTGTTCAGGAGAATTTTGAGGACTATGTGCAGATGGAACATTATCAGGAGATGGTACTGGGGTTTCTTCTTATAAATTTATGAACTTCGTCCCCTTTGATGATATCTTCTTTACCATACCTCAAAGTTTAGAGGTCCTTCTAAGTTTTATAGGACTTATGTTCTCCTCCTTTGTACCCATTTTCTCCTTTATTGTCTTTTCTTTTCTCTTGATTTGTTTCCTAATCTTTGTCAATTTTTCATAGATTAATTTTTCATCATCTTTTTGTGATGAAGATTCAGTTTTGTTTCCAGTAGTTTCACCAGCTTTCTTTTTCATCTTCTCTTTTTGCTTGATTTGCTTCATGATCTCTGTCAATTTTTTCAGAGACTAGCTCTTCATCATTTTTCTGCGTTGAGGACTTAGGTTTTCTTTGAACGGTCTTCTTTCTCCTACTCCTTCTGACATTACCTTCTTCAGGTGACTTTGGTGCCTCTTGGAAATAGTTTCTTATTAGGAAATTTTCCCAAGTGTACCCTATTCTTTTCAAATGAAACTCAACCAGTATCTTTACCAACCCATGATGGTACATGGTTGTGTCTTTGAATTCTATTTTTTTCTGTTCATTTGAAGCCATCCTTCTTAAACTGTTTAGCAGGAAGAAAGGAAGATTGATTTCTCCATTTTCTAGAAAGTTCATCAATAAACATATATGGTAGACATACATGCACTCGAATCTCCCGTCACAGATAATAAATTTCTGTAATATCAAAAGCATGCTTCTCCATTTACTTTTAAGTGATGAAATAGGAATTCCTTTTCTAAACACAGAGACATCCATACCTGGGTTCCTGAGGATTACTTTCCATGATTCAGTGTGGAATTCCTTGTTTTTGAACCATCTTTCACCATGTCTTGGAAGTTCTGTAGCCTTTGTTATGAAGGATTTTATTACTGCAAACTTAATGTCTCCAATTTCTACTTCTATACCATCAAATGATCTAGAAAAATATTTTGTGATCTCTTTGTGAAAACCATCAAATTTTTCAATGAAGTTGAGCCATCCAGCCTTCTGCAACATTTCCTTGAGTTGTGGGTATCCTTCCATATATTTCGCTCCTACTAGCTCTATCCTGACAATGAGTCCCATGGCTTCTGTTTCACAAAATTTATTCACCTTCAGAATTACTCTCCTGGTCTATGAAATGGATTGACTGTGAGTATGGTGAAAAAGAACTATGGGTTTGCGCAGAATAAATAGATGGTGAGGGTTTGGAGAGACGTGGACAAGTTGGTCACATCGTAGCCATGACCGTTAACAGATGGAGTTAAGGGACAGTTTAGGTACAGAGTATGGAGAGTGTAGCGAAGATTTGGTATGATTAAGTTATTATGGACCGTTTGGTACTGAGTATGGAAGATGTGGCAAAGATGTGGTATGATGAAGTGGCAGTCAAATCAAATGATGACTCGTTAAGAAGACATATGATTATCCATATTATACATGCCTTATGTTTTTAACTTGCTGTTTGAAATAAATTTTGCATTTTACCTTTAGAACTTAACCTTTCTGCTTGATAACTCTTTTGCTGTTGATCTGTAGGTCCCTTTTAGCATTTTTGGTCTCCAAAATTGGATTCTTCAATTTCCTGCATTCATGATTTATTTGTGAGCTATACAATTGTGCCAAAGCTGATAAGTAAGTTGTAGCTACAGAATCAAATTAGTTGTAGAATGGAATCAGCTGCAGAATGTGAAAAGAAGGAAAAGTGAAGTATGGCTATAGAATATGAGTGTAAAAATGAAATGGAAATGGGTTATGATAGTGAGATGGAATGAAATGAAACAAAAAGCTGGAAATAGGGTGAGATGGAGTAAAACTGTAAAAATAAAATGTAAATGATATATGACACTGAGATGAAATGGAACTGTAAAATAAAATGAAAACAAAATGAGATGGAATAAGACTATGAATTTGCAGAGTCTGAACTACAAATGAATGTACCTTTTTGTCACTACCTATTACAGAAAGGAAATGGAAAATATAGGATGTCAGAAATCTCTAATTTTCACCCTGTATTTTCTGTATAAGTATGCCAATCAATGATTGGTTTTCAAAATTATACAATTTATTATATATATATTAGGAAAAATAAAGGCTAAGTTAGTGGAGAAGAAGAATTCTTCCTCACTAGCTTCATTTCAGATATATATATATATATATATATATATATATATATATATATATATATATATATATCTATTAGGAAAAGAGAAGGCTAATTTAGTGGAGAAGAATTCTTCTTCTTCACTAGCTTCATTTCAGAGTTATTATGGAAAATATTAATTAACTCCTCTCTTGAAATTGGCATTTGATATATCTTCAACTGATAAACATTCAGAAGAAGAGGTATTTTTCTTTCATCTATTGTCCTTATCCTTACTGCTCCGTTATTAAAGACTTATTCAATCTCATATGGCCCAAGCCAATGAGTCTGAAACTTCCCTTGAAAATATTTGAATTTTGAATTGAACAAGGGTGCCCAATATCCTACTTGTAACTTCTTCTCCTTGATATATTTATCATGCCATTTAGCCCTTTTCTATTGGACTATACTGGTTCTTTGAACCGCATCTTGCCTGATTTCATCAAGCTCATTGAGTTGCTCCAATCTATGTTTTTGTGCCTCTGATAAATCCAATCCCAATTGGACTGCCATCTTGAAGGTTTTGATTTGAAACTCTATAGAGAACAAGACTTTTTTCCCATAAACAAGTTCATAGGGTGTATGTCCCGTCGTGTTCATCCATGTAGTTCTATAGGCCCATAAGGCTTCAGGAAGCCTTTCTGCCTAATCTCTTCTATGTAGATGCACAGTCTTAGTGAGAATTCCTTCAATCACCTTATTTGTAGATTCAACTTGACCATTTTCTTGTGGATGATAGGGGGTAGATTTCCTATGTTTGATCTTGTAATCTTCCATAAGACTCTTCACCATTTTATATGTAAATTGAGATCCCTGATTTGTCACAATTTCTCTTGGAACACCAAACTGAGTGAAGATGTCCTCAAAAACAAAATTAACTACAGATTTTTCATTAGCAAAAGGTAATGCTTTAGCCTCTACCCATTTAGTGACAAAATCAGTGCATACCAATATATACTTCTTTTGCTTAGATGGAGGATTAATTGGTCCAACAAAATTCAAGGCCCATTTTTCAAAAGGTTCAATGAGTACCTATATTTGTAGTGGCATTTCATTTGAAGAAGCAGGTTTTCCTACCCTTTGCCAGTTGTCACACCTCTTGACATATTCTTTCACATCTCTGAAGATGGATGGCCAATAATATCCTAAAGAAAGGATTTATAGGTTGTCCTCTTGTCAGCTAAGTGTCCACCACATGGTTCATCATGACATGCCTTAAGAATCTCAGGGATTTCATCTTCCCTAACACATCTTCTGATCATGAGATCTGGACCTATTTTATACAATTCATTAGTAATCCATGAGTATCTTGCACTTATTTGAATGATTTTTATTTTGTCTCTAGGAAACAAATGTGAAGGCAATTTCCTCATGACTAAGTAATTGGAAATATCTGCAAACCAAGGGGTTTGAGTAGTCACTACAAAAAGATATTCATCAGGAAACTTATCTTCAACCGAAGTGTCATCTTTGATATTTTGGATTCTAGACAAGAAATCAGCAATTGTGTTTTATTTTCCAGGTCTATCTAGCATAGTAATATTGAATTCTTGCAAGAGTAATAACCATCTTGTAACTCTACCATTAGTAACAAGTTTATTTATTAAGTATCTAATTGCAGAGAGGTCTGTATGAACAAAGGTTTCATAGCCTGTTATATAATGTCTGAACTTATTGATAGCATGATCAACGACCAAAAATTCCTTTTTAGTTATAGTATAATTTAACTCGATGGGAGTCAAATTATTACTTGTATAGTAGATGGCATAGGGAATCAAATATTTTTCTCTTAATACAGCTCCCAGAGCTGTATCTGAAGCATCTGTTGAAATGTGAAAAGGTAGTTTCCAATTTGGACCTCTCAAGATGGGTGCTTTAGAAATTTTTTCTCTTAAAGTCTCAAATGCTAACTGGCAATCAGGATTCCAATTGAATTCACAATCCTTGGTGAGTAATTTGAAGAGTGGTGATGCTATTTTAGTGAAATTTTCTATATATCTTCTATGGTATCCTATAAATCCTAGAAAACTTCTAACATCCTTTTAACAATTTGGAATTGATAATTTAGAGATGACTTCAACTTTAGATTTATCAACTTTAATTCCATATCCTGAAATGTGATGTCCTAAAACAATCCCTTCTGTAAACATCATAATTTTTTTTTCATGGCTTAGTGAAATGTTTTCTTCCTTATATCTTTTAAGAACCTTTTCCAAATTTTCTAAAGCTTCTTCAAATGTATTCCCATAGATTGTAAAGTCATCCATATATACCTCTACACAATCATGTATTAGATGAGAAAAAATTCCTAGTACTGCTCTTTGGAATGTTGCAGGTGCATTACATAATCTAAAAGGAAGTACTCAGTAGGCATAGGTTCCCCATGGACAAGTAAATGTGGTTTTATCTTGATCTTCAGGTGCCACCTGAATTTAATTATAACCACTAAAACCATCCAAGAATGAGAAATACTTCTTACCTGCTAATGTATCTAACACTTGATCTATAAATGGCAAAGGAAAATGATATTTAAGTGTAGATTTATTCAATTCTCGATAATAAATGCATATCCTCCATTTACCATTATTTTTAGGCATGATCACTAAAGGGGAAACCCATTGGCTATTTGAAATTGGGTAAATGAAGTTTACATTCAACAGTTTTTGCAGCTCTTCTTTCACAATTTCCCTAAGATTTGGATTCATCCTTCTTTGAGGTTGTCTGATAGGTTTACAATTTTCCTCAATGTAGATGTGATGTATACAAGTATTAGGACTAATTCCTTTCATGTCAGTATATTCCCATGCATATGCAACAGAATGTTGTTGTAATGTTTTGATTAGCTTTTCCCGTTGTAATTTCTCCAAGTTATTGTTTATGTTCAATGTTCTCCCTGGAAAGATTTCAATTGTAGAGCTACCAAATTCTTCCATAGAATAAAGAGACATCTGCCTAGATGACAAATATTCAATATTGGAATTTTCTTGGAATTGATCATGTTCATATTCTGGAGACGATTCAAAATTTTCCATTGTATTCAAGATTTGACTATCTTCACTAATGTTTGAAATAGTAAAGAGAGGCTGAATGTCATTTTCATCATCAATCCATTCTTTGTCATATATTTATGTGATTTTTCTTACTAGAGGATATAGAGTGAATTTCTTAGTTGAATTCCCATCAGAAATATACATGTCACTAGATCTACAGCTAATGAAAGCATCAGCTATGGCCAGCCAAGGTCTTCCTAATATAAGTGGATGTCCTCCTAGATTGTTCTTGGGGGTTGTTATAGACATATTTGGGCACTGTAACCCCAATCACATATGTCCATAAACCAAGGGTTTCTTAACCCCTAAAAGTGTTGTTTCATACCCTAAAGGAACAAGGTCAGTTGATTACATCATCTCCCAGAAGTTCTCCATGAAAAACTACTTAGAACTGGTCAAAACTGGACCATACAGATTGCTCCATGCATAGGGTGTGATGCATCTCACCTATTACACACGGGGGGTGCGATGCATACTAGAAATCCCTTTTGTAGGGTGCGATGAGTGAGAGCAGACAAATGGCAGAAGCAATTTGCTAGGTGGAAACCCAAAGAATCTTCTAGAAACTTCTCATATGACACTTGCCTCTCTGAATTCGCCCAGGGATGAGTAAGAGATCTGAAATCTCCAAGTGGAACCAAGAATTATCAGTGAAATGACACTAGTCAAAATCCCAGAAGCTGACTCACTCTCCTGTAAACATCTATATATGGATCCCTCATCCACGAGATCCAAAGGCTGGAATTTTGTAGTTTGCAAGGAAGTGTTGTTGGTTTCTCTTTGAAGACATTGTTGGGTGATCTTGCTTTGTATGAGGTGAAGAGGGCTTTCATGCTGGGAGGATGACGCTGGATCAGACAACTTGGTTGTAATCCTCTCTTCTACTACTTCTATCAATAAAGCTATTTGAGTTTTCTTCCATATGCTTGTATATCTCTGAATCTTGTATTTGTATATGCATTTATATGGTTAATGTACATCTGATCCTACATTGTTTATGGTTATAGATCTCTATGCTTTGATGGTATTTTGCTGCCTTGACTCTACAGGTGTTCTTTGAAGTGGGACAAGTGAGAAAGGAGTGGCGAAAGCTCTATCAAGGGAGAGAGGAAACGAGCAAGGAGACTAGCGAAAGACTGAGGTTGGTACTCTCTGCTTCTCTCTCATCTATCTCTCATAAAGGAAAACACAAGTGAATTTAATTTATTTGTTTCTAAGATAGCTACCCGTCTTAGTGGGACTAGCAACTCTGAATGGACGCTAGTTTTCCCTATAACAAAATGGAGACTCCACTGGGGAGCCAATAGTTTGTTTGTTTTGTTACTGTTGTTTTCTTTATAAACCATAGACGGAGCCTGAAGTTAAGCCAGCTAGCCTTTGAACTGCTTTTTCTATGCAATTGAAAAGTAGATGATGTTGCTTCAGTCAATCTCCAGGTTGGTTTATGAAAAAATCTAGCTTGCAAACATCCTAAGTGCCCTGGTGGTAGCTCAAATAACCTCATTAGATCAGCCCCTATACTTTGTGTTTACTGACAATCATTAGCTTAGCCTAAATCCCTGAACTTAGCTGCAAACTGTGAGTGAAAACCAAGCACAATCTCATCCCTGGACCATCGTACTATCTCTTCTAAGAAATCTGGATGCATCGCACCTCCCGTGTGTTGTAGGTGAGATGCATCCCTGTTTCCCTGTGTTATAGGTGCGATGATTGAATGAGACTGTTTCTGCCTCCAGATTTTGGTTTTTTCTTCATTGTCTTCAGCTTTATTCAGTAGTTTTGCTGTCTATGATCAATATATCTCTGTTGAAACCATCTTCCTTTGCATTATTTTCAGCCTCCATCAGAAGGAATTGTGAATTTTTTTAATGTATTTTTCATCATTTACAGTTCTCCTTTGCAAATAGTAGCTTAATCGAACCATCATCTTTTGATTTGAAAGTGTCGCAAGTGTCGTTTTCAGTCAAGAAAAAGAGTGTTACAAAGAATTCCTCTTTTAGATAGTCAATTACACTTTTGCCATTGTATTTGATTTGAATCATTAGTATTTCAAGTGTTTAAAGAAATTTTAAATTCGAATCGCAAAGTGTCGTCTTGGCTTTATTTTCGTTTTTTGAAAAGAAAATTGTTAGTACTATCGCTTTGAAAGAAGATAGTTCAGATCTATACTTTGTTTTCTTTTTGTCATTCTCACATTAAGGAAACTAAAAAACAATACATGCATGTGCATTTGCATTAAGACTGCATGCTGAAGTTGATTTAGGAAAAGTGCATCTAGTGTGTGCTCTCTGCTCTATGTTGAAAAAATTTCATTTCTCTTTCCTTAGTAGCTAGGATTTTCATTGCAAAAAGAAAGTAAACGACTGTTTATCATCTTAGATTTCATATTTAGGAATTGTATATCTACATCACGTGGTGAACCTTAAAGGAAAACTTCTTAAGAAAGATCAACTATAAAATAAACTTCAATGAATATAAAAACGCTTTGGAACCTAACACACAACATCTAGAAGTCTAGGCTAGAGATGTATTCTGACGTCGTAAAGCTTGGTAACTATCGGTTTCATCGTAGGTTGGGTGATTCCTCCTCTTTGAGACGACAAGTGCCAGTACAGACTTGTGCTCCCACGTACCATTGAGTATATATTGGGAGACCACAATAGGCTACATCCTTTATCCTTAGGAAGCCGTCTCTGCTGCCCTATCGATCACAATGCATTGAACACATCATTCGGGAAGATTTACTGCCGTACCATAAAAAGTATTCTGCAGTTTTGCGATTGGTTTGGTAATCCCTTTGTCTAGATTTCTAGAGTAGTCACTTTTGTTCCCTTTCAGACTCCTTAAAAGAGAAGGTCCATCTGAGCACTTGTCACTTCAGGCTCATTAAAAACTGAAGGTGACTAGAGTCGTCTTTAGCTTTTTCTCGACTCTTAAAAATTGAAAAAGTAAGTTGTGTCAAAGCGTCATAAAATTTATTTTAATTGGAATAACGTCACTGTTCCGTTGTTGGTCTTTAGGTTGAGAAATGGAGTCTACTAATCAAGGATTTCCCCTTGGGGGAAATCCTAGTCCCTTCTCCTCTTGGGGGGATGTTGGTGCTTCACACATGGCCACATTGTCCCTTCTAGGGCTCACAATTGGCCTCTCGGTATGGCTTTTCTCGACCTTTGTCATTCAAAACACCGCAATTCCTCAGCAATCCAATCAGCAACTAGATGAAGTTGCTCCCCAACCTTCTACTTCATTTGTTTCTCCCTCTCCTTCTTCCTCTTCGCTTGGTGAAGCTAGTAGTGCTAAAAACCAAGTAACTGAGAAGAAGAAGAAAGGGAAGGAGAAGAAGAAGAAGAATCCAACAGCAAAAGGGGGCAACTGTACATCATCTGGCAAAAATCCACACACTGCACCTTCAAAGCCTAAATCTCCATGTGTCATTTGCAAAGGAGACCACTATCATCGAGATTGTCCCTACATCCCACGGATCTTGAGGGACTGGTCTCCCCACTTGCACAATCCGGTGTCTTCAACTGCTGACGATCATGTTGAGAGCACACCATCAACTAGTGAAAATGAAGTCAATGGACAAAAAGGAAAATCTAAATTTCCTTGTAGACTGTGTGAAGGCGATCATGCCCTCCACCGTTGTCCCTTCCTAGACGAAGCTAAAAGAGTCTTGGATAATCGTCCTGCATCACCGTAGTGACTTCCTCCTGGATACAAGGAACTCTTGCCGAGTCCATCGCTAGTTGAAAATCCAACTGACACACCATTGTTGTCGGTCGAAACACCTATTGTTAAAGATAAACCCTCTAAGTCCACACCGGACCAAAGTCAACAGGTCGAAACGGCAGTCAACCCAATCTTGTCTTCAGAGGGCCCACCTTCAGATGATACTGTCACCAAAGAGAATGAGAACGACACTATTCAAATTCTCTTCGTAAACACAGACTCCGATGAACATGGGGGAAATCTACCCATTCCTTTACTACAGGAAGGAAGTTCGTCAGAGATTTATCCGACCATTTATTCGGTCCCACCTCCAAGCAATCTAGTTGTTTCCTTCGATTGGAATCTACTAGGCAGACCCCGCCTACCATCTAATGTACCATTCCGAATCATAGTACAAGCTTATAGAATGATCATGGTTGGTACTATCATAGATGAAGGGGCTTCTGTGAGTATCCTTTCCTCAACTACTTGGAAAGTGCTTGGTTCACCATTGCTTCTACCTGAGATTCAAAATCTGACAGGCTTCAACAAAGGAACCAGTCAACTGTTAGGGATCCTTCCAAATTTTCCTATAACTTTGAGAAGGAAAACCGTTCATCTAAATGTGATGGTAGTCCAAGGACCTCTAGATTACAATCTACTCCTTGGGCATGACTACATTTATAGCATGGGAGCTATCGTTTCCTCACTCTTCCGAGTGATGTGTTTTCCACATGAAGGCAGGGTGGTCCACATAGTTGATTAGCTTTCATTCCTTGGTTCAAATACAACTATTAGTAAAATGCCATCCCTAACTAGTCTTTTTACACAAGGAATGTCTAATCAATATCCAGCCCATCCACCTGATGATCACAAGTGATTCGGTGATTGTGACTGAAACCCAGGAGGCATGCGCCCTGGTCTGCTTCGACAGGAAAACCCCAGATATAAGGTAGGTTTCTGTGTAGGAATATGACTAGTCTGATACCCCTATCTGTTTAGGAAAATGGATTTGGACTGGAAAAAGATTCCCTCGTCAAAGGTTATGTGATTGGGATTGACAACAATCACCTTTGTCCATTTCGATGGACATCACCAAGGAAGTGTTTTGTCTGCGATGTGGATGGAACAATCTTGCTAATGCAAGAACTTCCATATGGTGACCTGGAAACTCTACTTTATACTTGGGGGCATGCAAACCTTTTTGCATGCAAGTGAAAAGCGACCATTTATTTTCTTAGTTTTTAGGCTCTTAACCCTTTAGACTCGTAGGTTGGTCATTCCTAGCTTGCATAACAAAAGTTTCCAGAGCAAAGTTGCGCATGGGGCAAGCTCCCTAAAAAATGAACCTACTGATGAGACATCCTTATTATACGACTGGCACAAGCAGTTTTATGCAAAGTTCAAGCTCGTTAAAAAATAAACCTCGCCACCAACAGTTTTACACAAAGTTCAAGCTCATTAAAAAATAAACCTCGCCATGAGTAGTTTTACGCGAAGTTCAAGCTTGTTAAAAAATAAACCTAGCGATGAGAAAATGTTCCCAGAGAGTTTAAGATCATTAAAAAATGAACCCCACCTTCAGTAAATAATCTTTGTGATCGCATAATTATCAACTTTTGAACCTTGGTCGTGTTCTTACCATCACCTCCACTCTTTTTTAGCCGATCATATGCCTGCATTTGATTTTTTACCCCTTTTGAGGAACAACTGCGACGAGTGATTCTATTAGCCACCTTCTTTACAATACCATGATTGAAAAAGTTCCAAACCTTACCTGGAACTAGCTGCTACCCAAAAACATCACTCGTTCCTAAAAAAACGAGTCTCCTTTAATCTCTTTTCATCTGACTCGTAAAACATGAAAAGATTGTTGAGCAATTGGCCTCTCTAGCTCGTTAAAGCGATGGGAAGTGCCATACCTCCTCTAGATTTTAATCTTTTTGGACCCGAGGGATTATTACACAAAAAGATTGAGCGCTTGTCTTGTTCGGCTCATTAAAACTATCGAAAAGTCATCCCTTCCGTATTATTTTACACTTTTTCAGACTTAAGGGATTACATTATGAAAAAGGACCACTGGAGTTGCCTTTCCATCTCTTTTTAGACTCTCTAAAATTGAAAAGGACTGAGTTATCTTTGTCATTAAACTCATTAAAACAATAGCGACAAACTTGTTTGTGCAGACAAGAGTGAGTTTCACTGTCGCTAGGCTCGTTAAAACATAGCAACAGGTTTGCCCTAAGGGAAAATTATAAAACAAGCATATGTTATCCTCCTCAAGCTTGACAAAAATAAAGAGGTACTGGTCAGTAATGACTGGGTAAAAAAGGAAGAAAACTTGAATAGCTTCATTGGTAGCAGGTCTCCCTTGAACATGACACTTTCACTCCGTCACCATGATTGAGTCGGGTTGGGTTATTCCGTTCACCAGTCATATCATCATTGGTTCACCGTACCATCCACCTTGGGGTTAATGCTACCAATCCATTTCAGTGTCGCCGATATGTTCAAGAGAAGTCACTCAGAGAATTCACCAACCTAGCTAACCCCTCATCTGCTGCAACACCTTCACTTTTCATTTTTCATGACCGCCACCCTAAACCTTATATCATCAGATCATTTTCACCTCCACAAAATCATTTGCTCCGTTCCGTGTCGTAGATGTGGGATTCATTAAGGCCCTCCTACGATGGGTCACTTCTTGTCGACATTAGCTCATTATCCAAGAAGTTGACTTAGGGACAACCCTTTCAGTACTTTGAAGCTTGCATGCCTCAATGGCAAGTTTCTCACTTCCAACAACAGGTTTACATCAATGGCCTTCGACCGAAATATTTTACGTGGTGTTTGACATCAGCTCATGTATTCACACCACGTGAATTGTACTGCAGTACCTTGAGGGTCATCATCATTATCGGTGATTCCTCTCGCACCTGTTAACAACTTTCATCATTGGCTGGTCATCAAGCGATGTCTTTCCATGTTCGACATCAGAACATCTTTTCACATGGATCAACTTGTACTTAGGGAAAAGATTGAATGAGTTTGAAAACATCGGATCTAGTTTCATCCATCTGGGCTGTGATATATTCAGGAAAATAAAGACGTCAAATGTACATCACAGCTGCACAGATAATCATCCAAACTAAAGGATGATGGCTCTACCAGAATCATCAGTCTGCCACACAAACGATTTTCTGTCTTATGTACATGAATATGAATTTATAAAGATGAGCATGGGAATGCCCACCTCAGCTAGATCATGAAAATATTGTGAAAATAATGTATTGTTTTGTATCTTATTATAGGTCACCTTCCAGTTTGAAAAACCTCGGATCCTCATTATAATGCATTTCACCTGACATCAAAAGATTTACAACCTCATGCTTTAGGGGGCAACTGTTATAGACATATTTGGGCGCTGCAACCCCAATCACATATGTGCATAAACCAAGGGCTTCTTAACCCCTAAAATTTTTGTTTCATACCCTAAAGGAACAAGGTCATCTGATTACATCATCTCCCAAAAGTTCTCCATGAAAAACTACTTAGAACTGGTCAAAACTGGACCATACAGACTGCTCCATGCATAGGGTGAAATGCATCTCACCTATTACACACGGGGAGTGCGATGCTTACTAGAAAGCCCTTCTATAGGGTCCGATAAGCAAGAGAAGACAAATGGCAGAAGCAGTTTGCTAGGTGGAAACCTAGAGAATCTTCTAGAAACTGCTCTTATGACACTTGCCTCTCTGAATTCGCCCAGGGATGAGTAAGAGATCTGAAATCTCCAAGTGGAACCAAGAACTATCAGTGAAATGACACTAATCAAAATCCTAGAAGTTGACTCACTCTCCTGTAAACATCTATATATGGATCCCTCATCCAAGAGATCCAAAGGCTGGAATTTTGTAATTTGCAAGGAAGTGTTGTTGGTTTCTCTTTGAAGACATTGTTGGGTGATCTTGCTTTGTATGAGGTGAAGAGGGCTTTCATGCTGGGAGGATGACACTGGGTTAGACAGCTTGGTTGTAATCCTCTCTTCTACTACTTCTATCAATAAAGCTATTTGAGTTTTCTTTCGTATGCTTGTATATCTCCGAATCTTGTATTTGTATATGCATTTATATGGTTAATGTACATCTGATCCTACATTGTTTATGGTTATAGATCTCTATGCTTTGATGGTATTTTTCTTCCTTGACTCTACAGGTGTTCTTTGAAGCGGGACAAGTGAGAAAGGAGTGGCAAAAGCTCTATCAAGGGAGAGATGAAACGAGCAAGGAGACTAGCGAAAGACTGAGGTTGGTACTCTCTGCTTCTCTCTCATCTATCTCTCATAAAGGAAAACACGAGTGACTTTAATTTGTTTGTTTCTAAGATAGCTACCCGTCTTAGTGGGACTAGTAGCTCTAAATGGACATTATTTTTCCCGACAACAAGGGTTAAGATCATAAAATCAATAGGGTATTCCCAAGAATCTAAGGACACTTAAATATATTGTAACACACCATCTGGTTTGATTACAGGTCTATCTGCTAATTGTAGTAATGTAGGTTTGTAAAGAAGATTAGGAAGATTGAGCTGTTCCATGGTTTGTTTGCTCACGATGTTTATAGCCGCTCCTAAATCAATCAATGTATTCGGAATTTCAACTCCATTGATATGTGTTTTCACAATTAGACTTCCTGGATCTACATATTTTTGTATGGAAATTCTTCCCATCATTATGTCTGCTATTTTTCCTACCAGGTGAATTCTTTTTGTTTCTTTTGTTTTTCTTCCTGGTTTCTTTATGCTCAACTCTTTTATTGTTTTAGCTAGAATTGGAATCTCCTTAATGGCTTGTAACAAAGGGATTTTGGTATAGACATTTTTCAATTCATCTAGAAAATCATAATTAGGCAACATAATCTACTTTTCTACCCCTATATCAACTTGTAATCTTTTAGGAAAAGGAGGTACATAAGTAGATACTAGTTGCTCAATGATAGGAGTTGAATTCATTGGTTCTTTATGTTTTTCATTTTCAGTATTTTGGTTTTGGATAGATGTTCTTTCAAAACTTTTATAGGGATGTAGAGAATCTTCGTTAGAATTGTCTTGTTCCTGAATAAATACAGAAGTCTTTTCCTTTTATAATATCCTACAAGATCTTAGTTGAACATCATTGAGATCTAGAGGAGTGATCATATAAGTTGGAATTTGTTGTCCTTCCACCATGTAAGTATTCTGAGGATTTTTATTGTTGGGGTTTGGTAATGGTTGGGCAGGTAGCTGATTTGGTTTCTGCTGAAATGGTAGTAAGAATTTCGGATTTTGGTTTTGAAGTTGAGGTTGCTGGTTTTGTTATGGGAATGGTAGTGAACGTTGAGGATTATGATTTTGAAGTTGTGGCTATTGATTTTGTTGTAGAATTTGTGGGGGAGGATAATTTTGATATGATGGAGGATATTGATAATATTGAGAAAATCTTCCATAAGGATTTTGTATTCCTTGAGCCCAAGGTTGAGATTGAGATTGAGATTGCGGCCAAGGTTGCTGCCAAGAATTCAAATTTGGTGGGGTCTGAAGATACATTTGATTGTTAGATCCCTGAATTTTTGGCCCCTACCAAGGTATTCTAGAGACAAAGCAAATAGGTTCTGCTGAATTTGGAATTGTTTCTTCTTGAAAAATAACCTTAAGACATGGAATTGAAGGACAACCCTTGGTCTCATGGTTTTCTGAACAAATCACACAAGTCTCTATGATTTTTGCATCCAAAGGGCATTCTCTTAAAGCGTGTTTTTTCTGCATTTGGGACAGAAAATAGCTAAAGCATCAGCCTCGGTTTTCTGCTTGTTTTGTAACTTAAGGGTGTCTATTTGCTCACTAAGGCTCCCTAGAATACCTATTTTGAATTGATCAAGCATATTCCCAATTTCTGCCCTACTCACTGATCCAGTTGAAGATTTATTCAGTCTAACAAGAGAAGGATCTCTTCGACCTTACCCAGTTTTGGATTTTCCTCCTGAGAGATGAACACATAATTCTCCTATGTCACTCAGTGGGAGTTGAGAGATATCTCCCTTCCCCATCATGTTAAGGATATCTATCCCCTCATCTCTAATGGATTTTAATAGAAGAGCTGTTAAGGTATCTTCATCTAAGTTATACTTCTTTGCTCTTTTCAAGTTATAGTTGAATCTCTCAATTAAATCCTTTAAATTTTCATCCTCTCTTTGCATCATTTTCAAAACTTCATCCTTGTGTTTGGTAGGCATGCAATAATCCAAATACCTATCCAAAAACACTTTCTTCAAGTCATTCCATGTTCTAATGGACTGAGTGACCAACCCCATGAACCACTTCAAAGAAACTCCTTTCAACATTGAAGGAAACAACTTAAGTTTTTGAGAGTCTTCTAAATAATCATAGGTTCTGTGCAAGACTTCAAATTCAAATAAAAATGTTTCAAGATCTTCACTTTTTAACACATGGAAATTTGGGAGGATTGAAGGTGAGATATTTTTCATTGTGGCATTTGTTTCTTCACCAACTATAGGGAATCCAAAAGAATTATCAATTTCCCTATTTCCTATACCTCCTCCATTATTTCCTCTGACTTCTCCATTATTTCTTCTACCTCTTCCTCTACCTCCTCCTCCAAACAGTGTGAATTCTCCATCCTCTCCTTCTTCTGCCATTATAGTTTCTTCAGAGTCAGTATAAGATTCAACCTACAAGGTTAATTTCTCTTCCTCTAGTTCCTCTGTTAATGGTATGTGGGAGAGAGGTTCTACTTCTTCTTTGTCACTAGGTATTCTCAATTCTTCAACTAAAATATGCTCCCTTGTGGAGGTGAAAAAGGCTACTCCTTCTGTTGGAGATCGAAGATTTTCCTCCTCCAGGATTGCCTCAGTAGATGAAGTAGGAAATCCTCTTGATTGAATTTATGACCTTAGAACTTCAGGAGTTCTATGGTTAGGAGTATGAGCTTGAGATGGAGGTGTATCTCTTCTTAGTCTTGGTGGAGTCGGTGTTGTAGGAATGGAACTCCTGCCTCTAGCTATAAATCTAACCCTAGAGTCTCTTTCTCTACGAATATCATTTTTTTTTAATGTAAGAGATAAGGTTACCTAATTTACACTTCCCTGGAAATGGCACCAAAATGTTTAGTCAATTTAGTGTCCTAAATTGCTTGCATAAATTATCAACTGAGGTTTGTAAGCTGATGAAGTGTAGTGCACTATATGTGCTTAGTTAACCCTTCTTACTTCGTTGTTTTGTATTTTTATATTGTTTTGGGGGTTTTTGTTCTTTGATTCCTAATAATGTACAATCTGAACTGTGAGAAACTTAAGTGAATATAAACTTCCTAAAGGTGAACCAAGAGCTGAAGCTAGTCAAAATCTAATTTAAAGAAAGGAAAAATAGAGCATCTATCCTATCTCGTCATCAATCCTAAGTCATGAATCTATTTCTTAGAATTAGGGGTGAAGTTGTAATGCATGTTGAAATAAATACAGAGAATGAAATCAACTGAAGTACTTCTAGTTACTCTAACCTTCAATTTTGAAAGATAACCTTCTTGAGATGGGATACAAGCAACTTTCTGTACTTTATGATCTAGAGAACTAAATGAAACATGCAGAAGGTAACTGATTGATTTCAACCATTGTGTGAAGTGAATGTTTAACCATTTAGTTTAGGATGAGTATCAACTTGAAATGGTGTTCAAAAACATTCATTAACGCAGTGGATTGACAAATTTGTCCTAGAAAATAAATAAATAAACAGTGAGTAAGCTAGACAAAAATGCATTCTCATTACTTCAACCTTCCTCTGTTTAGAAACAAAATCCTTTCATTTCATGAAATGTGTTGGAAGAACAAGACTACACAATTTAGTTTTAACATTATGATATTGATCAAAACTAAAATAAATCAACATAAGTTAGAAATACTGCTAAAAGCAAATAATGAAATTAAAGCTAAAAAGAAAACGAATGGAAAGAAAACTTCCTTCAGTGCAGGGGCCCTCTACAACTGACTGGGTTGAGCTACTAACTAATTAAAAATTCTCTCTTAAACGATCATTGGTCAACACACGATTTATATTATAGAAAAGAACGAAGTCCAAAATACAGAGCTGAAAGTCTAAACTTAATACATAAAATTCTTCGAACCCCCCTTGGTTTTGTACAACTAGTATTTAAAAGGAAATAATCATAACTGTCTTTGAGGAAAACTAGCTACATGTGGCTCATACGTATTACAATAGAACTGTGTAAACGTCTAATCAGCTACATGTGTCTTAAATTCGAGTGAGATGTTTGTAATAGAACTGTTAACATAGGTGGCTGATTTGATTTAATGCTTGCAACAAAACTGTTAGATTTAATGATTAACCACGAAAGAGCAGACGAAGAGTCCTATTGCTTCCAGGTGTCATATGTTTGACTCCACCTTTGACTACGATCTTGAGCTTGCTTTCTTGTCGATCTGGGCTGAGTGAATAGGATAGAATCCATGTGGAGACGATTCTGGAGATGCCCATGTGGCCATGTTATAGAAATATTTGGGCACATCAACCCCAAACTTATATGTCATTGTATTATGGCTCATCAACTGCTAAAAGAGTTGTTTCATACCCTAAAGGAACATAATCATTTGAATACATCATTCCCCCAAAAGTTCCATCTGAGAAACCATCCAAAAATTGCCTAAATTAAACCATACTAATTGCTCCACTAGCAAAATGCGATGCATACATAAATGATACACTGCCAAGGTGTGATGCATACTATTTAGGCTTTCTATAGGGTGCGATGGGCGAGGATGGACAAATTTCGGAGACAATTTGCTAGGTGGTTGCTCATGGAATCTTCTAGAAACTTCTCCTGTGCCACTTGCCTCTCTGAATTCACCCAAGGATGAATAAGGGATCTAAGAAATCTCCAATCCCTTCTCTTGTGGAACCAATTGTAACAAGTGCAATGACACTAATCAAACCCCATGGATGAGTCACACCCTTGCACGCATCTATAAATGGATCCCTTATCCAAGAGATCTAAAGGCTGGAATATTGTTAATTGCAAGGAAGTGCTGATAGTTTGTAATTGAGGAAAGAGCATTGTACTGTTGGTGTGATCTTGCTATTTCATGAGGTAGAGAAGGATTGAAGTTGGGAGGATGATGCTGGATCAGACAACTGGGTTGTAATTCTCCCTTCTATTAATAAAGTTCTTTAATTTTTCTTCCATATGATTGTGCAATTGTGAATGTTATCATTTGTTCATTATATATCTGATTCTATAATGTTTATGTTGTAATAGATCATGATGCTTTGACGGTTCTTTGTTGCTGTACTTGTGCAGGTACTCTCCAAGCGTGTTAAGTACGGGGAGGAGTTACAGGATCTGCCAAAGGAGAGAGAGAGAAAGCAAGGGATTAAGCGGAAGTTCCAGATTGGTCCCATTATATTTCTCTTATCTATTACACATAGAAGAAATCATTGAATTGCTTTAAACTGTTGTTTCTAGGGTAGCTGCCAAACCTAGAGGGCTAGCATTCTTTAGGAATACTAGTTTTCCTAGAAACAGGTTGGATTCTGCATTTGAGACCTGGAACTTGACAAAACATGGAAGTAGCTACGGAATACACGGTTCGCTGCAGAATAGGTTGCGTTCTGTAGCTAATTTGCAAAAATTTATTCAAATAGCAGAAACATAAAAATATAACATGTCAATCATTTAATGCCTTCCTTAAGACAAAAATTATCATTTATCATTGATTGGGATCTGTAATCTTATGGAAAAGCAAGGGAAAGGAGTGAGAAAAGATGTCAAGGAGAGGGTAATTACAAGGTTCAACAGGGCCTATACTTGGCCGCATTCCCCAGTGAGTTCCTTCACACACTGCAAGCAGGTGTGATCACAAAAGTTAAGGCTTGAGAGAAACCCGTGCTGAGCATGATCAACGAATACAAGGTAAACAACAAACAAATGTTCATGGAGAAAACAACAATGCTGTAAGCTTGGAAGAAAGTTCAGGTGAAAAACGAAAAAACTGTAGCCATGGTGACCGAGGCATGCAGAACAGTCCCTGAATTGCATATCCCGGAGGAAACGCTGGTGGACGCCAAGATCAGGAAGTTGGCACGCAAATATGGAAGTGGCCAAGGTTCAGTTTGAACTGAACCTAAAGATAACAAAGCTTGAGTTGAAGTAACAAGATTCAACTCCACTAGAGGTTAGAGAAAAACGCGAAGTAGTTGTAAAGAATGGAGTCACAACAGTAGACGCCGCTATGGCAGATTGCACCATTCTCTTTGAGCAATCAATGGAGGTAGTCACAACACTCGAGGAAGATCCTAACCTGCATAGGTTGAACATGGAAGCCCGTGAATTGCAGCAGCGATATGATGAAGCAAGAGCGACAATGCACACTGAACACATATTTCATTAAATTTTGAATTAAATAGTGGATCTGGAATTTCAAAATAACTAAAAAACTCAATTGCAATGATGTCCTTGTAATAAAAATATTCCAATTATAATGAAATATGTGTTACTGTCACTATATCACAATGACTAGCCAAGATGCATGAGGCAAAACAATTGCTTGAACAGGTGGAGGCAACGCAAAGGAAAGAGGCGGTCCTCAAGGCCAGATTTGGGCCTTAGCTAGATGAAGCCTATGTTGTATCTACCACTAGTGAGGAGAAGCTGACAAGGCTATAGAGAACACAACAGAAGATCAAGGAAGATAGTGCAGGACCAGCAAAAGAGCAGCTGGTGGAGTAGAAAAAACAGGAAGCCACGCAGAGCGTGACTGAGGTAGCAATAGCACAAGTGGAGCTGGGATATCTCTGCAGTAAGATATCTATGCCAAAAAAGTGAATCAAGGGTGAGTCATGATATTTGTGTTGGGGGCCTTTTGGGACAGGGTCCCCTAGGGTCAATTTTGGGGCAAAAGACCAAGTTTTGGGGAAAAAAGCCCAAGTTTTGTTGTAAGAATGTAAAGTCTCCATAAGTTGTGGTTGCCGAGTGCGTAGATAGTAAAGTGTCATAAAGGGTTTTACCCTTATTTTTTGTAAGTTGTGTCAGCTTTAGTAGATCTACCCATGGTCCGCGGACCATGGGATTATATAAAAAAGGAGAGTCTTAGAGAGTCTAAGGCAAGGTAGATATCAATGAAGACGAATGTAATGGGTTAGTAGAGGAAAGAGTGAAGAAGTCTTAGAATAGAAGAGAGGCTCTACAGCTGTGTGCGCAGAGGCCTAGAGTAGAGTCTACAACTGACCGCATAGACCCTTGCAACTGAGTGCACAAGGAAGTCTTGAGTCTGTAAGCTGAACTGAAGTATTAATAAAGAGATTATTCCAGCAATTCCTATGTTTTGGCTATTTATTTCTGTTATGAATGAATTTTCTATTATGTTATGATGAATGATGGGTTTATGAATTAATACTATATTTATGTGTGATGTTACATGATTTATATTGTCATATGAATGCAAGTAATAATAACAATTTATGTGAAGAATATCTCGTTGAATGTTAAAGTTACTGAACACTTAAACCGATCTAGGTAAATACAGAGATAGGAGTAATCTCAGAGGCACGAAAGTGGTTGATTCACCTATTTAGGGTCGGCGAAAGATAGTTGTAGACCTTCATGAAGGTCTAGAGGTCGGTTAATGAAAGTTATATCGATAAGCTTTAAGGTTTATAGATCTGCGCGAAGGTAGGTTTAGGGCATAAAACGACATCACACTCATCTCTGGGTGCAGAAACTTGGTTCCAGCATCCCCGCATACTAGTTCGGGTGAGACTTCAATTCACGCTCCATGGATTGATGCCAAAAGAGCCAGTAGTGTAGGGATTTGTTTGGAAAACTTAACTCTAAGCCTGGGTCAGGACCCACTAAGCCAACAACAACTGACTGTTGTACACAAATACTATGGATGAAGTAAGCTTTTAAAGGATGTCAACATAGAAACTAAAAAACCAATCACCATCTGCTATGAAAACACAAGTGCTATAAGTCTTAGTAAAAATCCATTGATGCAGTCAAGGACCAAACATATACCAATCAAGTATCATTTTCTCCATGAACATGTGGCTGAAAAAAACATCAAGTTGGAATATATGAATACTACGGAACATATTGTAGATATTTTCACCAAACCTCTTCCTCGAGAAGCATTTGAACATCTTCGTCAAAGGGGGAGAAGTTTAACAAGGGGAGTCTCTATGCACTCCTTTGCCATTGATGTCAAAGGGGGAGAGAAGAAGAATATTGCCATCAATGACAAAGGGGTATATTGCTGATCTATATTGTCTTTAATGTCAATATGGAAATATTTTGCGATACTAAATGATGATGTGAAGCCATTGGAAATCAATAACAAGAGCTATCAAAGCAAGAGAAGCCATAGGAAAACCAAACCAAGTGTAAGAGTTGAAGAAAACAACAGAGGAGTATTAAAATGGAGGAGCACTACTAATTCTGTTACAATTCACCTTTATTGAATTATCGCATATGCCAAAGAGAAAAATCCAAAAGGAAAGAACAGTGAATGTAGCGGAGAAATTAACAATGCATCGGAGTTAATATATCTGTGGCTTTATTGATGGTTCTTTTATATGCCACTACTGAAAACCGCCAATGCGATATGTATTACAGACTCGATGGTTCCATCACACGCCCTATTGTGATATTGCATTCACTGTATCAGAACCTTCACAAGCTATGAAGGTATATTACATTCAAAAATTCCGATTGCAATATCATTGTGGACCCACCACACCATTATAATATGCTTTAATGAAATATTGTATCCGCCTATCAGAAGTTATGTATTGCAAAATCTTAAAGGAATGTCACACTAAAACAACGATTATGATATTATATGTGGACTTGAACAATTTATAGTAACAACCCTAATATAATATCACATCCATTTCATATCGAAAGTCATAAAGGGATGTTACATTCGACAACTCCGATTGCGATAAGGTTGCAGATCCAATAGAGTTATAAAAAATAGTTTAATGTCACATCACATCCGCTTTGTTGATAGTAGGGTATTAGCAATGTTATATTGGTAAATTGAATGTTGCGATTGTGGGAGTTTTGAAAGTTGCGATTGCGATTAAAGGTGATGACATGGATGTGGGACCTCATGTGGGTACAAACTTCTCCTATGAAATTTCTGAAAGTAAACAAGTTTATGATATATTTTGTAATGTGCAATAAGTCGGCTTCTCCCTCCAAATGAACGTGTCCTTTGGGTATTGGTGAAACCCATATAAACACAAGCTAAACGCCTCACCTCAAGCATTGATCTAAAGGATTAATCATAGAGAAGGTGAGATAGTTCACAACTCATGAACTTGAAGAAATAACAGGAAGCCGAAGGTCCAGCAAGAAGGAAGGAAGTCGAAGGTCCAACAGGAAGGAAGGAAGTCAAATGTCCAACGGGAAGGAAGGAAGCCAAAATTCGAAGGAAGCCAAAGACTGAGCAGGAAAACAAAATATTTTGACTGGGTTAATCTTGAAAGGCTCAGACCTGAAATAAATCTATAGTGCATACCACGACTTGTTACAAAGACTACAAGGACAGGGCTTAGTGAAGAATACCTTAGGAGCAGTGTAATACAATCAAACATTTATTGACAAAGTAAAAATATAGGGTCGAAGCCCTTGGGGTTGGTGCCTCAGAATTGAAAGGATTTGTGTCCTTGGAGTTGGTGCCCCTAAATTCAAGGTTGGTGCCTTGATAAGATAGGGTCGAAGCCCTAGAGGTTCGAGCCTCATCAAAGTCCAAGTTGGTGCTTGGAAAATTTCATCAGATATTGTATTCAATTATTTTCTATATATAATAAAACCATTTCTTTGTTTAAAATTTGTAAAGAATCTAAACTCGTAATAATAACAATTGAAAAGAAATACTAATTCACCCCCCTCTTAGTATTTCCAGCAATATAATAAAGTGTTGAAACATACCTTAAAACAAATTCACAAATTCTGGAAAGCAAATTGTTTTCCAAGAGTATAGTTAAAATTTCAAGCATAACCATTAGTAGTCCTTCTTCATTATATTCATGCTTAAATGCGACTAAGATAAATTAAGGAACTCTAAAACCTAAACCCTAAACCCTAAACAACATAAATTAAGGAACTCATGATAGAAAACATGAAACTTAACTGAAATAAGAGGTCTCAGACAAAATCCATAAGAGTGATATCAACTCCATGATGCACTGGAAAGTAAGATGTAATCGGTATAATTATCATTTATTTAACTAGTATCCCGCATTTACTAGACTAATCATAAGCAATGCGAGCTAATGAGTGTTCTAAATAGGTAAGCATTATGACATAGATAAGTAACACACTATTTAGCCTAGATAGCCTTTTCTAGGTTTATTAGTTTTTTTGTGCTAGTAATACATATCAAGGTATTAATCAAACATGGTTACAAAGTATTGCTAATGATATAACTCACATTAGAAGAGAAAGATTACTATTATGGTCTAACATTAAAAATCAAATCTTTAATAAGACAACAATACCCAGATTCTCAGACCCACATGCTCTAACAAACATTGAGACAATACTATTATGTAATCTCAATTTCATTTAGCACAACTTTACATCCATCCTTTTTCCAAAAGGAATACATGTTGTCCCTATAGTTGGGGACTTTTCCAATATTTCTGTGACGAACACTTTTGAGAATAACTCCTTAAGAGAACATACACAATAAATAAAATTCCGCTTTTACTTGCATGTCAAAACCAGAACCCTGTAAAAGACAAATCTATTTTTGCAAGTCCTTTTGTTGGGTTAGGGTCCCTAGGGTTAGTTTTGGGGTTAGTTAACCTAATTTTGTAAAAGTTTTTGTAAATAATGTAAAGTCTCCATGAAATGTAGATGCGGAGCGCACAACTAGATAAGATTCAAAGGGGTTTTAGCCCCTTGTTTTGGGTCGATTTTAAGATTCTCCCATGGTCCTTAGACCATGGTATTTTACGGAAGAAAGCTATAAATAGTTGAGTCATAGTGAGTCTTAGAGATAAATTGGAATGGATAATTGTGAAATTTGAATAAGTTTTGTTGTTTTGGGCGAGTGCTAAGGTAGGAAGGCTTTGCTTCCTGTACTTAGTCAAGAAGGGGAAGGCTCCTATAGCTGAGTGCGTAGGAGGCCTTGGTAAGTCCGTAGCTGAGTGTGCAAACCCCTACAGCTGAGTGCGAAGGGCGGAGGAGTATGTAATTTGAATGCTAGAATTGAATAAATACTGATTTTGAAGAGTCATCATGCAATTAATTATTCCTGTCAAATTTTCTTATGTTATATTCTGTCTCTCAATAATAATTTTTCATGAAATAATGTATGAATGCTGCGCAAAACTGCTGAATCTATCTTATTTATGCATGTTCTAAGTAATTATATGTGTTCTCGAAGTTAAGGATTATTTCTGTTATGATTTCTAATGAGTTGGATAGATCTATGCGAAGGAGAATCTAGGGTTTTTTATTGATGTGAAAAAGTAGATAACCTACCTATTGAAGGTCCGCAAAGACCAATCGTAGACCTTCGTGAAGGTCTAGAAGCCATTCTACCTGAGTTACAGTAACGATCATGGGAAGGGTATAGATCCGTGCGAGGGCAGATCTGAACTGTCAGAGCTTAAGAACCACTTATCACATGTCTCTGGATGCATAAACCTAGTTCTATGACCCCCCAATACTGCTTCGGGTGAGACTGTAGCCTACGTTATGCAGGTTTTTTTCGAAAGGGCCAACAGTTAGGGTTTTGTTGGTTTGCAAGAACAACTCTGAACCTGGGTTAGGCCCCCTTAAGCTAACAAATGGTTCCGTTTCCGGGACTGGGATCTATCTGAGAGATGTGTGATAAATGGTTTCTTACGAAGAAAGTGCTTGATAAGTGGATTGATCGAAAATCACACGCGTTCGTGGCTCAGGAAAACAAGAGCCCTAAATTATCCAAAGAGCAGTGGTTGCAGAGATTTCTGTACACGGACGAGACCAATGTGTTCTTCACTTTCTTCCCTGAAGAACTATACAAGTGGTTGTCTAAATTAGCTGATAGTCAAGGGACATGGAGGCTCAAAGGCTATATAGTCTGGAATCCTGAACTGGTTCGACGTTTGGAAGCATCAGAAAGCAATATTTCTTAGGCTGTGGACCATTAGATTGATCGCACCTTGGGAAGTTTTGTGACTTATTTTGTGATCGATAAGAATACCAACTATAGCGAAGCAGAGAAAAGGATCTTTTAAGGACCACGAGGGAAGTATTTGAAATCATTGAACACCTGGACTAAAATGCCGTTATGCGAAAAGAGGGTTATGCAGTTACCTTGATGTTTGGGGCTATGCGAAGCACGGTATTCATAAGAAGAAATAGATGATCTAGCCCAAAATATAGTCTGCTCATTGAACCCTCTTCAAGTGACGACAAAGGGACAATATTGACTACACCGTGAATTTTATTTCAGTTAATTACACAAGGTATTTTGAGGATACCTCATCTGTCCATGCCACCTCCACCTCCACTTCCACCTCATACACCTATGCCTTCATCCCATCCACCTCCACCTATACCATTCAACATGGTGAATGCGATGAAGATAGCAATGTTTAAAGGAACATGGAATGAAGATCCATAACAATTTTGGTTTGTTGCAGGAGCTGTTTGGAGAACATAGTAGATTACGGATGATAATATTAAGAAAGCGGAGTTGGTTACAACCTTACAGGATTGAGCCCTAATATGGTATATAAAGTATTGCACTAATAACCCCAACGCGACGTTGGAAGATACCCAACTAGCTTTGAACAAGGAGTTTATTAAGCCTAAGTCGGAGGCGCAATATGTAATTGAATTTTAAGGAAATATGAAAGAAGGTCAATGAGACACCTTGGGACTTTGATTAGAGGTTGAAGTGCTTGATTAGGCAAGCTAATATGTTAATCTCAGATTCCCAACATCGCGACTATTTTATAGCATCACTCTTGCCACATTAAAGAATACCTTTATCACAATAGAAGATAGCCACACAAGTGGAAGCCTTGGAGATCGCGATGAGGCTGGAGTGCAACATATTCATTCACAATTGGAAAGCCTACACTTGGAGTTGTAGAGCTTGAAGAAAGGGAAGGAAGCTCAACTAGAGGTGCACGCCGAGATCTGGTGTCTGAAGTGTAAGAGCCGTGGACATGATAAGGACCATTTCTCGTTCTTTAAGAATTATATTATAGGGGGAGGGTCTGTGCCCCTGAAACCAGAGAATAATGTGCGGAAAAGCGCGGGAGATATGCTGTGGTGCACTATTTGTCAGGTTATAGGACAACATGCTATTGATTACTACCATCTATTGTAGAAGTTTGTACAGACCCCTCAACAATTATTTTTCAATTTTTTGTAAGTCTGTAGGACACGATGAACGCCATTGTAGGAGTTATGAGCTGATTATGGATCAAACCCCTACCTACATAATGAAAACAAAGAACTGGCCTCAGGATCAAGGCACAGGAGTAGTGCATGGAGTATTCCAAGGTTGAGGATGAGGAAGAGGTGCTAGACCAGGTTGAGGGCGTGTGTAGGTAATCTGTTGTAACTGTGGTGAAGCAGGGTACTTTGTGCGCGATTGTACAAAGACCACACATCCCTCATGTCAGTATTGCCGGTAGTTTGACCATGTCATAGAGGAATGTCCGGTCCTGATGGAAAAGATGTAGGAGAAGAAGGCGCAGCCCCAATAGCCTACGCAGAACATCAAGATGATGAGGGAGGAGCCTCGAGAAGAAGATCATAGTATAAATATTGTATTAAGAAGTGGTATGTTAACTGGTGCATATAAAGGTAAGCAACTTGAGGAGGATGGATGGGTGCACAAGGCTATTGAGAAGGAGGTATATTTTGATCTCAATTGAGCTAAGGAGACCTTCATGGAAGCAAAGAAGAACTTCGTTGAGGCCTCCACCTCAGGAAGTCCTGAGAAGACACCAGAGACTAGTGTGACACAAGAGGTCGATCCTTCAATACTAGCTACTTTCATGCATACTTATATGAAGTTATTGCATGACCAGAAGGTGGTAGGAGTATTGCAAGACTTAATAGATAAGTGTTCTTATAAGGAGAAGAATCCTACTGAACAATGCACAGTAAGAAATATTGGCAAGCATAAAATGGGAATAGGGCACGAGATGAGGCTAACTGTGCAGATAGATGATTATGAAATGGACCAGGTAATCTTGGATCTAGGGTCTGATGTGAATGTCCTGTCGAAGCACACATGGGAAAGGATGGGGAGACCTGTGTTGTAGTGGTTTCCTATTCAATTGCACATGGTAAATCAACAGAATATTATTCCTATGGGGCACTTATATGGTGTAAAAATGGACATTGAAGGTGCGAGTGCATTGGATGACTTTGAGGTTATTGAAATAGTGGATGATGGTAACCCATACCCTGTGCTACTAGGAATTAATTGGGCTATTGATATGAATGGGATAACCAACTTGAAGAAGTGGAAGATTTCATTTGAGAAGAAGTTACTCAAGGTTATAGTGCCATTAGACCCTGCAAAAGGAGCGCGTTACATTGAACCAGTGCATGACTATGTAGAAAGTGACGATGATCTAGATCAAATATACAAGATAACAACGTGAGATGAGGATTGGGTCAATCCTACAACTGATGGATGAATTGTGTGGGAAAAGGATAGCTCCTACACCTTAGATTTAGATGAAGAACTTGAACACTGGAAGAATCAGCTCCATGAAGTATCTACGCTTCACTGAAATATGATGGCCAAGTACCTAAGATGTGTCTCGACTGAGGTAATAAATCTTCTGCATTATGATGGTTTGATTGATGTGGAACTATTTTTGGATGAATTTGAAAGGGAAGTACCAGAATAGCATCAATTCCAGGCACTAGAACTGGTGCCACGCGATACGCCTAGCCATTGGTGGGGTACGTGCAAGGAGAATTTTGCTGGATGGAAAGAATATAGGTGAATGATGAAGTTAAGATTTGGCTATGTTAATACTAGGATGACAGAAAAATACAGTGGGAAGGATGATCCACGCGATCATTTGGCACGATGGACTAATGCCTGGGGGACAAAACCATAACCATAATGGGTTCATATTTTCTGTCATACATTAGATACGATGCCAATGAATTGGTATTTGGAGATGGAGCGTCTCCATGGGATTGCTGAGTGGGACATTTTAAGGGAGAGTTTTCTATTAATTTTCAGCTTTGAGGATGGGTTTGAGAGCATTGATGAGGCGCTACAAGAGATAAAAGTGGCTATATTTCAGAATGCTGAAGGAACTGGTAGAATGGACTCAACCAAATTGGAGTACACAATTGCACCATGCGCTGGAATGTTATAATGTAACTGCTGCAGAAGAAGAGGATGAACTGTGGAATATTACCATTCTAGAAACTGAATGTCAGTGCGAGGTCACAGGACCAAAGTTTGTGAACCCAGACATATCAGAGCCTCTAAAAACTTGACAAGTAAACATTGGAACTAAAGAAGAACCTAAGTTCACGAAGATAGGAGAGTATTGGGATGAAGATCTGGTTGTTAAGGTAGCTGAGCTACTGCGTGAATACTAAGATTTTTCCACAACGAATTCTTCAGATTTGAAGGGGATTATCAGAGATTTAGGTGTTATGAATATCGCATTGAAACTAGAAGTGAAGCTTGTTAAACAACTGCCTTATCGGCTGAATCTAAAATATAAGGAGAAGGTGCGCCAAGAACTGGATAAAATGCTAGAAGTTGGTATTATTGAGCCAGTAGAAGAATCATATTTGGTAAACCCAATGGTGGTCCAAGAAAAGAAAGCAAAGGGAGAGATCCGCATATGCATAGATCCGCAGAAGGTCAATGATGCCTTCATGCATGATCCATTTCCAACATCGTTTACTGACGAAGTTTTAGAGAATGTTGGCGGATAGGAGGTGTATTCGTTTATTGATGGATTTTCAAGCTATCATCAAATAAAGATCGCCCCAGAAGATCGAAGAAAAATAACCTTCGCAATTGAGAGGGGTTAATTCCAATATACAATTATGCCATTCAATTGAAAAAAACGCCTGCAATATTTTCCTAGGTAGTGATCGCAACATTCAAGGAGTTTATTCATAAATTCCTGGAGGTATACTTTGATGATTGGACTGTGTTTGGACTAGTGAAGCACCATGTTTTGACTTTGCGCCTCATGTTGGATACGTGTCGAAGGAATCAGATCATGTTGAACTTGAAAACATGTATATTCTATGTGCCTTTTGGGATTTTTCTTGGCCATGTTGTACGTAAGAAAGGATTGATGGTGGACCCTACAAAGATTGCCGTAATTGCAGACTTGGAAGCCTAGGAATGTGAAACAACTACGTGAGACGTTGGGACACACTGGGTATTATAAGAAGTTTATTAAAGCATATGCTCAGATAACCATGCTGATAAAAAAACTATTGAAGAAAAATGCGATGTTCTGCTGGGATGAAGACTGTTAGTGCAGTTTGGATGTCTTGAAGGAGAAAATGGTGACAACGCTTATTTTTGTGTTTCCAGATTGGAAAAAGGAGTTTCATGTGCATGTTGATGCCTCTTGCATTGCGCTAGGAGCAGTATTAACATAGGCAGGTGAGGGAGAGATCGATCATCCGATAACTTTCGTGAGTAAAATGTTATCCAAAGCTAAGAAGAATTACTCCACCATAGAGCGCGAAGGGCTGGTGATGGTCTACTCGATACATAAGTTTAGGCATTACTTGCTGGGTGGACACTTTAAAATGTACACCGATCACTCGGCGCTGAAGTACTTAGTTAATAAGCTTGTGTTGGGCGGGAAGATTTGCCGATGGCTACTATTGTTCCAGGAGTATGACTTTGAAGTAATTGTGAATCTTGGAAGAATGAATGCAGGTCAAGACCATCTATCCAGGATTGAAATAGGTGAGGAACCAAGTAGTTTGGAGAAAGGACTACCAGATGCTCAACTCTTTGCGGTGCGCATTGCGGATGATCATTTTCCCGATATTATTCAATTTATATCAAACGAAACAACTCTGAAAGGTTATTCCACTCAATAGAAGAAGGAGTTAGTAGTTCGTGCTACAAATTTTTCAGTAATTCCACGTCATCTATATAAGATGGGACTGGATGAGATACTGCGAAGGTATGTTATAGAATTTGAATGTGATAATATCCTAGCTGAAGCTTGTGGAGGAGTGCTAGGAGGTCATTATGCAGGGAAAGCGACCGCGCAAAAGATTTTGTGCACTGGGCTATGGTGGCTAGCATTACACAAGGATTCTAAGGCATACTGCAAGGTGTGTAATGTTTGCCAAAGGACGGGGAAGCCTTCACGAAGGGATGAATTTCTCTTAGATCCACAAGTGTCATTGCAGGTATTTGAGAAATGGGCCATTGAATTTATACGTCCAATACAACCACTAGGAAAGAAGACGGGCACACGATATATCATTACTGCAACTGAGTATTTAACTAGGTGGGCGAAATCAAAACCAGTGAAGGATTGTACAACAACCACTGCTACGAAGTTTCTCTTCGAGTATGTATTAAAAAAATTTGGATGTCCTAAGATTTTGATGAGTGATAGGGGTACACATTTTTTTAATGAAACAACCAGTGTGATGCTAGAAGAATTTCAGGTGTACCATTAGAAGAGCACGCCCTATCACCCACAGGTGAATGGAACGGTGGAATATTTTAACAAGATTTTGGAGCATTCATTGACGAAGGTATGCAACATGTAGAGGAATGATTGGGACATGCACGTACCTACTGTGTTATGGGCTTATAAGACGACCTGCAAAAAGTTGATAGGCCAAACACCGTTTAGGTTGGTTTATGGAATTAAATCCATAATGCTTATGGAGTATATTGTGCCAAGTTTACTTATTTCTACATTGATAGAGATGGCAGATCACGATACCTTGGAGGAATGGATCGTGCAGATCATGGAGTTAGATGAAGACCGCTTCCTGGCAAGATTTTACTAGAAATTGCAACAGGAACGCGAGAAGGCATGACATGATTGACATATTAAGCTGCTCATGTTCAAGGTTGACGATTTAGTGCTATTATATGACAACAAGTTCATGAAATTTCTAGGAAAGTTTCAAATGCACTAGTTGGGGCCATATGTTATTAAGGAGATCATGGATGGTGGCGCAGTTCAACTCATGAAGTTGAATGGAGAACCATTCCTTGGAAAAGTGAATGGAAGTATGCTGAAGCTGTACATAGGGGATCCTGCCCCTGCGCAATGACTATATGAAGGCAGGACAATCTTAGTAATCCAGGAAGTTGTAAGGGATTGCGAGACTATAAACTATGCTACCCGATTAAGAAAAAAACATGGTAAGGAGGCTTCATGAGGGATGATAGGGGCGCGACAGGTGAAGCTGCGTTGGATGAGATGTGCCATGGAGGATGGTACTGCACAGAGGGGTCCAAAAGTAGCCGTTGAGGTTACTATTCATGGTTTGATGGCCAAAAATAAGTTAAGAGGAGTGGGTAGACACTATTTATGGCAAAAAATTTGGATATTTTCTGCCAAAGATGCATTTATTATTAGAATTTGGGGGGAACGGTTGGATTTGAATTCAAAACTTCCTACAAATTACACGTGTTGGTCCAACGAAGAACACTTTGCATTCTAAGAGTTGTTTGGGCACTTTTTTATTGGAAGCTTATGAATTGTCAATTCTAGGAGGAATTTGTGATGTGCCCTTTATTCACAAACTACATTGAAGAAGCCCGAGAGTTTTTCATAAAAAAAATGACCACTACAAACCCCGCAGAAGCCGTCAGTTCTGAAGTTGTTGTTTTTGACGCGCCGGGCCCGAAAATTTAAAGAGTGGAAGCATCAACCCCTATGCCTACTGTGCTGAGGTCATCGAGGCTAAAGAAATTTGCCACAAAAGAGAAGAAATCATCCGCAAAGGAGAAGTACAAAAAGCCAATGGTGGTGAGACAATAACCAAGGAAGAACCCAGAGGTGTGGAAAAATGAGGAAAAAGATAAACAACCAAAGAAAGTGGTTGATTTAGAGGAGGAGGAATACCAAGGTGTAGAAGAATTGGATGCTGAAGAGGTTGAGCCTATCTCACAGCTTCCCGAGTATATCCCTCCGCGGAAGGGAAGAACCAAAGTTACCAAGGACCCAAATTCTAGGAAATTCATGGTTTCAAGACCCCTGTTGCCTGAACAAGTGGAATTTCAAGGTACTACATTAACAAATATTCTAGTGCTAAAAATGGAGGATTGGGACCTCGAGAGGTTACCACATTTGGAAACCAACAGATATATAACGAAGATATACTATGAAGAGATAGGGTTATGCTATTGGAGCCCATGAAGTGGGTTAGAGGTGTTGGGCAGGCAAGGCTGCTGCACATTCTCTACGTGCTACATTATCATAGATTGACTATCAACACAATGTGTGTACACTAGTTCCTCGCACTGGTGCATGATCGGTGTCTATGGCTTGGGGAGCCCATCCTGATTACATACATGTTAATCCATTAGATAACGAAGCTGCCTTATAAAGGAGTGTACCTTGCCAAGGAGTTTGGAGGGAAAAGTGGGGAAAAAGAATTAGTAGATAAGATGAAGATCGAGTATGGGCTTGTGAAGAAATCACACGGATATTGTATCCACTCTATTCAGGACCAGGTGGTACAGTTCGCTGCCCAGATTCTTGCGGGAAAAATCATGAGGAAGTGCTGCGTGGAAAAATTTTCGGTGCTAATAGTATTGCTAACAGCCCAGTGCGTGAAGGGTGTTTAATACAATTGGGAAAAATATCTATGAAAGGAGTTCCTTGCGAACTACCAGGAGGCTTAAGAAGAGAGCAAGCCATTTCATTATGCATGGAAAAAGTAAGGAAATTGGTTGCCACAGTACGCGCATCAAAGGACGAGGTTGGCCGCGTTACCTTTGATTTCGAAATGAAGATAGAAGAGCTGCAGTTGAAGTTGCAGCCCACGAATCTGCCAGAGGTTTGGGAGCAACGCGAAGCAACAATCAAGGAGCACATGAACACATTGGATTCCGTAGTCACTAACTACGCATCGGTGTTTGACCAAGCAATGGAAATATGGACAAATCTACAGGAGGACCCAAATTTGTAGAAGTTGAACACTGATGTCAAAGAAACACACCAGAAGTATGATGCAGTCTGAGTGACTACTCACACTTTGGCGCCAACGCAACACCTTGCAAAGTTATAGGAAGGGAAGTAGCTGCAAGCACAAATGGAAGAATTGTAGAGGAAAGAGACACTTCTAAAGGCTAGATTACAATCGTGGCTAGAGGAATCTTATCAACTTACTCTGTCACTCCAAGAAAAGCTAAAGGTGCTACAACAAACACAGAGGATGATGCACCTAGTAGTGGAGGGCTCGACAACAAAAAAGTTTTTTTGAAGAAGTGTAGCAGGATGCGTAAGTTGCAATGTTATAGGTTGAGCTTGGTGGTCTTCGCAACATGATTGAGGCACCAACTGATTGACTCGAGGGTGAATCACGATCTTTGATATGGGGAACTTTTGGGTTAGGTTCCCTAGGGTCAATTTTGGGGTAGTTAACCCAATTTTGTAAAAGTTTTTGTAAAGAATGTAAAGTCTTCGCAAAATGTGGATGCAGAACGCACAACTAGATAGGAGTCAAAGGGGTTTTAGCCCCTTGTTTTGGGTCGGCTTTAATATTCTCTCATGGTTCACAGACCATGGTATTGTATGGAAGAAAGCTATACATAGTTAAGTCATAGCGAGTCTTAGAGCTAACTTGGAATGGAGAATTGTGAATTTTGAGTAAGTTTTGTTGTTTTGGGCGAGTGCTAAGGTAGGAAGGCTCTGCTTCCTATACATAGGCAAGAATGGGAAGGCTCTTGCAGAAGAGTGCACAGGAGGCCATGGTAAGTCTGCAGCTGAGTGCGTGGACCCCTGCAGCTAAGTGCGCAGGGCAGAGGAGTCTGTTATTTGAATGCTGGAATTGAATAAAGATTGATTTTGAAGAATTATAGTGCAATTAAGTATTACTGTCAAATTTTCTTATGTTATATTCTATTGCTCACTAATAAGTTTTGATGAAATAATGTATGAATGCTGCACAAAACTGCTGAATCTATCTTATTTATGCATGTTTTAAGTAATTATATGTGTTCCCGAAGTTAAGGATTATTTCTATTATGATTTTTGATGAGTTGGATAGGTTTGTGCGAAGGCAGATCTAGGGTTGTTTATTGATGCGCGAAAGTAGATAACCTACTTGTTTAAGGTCTGAAAAGACCGATTGTAGACCTTCGCGAAGGTCTAGAAGCCATTCTGCCCGAGTTACAGTAACGAGCCCTAGAAGGGTATCGATCTATGTGAGGGAAGATCTGAACTGTCAAAGCTTAAGAACCACTTATCACATGTCCCTGGATGCAGAAACCTGGTTCTAGCATCCCCGAATACTACTTCGAGTGAGATTGTAGCACGCGCTATGTAGGTTGTTGCCGAAAGGGCCAATAGTTAGGGTTTTGTTGGTTGGTGCGAACAACTCTAAACTTGGGTCATCCCCCCTTAAGAAAAGACCTTTCAACAAAAGAATGCATATATTTATTAGGCTATAGTAAATTTTTTAACCAATTCCAAATATTTCACTCAAGTAGAATGACAGGAAAATATGGAAGTTAGAAACATAAAACAAATCCATAGAAAAGCTAATTTATAATACGAAAATGTACAGGGCACTAGGGAGAAGTAAGAGGGTACGAGAATGATGATTCTGAAGTAAAAGTGGGGGATTCAAGCTAGGAGGCTCTAAGACCCCTAAGGACATTACTTAGGATAGAAGATTCAATGCAAACAATGAAGACTTCAACTATGCTCGTGACAAGTTGAAAACAATGAGAACTTGATAACGACTAAATTATGGAAATAATAGTCAAAAAACCTACACAATAGACTGGAAAAAGCCACATTCCCATATCTGATTTTGCATTAGTATGTCCAACATACTGTTCTTTTAGAAACTGGAAGTAGGCTAAAGCCCTTTTGCTAAAAAAATGATTAATATTTTATAATTGTAGTAAAAAATTTATGTCTATCAAGTTAGGAAACATAGATTGTAAAGAAGAGAACAGAGACACTCATGTATATGGTCCCATGGGGAAGTATTCACCCAAAAAAATATTGGACATTGCAATTTTTGTACACAATTTTTTCCAAAATTTTTATGTCCAACAAGAAACAAAAAATTAACACCGTTCTATAATTTTTATCTCCAGGGGAAACATTCACAATGGTTTCTTACTCCTATCACAACGAAGGCCTAATTGATAAAGAGAAGGAGAAAATCAGACATGTTCATGCCACTTATGGGTCATTAGCAAGCCCATAAATGCCACACTATCATTTTTCGAAGAAACAAATTCATGCCATTGGACTTGTTATTGGAAGTATTAAGAGAAAGAATCAGCAAGGTCGTAACTGAGTTTTACAAAATTAAAACCGCTCTATTTTCCAAAAATCCAACACAAAACCCACAATTTTTTTCCAAAGCCCAACACAAAACCCATGATTTTTTTCCAAAACAAAACACAAAACAAGCTGAACAAAAGGCACAAGAATCCATTTGGTTGATTGTGTTTAAAAACATAGATAGAGAAGCTGAACAAAGACATAATAATCCATCCAATTGAATGTGTTTAAAAACATAGGTAAATAATATGATAGGATTAAAATCCTACCTTCAATTTGTTTGATCCACTTTGTCCATTCCCGCATGCCACATAAATCCTAGATGATCCAATTGCCTTAGCTGCAACTCCAAATCACACACCACTACCTACAAGATAGACAATAACACTATCGTGGGGTTAAACTTGTGAAAATATGCATAAAACATATGAAATGCTCTAAAATTTACAGTACATTTCCAATTTACTTGGAAAAAACCCTTTGAAGCATGAAACAACCATATCCATCACCGAGCTGAGTTAAATCTCCCATAGGGTCATATTCATATGAATACCCCAGTCATGGGTGTGTAAAGAGGAAGAAAAATCAACCCAGTAAACCAAAAAAAAGATAGATAACAACTAAACACTGGCGCAAACCAGCAACCGTCGCAACCCATAACCCACTATCCACAACCGTCACACCCCATAACCCGCTATGCTTTCCATCGATCTCTATTAACTCTTCAATATGCTAAGCAAGCTATTGGTCCTACACTTGTCCACTTTCCTCATCTGTTGGTTGTCGATTATGTTCTTTCTCTTCAACTTGTTTCTACACTGTTTCTTCTGCTATTGCACTTCACCTTTCTTCTTCTTCCCGATTTTGCTTCTCCTCTTGTTCTTGCCTTTTCTTTTATTCCTCAAATATCCTCTACTCTTCCCTATTCCTCTATTATGCTCTCTGCATCCTCTATTTCCTATTTTCCTCTACTAGTAAATCCACTTTCATCTTGCGGCTTCATTCCCCTCCCTAGACTATAAGAAATATTTTTCTTTCCCTTATCCTATGTGGGGTTTCTCCCTTATATTGGAACTGCTTCTAAAGTAGCTTCCTTTTGTGGAGTCACCTATGAAGATCCTGAAAAAATGACTAGCTCACAGGACTTGGAGGCATTATAACAATTCTTCCATGATCCACCTCCGGCCAGTGAAATGTGCCGCTGAGCCACTAGAAGTGAATTCTCGCATAGTGGTCTTTGCAGATTACCACATGGATTGTATGGATTAAAGTCCAGAGTACCAAATACAAACTTCTCTATTTCCTTTCCTTTTGTATCGATGATTTTCAGGTTCTTGATCTCGTACAATCCAATTTACATTGGAAGAGTTGGCCAAGGTTCTTTCTTCTTCTTGTGAAAGCTGCTCACAAACCTGTGGATATATGATATGAAACTTATTCCATGAAAAATATTTTTAGTGGCATAACTTGTAAAATGATGCGGTGACTTCTGACCATCGAACACTCTAAGGAAGATGCCATTCGGTAAGGAAAACCAATCTGTGATCTCCGATACTGCTTCCATTACCCCATGTGACATGCAAGGTGTTCCTTCCTCAAATATCATCTTGTATAACAGAATGAGGAAGTGGAAATTAGCTTCTCCATAAATCCTATGTGGCTACAATCTGAGAGCAATTTGTAGTGAATGTGCACAGTAGCATCTCGAGGTGTCCAAGGCCATTCATGCTAGGGAATGCATTATGTGGACATATTGCATCCAATATATATGTAGACATGTAGAATATTGCTTGCCCACCCTTGGGATGATTCCGGGGGTTCGCTACATGGATACTTAACTGTTGAGCCAAAAAGTCTAACCAATTCAACGAATTCCCCTTGTTCACAACCTGGTTCAATAAGATTTCCTACCCTTCAGGAAAGGTATCCATGCTCTGTTGACCATATATTTTGCAAGCTAGGATGATCAACAACTCATAGGACCCCCTAGGATATTTTGTCTTATATGTGTTGGTGGGTGTCTGTTGAAACTATGATGGCTCTTTCACCTAGCCTTTAACAACATCCTTCGTGCCCACATAGCTATTGGTGGCATAGAATTATGAATCCATGAGTGTTTATGACTTGGGAAAATGGTACATAAGGTAGTAATATGCTACCAGAAAAGTAGCGCGCTTCTGTCCGCTGGCATTGCTCAAGGTCATAGTCTTCACATCAATATGTGAAAAAATCCAGCTAATAACATCTGCACATGGTCGACTAGATATCTGCATGGAACCCTATTGATCGAGGTGGATATTGGTGTCCACCTTCTTATTCCACCTATATCCCCCAGTCATTTTCATCTATTTCCTTAATTGTAGCAAAATTTACTATTTTTGGCAGTTTTTTGGGTTCTAAACTTCCGGAGCTGTTTTGAGGCCCTAAATGATGTTTTTTTGGAAAAATTCCTTTTCTTTTTTTCTTGGAAATCCATCAGTAGCTATAGTCCTCAGAGATATATTTACAATGAGGTATCATATGCATCAAATGGAGATAATATGACCAAGTTACAACCCTAGGAAGTTGGCTGCCCAACTAACCCCAAAGGGGCCCATAAACTCTTGGTGTTACATCTCCTCGGGTTAGGGTTTTGGTTGTTTAAGGTTTTCCTTTATTTCTCAATAATAAAAAGGCCCTTGAGCCTCATTATAACTCAATTCAGAGGCATGTAGCTGCCACATCTCTTCTCAGAGATAAGCTACCATCGCTCAAGCTATATTATTTCCATTCTATTTGTAAGCATAGTTCAATATTTTTATATTAATGAAATGAAGTGTTTTTCTGGTGCATCTCTATGTTTATGATAATATATGTAAGTTGTTGCATTCTTGTTTAAGTTTGAATCAGTGGTATCAGAGTGGTTTTCTCTTTCTCTATTTTTCTTTGCATGTCCCCAAAAAGGTCAGGGTATAAGGAGTTAGGGCTCGATCTGGTTGAACCATTACAGGATTAGCCTCACAAAACCTGATGACCTCCCATGGTGGAAGAAGATAAAGATGAGGGGGTTGGAGATACTTTCAAAATGTTGCTCGAGGAAGCCCTCAAGTGATAGATGGATGCGATGATGGATAAATTTTCCAGATCCTTCGACGACTACCCATAGGCGACGCATCTTCATCCAATAGCCACTCTGGAGGCGCCACTCCTTTTAAGGTTTAAGTTAACTTTGATATTCCCATATTCGAAGACCTGATAAATGCAGAGTCTATAGATAAATGGTTAAATCTATTAGAAGGATATTTTTTAGTTCATGACTTTTCCAATCGAGAAAAGATTACGTTTGCACTTCTCTAAGCTGCCCCACATGTCAAGGACTGGTGGAAAACCTACTGTGAAAAAAAGGATGAGAGTGAACCCTCACTGTTTTCAACTGCACCCACTTGGAATTATTTTTGAGATGCCATCAAGGAACAATATTACCCTATCAGGAGCTATGAAGATAAATACATAAAGTGGACCACGCTATGACAGGGAAGGGACGAAGATGTGCTGGAGTTCACAAATACTTTCCATACCCTTCGCACGAAGCTGGGTATCAAGGATATGGAGCGGCATTTGGTGCCCAAGTAATGTTGGCTTGTATGGGCTTGACCAAGGTTTAGAGGTGATTTAGCCAATCAAATCCCGGTACTACTGGCCCTTTTGGCAACAGTTTGCAGTGCGTGGACTGAGGTCTCACCCGAAGTAGTATGGGAGGGTGCTAGAACCAAGTTTCCACACCCTGGGAATGTATGATGAACTTTTGGAGGTCTGCAGTTTGACCTTGCGCACACGTCACTACGCGCACTTGTTATTCCTTCGCAACTTGTGATGCTGCTTCCATGTATCCCTACTCAGGGCGCAACCCATATAATACCCAAGTTCCTTTCTATTTAATCTGTTATTACCCGATTACTTAACTTATTTGTGGAAGACTAATGATTTTATTCAACAATCATATCAGTGCATGCGATAAATAAAATAGTATAAATGTAAAGAAGGCAATGCACCAACAGATACACAGAAATAGGAATCAGCTTCTCTTTATTATTCTTCGATCAAGATTACAGACTCAACACCGCCCTGCACACTCAACTGCAGGGGTATGTGCACTTAGCTGTGGACTCTACTAGGCCTCTGTGCACTCAACTGCAGAGCCTCTTCCTATTACTATGACCCAATACACTTAGACTCTTACTCTATGCTCGAACCATTCACATTCTTCTCTCCTATTCCTTCGCTACCCTTTTTACAACTTAGAGCCTCACTCTATTTATACAATCCCATGGTCTGTAGACCATGGGTAGGATGACATGACTTTACATTACATTACAATACTTTAGGGTGGACAACCTTATGACTCATCCTATACTTTGCACTCCATGCCCACAATTTGTGGAGTCTTACAATACCTTTGACAAAAACTTGGGCTTTGAGCCCCAAAACATGCTGTGGGCGGTTCCATGCTGTTAATGGATAAATTCCCCTAGGGTCTTGGGTTGATACCCTAGCGTATCAGAGGTTATTTATAGAGAGAAACACACATTCCATACAACCATGATGCTAATATAAATAAACTATACGAAAAAGGGGTGCACCTGAGGGTCCTTCGTTTGAGAAGATCCAGTCAGGGTCTAGAGCCTCACTCTATTTATACAATCCCATGGTCCGTGGACCATGGGTAGGCTGACATGACTTTACATTACATTACAATACTTTAGGGTGGACAACCTTATGACTCATCCTATACTTTGCACTCCATGCCCGCAATTTGTGGAGTCTTACAATACCTTTGACAGAAACTTGGGCTCTGAGCCCCAAAACATGCTGTGGGGGGTTCCATGCTGTTAATGGATAAATTCCCCTAGGGTCTTGGGTTGATACCCTAGTGTATCAGAGGTTATTTATAGAGAGAAACACACATTCCATACAACCATGATGCTAATATAAATAAACTATACGAAAAAGGGGTGCACCTGAGGGTCCTTCATTTGAGAAGATCCAGTCAGGGTCCAAACCCTTTTGGAGTTCCTTTTAGTCCTTCAACCTGCAAAATAAATAATTCCAGAAAGTACAGCAGTATATTGACCAAGAATCATAAAGAAATCATCTTCATAACATAAGGAAAGGTAGTTAGTTATACAATTAAAAACAACCATTCACATATGAATTATAACATTGACATCATGAACATGAAGAAGATTTATATCAGGAACAAGACAAGTGTTTCTTTTATTATAAATAACTAAAGTACAAAAAGGAATGATTTCACCTAATTCGTCCTTTCGCAAGCTCCAAGTGGAACCGTCCTCCGGATTCGTCTAGTCTCAAGCCTTCAACAAACTCCTTCCATGACTTACTCCATGATCTCTCAAGTAGAAAGACATCATCACACAAGGAAACAAGGGTTTCCTGTAAATGGGGGAAGTGTTGGAAGCACAAGGATCTTCAGACCTGGTCAGGGAAAATCTCAGCAGAGTGATCTTTCTCTCTATTCTCTCCTCCCTTAGGCCTTCCCATTGAAGCCTTTTTATACTTCTCCCAAAGTAGTTTTTTAGTTGGGAATTCGTTGGGAACAGTTGGGCCACGAGCACTAATAGGTAATCAGCAGGTAAAACCCGCGATCTCCACCCGAAATTAAGGAGTTTTAATTTTTTTAAGTGTTTTAAGACATATACATGGGTTGGGTATACACAGACCCGTGTACACACGCGTTTA
Organism: Pinus tabuliformis; assembly: GCA_031772625.1. Taxonomy (NCBI): domain Eukaryota; kingdom Viridiplantae; phylum Streptophyta; class Pinopsida; order Pinales; family Pinaceae; genus Pinus; species Pinus tabuliformis. The sequence goes on along the minus strand of CM062815.1, from coordinate 946,893,100 downwards.
GCTCAGGGCAATGTCGCGTATAGGGAGTAAAACACTGTTTTTCCGAATATTTGGACCAGGTCTAGAAGGAGGGGTTGCCCTAGGCCATGAGTGCAGCATAACAAACATAAAGAGTGAGGTTTGGAGCTATAACACATGCCCAACAGGTCCCAACACAATCATTGTGACTCGTCTCGAGTCACTCTGTTGGCGTGGCGATCTTGGTGCGGAGCCCCTCCAACTGTTCCCATACTACTTGGAGATCCATGACGCACTGTTCTCTAGTTTGTTGGACCTGATACATGTAGAGCCTATACTTTACACCTTATCATCCATCATTACCTACTGTTTTCATCACTTTCCTCTCTCTTTTGCCTCATTTTCCACCCAGATCATTACATTAGTTGTCATTAAACATGATCAAGTGAGCTTTGCTAATGGGTGACTGTTTTGTTTAGTTTTTGACATACTTACAGGCATTTCGCAGCCATCTGCTGATTCCGCAGCCATCTGATGATCCCGCAGCCATTTTGTTGATCTCAAGGTTCCACGTGCTATTTTACAGAACGATCCACATGGGCATGTTGGAATATACGTGCTCGAGGTTCCTGTGCCATCAGTTCAGCCAGCCACGTCATCTGTACCTCCGGTCAAAGGGGGTCAAGTTACGGTCAAATAAAGGCAGCTTAACGTTGATGCGTACGCTGTTTGGTCACGTCGGTGGAAAAGATGACTTGTCCGTGTTTTGTAAGCCGTGGGGAACATGATCCAATGTTGGATTCATTGCCCATAACGACCAGGACCTCCAGCTCGACCATGAAGCATATGACGTGTTCACTGCACCTTTAATACGCATGATATTCAGTTTATTTTCTGTTTTATGTTTTATGCATTAGGCCATCTTGCAGATGCCTATAAATAATTGCGTCTGCGTACGCTTATGTTAACTTTTTAGTTGTTGTAGTTTATGAATTTGTGAGAATTTTAGCACCTTTCTGAACTCTGTTTTTATAGAGCTGTTCCAGCACTTTTGACTATGTATTTCTGCATATGAAGTAATGGAAACAGTGCTGTTTTGAAGTTTTAAAGCATCTGAGTTTTCTGTGGGTTGTATGGATGGAGGGCCCCCGTTCATGACTGCCCTTGTATAAGTATTTCATGTTTATACTTCTGCAATTTCTTTATTTCACATACAACATTTCCTTTTCTTGAGTTATGTACAGCTTGATTTCTTTTCATTGCTGCAGCCTTTATTTTCACTGATCAGATTTGCTTCTTTGCAGGTTTTTACCCGGGATTGAGTGTGTTGTATTTGCTTTAATATCTAATGGTAGTTGTAGTTGTCTTATTCGTAATGCTGCCCTTTTTACTCTGTTTTCTAGATTAGTTTTAGCTTAGTTTTACAAGTTGGATGCTAACTAATTTATGCTCTCTTTATCATGAATGGTTTATCTTTCAAGAGAAAAGAACACTAATTAATTGCAGCTTGTTTTTAAGTAGTCTTGGCTTGTGGCACTAATACTTTTTCCACTTGTTACACATAATCACATATGTAGGAAGCAGTATGATGGAAGAGGCTTAGTAGTGTTATAATTTGTCATTTAGAGTTTTTATCAATTCTTGGATTTGTTTTCAGCTACTTCCTAATCGTGTTTTACGCAGTACTATGTGGTAGAAGCAGGGAGTTAGGAAGAGATAACCATTATCATCAGTCCTTGAAGTGATTTTCTTGTTTCTTTTATTTGCAGCAATATGGGTAGAGACTAATGCCATTAGAACGTGGTCATTTGCTTTCAAGTCATTTCAAGTTATTCATTTCTTTCAAGTTATTTTCCTTTACAAATTCAGCAAGTAATTAGAAATCACCAATCACACACTTTCACTCATCTAGAACTCACTTTTCACACACTTGCACTCATCTGTCTATAATCACCACTCCATTTTAGGAAGATAAATCAACCACAAACAACACCCCCAAACGACAAAAACTCTAAGAGGTTGCTTAAGTACATATAGTACACCTTCACTTCATCAGCTTACGAGCCCCGGGTTGACAATTAATGACATCAATTTAGAAACACTAAATTGACTAAACACTACACGCGCTCTTCCGATGCTTCTTTGTGAGGATCAACTGCTTGCCTTAGCGCGTAGAGTCCTTGCATCTGTGTGAGCTTGCACTTTATATCTATCATAATGGTGAAGGCTTCATCAATCCATGGCTGGACGCGCACTTTGAGAAGTGCCTATTTCTGTCTTACGACATCCACCTGCTCTTTCAGTGCCCTTGCTTGCTACATCTTTGCCAGCCGTTGGGTGAGGACGACTATCTGTGTAGTTCCCCTTACATTATCATACTGCTCCTAAAGCTCGCGTGCCTCTGTTTCCAGGTGCTGTATGTTGGGGTCCTCCTACAATGATGTGAGGACGTCAAAATCTTGGTCCAACATACCAGCACAGTCCTGCACTTCCCGTCCAATTTCTTGCACTCCTGTTTGAATAGCGCTAACACGCTTCTCTCTAAATTTTGGAGGAGTGGAAGGCTACACCTTCAGTCGCAGCTTGGCAATACGGAGGTTTAGATCCAGCTGCACTCGTGTTGTTTCCTCGCATGCACTTCAGACTCCACTTTCCAGACAGTGGATCCACATCTCTGTTGGTAGGTCTATGGTGATGGACAACTCTGGGACTCACCGACATGCTTCATTAACTATCTGCATGATCTGCTAGTTTTGTGATACCAGTTCATCATGCTGCAAGCTGAGCTATTCGATATTGATATTTTGCTCACTCATCACCTGAATCACGTGACCCTCCCTGGCACGGAGCTCTGTTGTTATTCCATCTTGCAGTTGGTACAATGCGTCTCATGGAAGGGCAGCCAAATTAAGGCCCAGTCCCTTGATCCTGCCTACCGTGGCTCTGTTGTCCTCTTTCTCTGCTATTAGCGCTCCTTCCGGTAGCACTAGGGTGTTGGCCATATTTGTGCATAGCAACTGCTCCGATGCTGATGTGCCTGCTATTCTGTAGGTGGTTATGGTTCCTTCCTATGGGGGCCGCACCTGTAGGTCCTACAGCTGCGCCCTTAGGGTCCCCAACACAATCCGCTGCTCTGAAATGGCTTCTTGAAGCACTTTCTTGGTGACTTCTTAAACCATGTCACCGATGTCGTAGAGTTTTCCTTTTGTTAACGTGATCAGGTCGATGGCCAGTTTGGATGCCTTGACCTTTTTTCGTGGACCTGATCTCTCTGTGACACGTGGCCTTTTCAGCTGGGTGGAAGTTGTGCCCAGGTCTGTGCCTTCTTCTGCGAGGTCTATGTCCTCTACTTCATGTCCTATAGACAAGTCCTGGCCCTCCTCATCCTGCGCTATGGTGGACCCTATTTCTTGCGTTGCTGCTACTTCTTCGGCGACCTTTGCCTGTTCCGTGGCTACCCTTGCTGCCTCGCGGACAACCCTTACCTCCGCGGATGCTTTTTCATTGTGCCTCTTCTCGGCCAACTTTATGACGTGCAACTTGGCCTCATCCTTTTGTTTTTGTGTTGCTGTCTTATCTAGCTCCGCCAGATCTGGGGCACGCCACTTAGGGGGTCATGATTCCAACACTGAAAAGATTGCATCATCAATGGTGATGAAGGGAAGCTTGGTCCATTATTGTGTCGGATCCTTACGTGCCTTGATGTAAAGTTTATGCATGTCCGCCTTGAAGTCTGCAAAGATCCGCAGACTGTTGTGCATTGTGGGGGACAGGAACGACCGTCTATTGATCCACATCCGGATGCTTGCCTCCATGAGCACCCAAAAGATCTTTGTCTCACAAATCCGCTTTGTGTCCTTGGTGGCCTAGAGCGACGCGTACTTTACGGCCTCTGGTAAGTCCTGTTCAATGCTAAGGAACTAACCGTCCTCGGGCAGTTCCCTTGTTACCAACAAAATGGACAAGAGAAACCACGCGTAGTGGAAGGTCTTTCCCTGCTCCTAGGTTTCCTTGCAGTTGGTCTAGAATTCCTCACAGAGGAACTTGGCCTAGTTGAATTGGACCCCCTTTGCACATTGTTCGGCCAACGCAACTACCGGTGCTGGTACCTCATCGGCACAGAATTTTCTCATTACCTTCTTGACTAGTAGTTGGGTGGCTATGCGCACCCCTTTATCTTTGATGCTGCTGATTGCGTAACCCATCTTTTTCTTCTCAATCTTGTATTTTTTTTCATGGCCTCCACGAGTGCCAAATCTTTTATTTTTCCTACTGTCACCGTCAGGCCCTTTCCCTTACAGGGAAGCCAGGAAATTCTATGGATGAGATCCGTTGTGACGATAATAAGCTCCTCCAGCTATAAGTACCCATCGTGCACCAGGCAAAGCATGAGGCTCTCTGTCTCTAAGTGTGGGAACTTCTCGTTGTCCTCAAGGTCCCAATCTTCAAAATTCATTGTGGGCACATGAACCTGGTACGAGCCCTCAAACACAATTCCATCGGGGAGGAGCAGGGTTTGGAGTGCACTCTTAGTGGTATCCATGTCCTTTGGTATCTTAGTTTTCCCTTTCCGTGGAGGGACGTACTCAAGCAATTTTGCTATAGAGTGCAGCGGCTAGATTTCCTCTTCCATCTCTTCTACTTCCTCTATCTCATAGACGAGAGCTTGTAGGTCCTCCTCCTCATCATCTGTCTCTATGGTGACAACCTTTCCCTTTTCTTCCATTAAGAGTTTATCGAACCGCGGATTCCTCGGGGACATGCGAACCAGTCCCGCTACCTGCTTATCTTTATTAGGCCTTGGCGTCTGAGGCAATTTCGGGATTTCCAACATGACCCCAGTGTCTCCAGGAACATCATGTACTGTGCGGTTCTACACAGCCTCATCAGTGGTTCCTTCTGTAGAGCCCAAACCTCTCCTGGTTGTCATCATCCTATTTGAACTGTTTGTGGTTGTTTGCGGACTTCAGGGCTCAAATATTTCTCGCGCTCAACACTCTATGCTCTAATCAACTACTCAAATCTCAAGTGAACAAGTGTTGTCTCATGGTTAGCCCCTGGAATTTTATAACGTCTTTTGAATTCAAATTCGACCCTTCCCCCCAATTCTAGCCCATCAATGCTTTCTTGGCGGCAGATTGCCCAAATCTTTCCCTTAATTCGTGTCCTAAATGCCCACCACTCGCTCCCCTTTGCCTTAAATTGGACATCTTGTCATGAATAGTGGCACCAATGGTCACTTCCCAGCCTACCTGCATGGCAGCGCACCCCCCCTTGTGCAGACGCGACCCTTGTGACATACTGATTCTGTGTGCACCTCCCTCATCGTGCAACTCCCAAACAGACTCTTTTATAGTCCCACGCTCTCTTTCAACTACCTGAAGCACTAAGACTGTGCTTCCTATGGCTAGTTAGGTGGTCGTACCACCTATGAAAGATTTCAACTCACCTTTTAGTATAGTTCACGAAAACTCCTCAATTGCCTTCGCGACAGCTGCTGCTACGCGTTCTACTGTATGTAGTGCACTCCCCTAGTTACTGCATTTGGTGAGGTGCAGTCGTAGCCATGGTAGCAGAGTCATAAATTCTCGGCAACAATCTTCTAATACAGTGGTATGATCATTTGTTTCTTGCCTTGTCATCCTTGGTTTATCGATGAGACATGCTTGCGTGATCTCGTTTTCCAACCTCTTGATCTCAGTGTCCATCAAAATGCTTTTCTTCCTCAATCGTACCTGGTCCTTTTTGAGTTCACGAAGTCTAAGGTTCCCATGCCGAATGGCTTCCTGAATCGTTATATGTGCGACCTCATGTAGCTGTGTGATTTATTTGTCCTGGTCATTGCACACTGTCACAAATACCGGATTCATTACGTGTGGATTTTTTTATTCTCTTTAGAAATTACGGTTTCTACTCTGTTCTGCACCTTTGGAATCATCTTTGCACTTAGGATTTTGCACATGGTCCTATAGGCCCATCAAACTGCTGGCACGCGTAGGTCCCAATCAGTTTGTCTTGCCTGGTGAACCTTATTCAGTACTCCACACACCCTATTGAATGCTTCGTCGTGGATGATTGGTAGTGCATGTCATATTTCCTACTATTGCAGTTTGTTCTGATTCTCTATTCTGGGGGTGGTGTGCACTTGTGCGGGTTGTACAACATATGTCTATACCCATTGGGAAAGGTGGGCGCACAAGTTGTTCTGCCCCTGCTGATTGGCTTTCATTCAGAGTTGGGGTTTTCCAAAATGTAGGTGCATCATCCTTTTGCATCCACACCTGTCCTCAAAATTTCCTTGATGCATACCCCACCATCATGAAAGCGTTTTGCACAGTGCCCACTTTAGCACATCAATCTGCTGCTGTTCTGGTACTGTGCTTTCAGATTTGCTCAGGAATTCATCCACCACTGACAATCCATCATATGTCGGTAGATCCCTTGCTTCTATTGTCACGCAATGCAATGATCTAATCATCATGTTGCAATTAAGCATTGTTACTTCGTGCAACCGATTCTGCCATCGTTCTACTTCTTCATCTAAATCTGAAGTGCAGGAGCTTCCGCGCTCCCGCGAAATTCTTCCATCTACTGTCGGATTCACCCAATCTTGTTCTCATGCAGTTATCTTGTAATTACAATGGAGATCGTCATCACTATCATCGTCGTGCACTGGTTTAGTGTATCGCACTCCTTCGGCTGGATCTAGCGGTACTACTACTATGTGTAGTGACTTTTTCTCAAAGATCATTTTGCACTTCTTCAAATTTATGACTCCGTTCATATTGGTGGCCCAATCTATTCCTAGTAGTGCGGGATAGGGATTACTATCATCGACAATTTCTATCACTTCAAAATCTGCCTGTGCGCTCACACCTTCAATGTCTACTATTACCCCTTGCAATTTTCCCATGGGAAAAATCTTCTGTTGGTTCGCCATTTATAATTGGATAGGAGACCACTGTAGTGCGGGTCTGCCCATGCATTACCATGTTTGTTTTGGTAGTACATTCGCATCCGATTTGAGATCCTGGATTACCTGATCCATTTTATACTCGCTGATTTACGCAATCAACCTCATTTCCCTTCCTATGCATAATGCATGCTTCCCAAGTTTTCGGACCACACGCAATTCTCCTGACCCCGCGAACCTAGTGATAAGTTCTTGTAGTCGTTTGACTTCCTTGTTGTTGCATAACAGTTTTGTGCATGTCTCCAGAAAGATAGTGAGCATTGAAGGATTCATCCCTGGTTCTAGTTGATCCTTACTATCTGAAGTGGAGGCCTTCGTGAAGCTCTTCTTAGCTTCCATGAATGTCTCCTTCACGCGTTCTAAATCAAATTTGGGTTCCTTTGTAGGAGCCTTGTGAATCCATGCACTTTCTTTTGGCTACTTCCCTTTATCATTACCCATGTTCATACCACTCCTGAGCATCATGTTTACATTTGTGTCTTCTTCGCGCCACTCAGACCTCATCATCTACAAATTCTGAGTCAGCGGGGGCTGGACTACCCCTTTTTCGCGCATCCTCGCTATTAGTGAAGGGCAGTCTTCTGCCTCATGATCAAATTGAGTACAATACCAACATGATTTCCTTGTCGGGTTGGTACAATCGCAGGCATAATTCTCTGGCCCTCCACAATTATAACAAATTAATTGTCTGCTACCCCTCCCTAGTCCCATTCCTCCTCCACCTCGACCCCGTCCCTAAAATCCAACGCGCGCCATCCCTACATTTGGGTCAAGGGCTTGCATTTCGGTCTGCATCCTATAGGCAGGAGTCTGATCCATCATTAGTTAGTAGCTTCAATGGGTGCGTTCATCATGGCCTACCGACTAGCATAAATTACAAAATAGTTGTTGGGACCTCTGCATATACTTCTGCAACAGATGACAATTATCCGTAGTGTGTTTTCCTCCTATCTGATAGATTGCACACCATAATGCAGACACCGTGCTTGGCCCTGCCTGTGCCTCTGGTCTTAATGGCATCGACCCTCCTCCTGTCAAGTAGTTCGCAAACATTGGACAATGGTCCTTGTCATGCCCTTGGGCTTTGCATTTTATGCACCATACCTCCTCACGTGCCTCCAGCTGAGGTGTCCTGTCCTGTTTCAAACTTTGCATTTCCAGACACAGATTCTGCAGTTGCGCATGGATTTGTTGGACTCCCAACCCAGGGTCTTGTATAGGGGTCTCATGTAATCTCATTGCCATCTCCAAAGCTTCAGCCTGGGTGGAAAGTTTTTGTTGTGATAGCGCCATCCTTAAGTGTGGTGTAAGTGATGCTACAAACCATGCGCGGTGCTGTCCATCTGTCAAAGTCATATTGGCTTCGCGAATCGTACTCTTCATCCTTTGGTCCAGATCCTAGGGGGTCTCACCCAGGAGCATCACGATCTCCTTAAACCCGATGATTGATTATGTCTCTAACTTTGGCTTGCTAAATTCCTTGTTCAGCGTGACCTGGATATCTGTGATTCCTATGTTTGGGTGGTCAATAAAATGCTTGATATACCATGTTAATGCATGATCCTGTAGCGCGCTCACTAGCATAGCCTTCTTAATATTGTCATCCATGATGCCTTGTGCTTCCCATACTTCTCTTACCACAAACCAGAATTGGTCTGGATCTTCATTCCCCACTCCTCTGAATACCAATATTATCGCACTCGCCATATTGAACTGTGGTGGTGGTGGAGGTGGGGTAGGTGGAGATGGATGTGAGGAGGGTGAGATAGGTGGCAGTGTGGGTGGAGGTGGTAAACATGAAATTCACTGCCTTATCAAACTAACCACACTTCTTGGAGAAACTTTCATGAGCTCTTCCTCGCTCTCCCGTGAGGGTGAAATTAAGGGATTGGTTTCTAAGTCTTCGCTACCTCCACTTCTGTAGATCTTCCCACTTCGAGTAGCTCCAAACATTAATTTATTCTGATAACCCTCTTTTCACACAATAGCATCTTGATCCAAGTGTTCAAAGATTTAATATACTTATCTCGCGGTCCCTTGAGGAAACGTAACTCCGCCTCACTATAGCTGACGGTCATGTCTACCACAAACTCGGTAATAAATCCTCCGATTTGGTCAAGCCAGTGGTCCACAGCTCGTGCAATCTTATCTCTTGACACTTCCAGTCTGCGCACTAATTCTAGAGTCCACACTGTTGGTTTGTCAAGCCTACACCTTCCCTAGCTGTCTACTATCTTCGCGATCCACTCATACAACTCAGAAGGAAAGGATGCAAAGAAAATTTCGTGGATTTTCGTATACAAGTAGCACTCAAACCATTGTTCCTTAGATACTTGCATATTTTTGTTTTCCTGCGCTGTGAACTCGTGAATCTTCTTGTCCAACCACTCTTCAATTTATTTCTTTGTTGGATTCCAGTGGCACGGCATCAAACATCCCTTATGCAGATCCCGGTCTCGACAATGGAACCATTTGTTGGCTTGTATGGGCTTGACCCAGGTTCAGAGGTGATTTAGCCAATAAAATCCCAGTACTACTGGCCCTTTCAGAAATAGTCTGTGGAGCGTGGATTGAGGTCTCAACTGAAGTAGTATGGGAGGGTGCTAGAACCAGGTTTCCACACCCTGCAGATGTTTGATGTGCTTCTAGAGGTCCGCGGTTTGACCCCTGTGCGCACGTTGCTACAAGCACTTATTATTCCTTCGCAACCTGTGATGCTGCTTCCGTGCAGCCCTAAACGGGGCGTAACCCATATAATACCCAAGTTCCTTGCTATTTAATATGTTATTACCCAATTACTTAACTTATTTGTGTAAGACTAATGATTATTACAACATATTCAACAATCATATCAATGCGCGTGATAAATAAAATAGTATAAATGTAAAGAAGGCAATGCACAAACAAATACATAGAAATAGGAATCAACTTCTCTTTATTATTCTTCGATCAAGATTACAGACTCGACACCACCTTGCGCACTCAACTGCAAGGGGTCCACACACTCAGCTGCGGACTCTACTAGGCCTCTGTGCACTCAGCTGCAGAGCCTCTTCCTACTACTATGACCCAATACACTTAGACTCTTACTCTATGCTCAAACCATTCACATTATTCTCTCCTATTCCTTCGCTACCCTTTTTACAGCTTAGAGCCTCGCTCTATTTATACAATCCCATGGTCCGCAGACCATGGGTAGGCTGACATGACTTTACATTACATTAAAATACTTTAGGGCGGACAACCCTATGACTCATCCTATACTTCATGCTCCGCGCTCGCAATTCACAGTCTTACAATATCTTTGATCAAAACTTGGGCTTTGAGCCCCAAAACATGTTGTGGGGGGTTCCATGCCCAACAAGTACCATGGTTGTCTACAGAAGTACATCCAAGATGAGATGGAGTTCCTGGACATTTCCTCGCTCGGCATGGTGTATCCATATGCTGTAAAGATTGAGAAGAAGTTTAAACAAAAGAAGCAGGAATTGGATTTGTGAAGCCAAATAAAGGAAAAGGCGCCCCCAAACCACAAAACAAGGAACCAAGCCAAGTTGATGCTACCCAGGATAACCCGCCAAAGCCGCAAGTAAATAAAAACACTAGGAAGATGAAGAAGGACATGAGAAAATGGTGTAGGTTCCATAAGAGATCCACTCACAATATGAGTGAGTGTCGGGCCAAGAAGTCACTAGTAGCCGAGTTGAAGGCTTCCGAATTAGACACAAGTTCCAACTCTGAATGAGAACTTGATAAGGGGACTAACAAAGGGAAGCAGATCATTGATATGGATCCTGGTGCCATGGTGGCCACCACAAAGATCTAGAAAATTGAGTCTGAAGATCTAGAGGAGGGGGAACGCTTCTTCCACTCACAGATGTGGGTGAAGGGTTCTCCACCACAGTTCATTGTTGACAGCAAGAGCCAAAAGAACCTCATTTCGGTAGAAGTAAAGAAGCAGCTGGACCTAAAGACTACATCACATCCACATCCATACACCATCGGGAGGCTTCACCAAGGACGGGATCTTCGCTTCAGCCAACAGTGCAACCTTCCCTACAGCATTAAGCCCTTGATAGATGAGGTACTCTATGATGTTACTCCTCTTGAAGTTTATGATGTATCATTAGGACAACCATACTTGTGGAAGTGACAAGTTGTATATGAGTCTAGACCTCACTCTGTGATTATTACTTTGGCTAATAAGTTGTATAGGATACTGGAGGTAGCCCTCCTACCTCCATATCTTTGATCACTACAAAGCAATGCAGTAAGATCATTTCTCAAACTAGGAAATTTGTTTTCCTTGTGATTGTTCCCAAAGGCAAGAAGAAGGTTGTGGCCACAACTTCAAGGCATGGCTCCTCTGCACAACAACAACAAATGGATAAGGTCGTGGAGGAGTATGGGGACATTTTCACCTCACCTGTAGGGGTACCTCTACACTGTCAGGTCAAGCACTCCATTGATCTAACCCCGGGTACGCCGCTGCCCAATGGACCGATCAATCAATGCTCTGTTCTAGAGAATGATGAGATCAAGAGGCAAATTAAGGAATTAATGCGTAAAGGGCACATCAAGCCAAGCTAATCACTGCGTGGGAGCCTGATTGTATTGGTACAGAAGAAAGATGGGACCTGGAGGCTTTGTATTGACTATTGGGCACTGAACAAAATCATTGTACAAAATAGGAACCCAATCACATGAATTTATGACCTTCTGCACCAGCTCAAGGGGGACAAATATTTTAGCAAGATTGACTTGAATTCAGGTTATCACTAGGTGCCTATCGAACCCTCTGATGTGTGGAAGACTGCCTTCAAATCCAAGGAGAGCCTTTTCAAATGGTTGGTCACGCAATTCAGATTGACGAATGCCCTTGAAACCTTCATGAGAATGAGGGATGACATCTTGTAGACCTTCCCCAATGAATTCATGGTGGTGTATTTAGATGACATCTTGATATTTAGCCAGAGTTGGGAAGAGAACCTCCACCATATTCGACAGGTCCTTCAAACCCTTCGACAACACAAGCTGTGTGCTAACTTGGAGAAATGCACTTTTGTCCTGACCCAGGTTCAATATCTAGGGTACATAATTAATGAGCAGGGTGTACATGTGGACCCATCCAAGATACAAGTCACTCAGGATTGTCTAGCCCCATCCACTCTAACAGAGCTCTACAGCTTTTTGGGTCTTGCCAATTTCTACCATAGGTTCGTGTTGGGGTTCTCTCATATCACTTGGCCTTTAAGTCAAGTCATCAAGGGTGGAGAGAAAGAAAAGTTCTTTTGGTCGGAAACCCAAAAAAGAACGTTCTCCAAGTTGAAGAATCACCTCTGTTCTACACTAGTGCTAACATTGCCAGACCTACAACAACCATTTGAGATTGAAACAGATGCTTCTGACTATGCTATTGGTGTAGTTCTTACACAGCATGGGCATCCAGTGGCTTACCATAGTGAGACACTTTAAGAGAAAATCCGAAAGTACCCCACTTATGATAAGAAATGTATTCCATTGTGTAGGCCTTCCATCAATGGAAGAATTACATTCTAGGGAAGGAAACGGTCATCCACACAGACCATTGGCCTCTACAGTTCATATAGACATAAGGGAAGTTGCAGAATGACCGCCATCAGAAATGGTCCACGTATCTGCAACAGTTCCATTTGAACATTACGTATAAGAAGGGAAACACCAATAATGTCGCATATTGCCTCAGCCGACCACTGGTCATGGCACTAATCATTGTACTCGACTCCTATGGGCACGAGACATTGGGGTGACCGCATCTGTAGAGGAGTGATCCAAAATTCAACAACATATACCAGAGACTCCTGGAAGGGAAGAAAGTTCCAAATTTTCACCTTCAGAATGCATTATTATGCCACTTGGGACACATATGTGTTCCTTCAAGCGAGTGTTCCAAGATGATTTGGGAGGCGCACTACAGTCAAGTCGTTGGACAGTTCAGAGTAGAGAAAATAGTGGCGGTATTGCAAAATTATTTTATTGGCCGACACTTTGTCAAGATGTTGGGAAGTACATTGGATCCTGCACTGCATACATCATTGCCAAACCAACCATCAAGAAGTAAGGCCTATATACTCCTCTACCTACTCCTAGTCGGCCTTGGTAATCTGTCTCCATGGATTATATGTTGGGCCTTCCTTCTACTAAGCACATCAACAATTATGTTTTCATGGTCAACGACAGATTCTCTTACATGACCATCATGGTGGAATGCAATAAGAGTATCACAACAGAGGCCACTGCTAAGCTCTTCTTTGAGTGAGTGTGGGTACAATTTGAGATCCCACAGTCCATTATCTCAGATTGGGATAGCAGATTCTTGAGTGCATTTTAGTCACGTCTCTGGTCGGTCCTGGATACAAAACTCATTAATTCCACGACTTTCCATCCCAAAACTGATGGCCAAACAGAGGTTGTCAACAAGATGATTGTACACATTCCACGCATGTACAACTAGAAGCATCCACACACATGGGATGAAAGTATATCCTATGTCCAACATAGAAATAACAGGGCTCTCCACATCTCAACAGGCCACAACCCCTTTTAGGTAGGGCTAAGATTTCACCCATTATGCCCCATTGATGTGGCCATACCATTTGTAGCCACTCAGGTAGATTCGGATCATGTGAAGTATGAAGCTAAAAGGTCTAAAAACATCATTGAGGGAATTCAACACATTTTCCAACAAGTCCATGATATATTGGACAGATCCAATGTTAAGTACAAGTAGCACCATGATCAACATCAAGTGTCACACAAGTTCCAGGTGGGCGACAAAGTTTGGCTTCATTTGCAGAAAGATTTCCTTGCTAGACCCCACCGAAAGCTTCTCCCTCTCCAATATGGGCCATACACCATCCCCAAGGCTGTCGGTGACAATTATTTTGAGCTCAACATCCCACCGTTCCTTGGTCTGCACCTAGTGTTCAATGTAGATCGCCTTCGTCCATACTTCCCACCATTGTTGGACACATCTGACGTTGCAAAACAACTCACATCAATAGAGATCAACCTAGACTACATGGAACATGCCACAACTGATTAGATCATGGACACACAGATCGAGAAAACTTAGACATAGAGGATACAACTATATTGAGTTTTCAAAGCAGGCCAACTCCATCACCAGGGCAAGTGGTTCACCAGGGACCAGGTTCAACAGAAATTTCCTCACCTCATGGAGGCTCTGCACGCAATGGGGACCATTTCTTCCTAAGGGGGGAGGAATGATCTAGGTGGATATTGGTGGCCACCCACCTATTCCACCTAGACCCCTTAGTCAGTTTCATATGTTTCCTTAATTGTAGCACAATTTACTATTTTTGGCAGTTTTTCAAGTCCTAAACTTCCAGAGATATTTTTAGGCCCTAAACAATGTTTTTTTTTTTTTTTTTTTTTTTTTTTTGAAAAATTCCTTTTGGAATTTTTAGAGAAATCTCATGAAAAACTGTAGTCCTGAGAGAGATCTTTCCAATGAGGTATCATACGTGTCAAACAAAGATAATATGACCAAGTTACGACCCCGGGAAGTTGGCTGCCCAACTAACCCCAATGGGGCCCATAAACTCTTGGTGTTACATCTCCTCGGGTTAGGGTTTTGGTTGTTTAGGTTTTTCCCTTTTTTCTCAATGATAACAAGACCCTTGAGCCTCATTGTAACTCAGTTTAGAGGCATGTAGCTGCCACATCTCTTCTAAGAGATAAGCTACCATTGCCTGAGCTATCTTATTTCCATTTTGTTTATAAGCATAGTTCAATATTTTTCTATTAATTAAATGAAGTGTTTTTCTCCTGCATCTCTGTCTTTATGATTATATCTATAAGTTGTTGCATTCCTGTTTAAGTTCAGATCACCTATGTAGCCCTGATTTCAGAACATTAATGTATACCTGCCAGTCCTCTAGTTCTGCTTGGAAGCTATTTGCTAAAAAAGCTTCATTCACTTTCTGCCATGTAAGGTATGATTCCTTTTCCACAAACATTTGAGTGTCTAAATATACTGGAAAGTTTATTGGTGTGCTCTAAACTTCTTCCTCGGTATTGCTTTCTACGGTATCTTTTGAACCAGATCTCTTGGGTGCCATGATAACAGTGACTCCTGGAGAGAAGTTCTCAATAAATGTGATACATGCAGGGGGAAAAGGCGCTCATGGAAGGTTTACATTAGATTTTGCAAATCAAATTTCAAAGCAAGATCAGGTGGCAAACCAATGAACTAATGAGAGAGATTGCACAATTTTCATGAGCAAGGGAGGGAGACTAGATGAGGGAACTATGCATTACACAGTCTGAACAACTAGTGATGCAGCGTGAGGCTTGAGACTGCATAATGCACAATACAGCCTGGACAATGTCAAGGAGAGATTTCAGCGGCCAAGGTGGTAGGGATGAGCCCTGGGACCGCACAATGCACAGTTGGGCCAACCTGTATTGTGCATTGCAAAGTCTCATAGGTCAATCTCTCATCTTAAGCCTTGGAATTGTGCAATGCCCAACTAGGAAAGGCAGTGTATGGCCAAGTGAAGTGCACATATGTCCGATGAGGGTGTAGGAAACAAGATGGTCACCGTTGACTAGCTTTCATTTCTTGGTCCAAACATAGCTCCAAGTCAATCATCATCCCTAAATGGTCCATTTACATCAATGGTATCACTTGAACCTTCATTCCATCCACCTGATAGCCATGAGTAGTCTGGTGAATGCAATGAAGCTTGGCGGGCATGCACCTAGTTGTAAAGATAAGTTTCCCTGTAGGTTATGTGATTAGTCTGTCACACCATTCACCTTTGTCTATCTGTATGAAGCTGTCTTGCTTCACCGCAGTGACTTCCATCTAGTTACAAGAGACTCTCCCTTTCATCATGCTAGGGGCATGCAAACCAATTCAAGCACAATTTTTCATTTCAAGCTTGTGTAAAAATGAAACCGAATTCAAGCATAGCTTTTCATTTCAAGCTTGTGTAAAAATGAAACCAAATCCAAGCATAGTTCTTCGTTTCGAGCTTGTGTAAAAATGACACTGAATCCAAGTGTAGTTTTTTGTTTCAAGCTTGTGTAAAAATGAAATTGAATCCAAGCATAATTCCCCATGGTTCAAGCTTGTCTAAAAATGAACCCATTTTCAAATTTTAACCCTTGTGATTTCCATTCTATCAGCCTTTTGAGCCTTGGTTGTGTACATCCCATCGCCACCATCCCTTTGGCTGATCATACACTCTCACTTGGTTGTTTTACCCTTTTTGAGGAACAGTTGCAATGAGTGGTCTTATTAGCCAACCTCTTCATAGAAATCAACATGTTTTGAGAAGTTCCAACATCACCGGAACCAGTTGCTACCCTAGACACCACTCGTTCCTCAAAATAGAGTCCTCTTTAAACCCTTTTTAGACTCATTAAATATGAAAAGATTGTCGAGCGCTTGTCTTTTTCAGCTTGTTAAAGTGTTTGGAAAAGTAATCCCTTTCGTATATTTTATCTTTTTTCGGACCTGAGGGATTATTATACGAAAAATAACTTATGGAGTTTTCTTTTCGTCCCTTTTCGAACTCTATAAACATGAAAAGGACCGAGTTATCCTTGTCATTAAACTCGTTAAAACAATAGCGACAAACTTGTCCATTCTAGACGAGACTGAGTTTCACTGTCGCTAGACTTGTTAAAACATTAAATAGCGACAGGTTTGCCTGAAGGACAAATTATAGAACAAGTATATGTTATCCTCCTCAAGCTTGAAAAAAATAAAGAGGTACTGGTCAGCAATGAATGGGGAAAAAGGGAAGAAACTTGAAGAATTTATGGTAGCAAGTCACTCTTGAACATGACACTTTCACTTCATCACCATTATTGAGTTGGGTTGGGTTATTCCATTCACCAGTCATCTTACCATTGGTCTTTCATACCATCCATCTTTTGGGGTTAACGCTACCAATTCATCTCAGTGTCGCCGACATGTTCAAGAGAAGTCATTTAGTTGAGAAATCACCATCCAGTTAATGTCTCATACACTGCAATACCTCCAACCTTCATTTTTTCATGACCGCCATTCCTGAACCTTGTGTCGTCAGTTCATTTTCACCTCCAGAAATCATTTGCTTCGTTTCATGTCGTAGATGTGGGATACGTTAAGGCCCTCCTACGACGAGTCGCTTCTTGTCGACATCAAATCATTATCTAAGAAGTTGACTTAGAAACAACCCTTTCAGTGCTTTGAAGCTTACATACATCAATGGCAAGTTTCTCACTTCCGGCGACAGGTTGACATCAATGGCCTTCGACCAAAATATTTTGCGTGGTTTTCGACATCAAATCATGTATTCACACCACTTGAATTGTACTATAGTACCTTGAGGGTCATTATCATTATTGGTGATCCCTCTTGTGTTTGTTAACAACTCACATCATTCACTGGTAATCAGGTGATGTCTTTCCATGTTCGACTTCAGAACATCTCTTCACATGGATTGACTTGTACATCGAGCGAAGATTGAACGAGTTTGAAGACCCCAGATCTAGTTTCATCCATCCGGGTTGTGATATATTTAGGGATATAAAAACATCAAATGTGCAAAGGCTCTGCACAGATGGTCATCCTAACCATGGATGATGATGCTATATCTGAAGAATCACTAGTCTATATCTGCAGACGACTATCTGACCTATGTACATGAAATGAAATTTATAAATCAAAGCATGGGAATGCCTCCCTCAGCTAGATCATGAAAATAATATTATGATAATGTATTGTATTGTAACTGATGCAGGTCACCTTCCAGTTTGAAACTTTGGATACTCATGATAAATCATTTCACCCAACATGAATATTTACGACCTCATGCTTTAGGGGCCAACTGTTATAGACATATTTGGGCACATCAACCCCAAACTTATATTTCATTGTATTAGGTATCATCAACCCCTAAAATAGTTGTTTCATACCCTAAAGGAACATAATCATCTGAATACATCATTCCCCCAAAAGTTCCATCTGAGAAACCACCTAGAAATTGCCTAAATTAAACCATACTGACTGCTCCACTGGAAAAGTGTGATGCATACTTAATGGTACACTGCTAGGGTGTGATGCATACTATTTAGGCCTTCTATAGGATGTGATAGGTGAGGATGGACAAATGTCTGAGACAGTTTGCTAGGTGGTTGCTTATGGGATCTTCTAGAAACTTCTCCTGTGCCACTTGCCTCTCTTAATTCGCCCAAGGATGAATAAGGGATCTAAGAAAACTCAAATCCCTTTTCTTGTAGAACCATTTGTAACAAGTGGAATGATACTAATCAAACCCCATGGATGACTCACACCCTTGCACACATCTATAAATGGATCCCTCATCCAAGAGATCTAGAGGCTGGAATATTGTGAATTGCAAGGAAGTGCTGATAGTTTGTAATTGAGGAAAGAGCATTGTATTGTTGGTGTGATATTTTTATTTCATGAGGTGAAGAAGGATTGAAGCTGGGAGGATAATGTTGGATCAGACAACTGGGTTGTAATTCTCCCTTCTATTAATAAAGTTCTTCAAGTTTTCTTCCATATGATTGTGCAATTGTGAATGTTATCATTTGTGAATGCTATCATTTGTTCATTATATATCTGATTTTGTAATGTTTATGTTGTAATAGATCATGATGCTTTGGCGGTTCTTTGTTGCTGTACTTGTGTAGGTACTCTCCAAGCGTGTTAAGTGCGGGGAGGAGTTACAAGATCTGGCAAAGGAGAGGCAAAGCAACCAAGGGATTAAGCGGAAGTTCCAGGTTGGTCCCATTATCTTTCTCTTATCTAATACACATAGAAGAAATCATTGAATTGCTTTAAACTGTTGTTTCTAGGGTAGTTGCCAAACCTAGAGGGCTAGCATTCTTTAGGAATACTAGTTTTCCCAGAAACAGGCCGGATTCTTCATTTGACACCTAGAACCTGCCAAACCATGGAAGTAGCTACAGAATACACAGTTAGCTACAAAATAGGCCGCGTTCTGTAGCTAATTTGCAAAAATTTATTCAAATAGCAAAAACATAAAAATATAACATGTCAATCATTTAATGCCTTCCTTAAGCCAAAACCTATCATTTATCATTGATTGGGATCTGTAATCTTATGGAAAAGCAAAGGAAAGGAGTGAGAAAAGATGTCAAAGAGAGGGTAATTATGAGGTTCAACAGGGTCTATACTTGGCCACATTCCCTAGTGAGTTCCTTCACACACTGGAAGCAGGTGTGATCACAAAAATTAAGGCCTAAGAATAACCCGCACTAAGCATGATCAACGAATACAAGGTAAACAACGAACAAATGTTCATGGAGAAAACAACAATGCTAGAAGCTTGGAAGAAAGTTCAGGTGAAAAACAAAACAACTGCAGCCATGGTTACCGAGGCATGCAGAACAGTCCCTGAACTGCATATCCCGGAGGAAGCACTGGTGGACGTAAGGATTAGGAATTTGGCTGTAGGTGGGCACGACACGAAGATGGAAGTGGCCAAGTTTTAGTTTGAACTGAACCTGAAGACAACAAAGCTTGAGTTGAAGTCACAACCTTCAACTCCACCAGAGGTTAGAGAAAAACACGAAGTAGCTATAAAGGATGGAGTTACAATAGTAGATGCCGCAGTGGAAGATTGCACCGCCCTCTTTGAGCAGTCAATGGAGGTAGTCACAACACTCCAGGAAGATCCTAACCTGCATAGGTTGAACATGGAAGCCTGTGAATTGCAGCAGCAGTGTGAGGAATCAAGAATGACGATGTGCACCGTTGCTATATCACAATGAATGGCCAAGCTTCATGAGGAAAAATAGTTGCTTGAACAGGTGGAGGAAATGCAAAGGAAAGAGGCGGTCCTCATGGCCAGATTGGGGCCTTAGCTGGATGAGGCCTATGTTATATCTGCCACTAGTGAGGAGAAGCTGACAAGGCTACAAAGAACACAATAGAAGTTCAAGGAAGATAGTGCAGGACCAACAACAAAGAAGCTGGTGGAGTAGAACAAACAGGAAGCCATGTAGAGCGCGATTGAGGTAGCAGTAGCACAAGTGGAGCGGGGATGTATCTGTAGTAATATATCTATGCCAACAAAGTGAATCAAGGGTGAGTCATGATATTTGTGTTGGGGGCCTGTTGGGACAAGGTCCCCTAGGCTCAATTTTGGGGAAAAAGATCAAGTTTTGGGGCAAAAAGCCCAAGTTTTATTGTAAAGAATGTAAAGTCTCCGCAAGTTGTGGTTGCTGAGCACGTAGATAGTAAAGTGT
Organism: Pinus tabuliformis; assembly: GCA_031772625.1. NCBI lineage: Eukaryota > Viridiplantae > Streptophyta > Pinopsida > Pinales > Pinaceae > Pinus > Pinus tabuliformis. The sequence continues at coordinate 946,872,873 of CM062815.1, read as the reverse complement.
CATAAAGGGCTTTACCCTTCTTTTTTGTAAGTTGTGTTAGCTTTAGTAGATCTACCCATGGTCCACGGACCATGGGATTGTATAAAAAAGGAGAGTCTTAGAGAGTCTAAGGCAAGGTAGATATCAATGAAGATGATTGTAATGGGTTAGTAGAGGAAAGATTGAAGAAGTCTTAGAATAGAAGAGATGATTTGCAGCTGTGTGCACAGAGGCCTAGAGTAGAGTCTGCAGCTGAGTGCATGGACCCCTGCAATTGAGTGCACAGGGAAGTCTTGAGTCTGTAAGCAGAACTGAAGTATTAATAAAGAGATTATTCCAGCAATTCCTATGTTTTGGCTATTTATTTATGTTATGAATGAATGCGCTATTATGTTATGATGAATGATGGGTTTATGAATTAATACTATATTTATGTGCGATTTTACATGATTTATATTGTCATATGAACGCAAGTAATAATAATAGTTTACGTGAAGAATATCTTGTTGAATGTTAAAGTTAACGAACACTTAAACCGATCTAGGTAAATACGGAGTTAGGAGTAATCTTAGAGGCATGAAAGTGGTTGATTCACCTATTTAGGGTCTATGAAAGACAGTCGTAGACCTTCGCGAAGGTCTAGAAGTTGGTTAATGAAAGTTATATCGATAAGCTTTAAGGTTTATAGATCTACGTGAAGGCAGGTTTAGGGCATAAAACGACATCACGCTCATCTCTGGGTGCAGAAACTTGGTTCTAGCATCCCCGCATACTGCTTCGGATGAGACTTCAGTTCGCTCTCCACAGATTGATGCCAAAAGGGCTAGTAGTGTAGGGATTTGTTTGGAAAACTTAACTCTAAACTTGGGTCAGGACCCACTAAGCCAACAACAACTGACTGTTGTACACAAATGCTATGGATGAAGGAAGCTTTAAAAGATGTCAACATAGAAACTAAAAAACCAATCACCATCTGCTGTGAAAACAAAAGTGCTATAGGTCTTAGTAAAAATCCATTGATGCACTCAAGGACCAAACATATACCAATCAAGTATCATTTTCTCCATGAACATGTGGCTGAAAAAAACATCAAGTTGGAATATATGAATACTAAAGAATAGATTGTAGATATTTTCAACAAACCTCTTCCTCTAGAAGCATTTGAACATCTTCGTCAAAAGATGGGGGTTATTTCTCTATCATCACACTAAACTGATTCTTAAGATTCCACATGACTGGGGGAGAAGTTTGACAGGGGGAGTCTTTGCGCACTCCTTTGCCATTGATGTCAAAGGGGGAGAGAAGAAGAATATTGCCATCAATGAAAAAGGGGTATATTGTTGATCTAGATTGTCATTAATGTCAATATGGAAATATTTTGGGATACTAAATGATGATGTGAAGCCATTGGAAATCAATAAAAAGAGATATCAAAGCAAGAGAAGCCACAGGAAAACCAAACCAAGAGTAAGAGTTGAAGAAAACAATAGAGGAGTATTGCAATGGAGGAGCACTGCTGATTCTGTTACAATTCGCCTTTATTGAATTATCGCATATGCCGAAGAGAAAAATCCAAAAGGAAAGAACAATCAACGTAGCAGAGAAATTAACAGCGCATTGGAGTTAATATATCTGCGACTTTATCGATGGTTCTATTATATGCCACTGCTAAAAACCGCCGATGTGATATGTATTATAGACCCGATGGTTCCATCACAATATGCCCTATTGTTATATTGCATTCACTGTATCAGAACCTTCACAAGCTATGAAGGTTTGTTACATTCAAAAATTCTAATTGCGATATCATTGCGGGCTTGCCGCGCCATGATAATATACTTTAATGAAATATTGCATCTGCCTATCAGAAGTTATGTATTGCAAAATCTTAAAGAATGTCACACTAAAACAATGATTATGATATTATATGTGGACTTGAACAATTTATAGTAACAACCCTAATATAATATCACATCCGTTTCATATCAAAAGTCATAAAGGGATATTACATTTGACAACTCCGATTGCGATAAGGTTGTGGACCCAATAGAGTTATAAAAAATAGTTTAATGTCACATCGCATCCGCACCGTCGATAGTAGGGTATTAGCAATGTTATGTTGGTAAATTGAATGTTGCAATTGCGGGAGTTTTGAAAGTTGCGATTGCGATTAAAGGTGATGACATGGATATGGGACCTCATGTGGGTACAAAATTATCCTACGAAATTTCTTAAAGTAAACAAGTATATGATATATTTTGTAATGTGCAATAAGTTTGACTTCTCCCTCCAAATGAACGTGTCCTTTGGGTACTGGTGAAACCCATATAAACACAAGCTAAACGCCTCACCTCAAGCGTTGATCTAAAAGATTAATCATAGAGAAGGTGAGATAGTTCACAATTCATGAACTTGAAGAAATAACAAGAAGACGAAGGTCTAGTGGAAGGAAGGAAGACGAAGGCCCAACAGGAAGGAAGGAAGTCAAATTTATAATGGGAAGGAAGGAAGACGAAATTCGAAGGAAGCCAAAGACTGAGCAGGAAAACAAAATATTTTGACTGGGTTAATCTTGAAAGGCTCAGACCTGAAATAAATATATAGTGCATACCATGACCTGTTAAAAAGACTACAAGGACAGGGCTTAGTGAAGAATACCTTGGGAGCAGTGTAATATAATCAAACATTTATTGACAAAGTAAAAATATAGGGTCGAAGCCCTTAGGGTTGGTGCCTCAGAATTGAAAGGATTTGTGTCCTTGGAGTTGGTGCCCCTAAATTCAAGGTTGGTGCCTTGATAAGATAGGGTCGAAGCCCTAGAGGTTGGAGCCTCATCAAAGTCCAAGTTGGTGCTTGGAAAATTTCATCAGATATTGTATTCAATTTTTTTCTATATATAATAAAACCATTTCTTTGTTTAAAATTGTAAAGAATCTAAATTGGTAACAATAACAATTAAAAGGAAATACTAATTCACCCCCCTCTCAGTATTTCCAGCAATATAATAAAGTGTTGAAACATACCTTAAAACAAATTCACAAATTCTGGAAAACAAATTGTTTTCCAAGAGTGTAGTTAAACTTCAAGCATAACCATTAGTAGTGCTTCTTCATTATATTCATGCTTAAATGTGACTAAGATACCCATTAAAATGAATCAGTCAATATATCAGGGAACCAAAACAACATAAATTAAGGAAATCATGATAAAAAAACATGAAACTTAACTGAAATAAGAGGTCTCAGACAAAATTCATAAGAGTGATATCAACTCCATGATGCGCTGGCAAGTAAGATGTAATCAGTATAATTATCATTTATTTAACTAGTATCTCGAATTTACTAGACTAATCATAAGCAATGTGAGCTAATGAGTGTTCTAAATAGGTAAGCATTATGACATAGATAAGTAACACACTATTTAACCTAGATAGCCTTTGCTGGGTTTATTAGTTTTTTTGTGCTAGTAATACATATCAAGGTATTAATCAAACATGGTTACAAAGTATTGCTAACGATATAATTCACATTAGAAGAGAAAGATTACTATTATGGTCTAACATTAAAAATCAAATCTTTAATAAGAAAACAATACCCAGATTCTTAGACCCACATGCTCCAACAAACATTGAGACAATACTATTACGTAATCTCAATTTCATTTAGCACAACTTTACATCCATCCTTTTTCTAAAAGGAATACATGTTGTCCCTCTAGTTGGGGACTTTTCTGATATTTCTATGATGAAAACTTTTGAGAATAACTCCTTAAAAGAACATACACAATAAATAAAATTCCGCTTTTACTTGCATGTCAAAACCAGAATCCTGTAAAAGACAAATCTATTTTTGCAAGTCCTTTTGTTGGGTTAGGGTCCCTAGGGTCAGTTTTGGGGTTAGTTAACCTAATTTTGTAAAAGTTTTTGTAAATAATATAAAGTCTCCGTGAAATGTACATGTGGAGCGCACAATTAGATAAGATTCAAAGGGGTTTTAGCCCCTTGTTTTGGGTCGATTTTAAGATGCTCCCATGGTCCTTAGACCATGGTATTTTATGGAAGAAAGCTATAAATAGTTGAGTCATAGCGAGTCTTAGAGATAAATTGGAATGGATAATTGTGAAATTTGAATAAGTTTTGTTGTTTTGGGCGAGTGCTAAGGCAAGAAGGCTTCGCTTCCTGTACTTAGTCAAGAAGGGGAAGGTTCCTGTAGCTGAGTGCATAGGAGGCCTTGGTAAGTCCGCAGCTGAGTGCGCAGACTCCTGCAGCTAAGTGCACAGGGCAGAAGAGTCTGTAATTTGAATGCTAGAATTAAATAAAGACTGATTTTGAAGAGTTATCGTGCAATTAAGTATTCCTGTCAAATTTTCTTATGTTATATTCTGTCGCTCAATAATAATTTTTCATGAACTAATGTATGAATGCTGCGCAAAACTGATGAATCTATCTTATTTATGCATGTTCTAAGTAATTATATGTGTTCGCGAAGTTAAGGATTATTTCTATTGTGATTTCTAATGAGTTGGATAGATCTATGCGAAGGAGAATCTAGGGTTTTTTATTGATGCGCGAAAGTAGATAACCTACATGTTGAAGGTCCGCAAAAACCGATCGTAGACCTTCGTGAAGGTCTAGAAGCCATTCTACCTGAGTTACAGTAACGAGCCCGGGAAGGGTACAAATCTGTGCGAGGGCAGATCTGAACTGTCAGAGCTTAAGAACCACTTATCACATGTCCCTGGATGCATAAACCTAGTTCTATGATCCCCCAATACTGCTTCGGGTGAGACTGTAGCCTACGTTATGCAAGTTGTTTCCGAAAGGGCCAATAGTTAGGGTCTTTTTTGGTTTGCGATAACAACTCTAAACCTGGGTTAGGCCCCCTTAAGCCAAAAAATGGTTCCGTTGCCGGGACTGGGATCTATCTGAGAGATGTGTGATAAATAGTTTCTTACGAAGAAAGTGCTTGATAAGTGGATTGATTGAAAATCACACGCGTTCGGGGCTAAGGAAAACAAGAGCCCTAAATTATCCAAGGAGCAGTGGTTGCAGAGATTTTTGTACACGGATGAGACCAATGTGTTCTTCGCTTTCTTCCCTAAAGAACTATACAAGTGGTTGTCTAAATTAGCTAATAGTCAAGGGACGTGTAGGCTCAAAGGCTATATAGTCTGGACTCCTGAACTGGTGCAATGTTTGGAAGCATCAGAAAGCAATATCGCTCAGGCTGTGGACCATTAGATTGATCGCACCTTGGGAAGTTTTGTGACGTATTTCGCAATCGATAAGAATATCGACTATAGCGAAGTGAAGCGAAGGATATTTAAAGGACCATGAGGGAAGTATTTCAAATCATTGAAGACCTGGATTAAAATGTTGTTATGTGAAAAGAGGGTTATGCAGTTACCTTGATGTTTGGGGCTATGTGAAGTGGAATATTCTTCAGAAGAAACAAAGGATCTAGCCCAAAATATAGTCCGCTCATTGAACCCCCTTCAAGTGACGATGAAGGGACAATATTGACTACACCGTGAATTTTAGTTCACTTAATTACACAAGGTATTTTGAGGATACCTCATCTGTCCATGCCACCTCCACCTCCACTTCCACCTCATACACCTATGCCTTCACCCCCTCCACCTCCACTTACACCATTCAACATGGCAAATGCGATGAAGATATCAATATTTAAAGGAACATGGAATGAAGATCCATAATAGTTCTGGTTTGTTGCAGGAGCTATTTGGAGAACATAGCAAATTACGGATGATAATATTAAGAAAGCAAAGTTGATCTTTCTCTCATCATCTTTCTCTTTTCCCTGATGATGGATCCCATTTGGGATTCGAAACGTTGGTGTAAAAACTCCATTACTGTGGGTTCTCCGATCAAAAATTCAAATAACACAAACCACAGATCTCTGAAATCCAAAAGCAAAGTTGGTTATAGCCTTACAGGATCGAGCCCTAATATGGTATATAAAGTATTGCATTGATAACCGCAACGCGACGTTGGAAGATACCCAACTAGCTTTGAACAAGGAGTTTAGTAATCCTAAGTCAGAGGCACAATATGTAATTAAATTTTAAGGAAATGTGAAAGAAGGTCAATGAGACATCTTGGGACTTTGATCATAGGTTGAAGTGCCTGATCAGGTAAGCTAATATGTTAATCTCAGATTCCTAGCATCGCGGCTATTTTATAGCATCTCTCTTGCCACATTTAAAAATACCTTTATCACAACAGAAGATAGCAACACAAGTGGAAGCCTTGGAGATCGTGATGAGGCTAGATGCCTCGCCTATCTAGGATACGAGCTTGGGATTGCAACATATTCATTCACAATTAGAAAGCCTGCACTTGGAGTTGTAGAGGTTGAAGAAAGGGAAGGAAGCTCAGCTAGAGGTGCGCGCCGAGATCTGGTGTTTGAAGTGTAAGAGCCATGGACATGATAAGGACCATTTCTCATTCTTTAAGAATTATATTATAGGGGGAGGGTCTGTGCCCCTGAAACCAAAGAATAATGTTGGGACAAGCGCGGGAGCTGTGCTGTGGTGCGCTATCTGTCAGGTTATAGGACAACATGCTACTGATAACTACCATCTATTACAGAAGTTTGTATAGACCCCTCAACATTTATTTTTCAATTTCTGTAATTCTGTAGGACACGATGAGCGCCATTGTAGGAGTTATGAGCTGATGATGGATCGAACCCCTTCCTACATAATGAAAACAAAGAACCGGCCTCAGGATCAAGGCACAGGAGTAGTGCACGGAGGATTCCAAGGTTGAGGATGAGGAAGAGGTGTTGGACCAAGTTAAGGGCGTGTGCAGGTAATCTGTGGTAACTGTGGCGAAGAAGGGTACTTCTCGCGCGATTGTACAAAGACCACACATCCCTCATGTTAGTATTGTCGATAGTTTGACCATGTCATAGAGGAATGTCCAGTCCTTATGGAAAAGATGCAGGAGAAGAAGGCGCAACCCCAATAGCCTACGCAGAACATCAAGATGATGAAGGAGGAGCCTCGAGAAGAAGATCATAGTATAAATATTGTGTTAAGAAGTGGTATGTTAACTGGTGCATATAAAGGTAAGCAACTTGAGGAGGACAGATGGGTGCACAAGGCTACTGAGAAGGAGGTAGATTTTGATCTCAATTGAGCTAAGGAGACCTTCATGGAAGCAAAGAAGAGCTTCACTGAGGCCTCCACCTCAGGAAGTCCTAAGAAGACACCAGAGACTAGTGCGACACAAGAGATCGATCCTTCAATACTAGCTACTTTCGTGCAGACTTATATGAAGTTATTGTGTGACCAGAAGGCGGTAGGAGGATTGTAAGACTTAATAGATAAGTGTGCTAATAAGGAGAAGACTTCTACTGAACAATGCACAGTAAGAAATATTGGCAAGCATAAAATGTGAATAGGGCACGAGATGAGGCTAACTGTGCAGATAGCTGATTATGAAATGGACTAGGTAATCTTGGATCTAGGGTTTGATGTGAATGTCTTGTCGAAGCACACATGGGAAAGGATGGGGAGACCTGTGTTTTTGTGGTCTCCTATTCAGTTTCACATGGTAAATCAACAAAATATTATTCCTATGGGGCACTTATATGGTGTAACAAATGGACATTGAAGGTGTGAGTGCACTCGATGACTTTGAGGTTATTGAAATTGTGGATGATGGTAACCCATACCCGGTGCTACTAGGAATTAATTGGGCTATTGATATGAATGGGATAACCAGCTTGAAGAAGTGGAAGATGTCATTTGAGAAGAAGTTACTCAAGGTTATAGTGCCATTAGACCTTGCAAAAGGAGCGCATTACACTGAACCAATGCACGACTATGTAGAAAGTGATGATGATCTAGATCATATATACAAGATAACAACGTGAGATGAGGATTGGGTCAATCCTACAACTGATGGACGAATTGAGTGGGACAAGGATAGCTCCTGCTGCTCAGATTTAGATGAAGAACTTGAACACTGGAAGAATCAGCTCCATGAAGTATCTACGCTTCGCTGCAATATGATGACCAAGTACCAAAGATGTGTCTCGACTGAGGTAAGAAATCTTCTGCATTATGATGGTTTGATTGATGTGGAACTATTTTTGGATGAATTTGAAAGGGAAGTACCGGAAGAGCATCGATTCCAGGCACTAGAACTGGCGCTACGTGCTACGCCTAACCATTGGTGGGGTACGCACAAGGAGAATTTTGTTGGATGGAAAGAATATAGGAGAATGATGAAGTTAAGATTTGGCTATGCTAATACTAGGATGACAGAAAAACACAGTGGGAAGGATGATCCACACGATCATTTGGCACGATGGACTAACGCCTGGGGGACAAAACCACAACCAGAATGGGTTCATATTTTTTGTCATACATTAGATATGATGCCAATGAACTGGTATTTGGAGATGGAGCTTCTCCATGGGACTGCTGAGTGGGACATTTTAAGGGAGAGTTTTCTATTAAATTTGAGCTTTGAGGATGGGTTTGAGAGCATTAATGAGGTGCTACAAGAGATAAAAGTGGTTATATTCAGAATAACGAAGGAATCGGTAGAATGGACTTAGCCAAATTGGAGTACACAGTTGCACCATACGCTAGAATGTTATAATGTAACTGTTGCAGAAGAAGAGGATGAACTGCAGAATATTACCATTCTAGAAACTGAATGACAATGCGAGGTTGCAGGACCACAGGTTGTGAACCCAAACATATCAGAGCCTCTAAAAACTTGACAAATAAACATTGGAACTGAAGAAGAACCTAAGTTCACGAAGATAGAAGAGTATTGGGATGCAGATTTGGTTGTTAAGGTAGTTGAGCTGCTGCGTGAATACCAAGATATTTTTACAACAAAGTTTTTAGATTTGAAGGGGATTATCGGAGATTTAGGTGTTATGAATATCACATTGAAACTAGATGTGAAGCTTGTTAAACAGCTGCCTTATTGGCTGAATCTAAAATATAAGGAGAAGGTGCGCCAAGAACTGGATAAAATGCTAGAAGTTGGTATTATTGATCCAGTAGAAGAATTAGATTGGGTAAGCCCAATGGTGGTCCAAGAAAAGAAAGGAAAGGGAGAGATCCGCATATGCGTAGATCCACAGAAGTTGAATGATGCCTTCATGCATGGTCCATTTCCAACATCGTTTACTGATGAAGTTTTAGAGAATGTTGGTGGATAGGAGGCATATTTGTTTACTGATGGATTTTCAAGCTATCATAAAATAAAGATCGCGCCAGAAAATCGAAGAAAAATAACCTTCGCAACTGAGTGGGGTTGATTCCAATATACAATTATGCCGTTCAAACTGAAAAACACACCTACAATATTTTCCCGGGTAGTGATCACAATGCTCAAGGAGTTTATTCATAAATTCCTGGAGGTATACTTTGATGATTGGACTCTATTTGGACTGGTGAAGCAACATGTTTTGAGTTTGTGCCTCATGCTAGATACATGGGTATCATATCACGCTGAACCTGAAAACATGTATATTCTATGTGCCTTTTGGGATTTTTCTTGGCCATGTTGTATGTAAGAAAGGATTGATGGTGGACCCTACAAAGATTACCGTAATTGCAAACTTGGAAACCTAGGAATGTGAAACAACTACGTGAAATGTTGGGACACACTGGGTATTACAAGAAGTTTATTAAAGTATATGCTCAGATAGCTGTGCTGATGGAGAAACTATTGAAGAAAAATGCGATGTTCTACTGGGATGAAGACTGTTAGCACAGTTTGGATGTCTTGAAGGAGAAAATGGTGACAACGCCTATTTTTGTGTTTCTAGACTAGAAAAAGGAGTTTCATGTGCATGTTGATGCCTCCTGCATTGCGCTAGGAGTAGTATTAACACAGGTAGGTGAGGGAGAGATCGATCATCCAATAACTTTTGTGAGCAAAACGTTATCCAAAGCTGAGAAGAATTACTCCACCATAGAGTGCGAAGGGCTAGTGATGGTCTACACACTACAGAAGTTTAGGCATTACTTGTTGGGTGGACACTTTAAAATGTACACTGATCACTCTACGCTGAAGTACTTGGTCAATAAGCTTGTGTTGGGGGGGAAGATTTGCTGATGGCTACTATTGTTCCAGGAGTATGAATTTGAAGTAATTGTGAATCTTGGAAGAATGAATGCAGGTCCAGATCATCTATCTAGGATTGAAACAAGTGACGAACCAAGTAGTTTGGAGGAAGGACTACTAGATGCACAACTCTTTGCGGTGCGCATCGCGGATGGTCATTTTCCCAATATTATTCAATTTGTATCAAACGAAACGACTTCGAAAGGTTATTCCACTCAATAGAAGAAGGAGTTAGTAGTTCGCGCTACAAATTTTTTAGTAATTCCAGGTCATCTATATAAGATGGGATCGGATGAGATACTGCAAAGGTATGTTCTAGAATTTGAACGTGCTAATATCCTAGCTAAAGCTCGTGGAGGAGTGGCAGGAGGTCATTATGTAGGGAAAGCAACCGTGCAGAATACTTGCGCACTGAGCTATGGTGGCTAGTATTACACAAGGATTCTAAGGCATACTGCAAGGTGTGCAATGCTTGCCAAAGGATGGGGAAGCCTTCACGAAGGGATGAATTTCCTTTAAATCCCCAAGTTTCATTGTAGGTATTTGAGAAATGGGCCATTGAATTTATAGGTCCAATACAACCACCAGGAAAGAAGACGGGCGCGCGATATATCATTACTGCAACTGAGTATTTAACTAGGTGGGTGAAAGCGCAGCTAGTGAAGGATTGTACAACAACCACTGCTGCGAAGTTTCTCTTTGAGTATGTCTTAACAAAATTTGGATGTCCTAAGATTTTGATGAGTGATAGGGGTACACATTTTTTGAATGAAACAATCAGTGTGATGCTGGAATAATTTCAGGTGTACCATCAGAAGAGCATGCCCTATCACCCACAGGCAAATGGAACGGTGGAATATTTTAACAATATTTTGGAGCATGCATTGACGAAGGTATGCAACACGTAGAGGAATGATTGGGACATGCATGTACCTACTGTGTTATGGGCTTATAGGACGACCTACAAAAATTTGACAGGCAAAACACTGTTTACGTTGGTTTATGGAATTAAATCCATAATGCTTATGGAGTATATTGTACTAAGTTTACTTATTTTTGCATTGACAGAGATGGCGGACTGTGAGACCTTGGAGGAATAGATCGTGCAGATCATGGAGTTAGATGAAGACCACTTCCTGGTAGGACTTCACTAGAAATTTCAAAAGGAATGCGAGAAGGCATGACATGATCGACATATTAAGCTGCTCATGTTCAAGGTTGACTATTTAGTGCTGTTATATGACAACAAGTTCATGAAATTTCTAGGAAAGTTTCAAATACACTGGTTGGGGCCGTATGTTATTGAGGAAATCATGGATGGTGGTGCAGTTCAACTTGCGAAGCTGAATGGAGAACCATTCCTTGGAAAAGTGAATGGAAGTACGCTGAAGATGTACACAGGGGATCCTGCCCCTGCGCAATGACTATATGAAAGCAGGACAATCTTAGTAATCCGGGAATTTGTAAGGGATTGTGAGACTATAAACTATGCTACCTAATTAAGAAAAAAACATGGTAAGGAGGCTTCACGAGGGATGACAGGGGTGTGATAGGTGAATTTGCGTTAGATGAGATGTGCCATGGAGGATGGTACCGCACGAGGGGTCCAAAAGTAGCCGTTGAGGTTACTATTCATGGTTTGATGGCCAAAAATAAGTTAAGAGGAGTGGTTAGACACTATTTATGGCAAAAATATTTGGAGATTTTCCGCCAAAGATGCATTTATTTTCAGAATTTGGGGGGAATGGTTGGATTTGAATTCAAAACTTCCTACATTACACGGGTTGGTCCAACGAGGAAAACTTTTCATTCTAAGAGTTGTTTGGGCACTTTTTTGTTGGAAGCTTATGAATTTTCAATTTTAGGAGGAATTTGTGATGCACCCTTCATTCGCAAACTGCATTGCAGAAGCCCGAGAGCTGTTCATAAAAAAAATGATTGCTACAAACCTCGCAGAAGCCATCAGTTTTGAAGTTATTGTTTCTGACGCACAGGGTGTTGGGTTGTGTTATATTCTTTCCACGACTAGCCCATGTAGTTAACTGGGGGTTAGAGGGGGGGAGGTCACAGGGGGTTTGAGGGGCACCCATAACCCCACTTTATGGTGTCTGGGGCAGCGCCCTGGAAAATTTTGGTTTTGGAACCTATGTTAGGTTGGGTGGACCCACCTATGGTTTTGTGCATGATTTTCGCACATGTTTTTGGACGCAATGGTGTTCGGTCCATGGTATTGGAAACGATGGTTTTTCAGTCCATGGTATTGGATGCTTTGGCATGTATAAATATGTATTATAACATTGAAAAGAACATAATGCAAAATCAAGCTGGTAGTCCCGATTTTGGGATCTAGGGGAAAATCTCTTTGTATATGTGTTTTATGTGTTAAGCTCTGGCATTGTTTATTTTCTGTGTTTTAGAATTTGTATGCAGGTAATTTTTGTAGGGGGTTAAAACCTACATTTGGTATCAGAGTTGTTTTGGCTTCAAGGGGAAGCCTTTGTTGCTGAGGGGTTTCGCTCGGGCCTGTGGTAGACCCTGTTTAGTGGGAGATCTGCGAGATCGATTCTAGTGGTGCAAGAAGATGGTGAGCAGTGGAAAGATAGAGATCGAGAAATTTAATGGTCAAAGTTTTGAGTTGTGGAAACTCAAGATGGAGGATCTGTTGGTGGATAAAGATTATTGTATTACGGTAGATCTAGGTACTAAACCAACGGGAGTGTCCGATGAAGAATGGAAGAAGTTGGATTAGAAGGTAAATAGCACAATATGATTGTGTGTCTCAGATTTAGTATTGTTGAATGTATCAGGGGAAGCTACGACAAAGGATTTATGGGACAAGTTCGGGACTTTATACCAATCTAAGTCCTTGGTGAATAAACTGTTCCTACAGAAAAAGTTGTATAACCTGAGGATGAAAGATGGAGACTCGGTGACAGAGCATCTGAATGCATTTAATATTGTGGTAAGTCAGTTAGCATCTATTGATATTAAAATTTCAGATGAAGATAAGTGCATCAGTTTGTTGTGTTCTCTACCAGATTCGTGGGATAGTCTAGTTATTGCAATAGGTAGCAATGCAACTGCCTTGCAATTTGATGAAATAGTCTCAGCCTTGCTGACGGAGGAGATGAGATGGAAAAATATGGAGAGCCAGAATGGTGATGCCTTGTCTGTACGAGGATGGTCCCAGAATAGAAACAAAAATAAGTCATCGAGTGGGAGATCTAAATCTAGAGGGAGATCTAAATCTCCAGGAAAACCTGTAAAGGTGGTGTGCTGGAAATGCGGAAAGGAAGGCCACTTCAAAAGGGACTGTAAATCTAAAGCTCCTGACAAAAGAAATGGATCTGATGAGGCTCCTTTTGTAGAGGTGAAAACCACCTCAGATGAAGGTGGGGATGTGTACTTGGCTTCTTCAAGTACACATGTAGATCATGAGGCATGGTTAATTGAGTCAGGTGCATCCTTTCACTTCACTCCCCATAGAGAATAGTTCTACGAGTATGAGAAATATGATGGTGGTGATGTCTTCTTGGGGGATGACAGGAAGGCTAAAATCGTTGGTCGCGGAAAGGTAAAGTTGAAGTTGCAAGGTGGAAGCGTTAGAACACTTCTGGGTGTTCTACATATTCCTGCATTGGCCAGAAATCTAATTTTTGTAAGCAAGCTAGATGATGCAGGTGGAAAAATAGTGTTCGAGAAGGATACCTGCAAGATGGTTCGGGGAGCACCGGTATTGATGTGGGGAATTCGGATTGGAAATCTGTACAAGCTGCAAGGTAGCACAGTTGTTTATGGGTGCAATAGTTCTATGGTTCCTAAAAGTGGAGCAGAAAATCTAGTGGTCTCTGGAGAGAAGACCATGCTGTGGCATCAAAGGCTTGGACATATTGGAGAGAAAGGCCTTCAAATACTTCATGGTAAAGGTATGAGTAATAGCTCTCTGGATTTTGATTTCTGTGAAAATTGTGTATATGGGAAGCAGAATCAGGTGAGTTTCCCCTCTGGTGGTAAGAGGGCAAAACAGATATTAGAGCTTGTGCACAGTGATGTGTTTGGACCTGTGAAGGTTCCATCACTGGGTAAGTCTGTATACTATGTATCATTTATAGATGACTTCTCAAGGAATACATGGATATATTTCCTTAAGAATAAATTTTAAGTCTTTGACAGGTTTAAAGAATTTAAGGCTCTCGTGGAAAATCAAACAAAGAAGAAGATAAAGGTGTTGAGGATAGATAATGGTGGAGAGTTTTGTAGCAAGGAATTTGAAGAACTCTATAAGAAGTGTGGTATAGCACGACATAAGAATACTCCATATACACCTCAGCAAAATGGAGTTGCGGAAAGAATGAACAAGACGTTGAAGGAAAGGGTAAGAATCATGCTCAGTGGTGCTGAGTTAGGACAAGAATTTTGGGTAGAGGCGATGGTTACTACATGATACCTGGTCAACAGGTCACCTTCATCAGCGTTGGAGGATAAGACTCCACATGAGGTATGGACTGGTAAGAAACTCTCTCTTTCACATCTAAGGGTATTTGGATGTGATGCATATGTACATGTTCCAAAGGAGAAACGAACCAAGTTGGATAGTAAATCTGAAAAGTGCATCTTTATTGGGTATAAGGATGGTTTAAAGGGTTATAAACTTTGGAACCCAGTAACAAGGAAGGTTGTGTACAACCGAGATGTGGTGTTTAGAGAGGTGAAAGATGTTATTAAACATAAGTCCAACCAAAGGAACCTGAGAAGATAGAGTTTGAGCTAAAGGAGGAAGAATCAGACTCCACAGCAGAGGAGGACTCAGAAGATGAAGAACCACAAACTCCGGTTGTGAGAAGATCAGTTTGAGAAACAAGGTAGTTAGAGAGGCATAGTCCATCTACTTTCTGTTCAAATTTTTGTTTGTCTGTTACTAATGATGATCCCTGAACTGTGAAGGAAGTAGTAGATTTAGAGGATGGAAAACTCTGGAAAGAGGCCATGGTTGATGAAATGGCATCTTTGCACAAAAATGAGGCTTGGGATATGGTGGAGTTGCCAGCTGGGAGGAAACCCATTGGCAACAAATGGGTGTTCAAAAAGAAGACAAATGTAGAAGGAAAAGTGGAGAAATACAAAGCTCGGTTGGTAGCAAAAGGTTATTCCCAGGTGCCAAGAATTGATTTTGGTGATATTTTTTCTCCTGTTGCCAAGGTAACTTCTATTAGATTACTTTCATTTGTTGCTACTGCTTTTGATTTTGAGGTAGAACAGATGGATGTGAAGACAACATTTCTTCACGTGGATTTGGAAGAGGAGATATACATGAAGCAGCCTGAAGGGTTTGCGGTGAAGGGTAAGAAATAACTAGTATGCAAGTTAAAGAAGTCTCTGCATGTGTTAAAACAGTCACCAAGGATGTGGTATCAGAAATTTGATACATTTATATGGGGACTTGGCTTCACTAGAAGCAAAGCAGATCACTGTGTGTATTTTAAATTAATTGGTGACCGTATTATTTATTTGGTCTTGTATGTGGATGATATGTTGCTGGTTGGAAATGACAAAGAAATTATCTAGGATTTGAAGACCCAATTGTCCTCCAAAATCGACATGAAAGATCTTGGTGTTGCAAACTATATTTTGGGCATGGAAATTAAAAGAGACCGGGAAAAGAGGAAGCTCTGGTTAAACCAGAGGAAGTATGTCGAGACAATACTGCAGAGGTTTAATATGCAGGATAGTAAACCAGTGAAGGTTCCTATTCCTGTAGGTGTGAGGTTATCTACTGAACAGTGTCCCAAGTCACAAGAAGAGGAAGAGGACATGTCCCGTGTTCCATATGCAAGTGCAGTCGGTAGCCTGATGTATGTAATGGTTTGTACTAGACGAGACATTGCACATGCAGTGAGAGTATTGAGCAGGTTTATGTCAAAACCAGGGAAGGAGCATTGGACAACAGTGAAGCGAGTTTTCAGGTATTTGCGTGGCACTAGTGATTATGGTTTGTGCTACCAAGGAAGACAAGGATTGGACAGAGTGTTGGATATTCATGGCTTTGTTTATGCAGATTGGGTTGGAGATCTAGATCAGAGAATATCTACAAGTGGGTATGTGTTTAACCTATTTGGAGGTGCAATCAGTTGGATGAGTAAGAAACAATCTGTAGTGGCACTATCAACTACAAAGGCAGAATACATGGTAGCCACTCATGCAAGCAAGGAAGCAGTTTGGTTGCAGAGATTGTGTTCAAGTATGGGGTTAGTACAGGAAGCTATAAGGATAGACTGTGACAACCAAAGTGAAATTTTCTTGGCAAAGAACCCTGCATTTCATTCAAAGATAAAGCACATTGATGTTCGATATCACTTTGTGAGGGATATGATAGAAGACAAAAAGGTGTTGCTGGTAAAGGTGGACACTTTGAAGAATAATGCAGATGCATTGAAAAAATCTGTGAGCTTTGAGAAGTTCTCTTGGTGTAGAGAAATAATGGGTGTTGCAAGGCTGGATAAATGAGTAATCTCTCTTATGGCCCCCTGTGGAAAGAAAACAACAAGTGGGAGAATGTTGGGTTGTGTTATATTCTTTCCATGACTAGCCCACGTAGTTAACTGGGGGTTAGAGGGGGGGAGGTCATAGGGGGTTTGAGGGGCACTCGTAACCCCACTTTATGGGGTCTAGGGCAGCACCCCGGAAAATTTTGGTTTTGGAACCTATGTTAGGTTGGGCGGACCCACCTATGGTTTTGTGCATGATTTTCGCACATGTTTTTTGGACGCAATGGTTTTCGGTCCATGGTATTGGACATGATGGTTTTTTGGTCCATGGTATTGGATGCTTCGGCATGTATAAATATGTATTGTAACATTGAAAGGAACATAATGAAAAATCAAGTTGGTAGTCCCAGTTTTGGGATCCAGGGGAAAATCTCTGTGTATATGTGTTTTATGTGTTATGCTCTCGCATTGTTTATTTTCTGTGTTTTAGAATTCGTATGCAGGTAATTTCTATACGGGGTTAAAACCTACTGGGCCCGAAAAGTTAAAGTGTGGAAGCATCAACCCCTGTTCCTACTGCACTAAGGTTGTTGAGGCTGAAGAAATCTGCAACAAAATAGAAGCAATCATCCGCAAAGGAGAAGAAAAAAAAGCCAATGGCGGTGAGACAATCATCGTGGAAGAACCCAGAGGTGTGGAAAAATGAGAAAAATGATAAACAACCAAAGAAAGTGGTTGATTTAGAGGAGGAGGAATACAAAGTTGTAGAAGAATTGGATGCTGAAGAGGTCAAGCCTATCTCATGGCTTCCCGAGTATATCCCTCCGCGGAAGGGAAGAACCAAAGTTACCAAGGACCCAAATTCTAGGAAATTCATGGTTTCGAGACCCCTGTTGCCTAAACAGGTGGAATTTCAAGATACTACATTAGCACATATTCTAGTACTGAAAATGGAGGATTGGGACCTCGTGGACCACGAGAGGTTCCCACATTTGGCGACCAACAAATATATAATGAAGATATACTATGAAGAGATGGGGTTACGCTATTGGAGCCCATGAAGTGGGTCAGAGGTGTTGAGTAGGTAGGGCTGTTACACATTCTCTACATACTGCATTATCATAGATCGACTATCAACATGATGTGTGTGCGCCAGCTCCTCGCACTAGTGCATGATGGGTGTCTATGGCTTGGGGAGCCCATCCTGATTACATACATGTTAATCCATTGGATAATGAAGCTGCCTTATAAAGGAGCATACCTTGCCAAGGAGTTTGGAGGGAAAAGTGGGGAAAAATAATTAGCAGATAAGATGAAGATCGAGTATGGGCTTGTGAAGAAATCACACGGATATTGTATTCGCTCTATTCAGGACTAGGTGGTGCAGTTCGCCGCCCAGATTCTTGTGGGAAAAATCATGAGGAAGTGCCGCGCAGATGAAGTTCCAGTGCTGATAGTATCGCTAACAACCCAGTGTGTGAAGGGTGTTCAATACAATTGGGAAAAATATCTATGAAAGGAGTTCCTTGTGAACTACCGGGAGGCTCAAGAAGAGAGCAAGCCATTCCATTATGCATGGAAAAAGTAAGGAAATTGGTTGCCATGATACGCACATCAAAGGACGAGGTTGGCTGTGTTACCTTTGATTTCGTAATGAAGCTAGAAGAGCTGTAGTTGAAGTTGCAGCCCATGAATATGCCAGAGGTTTGGGAGCAACACGGAGCAACAATCAAGGAGCACATGAACACATTGGATTCCGCAGTAACTAACTGCGCATAACAGAAGTATGATGCAATCCGAGTGACTACTCACACTTTGGTGCCAACGCAACACCTTGCAAAGTTACAGGAAGGGAAGCAGCTGCAAGCACAGACAAAAGAATTGTAGAGGAAAGAGACCCTTCTAAAGGCTAGATTACAACCGTGGCTAGAGGAATCTTGTCAACTTATTCTGTCACTCCAGGAAAAGCTAATAGTTCTACAACAAACATAGATGATGATGCGCCTAGCAATGGAGGGCTCGACAACAAAAAAGTTTTTTGAAGAGGTGCAACAGGATGCGTAAGTTGCAATGTTATAGGCTGAGCTTGATGGTCTTTGCAACAAGATTGAGGCACCAGTTCAATGACTTGAGGGTGAATCACAATCTTTGATATTGGGGACCCGTTGGGTTAGGGTCCCTAGGGTCAATTTTGGGGTTAGTTAACCCAATTTTGTAAAAGTTTTTGTAAAGAATGTAAAGTCTTCGCAAAATGTGGATGCAGAACGCACAACTAGATAGGAGTCAAAGGGGTTTTAGCCCCTTGTTTTGGGTCAGTTTTAATATTCTCCCATGGTTCACAGACCATGGTATTGTATGGAAGAAAGCTATACATAGTTAAGTCATAGCGAGTCTTAGAGCTAGCTTGGAATGGAGAATTGCGAATTTTGAGTAAGTTTTGTTGTTTTGGGCGAGTGCTAAGGTAGGAAGGCTTTGCTTCCTGTACTTAGGCAAGAATGGGAAGGCTCTTGCAGAAGAGTGCATAGGAGGCCATGGTAAGTCTGCAGCTGAGTGCATGGACCCCTGTAGCTGAGTGCGTAGGGCGGAGGAGTCTGTAATTTGAATGCTGGAATTGAATAAAGATTGATTTTGAAGAATTACAGTGCAATTAAGTATTACTGTCAAATTTTCTTATGTTATATTCTATTGCTCACTAATAAGTTTTGATGAAATAATGTATGAATGCTACACTAAACTGTTGAATCTATCTTATTTATGCATGTTTTAAGTAATTATATGTGTTCCCGAAGTTAAGGATTATTTCTATTATGATTTTTGATGAGTTGGATAGGTTTGTGCGAAGGAAGATCTAGGGTTGTTTATTAATGCGTGAAAGTAGATAACCTACCTGTTTAAGGTCCGCAAAGACCGATCGTAGACCTTCGCGAAGATCTAGAAGCCATTCTTACCGAGTTATAGTAATGAGCCCTAGAAGGGTATCGATATATGCGAGGGAAGATATGAACTTTTAGAGATTAAGAACCACTTATCACATGTCCCTGGATGTAGAAACCTGGTTCTAGCATCCCCCAATACTGTTTCGAGTGAGACTGCAACATGCGCTATGCAGGTTGTTTATAAAAGGGCCAATAATTAGGGTTTTGTTGGTTGGTGCGAACAACTCTGAACTTGGGTTAGCCCCCCTTAAACCAAGACCTTTCAACAAAAGAATGCATATATTTATTAGGCTATAGTAAATTGTTAACCAATTCCAAATATTTCACTCAAGTAGAATGACAGGAAAATATGGAAGTTAGAAACAAAAAACAAATCCATAGAAAAGCTAATTTATAATACGAAAATGTACAGGGCACTAGGGAGAAGTAAGAGGGTACGATAATGATGATTCTGAAGTAAAAGTGGGGGCTCCAAGCTAGGAGACTCTGAGACCCCTAAGGACATTACTGAGGATATAAGATTCAACACAAACAATGAAGACTTCAACTATGAGCGTGACAAGTTGAAAACAAGGAGAACTTGATAACGACTAACTTATGGAAATAATAGCTAAAAAACCTACACAATAGACTGGAAAAAGCCACATTCCCATATCTGCTTTTGCATTAGTATATCCAACATACTCTTCTTTTAGAAACTGGAAGTAGGCTAAAGCCCTTTTGCTAAAAAAACGATTAATATTATATAATTGTAGTAAAAAAGTTATGTCTATCAAGTTAGGAAACATATATTGTAAAGAAGAGAATAGAGACACTCATGTATATGGTCACATGGGGAAGTATTCACCCAAAAAAATTTTGGACATTGCAATTTTTGGACACAATTTCTTCCAAAATTTTTATGTCCAACAAGAAACAAAAAATTAACACCGCTCTGTATTTTTTTATCTCTAGGGGAAACATTCACAATGGTTTCTTACTCCTATCACAATCAAGGCCTAATTGATAAAGAGAAGGAGAAAGTCAGACATGTTCATGCCACTTATAGGTCATTAGCAAGCCCATAAAGCACAGTATCGTTTTTCAAAGAAAAAATTCATGCCATTGTATGTGTTATTGGAAGTATTGAGAGAAAGAATCGGCGAGGCCGAAACCGAGTCTGACAAAACGAAAACCGCTCTATTTAAAAAAAACCCAACAAAAAACCCACAATTTTTTTCCAAAACCCAACACAAAACCCATTATTTTTTTCCAAAACCAAACACAAAACAAGCTAAACAATAGGCACAAGAATCCATCTGGTTGATTGTGTTTAAAAACATTGATAGAGAAGCTAAATAGAGGCATAATAATCCATCCAATTGAATGTGTTTAAAAACCTAGGTAAATAATATGGTAGGATTAAAAT
This sequence comes from Pinus tabuliformis, assembly GCA_031772625.1. Taxonomy (NCBI): domain Eukaryota; kingdom Viridiplantae; phylum Streptophyta; class Pinopsida; order Pinales; family Pinaceae; genus Pinus; species Pinus tabuliformis. The sequence continues at coordinate 946,851,945 of CM062815.1, read as the reverse complement.
CCTACCTTCAATTTGTTTGATCCGCTTTGTCCATTCCCGCACGCCACATAAACCCCAGATGATCCAATACCCTTAGCTGCAACTCCAAATCGCACACAGTGACCTACAAGATAGACAATAACACTATCGTGGGGTTAAACTTGTGAAAATATGCATAAAACATATGAAATGCTCTAAAATTTATAGTAAATTGCCAATTTACCTGGAAAAAACCCTCTGAAGCATGAAATGACCATATTCATCACCGAGCTGAATTAAATCTCCCACAGGGTCATATTCATATGAATATCCTAGTCATGGGTGTGCGACGAGGAAGAAAAATCAACCTAGTAAACCAAAAAAATGATAGATAACAAATAAACATTGGTGCAAACCAGCAACCATCACAACCCATAACCCACTATCCACAACTGTCACGCCCCATAACCCACTATCCATTCAGTTGATCTCTATTAACTCTTCAATATGCTGAGCAAGCTATTGGTCCTACACCTCTCTGCTTTCCTCATCTGTTGGTTGTCGATTCTGTTCTTTCTCTTCAACTTGTTTCTATGTTGTTTCTTCTGCTATTGCGCTTCACCTTTCTTCTTCTTCCTGCTTCTGCTTCTCCTCTTGTTCTTGCCTTTTCTTTTATTCCTCAAATATCCTCTACTCTTCCCTATTCCTCTATTATGCTCTCTACATCCTCTATTTCCTCTTTTCCTCTACTACTAAATCCACTTTCATCTTGCGGCTTCATTCCCCCCTTGGACTATAAGAAATCTTTCTCTTTCCCTTATCCTATGTGGGGTTTCTCCCTTCTATTGGCATTACTTCTAGAGTAGCTTCCTTTTGTGGAGTCACCTATGAAGATCCTGCAAAACTGACTAGCTCATAGGACTTGGAGGCATTACAACAATTCTTCCATGGATCCACCTCCAGCTAGTGAAATGTGCTGCGGAGCCACTAGAAGTGAATTCTCGCATAGTGGTCTTTGCAAATTACCATGTGGATCGTATGGATTAAAGTCCAGAGTACCAAATACAAACTTCTCTATTTCCTTTCCTTTTGTATCGATGATTTTCAGGTTCTTGATCTCGTACAATCCAATTTACATACGAAGAGTTGGCCAAGGTGCTTTCTTCTTCCTATCAAAAGCTACTCACAAACCTGTGGATATATGATATGAAACTTATTCCATGAAAAATATTTTTAGTGGCATACCTTGGAAAAAGATGCGGTGACTTCTCACTGCTGAACACTCTAAGGAATATGCCATTCAGTAAGGAAAACCAATATGTGATCTCTGATACTACTTCCATTGCCCCATGTGACATGCAAGGTGTTCCTTCCTCAAAGATCATCTTGTATAACAGAATTAGGAAGTGGAAATTAGCTTCTCCATAAATCCTATGTGGCTACAATATGAGAGCAATTTGTAGTGAATGTGCACAGTAGGATCTCGAGGTGTCCAAGGCCATTCATGCCAGGGAATGCATTATGTGCACATATTGCATCCAATATATATGTAGACATGTAGAATATTGCTTGCTCGCCCTTGTGAGGATTCTGGGGGTTCACTACATGGACACTTAACTATTGAGCCAACAAGTCTAACCAATTCAACGAATTCCCCTTGTTCACAACCTGGTTCAATAAGATTTCCTACCATTTAGGAAAGGTCTCCATGCTCTGTTGACCATATATTTTGCAAGCTAGGATGATCAACAACTCATAGGACCCCCTAAGATATATTTTGTCTTATATGTGTTGGTGGGTGTCTGTTGAAACTATGATGGCTCTTTCACCTAGCCTTTAACAACATCCTTCGTGCCAACATAGCTATTGGTGGCATAGAAGTATGAATCCATGAGTGTTTATGACTCAGGAAAATGGTACATAAGGTAGTAATATGCTGTCAGAAGAGTAGGATGCTTCTGTCCGCTGGCACTGCTCAAGGTCATAGCCTTCACATCAATATGTGAAAAAATCCAGCTGATAACTTCTGCACATGGTCAGACTGGATATCTGCATGGAACCCTATTGATCGAGGTGGATACTGGTGTCCACCTGCTTATTCCACCTAGATCCCCTAGTTAGTTTCATCTGTTTCCTTAATTGTAGCAAAATTTACTATTTTTTGCAGATTTTCAGTCCTAAACTTCCATAGTTGTTTTGAGGCCCTAAACGATGTTTTTTTTTGTGGAAAAATTCCTTTTCCTTTTTTAATGGAAATCCATCAATAGCTATAGTCCTCAGAGATATATTTCCAATGAGGTATCATACACATCAAATGGAGATAATATGACCAAGTTACAACCCCAGGAAGCTGGCTGCCCAACTAACCCCAACGGGGTCGATAAACTCTTGTTGTTACATCTCCTCGGGTTAGGATTTTGGTTGTTTAAGGTTTTCATTTATTTCTCAATAATAAAAAGGCCCTTTAGCCTCATTATAACTCAATTCAGAGGCATGTAGCTGCCACATCTCTTCTTAGAGACAAGCTACCATCGCTCAAGCTATCTTATTTCCATTCTATTTGTAAGCATAGTTCAATATTTTTATATTAATGAAATGAAGTGTTTTTTTGCTGCATCTATGTGTTTATGATAATATATGTAAGTTGTTGCATTCCTGTTTAAGTTTGAATCAATGGTATCAGAGTGGTTTTCTCTTTCTCTATTTTTCTTTGCATGTCCCCAACAAGGTCAGGGTACAAGGAGTTAGGGCTCGATCTGGTTGAACCATTGCAGGATTAGCCTCGCAAAACCTGACAACCTCCCATTGTGGAAGAAGATAAAGATGAGGGGGGCAGGAGATCCTTTCAAGATGTTGCTCGAGGAAGCCCTCAAGTGATAGAGGGATGTGATGATGGATAAATTTTCCAGATCCTTCAACGACTACCCACAGGTGACACGTCTTCATCCAATAGCCACTCTGGAGGCGTCACTCCTTTTAAGGTACAAGTTAACTTTGATATTCCCATATTCGAAGGCCTGATAAATGCAAATTATATAGATAAATGGTTAAATATATTAGAAGGATATTTTTCAGTTCATGACTTTTCCAATCAAGAAAAGATTACGTTTTCACTTCTCTAAGCCGCCCCACATGTCAAGGACTGGTGGGAAACCTACTATGAAGAAAAGGATGAGAATGAACCCTCGCTGTTTTCAGCTGCACCCACTTGGAATTATTTCCGAGATGCCATTAAGGAACAATATTACCCTATCAGGAGTTATGAAGATAAATACATAAAGTGGACCACGCTACGACATGGAAGGGACAAAGATGTGTTGGAGTTCACAAATACTTTCCATACCCTTCGCACGAATCTGGGTATCAAGGATATGGAGTGGCATTTGGTGCTCAAGTACCGTTGGCTTGTATGGGCTTGACCCAGGTTTAGAGGTGATTTAGCCAATCAAATCCCGATACTACTAGCGCTTTTGGCAATAGTTTGCGGAGTGCGGATTGAGGTCTCACCCGAAGTAGTATGGGAGGGTGCTAGAACTAGGTTTCCACACCCTGGGGATGTCTGATGAGCTTCTGGAGGTCCGCGGTTTGACCCTGCGCGCACATTCCTACGCGCACTTGTTATCCTTCGCAACCTGTGATGCTACTTCCGCGTAGCCCTACTCAGGGCACAACCCGTATAATACCCAAGTTCCTTGCTATTTAATCTGTTATTACTTGATTACTTAACTTATTTGTGTAAGACTAATGATTTTATTCAGAAATCATATCAGTGCGCATGATAAATAAAATAGTATAAATGTAAAGAAGGCAATGCACCAACAAATACATAGAAATAGGAATCAACTTCTCTTTACTATTCTTCGATCAAGATTACAGACTCGACACCGCCATGTGCAGTCAGCTGCAGGGGTCCGTGCACTTAGTTGCGGACTCTACTAGGCCTCTACGCACTCAACTGCAAAGCCTCTTCCTACTACTATGACCCAATACACTTAGACTCTTACTCTATGCTTGAACCATTCACATTCTTCTCTCCTATTCCTTCGCTACCCTTTTTACAACTTAGAGCTTCACTTTATTTATAAAATCCCATGGCCTGTGGACCATGGGTAGGCTGACATGAATTTACATTACATTACAATACTTTAGGGTGGACATCCCTATGACTCATCCTATACTTTGCGCTCTGTGCCTGCAATTTAAGGAGTCTTACAATACCTTTGACAGAAACTTGGGCTTTGAGCCCCAAAACATGCTGTGGGGGTTCCACGCCCAACAGGCCCCCAACACAATCATCGTGACTTGTCTTGAGTCACTTTGTTGGTGTAGAAATCTTGGCGCGGAGCCCCTCAAACTATTCCCATACTACTCGGAGGTCCGCAATGCACTGTTATCTGGTTTGTTGTACCTGCTACATGCGCTCTTTCGATGCTTCTTTGTGAGGATCAACTGCCTGCCTTGGCACGTAGAGTCCCTACATCTATGCGAGCTTGCCATCAATATCTACCATAATGGTGAAGTTCTCATCAATCCGTGGCTAGACATGCACTTTGAGAAGTGCCTCTTTCTATCTTACGGCATCCACCTGATCTTTCAGTGCCCTTGCTTGCTGCATCTTTGCTAGCTATTGGGTGAGGACAACTGTCTACGCAGTTCCCCTTACATTATCATACTGCTCCTGAAGCTCACGCGCCTTGGTTTCCAGGCACTGTATGTTGGGGTCCTCCTGCAAGGATGTGAGTATGTCAAAGGCTTGGTCCAACATACCAGAACAGTCCTGCACTACCCTTCCAATTTCTTCCAGTCCTGTTTGAATAGCACTAATGCGCTTCTCTCTAACTTTTGGAGGAGTGGAAGGCTGTGCCTTTAGTCGCAGCTCAACAATTTGGAGATTGAGATCCTGCTGCACTCGTGTTATTTCCTCACATGCGCTTTAGACTCCACTTGCCAGACAGTGGATCCACATCTCTGTTGGTAGGTCTACAACGATGGACAACTCGGGGACTCACCGGCGTGCTTCATCAACTGTCTACACAATCTGCTGGCTCTGTGATACCAGTTCATCACGCTGCAGACTGAGCTATTCGATATTGATATTTTTCTCACTCATCACCTGAATCGTGCAACCCTCCCTAGCGCAAAGCTCTGTTGTTATGCCATCCTGCAGGTACAATGTGTCTCATGGAAGGGTAGCCAAATTAAGGCCCAGTCCCTTGATCCTGCCTATAGTAGCTTTGTCATCCTCTTTCTCTACTGTTAGCGCTCCTTTCGGTAGCACTATGGTGTTGGCCATCTTTGCGTGTAGCAGCTGCTCTGCTGCTGATGTGCCTACTGTGCCGTAGGTGGTTACGGTTCCTTCCTATGGGGGCTGCACTTGTATGTCCTATAGCTGCACCCTTAGGGTCTCCAACACAATCTGCTGCTCTGACATGGCTTCCTGGAGTGTTTCCTTGGTGACTTCACGAACCATGTCACTGATGTCGTAGAGGTTGCCTTTTGTTAACATGATTGGGTCGATGGCCAATTTGGATGCCTTGACCTTTTTCATGGACCCGATCTCTCTGTGACACACAACCTTTTCAACTGGGTGGAAGTTGTTCCCAAGTCCGCGCCTTCTTCTGCGAGGTCTATATCCTCTGCTTCCTGTCCTATAGACAAGTCTTGGCCCTCCTTGTTTTGCGCTATGGTGGACCCTGTTGCCTGCGCTGCTGCTACTTCTTTAGTAGCCTTTGCCTGCTCCGCGGCTACCCTTGCTGCCTCACGGACATCCCTTACCTCTGCAGCCACTTTTTCATTGCGCCTCTTCTCAGCCAAATTTGTGACACACAACTTGGCCTCATCCTTTTGTTTTTGTGTTGCTGTCCTATCTAGTTCCACCAGATTCAGGGTGCGCCACTCGGGGGGCCATGATTCTAACACTGAAAAGATTGCATCATCAATGGCGATGAAGGGAAGCTTTCTTACAGGGAAAAGTGTCTATATAGAACTGCTCTATCCCACTAAGGTGTGACAGCTGCCTTAGAAACAAACAGAGAAAAGCTACTTATGTTTTTCCTTTATGAATTATAGATAGAGAGGAATAGAAAGACCAACCTCTGTCTTGCGCTAATCCCTTGATTCGATCCCTCTCTTCTTTGATAGTCCCCAGCTACCTGCTCCCTTACACGCCCAGCTTCACAAAGTACCTGTAAGATCACAGAAGCATAACACTATACAAAGACATGGATCTATATTCATAAACAATCTAGGATCAGATGTAAATTGACCATACAAATGTAACAAGCATCAATGATACAAAAGCATGGAGGAAAACTCAAATAGCTTTTATTGATAAACAAGAAAAGATCCAGGAGGAGTTACAACCAGTTGTTTTGACCCAGCATCAACCTCCCAGCAAAGAAGCCCCTCTTCACCTAAAAAAAAGCTTAGATCACCCAACAATCTGATGTTTGTCTCTAGAAACCAACAACAATTCCTTACAATATGCAGAATTCCAGCCTCTGGATCCCTGGGATGAGTGATCCATATATAGATATCTGTAAGGGGGATGAGTCAATTTGTGATTTGATTAGTGTCTTCTCTCTGACAGTTCTTGCTTCCACTTGGAGACTGAGGGCCTCTTACTCATCCTTGGTCGAATTCAGTGAGGCAAGTGTCACAAGAGAAGATTCTGGAAGCTTCCATTGCCTCTCCACCTCGCGGAATGACACTTCCATTTGTCATTTCTCACCCATCGCACCCCATAGAAGGGACTTTTGAAATGCAACACACCCTCACAGTGTATTTGGGTGAGATGCAACGCACCTAGCCAGTGGAGCAGCTGCAATGATCCTGTTTTGACCAATTCTGAGTAGTTTCTCATGGAGAACTTCTGGGAGAAGCTGTAATCTATTGACCTTGTTCCTTTAGGGGTTAGAACAACACTTTTAGGGACTTAGGAGCCCTTGGTTTATGGAAATTTCATGCTTGGGGTTGTAGGGCACAAAAATGTCTATAACAGTTGCCCCCTAAAGTATGAGGCCGCTAACCTTTTGGTGTCGGGTGAAATGCTTTATTATGAGGATTTGAAGTTCTTTCAATGCTGGGAGGAGACCTGTAATAAGATACAATACAATACATTATCTTCATAATATTTTCATGATCTAGCTGAGGCGGGCATTCCCATGCTCAGCTTTATAAATTCATTTTCATGTACATAGGACAGACAACCGTCTGAGTGTAGACTGATGATTCTAATAGAGCCATCATCCTTTTGATAGGATGATTATCTGTGCTGCAATGATGTACATTTAATGTCTTTATTTCCCTGAATATATATCGCAGCCCAGATGGATGAAACTAGATGTGGGGTCTTCAATCTTGTCCGATCTTCACTCGAAGTACAAGTCGATCCATGTGAGAAATGTTTTGAAGTTGAACATGGAAAGGCATCGCTTGATTACTATTAAATGATGTAAACTGTTAACAAGCGCGAGAGGAATCACCGATAATGATAATGACCCTCAAGGTACTAAAGTACAATTCATGTGGTGTGAATAAAGGACTTGGCGTCGAACACCACGCAAAATCTTTCGGTCGAAGGCCATTGATGTAAACCTGTCGCCGGAAGTGAGAAACTTGCCATTGAGGCATGCAAGCTTCAAAGTACTGAATGGGGTGTTCTGTTGATGCCCCGAAATTCGTTGCAACAACATCGGGGAAACCACCCGGTCCGGAACTTAGTGCAGCTCCTTTTCCGTTTGGAATAGTGGCTCCGACTGGGGATAACGGGACCAGTTTCCCAAAGATTATAAGTAAACGGGATGGATGGATGATTTAAGATATGAAATGATAATAAAAAAATAACTAAACTATAAAAGAAATACAAAAACTATAAGCTAATCCCGGGACTTATCAATTCAGACAGTACAGCGTTTGATAAACTATGCTTAATGACAGGCATATAGATGACACTAACAACAAGCATAGATGTTTAATCATTTGAGATTGCTCTGCGTAAGTAGTTACGCAGAGTTATAATAGCAAATTACTGCACTCAGTCATTTATATCATTGATACATACATGAGTGAAAGATAACAAATCACAAAACATTCAATAGTGATATGAAATGAAGACTTGTTGTTGTATTACATACATGTATTCAATAATAGCAAAGTAATAACACAACAATTCATATAACTGAAAAGAGAACAGATACAGATAATAGTACCATGCAAGCTGTTTGATCAATCCAATATATTAATCGCTATGTCGCAGTCCTTCCTTCCAACCAGAAAGCATTCCAAGCAAACGACAATAGTGCACAATTTACTTAAACAGCATTCCAAGTAAAATTAAGGACCAGTGGTCGAGTTTCAAAAAAGAATATAGACTGAAGCACAATAGTGCAAACTTCAGCCTTTTAGTCTTTTACAAAATTTTACGACCCTTTCCAAAACAATGAAAGGGTCTATAAATACTATGCTAATCTAACTACTAAATATCTAAAAACTGAAAACTAAGAAATCGGCATCAACAAATATCATTTTGCATTTGGGTGATTCGGCAGTCGGCGGCGATGCTTCAGTCAGCTGTCTCTTTGCCTTTACTCTTTCGCTGACATATCGCCAGCATTGGCTCTACTTCTGGTGGAGTATTGAGGTGAGAAGTCAGCTGTGCATCATATGTGGCATCTTGGAAATCGGCGATCAGGTATCGGAGAGCGTCGGTTAGGCAGTTAAGAGCCGACCTTTGAGAATGCGGTTTAATCAGGAAAAGCCAGTATGCATCGGAGGTCAAGGTATTCACTCCAGCAATTAACCGCCCTTGTTCTTCCAGCTTAGGATAATTCTTGTGCTCCAGCATATTCGCGGTTGTTATGTTTCCAGGTGTGCATTGTGAAATCATGTTAGCCAGATACAATGTATCATTGACTATATTGATCATGTTTTTGGAAATTGTTTTGCACCTGGATGCTGCCCTCTCTGCCTTCATTACCTGTGTTTCCCATTCCATGAAAAGTATGTTCTTGTATGTTACACTGATTCGGGCTAAATTAGCAGCTTGCCCTTCTGGAGTATCTTGCCATTCAATATATTCTATTATTTCATCTTCGGCCTGATCCAAGTTAGTCCTGGCTTTCTCGATTTGTTCACATACTGCTATAGATATATCACAAAGTGACTCAGCTTCAACTAGCTGTTGGCACAAAAGTCTGATCTGAGATATCAAAGCGCCGTTTATCAGAGTTGCCTCTGCTCTGAAATCTTCAATACTCTTGGCACCTTTGATACCTTCAAGCTGTGCTGAGAGCTGAACTATTTGATCCTCTTTAGATTTCATTAACAGCTCATTTGATGCCTCCAACTGTGATAATGCCTCTGCCAATTCATGTGCTTTAATGTCACTTTGGTCTATCCTTAGTTTTTCAATTTGCTGGGTTAACAAATGATTCTCTTGTTGTTGAGCCAGCAATTGTTCTTCTGCCTGTGTCGCCTTATTCTTTACCTCTATCACTTCTGCTTGCAATGCATATACCTCATGCTCTTTAGTCTTCAAAAGAAGACTCACTTCGGATGCTTTGTCAATGGTTGCTACTGAATAAGCTCCCGCAAATTGCGACAGCTTTGTTAAATCTTCAGAGGGACTTAATTCTCCCTTCCAGACGACATTGCCCGTGACTGTTTGCTCATTTGAAACAGAAGGTTGATCAAGCCTTCGCCTCTTCCTTGAGCGTCTTACAACGGCTTTATGCTTAGGGCTGTAGAAAATGTCTAGAGGAGGAATTTCCTCTACCTGAAGATCAACTTGATCAGATGGATTCTGAGTAACTTCTTCAACGTCCTGTACTGTGGATGGGCCGCTGGTTCCTTCAAGAACCGGAGAAACAGTAGTATCGGGAGTCTTTAAGGCATCTGAGTCTTTGGAGGCTTCTTTACCACTTATAATGGAATCAAATTGATTCCATTCCTTAATCAATTCAGTATCAACAGAGATTTGCTTACTCTGTTCTTTTTCTTTTTCAATTCTCTGCTGTTCTTCGAATGCCTCCCGCTGTTGCTCCTCTTGTACTCTCCGTTGCTGTTCTTCCAATTCCTTTTTCTGCCTATCTTCCAGTTCTTTCCTTATTTTTTCTTCTTCCTCTCTTTTCCTCTGTTCTTCTTTTTCTCTTTGTCTCTGTTCTTCTATCTCCCTTTGTCTTCTTTGCTCTTCTTGCTCCCTTTGCCTTCTTTGCTCTTGTTCAATTTGTGCTTTTTGCTGCCTTTCTATTTGTTCTCTTCTATGCCTTTCTGCCTGCAGCTTTCTTTGACTTTCCTCCTGTTCTCTAATTGTAACGGGAGGTGAATTTATTTCTGGCTGATTAGGCTCGCTTGAGGATGAAGTTGGGGTTGTAGATAATAACTTTAGAGGCAAAGTTTGCAACCTTTGCTTTCTAAGTTTATTAAATTCAGTTAATTCCATATCTTCATACCTCATCGCAGCAAGTTGTTGGACTTGGCTTATTGAATCAGCACCCATGAACAGGTCGTCAAACTGGTCTTCTTGGTGAACAACCTTTGTCAGCTTAGCCTGTTCCAAGGCAATGAAAGCAGTCTTTTTCGGGTCATAGAGTCTGTTGGGAATAGAAACTAGAGATAGCATTTGGAGTTTTGCTTCTTCCTTTTCTGCATGCTTATAATTTAGCAGCGTATAAACTCCAATTCTTAAAGGAAACGATGGCCATCCTCTCTTCTTCTCCTCTTTGAGAGTTTGGGTAACACCTTCAGACATGATCTGATAGGAGATTTCTCGGGCTAGCAATTTGTCTGGCATGTATAAGGGGAGAACATGTGGCCTGGCCTTGCTTCCAAAAACTCTGATATAAGAAAAACATTCTTCGCCGAACCAATGGGCTACGGCTGGTAGGTCAAAAGAGGCTTCATAGGAAATCCTAGGGATAGGTCTGTCAAAAATAGAATAGTGAACGGGAACCATAAAACCATTGCAAATTTGGTACAAATGGTCTTTGTGAGAGGGTTTCCACAATTTACGATGATACAAATGAATAGGTGTTGGGTCATGGGTTGTCCATCTCCAACCAAGGACAGGAAACTCAGAATTAAAACAAAGGGCATCCATAATGTATGCAGAGTAATAAAAAGGTGGGATTTTTCTCTCAGTGACTCTGGTTTTGGCCCTAAACTCACGAATAGCTAAGACCAACTTATCAGACAGGATAGTGGCCCAATCCATAATTATACTATTAACGGCCGCTTCCATTAAGGGAACCATATCAACATGGATATTTGCAGAATCATGAAATCCCCACAATCTACACATCATAATTCCAGCATAGCAGTAAGGTGAAGCCAAAGAGGCATTGGAGTACTTACCCGACATATCCTGCTTGTGTTTTGCTGGATTTTGCCTCCAATCTCGGAGAGGTTCGGCTGGTGATTCATTCTCTCTGGCGAATTTCTCCACAAATGCTCTGTTATAGACTTGCTCGGGATTGGGCAAATGATACATTCGTCTCAAGTCGTCAGGCTTGAAGGAGGCGAAAATCCTTCCATCCTTAGAAATGAAGGTTCTATTAGTGAGAGGAATTTCTTCAATTGCCCAACGTACCACATCAGTATAAGGCAAGACTTGTTCCCTGGCTGCTATTCTGTGCAGAAAAGAGTCAGCCAAATCTTTAAGAGTTGCCTCAGACTTTCTTAATTCATCCACACTTGCCTCCGTTACTGTCGCTTCTGGTTGTTCTCCTTCTAGCAAATTGTATGTCCCTTGCCATGTAGTACCAGTAAGACCAGTGCATGTAGTATCTGAGATTAAGCCTTTCCTTGAAGGTGTAGCAGCTTGGCCTGAGGCAGGTGTCGCAGTAGAACCTGCCACCTTCTTGAACTTCTTTCCCATCATATTCAGACTTCTCTCGGTAGTCGAATTCTACACAAGTGCAAGAGAAATCGTAACAAAGAAATAACAATGACAATCCATAACGGGATAAATATATGATTTGAAGCGTGGCGAGATTATTCCTAAAAGAGGCTGCGGATCTAATGATTTGAGAAGGCATCGTAGATGCAATGATGGTGATTTTACGGCCTACAGCTTCATAAATGACCATTACTTAAGTTATTAAACCGAATGACCCCTTAAAGCGTGTAATAGATTTTTTCAAAGGTCTAATCGTAATTGCTCGTTAATTCGAAGGGGCAAAGCTTTAAATACGCATGCATTACCTTATCCCTTTACTTAACGACATTTTGAAATCTGTGTTTTTGTCAAATCGAGTTTAAATATAACTTTAATGCTTTGAAATAATCGCCTTTTGGAACTGAGGTCATCATTAAGCGTCATCATATCGCATCGGAAGTGTGTGTGTGGCGTTATCACTTGGGAAAGTTCTTTAGCGAACGCCGATTGCGATATCGCATTCGGCGCGCGAACATAACCCCTGAATGTGTATCAATTGCTTTTAGCGAATGCCGATAGCGATATCGCATCGGGGAAAGGATATAAACGTCTTATGAAAATGCGTAGGATTGTACCGATTGCCGATATGCGATATCGCATCGGGCCGGAGTGTTAAAACATTTTTCACAAGACATAGTGCCGTGCCGATAGCCGATTGCCGATATCGCGTCGCATCGGGGAAAAGGTATGTGCCCTTTTGTGTGTGCATTGGCTATTGCCGATGGCCGATAGTGATATCGCATCGGGAAAAACCAAGATGGCAACCGAACTTGCGATTACTTTTTTGGACTTAACCAAAAATTGCTTATCATTTATTCAACAAGGGTTTTTTGCATAAATTCATTTGATTATCATACCTTATTTGAACAAGTTTATTAATGCCAATTAAAAATTTTAAAAGGGACCCATTTCATATGTAAATTGTTTGTGATAAAAATGTTATGAAATGGGGGGTTGTTGTAGGGCACAACATGTTCCTAGATCAACTTCTTGGATAATGAGCTGATGTCGACAAGAAGTGATCCGTCACAAGAGGGCCTTAATGAATCCCACATCAATGACACGGAACGGAGAAAATGATTTTAATGGAGGTGAAAACGATCTGGTGATATAAGGTTCAGGGTGGCGGTCATGAAAGAACGGAGTATAATGTATGGTAGTGGGTTAGACACAGGTGAATTCTCTGAATGCCTTCTCTTGAACATATCAGCGACACTGATGTGATGGATTGGTAGCATTAACCCCAAATGTGGATGGTATGGCGTGACCATGGTGATGTGATTGGTGAATGAAACAACCCAACCCGACTCGGACACGGAGCGGAAGTGTCATGTTCAAGAGCGACTTGCTACCAACAAAGTTTCTTTGAGTTTTCTTCCCAATTTTTCCCCAGTCATTGCTGACCAGTACCTCTTTATTTTTGTCAAGATTGAGGAGGATAAAATATGCTTGTTCTATAATTTTCCCTTCGGGCAAACCCATCGCTATGTTTTAACGAGCCTAGCGATAGTGAAACTCGTTCTCGTCTAAAGACAAGTTTGTCGCTATTAATCTTTTTAACGAGTTTAACGACAAAGATAACTCGGTCCTTTTCAATTTTAGAGAGTCTGAAAAGGAACGTAAAGGTAACTCCAAAATTCCTTTTTCGTCATCTAATCCCTTAAGTCCGAAAAAGTATAAAACAATACAGAAGGGATGGATTTTCGATACTTTTAACGAGCCGAACAAAACAAGCGCTTGATCTTTTTGTGTAATAATCCCTCAGGTACAAAAAGATTAAAATCTAGAGGGGGGATAACACTTCCTGTCCCTTTAACGAGCTGGAGAGGCCAATGGCTCGACAATCTTTTCATATTTTACGAGTCAGTTGAAAAGAGCTTAAAGGAGACTCGTCTTTTGAGGAACGAGTGATAAAACGGGTAGCAGCTGATTCTAGGTAAGGTTTGGAATTTTCCAATCACAGCAGTGTCACAAGGATGGCTAGTGAAATCACTCTTCGCAGCTGTTCCTCAAAATGGGTAAACAGTCAAATGGAGGTGAATGATCGGCCAATGCAAAAGTGGAGGTGACGGTGCAAACACGACCAAGGCTTTAACAGCTGAAGTACTACATTCACGATGGTTATTTACCGGGGAATAGTTCATTTTTTAACGAGCTTAAACGCGGGTGGAAACATTTGCTCACGTCTTATGTTTATTTTTTAACAAGCTTGAACTATGTGCTAAAACTGCTCAATGCGGATTTATTTTTTAACGAGCTTGAACCTTGCGGTAACACTGCTCGATTAATCCAGTCGTGTGATAATAATGTCTCATATAAAACGACAAATTTTAGAGTTTTGCCCCACATCCTTTTTTTTATGCAAGTTAGGAAACGACCAATCCAAAAAACAGATAAATGATCTCTCTTTTCTTGCACTCCAAAAGGTTTGCATGCCCCTAGGTATAAAACAGAGTTTCAAGGTTACCCCTTCTTTAGTCCGTTAAAACATTTGTTTTACCAAGAGAGGCCTACCTCTTACAGGTTACCAAAGATAGTTCTATTTACGGCGTAAACAAAACACTTCTCTGGCGATGTCTACCGAAATAAACAAAGGTGAGCGGCGATGCCCGCCAACTCACATAACTTTGACAAAAAAATCTTGTTCTAGAATAACCCCCTCTTCCAATCAAGGACGGGGGTAAAGACTAGTCATATTCTCCCGCGGAAACCTACCCTATACCTGAAGTTTTCCTGCCGAGACAGACCAGGGTGCATGCCCCCTGGGTTTCAGTCATGTCCCCCCGAATCACTTGCGCTCATAGGGAGGACGGACTGGAGATTGAGACATTTCTTGCGTGAAAAGACCATTCAGGGATGGTATATGACTATTCGCTCTGTATGATCTGGGAAATGAAAGCTGGTCCACGAGCTTGACCACTCTTCCTTCGTGCAGAAAACACATTACTCTAAAGAGTGAGGAGACAATTGCTCCCATGCAATAAATATAGTCTCGTCCAAGGAGTAGATTGTAATCCAGGGGTCCTTGAACTACCATTACGTTCATGTGAACGGTTTTCCCTTTCATTGTTATGGGCACATTGGGAAGGATCCCTAACGGTCGACTGGTTCCTTTATCAAAACCTGTTAGATTTCTCATCTCAGGCAAAAGCGATGGCGAACCAAGCACTTTCCAAGAAGTTGAGGAAAGGATACTCACAGAAGCCCCCTCATCTATGATGGTACCAGCCATAACCATTCTATATATTTGAACAATAATCTGGAATGGTATACTGGCCGGTAAACGGGGTCTGCCTAGCTGATTCCAGTCGAAGGAGACAACTAGGTTGCTTGGAGGTGGGACCGAATAGACGACCGGGTACGATTCTGACGAACTTCCTTCCTACGATAAAGGAACTGGTAAATTGCCCCCATGTTCGTTGGAGTCTGTGCTTATGAAAAGAATTTGGACAGTGTCATCCTTGTTCTCTTTAGTGACTGTATCGTCTAAAGATGGAACCTCTGAAGGCAAGACCGGGTCCACTGCCGCCTCGACCTTTTGACTTTCGTCTGGTATGGATTCAGATGGTTTATCTTCAATGACAGATGCTTCGGCCGACCACCTGAGTGGGCCAGCCAGATTTTCAACTAGTGACAGACTCGGCGAGATTTTTTTATATCCAGGAGGAAGTCATAACGGTGAAACCGGATGATCATCCAAAACTCTTTTAGCTTCGTCTAAGAAGGGACAACGGTGGACGGCATGATCGCCTTCGCACAGTTTAATCTATATTTTAATTTTTGTCCTGGGGCTTCACTTTCACTAGTTGACGGTGCGTTTTCAACATGATCATCAGAGGTTGATGACACCGGGTTGTGCATACGAGGAGACCAGTCCCTTAAGATCTGAGGGATGCAAGGACAATCTCTGTGATAGTGGTCTCCTTTGCAAATGACACATGGCGATTTAGGCCTGGTCGGTGCAGTGTGTGGATTTTCGCTAGACGACACTCGTTTTCCCCCATTTACTTGTGGCTCCTTCTTCTCCTTAGGTACTTTACTTTTGGCTTTACCAGCCCCATCAAGCGAAGAGGAAGGAGGAGAGGAAGAAATAGAGGAAGTAGAAGGTTGGTGGGTAACTCTGGAATCATATAATTGTTGATTCGATTGTTAAGGAATTGTGGTGTTCTGAATGACATAGGTTGAGAAGAGCCATACAGGTAAACCAATTGTCAGTACTGGAAGCGACAATGTGGCAATATGGGGTGCACCAACATCTCCCCAAGAGGAGAAGGGACTAGGATTTCCTCCAAGGAGAATTCCTTGGTTGGTGGATTCCATTTTCTCAACCCAAGATCAATGTAGGAAAGGGGTAATGAATATTCCGTTTAAAATAAATTTTATACGCTTTGACACAACTTGTTTTTTCAGTTTTTAAGAGTCGAGAAAAAACAAAAGATGACTCTAGTCGCCTTCGATTTTTAATGAACCTGAAGTGACGAGTGCTCAGATGGACCTTTTCCGTTAAGGAGTCTGAAAAGGAACGAAAGGGACTACTTTGGAAGTCTAGGTAGAGGGAGTACCAAACCAATCGCAAAACTGCAGAATACTTTTTACGGTACGGCAGTCAATCTTCTCGAATGCTGTGTTTAGTGCATTATGATCGATAGGGTGGCAGACACAGCTTCCTATGGATAAAGGATTAAGCCTATTGGGGTCTCCCAAAATATACTCGACGGTACGTGGGAGCACAAGTCCATACTGGCACTTATCGTCTCAAAGTGGAGGAATCACCCAACCATCAGTGAGAACAACAGTTACCAGGCTTTACGACGCCGGAATACGTCTCTAGCCTAGACCTCTAAATGTTGTGCGTTAAGTTCCAAAGCGTTGTTAGATTCATTGAATTTATTTTAAGTTGATCTTGCTTATGAAGTTTGCCTTTCGGGTTCACCACGAGATGTAGATGTAATTCCTAAAATGCAATCTAAGATGATAAACAAACTTTTTATCTTCTTTATGCAATGAAAATCCTAGCTACTAGGGAAAAGAAAGACAGAATCTTTTCACAAAGAGCAAAGAGCACACTATAAATGCACTTTCCTAAATCAAGCCAATCAGACTGTCTATATGCAAATGCACATGCATGTATTTGTTTTTCAACTTTCTTAGTATATGGATGCTAAAAATAAAGTTGATGTACAAATCTAAATTTCTTTTCAAGCGACAAATATAAACAAGCTTCTTTTCGAAATCAACAAATGGAGACGATTAGGACACCTTACGATTTTGAAATGAATACTTGTTTTTGACACTAGAAAATTACAAATTCAGACCAAAAGCAATAGTAACAGGATAATCGACCATCAACAACAATCAAACTCTTTCCTACGATTGAAATCGACACTTGCGACAGTTTCAAATCAAAGAGCAACAGTACGATTATGATACTTTTGCAAAGGAGAACTGTAAACGACTCAACAAACACACAAAAACATCTACAGTTCTTTTGTACAAAGGAGGCGGAATAACAGCAAGGAAAAGGGGTTTCAAACAGACATATACTGATCACAGGTAGCAAAATTCAGGAATAGAACTTGAAAGGATGATCCACAGAAGCCACAACTGCACAGAGCTAGTCTGATCAGCGCACCTGTAACACAGAGAATCTGAAATGCAGCGCAGGTTGTCCACTCGGGAAGTGCGCTGAAATTCAGAATCTCTAAATAGTACATGCGCTGGGCCAGAAACAAGACTCTGTTCGGTCTCCGGGTCGCAGTTTGCAGTTCAGTTCTTGGGTTTTGGTGGAGTAAAAAGTAATCAGTAATGCAACAATCAGGGGTAGATCTAAGGAGGATCTAAGAGCTATCACAAGGGCAATCAGATAGTTTGTGAATCAGTTGTTTAAATCATAAATAGATCCAGTAGATGGATTGAAGTAGCAGTTGTCTACTTTGCATTTGTTATGGCAAATGCAGTTCGAATGCTACTTGTAAGTTTATGAAACAAACAACAAAGAATGATAAACAAACAAACTAATTATCTCCCCAGCGGAGTCGCCATTTTGTTACAGGGAAAAGTGTCTATATAGAACTGCTCTATCCCACTAAGGTGTGACAGCTGCCTTAGAAACAAACAGAGAAAAGCTACTTATGTTTTTCCTTTATGAATTATAGATAGAGAGGAATAGAAAGACCAACCTCTGTCTTGCGCTAATCCCTTGATTCGATCCCTCTCTTCTTTGATAGTCCCCAGCTACTTGCTCCCTTACACGCCTAGCTTCACAAAGTACCTGTAAGATCACAGAAGCATAGCACTATACAAAGACATGGATCTATATTCATAAACCATCTAGGATCCAATGTAAATTGACCATACAAATGTAACAAGCATCAATGATACAAAAGCATGGAGGAAAAATCAAATAGCTTTTGTTGATAAACAAGAAAAGATCCAGGAGGAGTTACAACCAGTTGTTCCGACCCAGCATCAAACTCCCAGCAAAGAAGCCCCTCTTCACCTCAAACAAAGCTTAGATCACCCAACAATCTGATGTTTGTCTCTAGAAACCAACAACAATTCCTTACAATATGCAGAATTCCAGCCTCTGGATCTCTGGGATGAGTGATCCATATATAGATATCTGTAAGGGGGATGAGTCAGTTTGTGATTTGATTAGTGTCTTCTCTCTGACATTTCTTACTTCCACTTGGAGACTGAGGGCCTCTTACTCATCCTTGGTCGAATTCAGTGAGGCAAGTGTCACAGGAGAAGATTCAGGAAGCTTCCATTGCCTCTCCACCTCGCGGAATGACACTGCCATTTGTCATTTCTCGCCCATCGCACCCCACAGAAGGGACTTTTGAAATGCAACGCACCCTCACAGTGTATTTGGGTGAGATGCAACGCACCTAGCCAGTGGAGTAGCTGCAATGATCATGTTTTGACCAATTCTGAGTAGTTTCTCATGGAGAACTTCTAGGAGAAGCTGTAATCTGTTGACCTTGTTCCTTTAGGGGTTAGAACAACACTTTTAGGGACTTAGGAGCCCTTTTTTTATGGACATTTCATGCTTGGGGTTGTAGGGCACAAAAATGTCTATAACAAGCTTGGTCCATTATTTCACCGGATCCTTACGTGCCTTGATGTAAACATTATGCATGTCCGCCTTGAAGTCTGCAAAGCTCCACAAATTGTTGTGCACATTGGGGGACAGGCACGACCATCTATTGATCCACATTCGGATGCTCGCCTCCATGAGCGCCCAGAAGATCTTTGTCTCACGGATCCGCTTTGTGTCCTAGGTGGCCTAGAGTGACACATACTTTGTGGCCTCTGGTAAGTCCTGCTCAATGCTAGTGGACTAACTATCCTCAGGCAGTTCCCTTGTTACCAACAAAATGGACAAGAGAAACCATGCGTAGTGGAAGGTCTTGCCCTGCTCCTGGGCTTCCTCGCAGTTGGTCTAGAATTCCTCATAGAGGAACTCGGCCCAGTTGAATTGGACCCCCTCTGCAAATTGTTCGGCGAATGCAACTATCGGCACTAGTACCTCATTGCCGCGACATTTTCTCATTACCTTCCTGACCAGGAGTTGGGTGGCTACCCACACCCCTTTCTCAATCTTGTTCTTTTTTTCATGGCCTCCGTGAGTGCCAAATCTCTTCTTTTTCCCGCTATCACCACGGGGTCCTTTCCCTTACAGGGAAGCCGAGAAATTCTATGGATGAGATCCGCTGTGATGGGAATAGGCTCCTCCAGCCATAAGTACCCATCATGCACCAGGCAAAGTAGCTGCCTGATGATGAAAATAATGATAGGCATGTGGTGAAAGTGTGGAATCCATAGCAGATGAAGTAACCCATCTGTCTCCACACCACGCAACCATTTTCACGGCTCTAATGTTGTGACTAGCCCCTCCGTGCTCTGCTTCATGAGGCTTTCTGTCTCTAAGTGTGGGAACTTCTCGCTGTCTGTGACATCCAAATCTTCAAACTTCATTGTGGGCACGCGAACTTGGTATGAGCCCTCAAACACAACTCCATTGGGGAGGAGTGGGGTTTGGAGTGAGCTCTTACTGGCATCCATGTCTTTGGTATCTTAGTTTTCCCTTTCCACGGAGGGATGTACTCATGAAATTTTTCTGCAGAGTGCACCGACTAGATGTCCTATTCCATCTCTTCTACTTCCTCTATCTCATCGATGAGAGCCTATAGGTCCTCCTCCTCATCATCTGTCTCAATGGTGATAACCTTGCCATTTTCTTCCATTGAGAGTTTATCGAACCGCGAATTCCTCGAGGACATGCGAACTGGTCTCGCTACCTATTTATCTTTCTTGGGCCTTAGCGTCTGAGGCGATTTCAAGATTTCCAACATGACCCCAGTGTCTTCGGGAAAATCATGTACTATGGGGTTCTACGTGGCCTCGTCGGTGGTTCCTTCTACAAAGCCCAAACCTCTCCTGGTAGTCATCATCCTATTTGAACTATCTGTGGTCATTCGCGGACTTCAGGGCTCAAGTATTTCTCGGTGCTCAACACTCTGTGCTCTAATCAACTGCTCAAATCTCAAGTGAACAAGTGTTGTCTCATGGTTAGCCCCTAGAGTTTTATAACGTCTTTTGAATTCAAATTCGACCGTTCCCCCCAATTCTAGCCCATCAATGCTTTCTTGGTGGCAGATTGCCCCAAATCTTGCCCTTAATTCGTGTCTTAAATTCCCACCACCCACTCCCCTTTGCCTTAAATTGGACATCTTGTCATGAATAGTGAAACCAATGGTCACTTCCTAGCCTACCTGCACGGTAGCACACCCCCCTTGTGTGGACATGACCCTTGTGACATACTGATTCTGTGTGTACCTCCCTCATTGCGCAACTCCAAACAGACTCTTTTATAGTCCCGTGCTCTCTTTCAACTGCCTGGAGCACTGAGACTGTGCTTCCTATGGCTAGTCAGGTGGTCGTACCACCTATGTGAGACTTCAACTCACCTTTCAGTATAGTCCGTGGAAACTCCTCAATTTCCTTTGCGACAGCCGGCGCCACGCGTTCTACTGTATGTAGTGCACTCCCCTGGTTACTGCGTTTGGTGAGGTGCGGTCATAGCCATGGTAGCAGAGTCATAAATTCTCGGTGACAATATTCTAATGTAGTGGTATGATCATCTGTATCTTGCTTTGTCATCCTTAGTTTATTGATGAGACATGCTTGCGTGATCTCGTTTTCCAGCCTCTTGATCTCAGCATCCATCAAAATGCTTTTCTTCCTCAATCGTACTTGGTCCTTTTCGAGTTCGTAAAGTCTAAGGTTCCCTCGCCTAATGGCTTCCTAAATCTTTATATGTGTGACCTCATGTAGCTATGTGATTTCTTCATCCTGGTCATCGCACACTATCACAACTGTTGGATTCATTACGTGTGGATTTGTTTTATTCTCTTTAGAAATTACGGTTTCTACTTTGTTTCACACCTTTGGAATCGTCTCCACGTTTAGGGTTTTGCACATGGTCCTATAGGCGCATCGAACCACTGGCATGCGCATGTCCCAATCAGTACATCTCGCCTGGTGAACCTTATTCAGTACTCCACACACCCTATTGAATGCTTCACCGTGGATGATTGGTAGTGCGTGTCGTCTTTCCTACTACTGTGGTTTGTTTCGATTCTCTATTCTGGGGCTGGTGTGTGCTTGTGCGGGTTGTACAACATATGTTTGTACCCATTGGGAAAGGTGGGCGCACAAGTTGTTCTGCCCCTGCTGACCGGCTTTCGTTCAGAGCTGGTATTTTCCAAAATGTAGGTGCATCATCCTTCTGCATCCGCACTAGTCCTCAAAATTTCCTTGATGCGTACCCCACCATCGTGCGAGCATTGCGTGCAATGCCCACTTTAGTGCATCAAACCATTGCTGTTCTGGTACTATGCTTTCAAATTTTCTCAGGAATTCATCCACCACTGACAACCCATCATATGTCGGTAGATCCCTTGCTTCTGCTATCACGCAATGCAATGATCTAATCATCATGTTGCAATTAAGCATTGTTACTTCGTGCAGCTGATTCTGCCATCGTTCTACTTCTTCATCTGAATCTGAAGTGCAGGAGCTTTTGCGCTCCCACGAAATTCTTCCATCTACCATTGGATTCACCTAATCCTATTCTCACGCAGTTATCTTGTAATTACAATGGAAATCATCATCACTATCATCGTCGCGCACCGGTTTAGTGTATCGCGCTCCTTCAACTGGATCTAGCGGTACTACTACTATGTGCAGTGAATTTTTCTCAAAGATCATTTTGCGCTTCTTTAGATTTATGACTCCGTTCATATTGGTGGCCCAATCTATTCCTAGTAGTGCGGGATAGGGATTACTATCATCGACAATTTATATCACTTCAAAATCCACCTTCGCGCTCGCACCTTTAATGTCTACTATTACCCCTTGCAATCTTCCCATGGGAAAAATATTCTGTTGGTTTGCCATTCGTAATTGGATAGGAGACCACTGTAGCGCGGGTTTGCCCATGCGTTCCCATGTTTGTTTTGGTAGTAAATTCGCATTCGATCTGAGATCCTAGATTACCTGATCCATTTCATACTCACTGATTTGCGCAGTCAACCTCATTTCCCTTCATGTGCATAATGCATGCTTCCCAAGTTTCCGGACCACGCGCAGTTCTCCTGACCCCGCACACCTAGTGATAAGTTCTTGTAGTCCTTTGACTGCCTTGCTGTCGCACAACAGTTTCGTGCATGTCTCCAGAAAGGTAGTGAGCATTGAAGGATCCATCCCTGGTTCTAGTTGATCCTTACTACCTAAAGTGGAGGCCTTCGTGAACCTCTTCTTAGCTTCAATGAATGTATCCTTCACGCGCTCTAAATCAAATTCGGGTTCCTTTGTAGGAGCCTTGTGAACCCACGCACTTTCTTCTGGCTGCTTCCCTTTATCATCGCCCATGGTCATACCACTCCTGAGCATAATGTTTACATTTGGGTCTTCTTCACGCTGCTCAGACCTCATCATCTGCAAATTCTGAGTTGGCGGGGGCTGGACTACCCCTTTTTCGCACATCCTCGCTATCAGCGAATGGCAGTCTTCTGCCTCATGATCAAACTGCGTACAATACCAACATGATGTCCTTGTCGAGTTTGTACAATCGTGAGAATAATTCCCTGGCCCTCCACAATTATAACAAATTAACTGTCCGTGACACCTCCCTGGTCCCATTCCACCTTGACCTCGACCCCGCCCCTAAAATCTAGCACGCACCATCCTTGCATTTGGGTCGAGGGCTTGTGTTTTAGTTTGCATCCTATATGCAAGAGTCTGATCCATCATTAGTTCATAGCTTTGGCAGGTGCGTTCATTATGGCCTACCGACCTGCAGAAATTACAAAACAATTACTGGGACCTCTGTGTATACTTTTGCAACAGATGACAATTATCCATAGTGTGTTTTCCTCCTATTTGATAGATCATACACCATAATGCAGACACCACGCTCGGCCCTACCTGTGCCTCCGGTCTTAATGGCATTGACCCTCCTTCTATCAAGTAGTTCGCTAACATTGGACAATGGTCCTTGTTGTGCCCTTGGCCTTTTCATTTTATGCACCATACCTCCTCACATGCCTCCAGCCAAGGTGTCCTATCCTGTTTCAAACTTTGCATTTCCAGACACAGATTTTGCAGTTGTGCATGGATTTGTTGGACTCCCAACCCAGGGTCTTGTATAGGGGTCTCATGTAATCTCATTGCCATCTCCAAAGCTTCGGCCTGGGTGGAAAGCTTTTGTTGTGACAACGCCATCCTTAAGTGTGGCGTAAGTGATGCTACAAACCATGCACGGTGCTATCCATCTGTCAAATTCATATTGGCTTCACAAATCTTACTCTTCAACCTTTGGTCCAGATCCCAAGGGGTCTTACTCGGGAGCATCGTGATCTCCATAAACCCGATGATTGATTGTGTCTCTAAATTTGGCCTGCTAAATTCCTTGTTCAGCGCGAC
Source organism: Pinus tabuliformis (assembly GCA_031772625.1). Taxonomy (NCBI): domain Eukaryota; kingdom Viridiplantae; phylum Streptophyta; class Pinopsida; order Pinales; family Pinaceae; genus Pinus; species Pinus tabuliformis. The sequence continues at coordinate 946,828,061 of CM062815.1, read as the reverse complement.
CTGGATATCTGCGATTCTTGCGTTTGGGTGGTCATTAGAATGCTTGATATACCATGTTAATGCGTGATCCTGTAGCATGCTTACTAGTGTAGCCTTCTTAATATTGTCATCCATTACGCCTTGTGCTTCCCATACTTCTCTTACCACGAACTAGAATTGGTCTGGATCTTCATTCCCCACTCCTCTGAATACCGGTAGTTTGATCGCACTCACCATACTGAACTATGGTGATGGCGGAGGTGGGTTGGGTGGAGATGGAGGTGATGAGGGTGAGACAGGTGGCGGTGTGGTTGGAGGTGGTAAACACGGAATTCACTGCCTTATCAAATTTGTTGGCTGGATAAATCGATCTTGCGGACAAGACCGATCTCCCTAGTATCACAAGATAATCTAGCAACAAACAGACAAACAAATCTATCTTTCTCTAGACATATGCAATTTACAAATAAAAACTATAGAGGTGTTACAATCCTACCTAAGATCCAATGCTTGTTCGTTGTAGTCATCCCTCGATCGTCCGAAAGAGTTATCTTTAAAGACCTGCAATCACAAACAAGAAAACATCAAATAGCACCTGAATAGCAAATATCATAAATCATGTCTATTATGGTGATCAAGGAATCCATAAAATAAACTATAAATGAACAGCTTATTGAGAAAAACAAACTTATTTGTATTAACTTTGAAGTAGAAGAACCTTACAACCTTTTCAACCTTGATGTTGAACAAGCTCTTCCTGGGGTTTGAAATAAGAATTTTTTTTATTTTGACAAGCCTTGCACTCTTCCAAATGAGATCTTAGAGGTATGTAATCTCTCCTCATAAAAGCTCAACTAAAAAAGACTAAGTTCCAGCAACATTTCACCTCAAAAATATTCAACTTCCAACCTCCCTAGTAATCAGCCCAATGCTTCATTTTATAATGCAGAGGAGGAGGTTACAGGTCCATCTATGAAGGGATAGAATCCTCTTTCAAAGGGATAAGCTCCTCACATCAAGGGGTTAGCTCCTTAAGGTATGGAATGCATGAACCTTGAGAGAGCGAACTTGCCACCTCAAGAGTCCTTCCAGAAGCTTCTAGAAATGACTGAAAGTGAGTTTTTTAGAATGTAATCGCGCATTTTTAACTTTTATAGGGGTCTGCACCCATAAAACAAGGAAAGATCGGTCAGGTGTGCAGGGGACATGACCATTAGGTGTGGGATTTTAGATAAGACTAAGAGAAAGTGCGGAACTATGGTAATGGACTCACACAGATTGCAGAATGTCAAGATGACAATTTTTTAGTGCAATAGATTGCCCCCTAAAGTGCGAAGTCTGTAATAGATGAAGATGAAGTCTTTCATGTATGAAGAGTGAAGTACTTTATCATTTCAAGGATCATCCTATGGACACCCCAGTTGGAACCTGTAAAAACATTCAATGAAATATATATATATATATATATATATATATATATCATCGCTGAGGTAGGAATTTCCATACTCAGATAAAAAATAACTAGAAAACTGACTAAACTATTCTAATACAGGAATGATTTTGTAATACATCAAGAGTATAGACGTGTAGAAACAACATGGACGCAACCATCTGTTTATGAATATTCCACTGCATAATGAATAACAAAATTCCTCACAGCCTAAATGGTAGAAACTAGATCTAGGGTCTTGATTTCCGCTTCCCGAACTAGTACGATTCTATCCATGTGAATGAATTTGTCGAAGTCGAACATGGTAGAAACCACTTGATTACCAGTCAATGATGTGAACTATTAACAAGTGTGAGAGAAACCACCAGTAATGTCAATGGCTCTCAAAGTACCCAGTACAATCCATGAAATGTGAATAAATGAGTCGAAGTCGAACATGTCATAGAATGATTTGATCGAAGGTCAATGATGCAACCTATTGTCGAAGGCAAGAAAATTGCCATTAAGGCATGCAACTTTCAAGGTACTGATGATCTCTAGATCAACTTCCTAGATAATGAGCTAAAGTCGATGGAAAGTGATTTGTCGTAGGCAAGCCCACGACACGAAATCATAGATCAAGTTTTGAAGAAATATATTGGCAAGGACTGACTTAGGGATGGTCAAAATGGATGACAAATGTTTTGCAGATGAATGGTTTGTTTGAAATGTTCTCTTGAACACATAACGACACTGCAGATGGTTTGGTGACAATTGACCCAAAGCTAATAACCAGAAACTGGGTGAAAGCTCTCAATATGGTTTGATTAACTGTTAGGCAAAGGATTTTCCCAACGAAGGTGTACAAAAAGTGTTGTGTCCAAGAGTGGTTGACGGGTTTTTATAAAACAAAGTGTAACAAACAGGTTCGTTTTTCTCTCTTTCCCCCCACCATTTCTGGCAAGTACCTCTTTATTTTTGACAAGCTTTGAGGAGGATAACATTTGATTGTTTATAAGCTCATCCTTTGGATGAGTCCAACTTAGTTTAAAATTCGAATCCTAAGAAGGAGTGGTTCATTCTTGTTTGAAATTGAATAGGTCCTTTACTGTTAAATTTTAACGAGTCTAGTATAGGAAAAACTCTATGTTTTTCAATTTTAGGGAGTCAGAAGAAAAACTTAAGAAAACTCCACGGGGGTACTTTTTCATAAAATAATCCCTTAGGGCTGAAAAAGGATAAAATAATACAAAAGGGATGACTTTTCAATACTTTAACGAGCTGAAAGAGACAAGCGCTCGACAATCTTTTCATATTTAACGAGTCTGAAAAGGGTTTAAAGAGGACTCTATTGACTGTATTTAATCAACGTGTACCTTTTTCGTAAATAGTATGTTTCAGTCCGTAAAAGGGATAAACTTATACCAAAGGGACAATTATTCATTTATATTAACGAGATCGAACAATCAAGTGCTCGACAATCTTTTCAATTTTCGAGAGTCTGAAAAGAGCTTAAAGAGGACTCCAATGTTTCGTTTTTTCGTAATTTTTTGAAAGAGTCTGAAAAAGTGATAAAAGTATGCTCTTTGTTGAAAAATGATAAATTTTCCCAAAAAATCCAATATTCTACACAAAAACTCAAAACATTACACATACCTGTTTAAGATAAATAAAAATGATTTAAAAATTGCCTTTTTAAAGTGAAAAATAAATAAATTAAAAATTCATTTATTCGAAAAAACCTATAAAAAGGGGTTTTCCAACTTCATTTTTACCATTTGAGTTCAGAGTGAAAATTGAGAGCTTTTGGGTAAGAAAGTTCCTCTGAACATTATGGAAAATCCATCTGTTGGAATCGAAAACTGTAAGCTCCAGGTAATCCACGACCTCCTTATGTTGCATTCTATCTGTTTACATTTTGATTTTAGGCTTTAGATTTAATTTTTAAGGGAAACATTGGTTCAAAAATTCGCTCGTGGGGGTCCGTAGGTGCGACATGTGGCCCCTGTGGACCCCGAATTTTTTCTACAAAAATAAAATCGTGGGTCCACACCTGTTTCTCATAGCTCGTGCGGACCTACGCACTCTCTATAACTGGCGGGTGCGGACCTGCGAAAATGAATTTTAAAATTAATTTTTCTCCATTTTTGTCTAAATTTTTTTGAACTAGCTGGTTCTAATATGTCTTTTATGCATTGTAGGACATTTAAAATGCTTATTTGGTGAGAACGCGAGCATGAGGATGTGGATTTTGCCACATTAAACTATATGCCCACAATGCAGGCATTGAGAGCATGCAGATTGCTAAAGTTCTAGGGCATACAGGGTATGAGGGCCCAAGTAGACCTATTGCAATGGCTGGTAGAAAGGTGGAACATACAGGACCAGTGTTTCATCATTGGTGGCCACCAGCTCGAAATCAAGCTGGAGGACATCTATTTTTTATCTAGTTTGTCCAAGAAGGGCGAACAATTATCTCTTTTCGGGACTAGACCAAGTGGCCAGTTTGTTGCTAGTCTTCGATTAGAGTTTTGCAATGATCAGATGAAGGAAAAGTGCATTGATATTAAAACTATCAACCGTCCTGAGCTTAAGGTCATTGCATTCACTATTACCAGGCTGTGCGAGAGCACAACATTGCATGTGGCTATAGGATCCCAGATGCAGATGGAAGTAGACTGTTTTCAAGGGAGAATATTCAACTGGCGCAAGGCTGTGTTGGCAAATGTAAAAGGCCAACTAACCAAAGCAAAGAACAGAAAGATGAAAAATTTTGGATATGGATTCATCGTGGTCAGATTTTCTCTAGAGAGGATCCCCATGCTAGCCCTGCAACACATTCCTGTTGATGCTGGTCTTCCTCGAGAGCCTAGGATAGTTCGCTGGGTTTCCTTGATGGCCCGCCACCCTGAGGAGGGTATAGAGGTTGTTCGATTTCCGCTCGAGTACTTTCATTGGTTGAACAACCAAATTTTTTTGATTCAAGATTTTCCATACGTTGGGATGGATTATCGTGGTGACCCAGACATGATTCTCCCACCAGGAGAACAATGGGATGATTTAGGGAAAATCATTTTCAACACTTTCTAAGTTATATTTTTTTTTTTTAAATTATCCAAAACTAATAATCAAAAGTTTAAATGTAGATGTGGGTCCACGACGACCAGCTGCCTTCCAGCCTTTTGAGAGGAGACACCTAGCTGCAGCAGCACCAGCCCCACAGGACCAATTAGCAGAGATCTTGACCAATTTGGAGCATCATCGAGAGTGCTTGACACTAAATATTCCAGAGACGGATATAGATGATATTCCACTTAGGTTGTAGAGATATGTGATTGGGGTCCCAGGACCTTTTAGGAGGTTCCTATGTAGGGTGGCTTGAGAAATGGCTTCTTATCGTGATCATCGCCAGGGATAGGATGATCGACTTTGTAGACTCATGACATTTTTGACTTTTGTATTTATCATTTTTGTCGATCATAAGGTGTTTTTCAACCTATGATCGAAGACGATGTATATTTTGAAACACTACTTCTATGCTATGATATATCATTATTACCAGCTATCTTGTGTAACATGTTGTCGAATGCTATTAAATTTACCGTTTTGATTAGTGCAAATGTCTATTTATCATACTAAAAGCAACTGCATCTGCTAATGTATTTAAATGTTTTGGAATATGCTGATATTCAATGTAGTCAAATTCACATTCCAAGAGACGAACTCTCCAAAATAACCTTAATAACACTGGATTTCTAATGGCATAAAATCTGTTAAGCTATAATACAATGAGTTCAAAATCCAACCTAACAATCAAACTCCGAATCCCAAATGAAATAGATTCAGATAATAACTCAATAACTGCACTATACTCTGCAATGTTATTCGTTGTTTGACCGAGGCTTACCCCATTCATGGATACTAACTCATCAGAGGGTGAATAGATAACCCAAGCTGCGGAAGAAATGTTCCGTGTATTACGACAAGCACCATCAGCAAAACCAATGTATGTTTGAAGAGATGTCGACATCTGCAATATCAAGAGTAAAAGCAAGATAAGCAGGAATAATGATAAAAGCACTCTCTAAATTAGGCACACTTTTCTAATCTAAAACACACCAACAATAAAGAAACTTAATCTAACAAAAAATATCCACACCAAATTTAAGAATAATATCTCTTCAGATAAAGTCCATTTCTAGGTTTACCGAAAGAGACACCGTCAAAATCTATTAATTCATAAGCCCCTTTTGCTAGCTTTCGCTTAACAATGTAAGGACCATGCCACATAGGTACAAATTTTCCAGCCCCTAGCTTATCATTTGCTTGATCATATAGTAAGACTAGGTCTCCTTCCAAAAAATTGCGAGATGTAACATCCATATCATACTGACCTTTCACTCGTTTCGCATGAGTCTCGTTTTCTATTGCAGCAGTGCATCGATTCTCATCTAGCTGAGCTAAGTACAAAAAAAAAATTTCTTCTTCAGAAGTAGCTGGGAGTAATTCTATGGCTAATTGCAATGACGAAATTTCGCATTCAATAGGTAATACTGCTTCCAAACTGTAAACCAATTGAAAACGAGTGAAACTAGCCGATGTTTTCACTAAGGTCTGATATGCCCAAAGTGATGAAAATAGCATAGTATGCCAATTTGGCTTTTGAATACCAATGATTTGTCTGATCATAGTGACTAAAACTTTATTGACAGCTTCAACCAGACCATTAGCCTGCGGGTAATATGGAGTAGAACTATCGTGGTGCAAGCCAAGTTGATCTGTCAATTCAGTCATCATGATGTTTCGAAAGTGACTTCCATGATCAATAATAATAGCTTGAGGAACACTGAATCTAGCAATTATATGATTGAATATGAAAGTTGCAGCAGGCTTGCCTTCTGCCAAAAATGTAGGCATCGCCTCAGCCCACTTAGTAAAATAATCTACCGCTAGAATAATATACGCATGCCCCCCAGCCGAGTGAGGGTTACATGTAATAAAGTCAATACCCCACTTTTCGAAAGGACCGACAGCAATTATAGGGTGAAGAGGAGCGGGTGGAGCGCGCATCTTACGATCAAAGATTTGAAAATTGTGGCATTTCCAGACTGCATAGATACAATCTTTAAATAAGGATGGCCAGAAATAACCAGCACGCAATATCTTTTGGGCTATGGCATACCCAGACATATGACCGCCACATGCTCTAGAGTGACAGTCATTTAGAACCTTTTTAGCTTCTTCATGAGTTAAACAACGTCAGAAAACAGAATCCGCTCCATGACGATAAAGTGTATCACCAATAATATTGTATTGTTGGGATTGGAAACATATTTTCCGTCGCTGAGATTGTGAGATTTCCAGCCGAAAAGATTGGGTTTGGAGATAAAAAATAATATCCCCATACCATGGATCAAGAGTACTGATAAGAAACAAGGATTCATCCGCAATGGGCTCTTCTGCCACAGTTTCAGTATCAGTACGCAGGAAATCACACATCAGTTCGGCAAAAACCAAGGATTTCTTTGCCTTGGATTTTTCAAATTCCAAGTCAAATCCCTGCATGATAACTATCCATTTGAAATACTTGCCCCCTAGCAATTTTTTGGTCAAGATATACATCATAGGGTTACAGTCAGAAATTACCGTGGTTTTGCATAATAAGATGTAGTGACGAAATCTTTGGACAGCTTGAACAACTGCCAAGGCCAATTTCTCCACATGAAAATATTTAATATTAGTCGGATGCAGAGTTCGACTAATATAGTAAATCACATGTTCACTTTTGCATTCATCTTCCTAAACTAAAACGATCCCAATGGTGGAATGAGAAGCGGCGAGGTACAAAAAGTAATCCTGGTTGTAATTGGGAGGATGCAGTAACGGTGCATGGGTCAACGCGTGTTTGAGTGCATCAAAAGATTGATCAGCAATCTCATCCCAAAAGAATGGAATATTCTGTTTTAACAACCTGGTAAAACCTTTCGTTATCTCGACATAGTTAGGAATGAAACGACGTAAAAAGTTTTCTTTCCCTTGCAAACTTTGGAGTTGGCGAAGAGTCGAAGGAGGAGGTAGATTAACAATAGCTTCCACCTTCGAGGGGTTGACATGAATGCCTACCTTTGATACTATAAATCCTAGCAAGTGATTCTACACAGAATACACATTTGTGTGGATTCAACCGAATTCGATAATGCTTACATCTCATAAAGATAGCTCGTAAATGAATGAGATGATCAACTCTACGTAATGAGTGGGCAGGTAAATCATCAAGATAAGGCTGCACAATGTGCTTAATGTCATGAAATGTGTAAGACATAGCCCTTTGAAAAGTTGCTCCAGCGTTCTTCAATCCAAAAGGTAATTTGCAATAAGAAAATGTCCCCCATGGAAAAATGAAAACTGTTTTAGCTTGATAAGCAGGGAGTCTGTTGATTTGATTGTAACCGGAAAAACCATCCATAAAGGAAAACATTTCACTGTTGGCACAATCATCAATAATTTGATCAATATAGGGGGTTGGATAATTGTCTTTAGGACAAGCTCGATTAATATCCCTATAGTCAATACATACTCTTATCGTTCCTTGTTTTTTGTTGACAGGAACAATATTTGATACCCAATTAGTTAAAGGAATTGGATAAATGAAACCTGCATGAAGTAATTTCTCAATTTTGACTTTGATAGAAGCAACTTTTCGCAGATGTATCTGACGTAAGAATTGTTGGACAGGTTTAGCATTCAGGTATGTTTTAATTTTATGGAAAACATTTGACGGATCAATTCCTGGCATTTCTTCATATGACTAGGCAAACACCTCATGGAATTCTTGAAATAGGGATTTATAAGTTTGGATTTCATCGTCCATACAACAAGCACCTATATGAATGTTTTCAGTAATTCCAGGCTCAACTGAAATGTCAATAGGAACCATTTGAGAAATATTTTCCAAACTTAACTTAGAATTAGAATGTTGAAATGGATTTTGCAGTTTTTTGACATAATCAGTCGTAAAAATAGAAAAAAATCATTTTCAAAATGATCAAGCTCAGGTAAAAATGAAGACCGGTGTTGCAGATCTTCCCATGGTAAATCATCAACAGACAATAGTTCATGAATCTGCTCATTAGAATGAACAGGACCAGAAAGTGTTGATGAAGCTGAGTTTGATATTGAAAGTGACTCTCCATGGATCACATTCATTGGATCAGTTTCGGTTGAATAGGCATCAGAAAATGACTGTACGACCTGATATGCAATTTCAAAGGGCCTCAGAGGCATTGCACCACCAAATGAATCCACCTCAGAATTGGAAGGTATGATCCAAGGATCATTAAAAGTAAGAGTATTTGATGAAGTCATATGAATAGAAGGCGATACGTTAGGAGGAGGGAAGGAAAAAGTTCCTAGTAAACTAGAATCTTTAATCAAACCTACACCAACATCCTTGTAAGGGATAGTTGTTTTACCAATGTGCTGAATACTATCTGTAGAGGCTGGGTCGGATGAGAAATAAGTCATCTTCTCTATCGTAACAATCTTTCCGTTATGAGGAAACTTGATAAGCTAGAAGACTGATGAAACAATAGCAGTCATAGCATAAGACCAATTGCGACCTAGGAGAAGGTTGTAATCTAGAGGGGCCTCAACCACTTCCACATCTAGACTTACGATTTTATCTTCGACCCCTATAGGTAAATCCTACAAAATTCCAAAAGGATAGAACCCGCGGCCATCAAAAGCCTTTAGAATTGTCGGATACTAATTGAGTGTGGGATAACCAAGCGATTTCCAACACTGGATCGACATAATACACGTAGAAGCCCCTTCATCAATCACAGTCCTAAATCAAGGTCTATTTTTGACTAACACTGGAATATGGAAAGCCATTTGATGAGGGAGGCGAGGTGTACTATTCTCTAAATCGAAGATTATTAGGTTTAAATTCTGAATATCGATAGCTCCTATAGCAGAAAATAGTAATTTACGTTATGCTGGGCACAATTGCAGCACTTCCAAAGATGACATTGATGAAGGGGAAATAGCTAAGTCTTCAACAATATTATGATTCTGAGTAGCCCTCACAAGTGGATTGAAAGCTGATTTCTGAAGTATACCTTTAGCAGGCAGTTTGATTACTAAGTCAGGGTTTGGTTTCTTGATTTGTAGTGGACCAGAACCATTAGGAGGTGTAGTTGATGTGTTTGAATTAGAATATTCGGCTTCTTTCCCACCAATAGGATTTTTACTACCATAATCTTGTGATTGCGTCGCAATCCTGACATGAGACATCATCATAATGGGTTCTTCTGAGGCATTCGAGGAAGAACCAATCATATTACTATCTTGAGTAGGAAAAGGATCTATCAAGACAACAGGCCTTTGAGAACCTTTAACGATTTTTGAAACCTCTGCTTGATGTGGGTAGTCTTTGGTAAAATGATCCTCGTCACAAATGAAACAAGGATAACGAGGTTTTCGTTTTTCATCAATAGATTCATTTTTATCTGTTTTATCTTTTGAATTTTGTTTATTTTTCTTCTTCCCCTTCTTTTTACTATCAGATTTTGATTTGGCTGTAGATGATTCTATGACATGGATGTCGGCAGAAATTTCAGCGGAAGACTCTCTTGTCGGGGAATTAGGTAAAGTTATTATAAGAGAAGAATTATTTGAATATTTCTTCTTACTTTTAGTGCTAACTAAACCAATCATACCATTAGCGACATGAGACCCTGAAGGAGCTGCAGTTATTTGACCATGTTTTGGAAGATCAGGGATTTTTCATGTAAAGTACCCGAGTGCATATAAACGAGGTCAAGGTACTGAGCTTGAGCAATGACTTGCTCTTCAGTGACAACTCCTCCATTAGCTACATCTTCAGTGATTTTAGGTAACAATGATTTAATGAACCATTCCGCTAAAATTTGATTTGGAATGAAAAATTTCACTAAACACCTTCTACGTCGCCATTCATGAATATGATCAAAAATATATGTGGACGTGGATTGTTTTAGTCAAGTTAACAGTTTTGTGCCATTGTCGTATCTGACAAGCAACTTAAAATGAGTTAAGAAAGTAGTGGCTAACTGATTGAAATTATAAAAAGAGGCTCATGGTAACTCAATGTACCATTTGGTAGCAAGACCAATACGAGTTCCTTGAAAAAGATGCAATCGAATTGAATCATCAATGATGGAATTAGATGCACACTAGAGGTGATAAGTCATAACATGATTTGACGGATCCTCTCCTGACTTACCCTCAAATTTTGGGATATCACTAGGCAACTTATTAGGCATTGGTGGCCAATACGGAAGATAGTAAATTGGATCATTCGTAAGGCACGAAAAATAAGGTAAATCCAAAGTTGCAATAAATGGTAACTGATGGTTAGGGTCGTGAAAACCTTGAGTAGGGAGACTAGTTCCAGGAGGAGGATATCCATGATAACCTGGAATTGGATTTGCATTAGGAATATTATAACCTCCTGGGAAACCAGGATTAACCAGACCAAACTGGGGTTGTTGAGGTTGTTGATAAGTATAGCCAAGATACGGTTGATACTGATAAACTAGGTTTCGCACAGTAGGACTGAATTGATACTGCCCCTGTTACTGTTGATACACAAATTATGGTTGACTTGTAGCAATGGTAGCAATTGTACTAGCTTGTCCCACAGTCATCTGGACCAAAGTCTGAACCGTAGGTCCTGACTGAGGCACAAAGACTTGAGGAATTTGCACTGATGCAGGGGTAGTAGAAACTAGAGCTGCTGATACTCTAGAAACAGGTGTTGTAGGTTGAACAAAAGTTGCAGTAATATTAGCAGTTTGAGGTGGAGTATGAGGTGAACTAGGCCCAGGTTGTTGAACTGTACAAGATGCAAGGGTTTGAATAGTAGGTTGGACAGGTTGCTGGGTTGGACCAGAAACCAAAGGCTATCCAGGTTGATTAACTAACTTCACATTAGGTTGCAAAGTCTATTGAGTTTGAGACGGATCCCACACCATGTTCATAATTAGGCGGTAAATTTCCAGCTCCTTGAAAAAATTGTTGACCAGAGGGCAGTTGGAAACCTTGAGTTGGGTACTGACCTTAGGGTTGATAACCCTGAGGCACATACTGAAACTGGGGTTGACCTTGAGGTATGTACTGAAACTGGGGTTGACCTTGGGGTATGTATTGAGTCAATGGTTGACCTTGGGGTATGTACTGTCCTAATGGTTGATAAAGTTGAGGAAGCCCTTCAGGCGGTAACTGACTACCTTGGGGTTGCCCCCTAGGCGGTCACTGACTACCTTGAGGTTGAGGATTTGGAATACTACCAGACATCATAAGAATTTGTTCTGTGTTCAACGCTTGAGTTCCATTACTTCCAGACGATAACACTTGTTCAATCGATCGAGGAGATGCTCCTGAAAAAGTACCAGAGAGTGACTGGTACCCAGAAGGAACAGAAGGACCACCAAATAAAAATGTTTCTGGTGTTTGGGAAAACATGGATTACTGTCTTGACATAATCAACGAAGGATAATAACCTCTTGGTGTAGGATGAAAAGGAATTAGAGGTGGTGAAAAAGTAAGACCCAGGGTTTTCTAAAAAATTTGTCAATGAAACATACCAAGCATCACTCCTAAAAGGACTGTAGAATATTGATTCACGCTCCCTAAGATTTAAAATCTGTTGGTTTTCGGGAAGAGTTACATCTTCTTCTGGATTAACAAGTTCTTCAATAGAAATGAGGCCAGAAGGAAGATTCTGAGTAATGATATTACTTACCCTAGGTGAACTAGGATTATTAGAAGCTGGAGAAGAAAATCCTAAAGTTGGAGTAACAATAGGTTCAGTGTCAAGCTCAGAAATTTCAGGTTCTTCAGCTAATTCACTGGAAGGAGAAATACTACCAGTAACTTCGGAAAATGAAATTGGATTTTGAATAGACTCTGTTGTTTGTATTTGATAATCAGGATGAACAATTAAAGATGACTCTCCGGCATCTGGTGATCTAAATCTACTATCACTAGGTGATACAAGAGCTCGTAGCCCTTCAACCTGGCTTGGTGAATACTCAGGAGGTTTCCCCTGAAGTCTACGAGATTGTCTCGGTAATTCAGCCACGATTAAATATTAATTACTCACATGAAAACAAAGAAAATTTCAATAAAACCACCTAAAGTCTCTAAAGAAACAAATAATTGAATCACACGCTTAAAAAATATAAGAGTTCAAACCACACACAAACAGTAGCTTCCTATACTAAAAACGCTAGTTGGTGATGAAATCCAACTTAGTAGAAGTTTAATACAGAAAGGGTGGTTGGAACAATTACCCCGACAACCTGCTTAATGAAACAGACTGGCACAAGTTTCTTCACAAAACCATCTCGAGTGAAGAGAACCCCCCAGAGAGTCCAAGTGACTCTATTCGACATCTGCTCCAGGTATAGTGAGACTTGTCCTTCACCGTCACCTTAGGAAATAATCTTAAGTTTATGGACACTAAGGTTACCAACAGCAACAAATACAACTGGGGGAACAGTCTACGATCCGATCTACGCGCAAGGTCAGAGTAACAAATCTCACTCCCCTTGAAGGCTCCTCGACATGATCAATCTGAGGTTTACCAACAAGTGAACCTAGGTTCCTCGACAATGGTTAATCCAAGGTTTACCATTTATAATACGTGCAAATCTTCTATCTTTCCCAATGAAACAGACTTGATTGTCTCAAAGGTTTGGACGTGATCTCGTGATTGACTCCTTTAAGAGAAGCTTCCCAAAATGTATCAATTACAACTGGATTTATTTCCTACCACAAGATATATCTACTTGTTTGTTTTAACTATCTTGGAGAGTTAATTACTCCCTACTCCAAGATACTAGCTTAAGCTATATTGGTGATAAGAGCCCTAGAAATAAAAAAGATTACTAGATCAATTTTAATTAAGCGTTGCTTTTATGGGTTGTTCCTTAATTCAATAGGTATGGAAATGAAACTTTGATGGTGTGAAGACTTGACTCCAAACGCTAAAAGATGCACCTAAAATGATAAGCAATTCGTTTTTCTTTCAATGAAATTCTAGCTAAAAGAAAGAGTTCGAGAATGCAATTTCTTTTAAGAAACAAATATTTCTTTCAACATGGAAATGAAAAGAAAATCTGTTTGTCTTTTTCAATAATAAATCATAATGAGACTAATAATGAATGCTCACAATAAATCCCTTTCCTTTTCAAAACTCGAAACTACAAGAAAAACAATTTTCCTTTCAAAAGAGACCTACAAGTTCTAGAAAAGCACTCAAAACTACAAAATTAATTTTGATATCTAAAAGCTTTAAAATCTAAATAAATGAAAGCTTCAATTCTTTTTTAGGACGTTTTACTTAGTTGTTCAGTAAACCAAGGATTCATTTGGTTAGAATAACAAACCAATCAAAAAACATCCAGATATGTTTTCTTTTGTAAAAATGAAATTCAAAACTTATAACAAAATTTGTTCAAAGATTTGCAACGAGAACACTGAATCTATTTCTCCCAAAGGATATATTTCACAGCCAAGTTAGACTCATCAAGAAGACAAAAAGACACGAGGATAATCTAAGGTTTCTCAAGCTTCGATATTTGAGTCACTATAGAGACCAAGTGAAAACCACTCCAAGCATGCAAAACTTCTAGAAAATCATCTAAAACAAAAATACTATCAGAACTCACTCACAAGAGGTTTTTGACAGGAAAAACATAGATCTAGGTAGACCCTAAAGCTTCTAAATCAAACCTAAATCTAACTAGAAAAAGGTATTTTAGGTTTCTCAAAAAATTTTACAGGGTCTGTAAGCTCCATAAGTAACAGGTGCGGTCCCGCTCTCTTTACTAAAGGAAAAGTGCGGAGATGCCCGCACTGTCTGTGAACAGTAAGTGTGGTCCCCTAAAAACTTCAAAAAAAAAAAAAATACTCCCAGATTTAAAAACTACCCAAACCAGTATACATCAATCAAAAACCAGAAATGAAAACACTTTTAGAGTTCAGGCTTCTGTGATCCATATCAAGTTTACAAAATATTTTTCGGCGAAGATCACATGAAACATCATTTGTCGACACGTTTCGAACCAACCAGTTGTTAGGATATTCCGACACATAGGAAATAGTTAAGTTCAACTTGGTCTAGTATAGAGTTAGGTATAGAGTTAGGTAAAGTGTGTTTCTTTACCGTTGTACATTTTGTAACTTACAATCCGACGGTCACGATATGTAGTGATCTGACGGTTCACTCTCTCCTCGGTATTACCGACACTTGATCCGTGGCTTGACACCCGATTGGTCCATGAGTTCTATTTAAAGCGCATGGAGGGTCATTGTTCGGGTAATCCGTGCATGAGAGAAGCTTATGTAAATTTTCATTCTTTGATTAATAAATTGCCTGTAGTAGCCACGTTGGCGCAGGCCGTGGACTGTTTCCCTCTTTGAGGGTTTTAACCACGTCAAAAATACTGGTGTATTGATCTGTGATCTGGTTGTGAGCGGTGTCCTTTTGGTGTTCTTTCTGAGGAACTTACCCTGTAAATTCCTACATGGTATCAGAGCTATTTGAGGGCCGCGTCCATTGGTGATCCAAATCTGAAGCCAGTAGAACTGCATCGGACTGCCGTTTCCTAGATCTGCTATTTCTGACTGCTTTCAGGCTGAGAGGACTGCTCTGTTGTGTTCGGAGCATCTGTTCTAGTGAGGAACCCATTTCGTTTCACGCGAAAAGGTTTCCGGTAGCCCTAGCTGCGTCATTTTTAAGATCTGGAGGTATACAGTCTTTATTTGCAGTTTACTGTTATTTTCTCTCTGCTTATTTCGGTTTCGGTTTATTTACCTTTTTTTTTAACTGGATCTATACCTTTCATTTCTGCGTATGCTCTTTTCCCTGCGACTCTGTGCGATCTGGGCAAATCAGAAACAGAAAGGAAGGATTTTTCTCATGCGTATGCTCTTTTCCCTGCACCTTAGTGTGATCTCGGAAAATCAGAAACATTGAGAAAAATATTTAGTTTTTCGGCTAAAGCTAACTTTGAGCCGCAAGGTTCATTTTTTAAAATATCTAATTTTTTGGCTAAAGCTAACTTCGAGCCATAAGGTTCGTTTTCTTTGCATGTCCGTGTTGGGTTTTGTGTTTTGTGTTTTGTAGGGAAAAAGAGCTTTCTCAAGGCAAGCATGCAAACCAAGCCCCCCCCCCCCCCCCCCCCCCCCTTCTCTCTCTCTCTCTCTCTCAAATTTTTTGTATAGATCAATTGGTTCAAAGCTATTTTAAGAGAGTAGAGGTCTTGGGTTCAAGTCTCCATTTTGTGGGGGCGGATTTTTTCATTTCCGCACATTCGCACACTTTGCCGGCAACTTCAACAATTTTTTTTTCAAAAGCCATAACTTCTTCATCCGGAAGCCTTTTTCAGAGCCGTTTTTTTAAAACAGCCTAAATTTTCGAGATCTATCCATTGAAACACTTACTTTCAGCATCTTCAGATTTAGTTTTTTTAAAAATGGAAAGTCCATGCCAATTCATTCTTGACAGCACTAACTACTTTCAATGGATAGCCTACATGAAAGATTTACTTAGAAGTAAAGGTCTCTATAGAATAGCCACAGGACAAGAGAAGAAACCAAAAGATGAAGACAAGGCTGCAAAATGGGAAAATAGACAAGATCAAGCACGTGGTTTGATAGGGATGTCTATTTCTCCTAATCTTAGATTCCATATTGCAGAACTTGAAACTCCTCATGAAGCATTGGAACAAATCACTAAAGTTTTTGGGATTAAAAATGAAATTAGAGCCCATCAACTTGAAAATGAGTTGCTTACATTGGATCCTAATAATTTTTCTTGCATTGAAGATTTCTTGTCCAAATTCAAGACCCTTAGATATCTCTTGGAAGGTGTTAAGGTTAAGAAAGAAGATAGTAACCTTATTTATTCCATCCTTACTAAGTTGGGACCAGCCTACTCTGTATTTGTTTCCACCTTCCATTCTACAAGGGAAGCTTTCATTTGTCAAGGAAAAGACTACAAGGCCCCTTCCTTTGACTCTTTTTGTGATTCTTTAATAAGAGAACAAGAAAAACTCTTACACCTTGGTCTTCTTAATCTTGGAAACTCTTCCAAGAAAGCGTTAGCCGCCCAGCAACAACCAAATTCAAAGAATCCTAAGAAGTCATATCCTAAAAATAATGGTCCTAAACCAAACAAGGGTCCTAAGCAAACTCAGCCTCAAAATGAAAGATCATTTCAGCAAAATGATAAGACCAATAAAAACAAATGGAAGAAAACTGATAGACATTGTAACTTTTGTAATCGAGATGGCCACTTAGAATCTAAATGCTTTAAGAAGATGGAAGCCTTGGAAGCCGTAATGAAGAAACATAACATCCATGTGGAGCATACTTCAACTTCATCTTCAGGAATGGCACTTTCTGCATGTCGCTGTCAATCATCTCAGTCTGGTTATGCATTAAATGTATCTTCTTCTTCTCATTCTCATGAGTGGCTCATTGATTATGGAGCCTCTTATCACATGGCCAAAAACCAAGCCATGTTTTCTTCTTTAAATGATTGTAACACCAAAAATATATATGTTGGTGATGATAGATCTCTTAATGTTGTAGGGACTGGAACTGTTCATCTAGACAATGGTCAGTTTAATGATGTATTATGTGTTCCAACCTTATCCTGCAACCTTCTATCTGTATATCAGATAACTCATTCAGGTGAAGGTAAAATTGTTGAATTTTCACCTCATGATGTTGTAATCAAGGATCTGAGAGATCCTAAACAGATTCTAGCTACTGGTATTGCTGATGATTCCACAAGGTTGTATAAGTTTCACAACTTTGGGTCATCAAATCTTCCCTCAGTATCTATTGCTCATAATGATGAAGTGAGCAAACTTTGGCATGAGCGATTTGGTCACTTAAACTATCGCTCCCTTCAGCATCTATGTAAAGAAAATATGGTGACAGGTCTTCCTATGGTATCTTGCAGAGATGGTGTTTGTTCCGGATGTGTACTCGCAAAACATCATCGGGACAGTTTTGAAAAACGTGCCTCTTGGCACGCCTCAGCCCCTTTACAGCTTGTGCACAGTGATTTATGTGGTCCCCTTCCTGTTGCTTCATTCTCTGGCTGCAAGTATTTCTTAACTTTCATTGATGATTTCTCCAGACGCACTTGGGTATACTTCTTAAAACTCAAGAGCGAAGTATTTAACACATTTTTGGCCTTCAAAGCCTTTGTTGAAAAACAATCTGGACATCAAATTCTTAAGCTAAGAACTGATAATGGTGGAGAATATGTTAAAAACACATTCATCAACTTTTGCACCGAAAATGGAATTCAAATGCAACATACTGTTCCATACACTCCACAACAAAATGGTGTAGCTGAAAGGAAAAATCGCACCTTAAAGGAAATGGCTAATTGTATGCTGCAATCTAAAGGACTCAGTCTTAGTTTTTGGGCCGAAGCAATTAATTGTGCAAATTATATAATCAATCGCACTCCTACTAAGGTTCTAAAGAATATCACTCCAGAAGAAGCTTGGAGTTCCATTAAACCAGATGTAAGTCACTTTCGTGTTTTTGGAAGTGAAGCATGGGCCCATATTCCAGACGAAAAGCATAAAGCTTTAGAACCTAAGAGTGAGAAATGTACTTTTGTTGGATATTCTGAAGATGTAAAAGGTTATAGACTTATTCCATTTAAGTCCAAAAATGTTATCATTAGAAGAGATGTAAAATTTGATGAAAATAAATCGGCCTGCGAGCCTAGTCCGGCGGATGTGCCACCTCTTCCTATCTCTTCTACTTTTGAAAACATTTCTTCTTCAGATGATGAAAGTGAGGATGAAAATCCTCCCCCACCTTCTCAGGATCCTCAACTTCCAAGATGGGTCCGTGCTACTCGGGATGCAGCAGGTGATCTTGCCGGTGATCCTACAGATCAGCGACGTACACGTTCTCAGTTTGAAAGAGCCTCTTCTTTACTGGCTCAAGCTCCAGTAAATCATGATCCTGACACTTTTGCAGAAGCTTTAGGCCATCCACATTGGGAAGCAGCTATGAATGAAGAATATCATTCATTGTTAACAAATGATACATGGGATCTTGTTCCTCTACCAAAGGGACGCAAACTTGTTAGATGTAAATGGGTTTACAGAACCAAGTATGGACCAGATGGGAAAGTTGATAAACATAAAGCTCGTCTTGTTGCTAAGGGTTTTTCACAGGTTGAAGGAATTGACTACACTGAAACCTTCTCCCCTGTTGCCAAAATGAACTCTATCCGCCTTGTTCTTTCCCTTGCTGCCTCTTTAAAATGGGAAGTCCATCAGATGGATGTTAAATCTGCCTTCTTGCATGGGGACTTGCATGAAGAAATCTATATGGAACAACCCATTGGCTTCATCCAAACAGACTCCAGCCTTGTATTTCGACTTAAGAAATCTCTTTATGGTCTCAAGCAAGCTCCTCGGGCTTGGTATGCCAAAATGGATAGCTTTCTTTTAGAATATGGCTTTTCTAGGTGTCATTCTGACAATACTGTCTACACCAAGAAAGTGGTCAACTCTCTTATCATCCTTGTTCTTTATGTTGATGATCTTATCCTTACTGGTAGTGATCCCAACCTTATAAACCATGTGAAGTAAAGAAATTTGACATGATAGACTTAGGACACTTACACTATTTTCTCGGTCTTCAAGTCTTGCAATCCAAGGAGGGGATTTCCCTTTCCCAGTCCAAGTATGCTTGTGATATTCTTCGTCATTTTCACATGGAAGACTGTAAGCCAGCCCCTTCTCCCTTTTAGTCTGGAGTCAAACTTTCAGTCTCTTGTACTTCTCCTGAAGTTGATTCTACCTTATACCGTCAACTTGTAGGAAAACTCTTGTATTTAACCCATACTCGTCCTGACCTTTCCTTTGCTGTTGGCCTTGTTGCTCGTTTTATGAAAAACCCCCGTGAAAGTCATTGGAAAGCAGCTAAAAGAATACTTTGTTATGTTCGAGGTACAGTACAGTTTGGGATTCATTACAGTGCCAAAGCAGCTCCTCTATTAGTTGGTTTCACTAATTCTGATTGGGCTGGTGACCCTGATGATCAGAAGTCTACTGCCGGTTATGTCTTCACTCTTGGTTTAGGACCTATTACATGGGATTGTAAGAAACAGGTTGCCATTTCTCTTTCGTCAGCAGAAGCAGAGTATCGTGGTGCCGTGGAAGCTAGTAAGGAAGCCTTGTGGCTTCGTCAGATCCTATCAGAGTTTGGCTTTGAGCAGCAGCATCCAACCACACTTTGGTGTGATAATCAAAGTGCCATTCAGCTATGCAAAGATCCAGTCCAGCATCAGCGCAGCAAACACATTGAACTACACATGCACTTCATCAGAAAGCTCATTCATGACCATGTTCTTGAAGTGCAATATTGTTCAACATATGATCAGGTTGCAGACATCTTCACAAAGGCTCTCACAGAGGCGAAGTTCACTAAACTTCAATATATGCTTGGAGTTCAGGAAGTTTTCACTAAGGGGGGATAGGCTCTAGTGCCTCCTTCCTTCTCCTATTGTGTCATATTTGTAAATCCTTCAATCCTATCCCAAGTTGTTCTTAAGGGGGGATGTTAGGATATTCCGACACATAGGAAATAGTTAAGTTCAACTTGGTCTAGTATAGAGTTAGGTATAGAGTTAGGTAAAGTGTGTTTCTTTACCGTTGTACATTTTGTAACTTACAATCCGACGGTCACGATATGTAGTGATCCGACGGTTCACTCTCTCCTCGATATTACCGACACTTGATCCGTGGCTTGACACCCGATTGGTCCATGAGTTCTATTTAAAGCGCATGGAGGGTCATTGTTCGGGTAATCCGTGCATGAGAGAAGCTTATGTAAATTTTCATTCTTTGATTAATAAATTGCCTGTAGTAGCCACGTTGGCGCAGGCCGTGGACTGTTTCCCTCTTTGAGGGTTTTAACCACGTCAAAAATACTGGTGTATTGATCTGTGATCTGGTTGTGAGCAGTGTCCTTTTGGTGTTCTTTCTGAGGAACTTACCCTGTAAATTCCTACACCAGTGTGGTTCATCATTAGGACAAGTTGAAGAACAGATCCACCTTAGCAAGTTAAATAGACAGAGCAGAGCCTCCAACGGCTAAAACGACCAACAACTACTTTGGACTAGGTACCGGGATCAAAACCCCCTTTTTAATAATTTAAGGAAAAAGTTACCCTAGGGGGACCAATCCCTTAAAATAAAATAAATAAAAATAATATTATGATAATAGTTAGTTAAAAATATTAATAAATAATTAAAATAATATGTAAAAATTAATTCATGATAATAGTTAGTTAAAATAAATAATTAAAAATTATATTTAAGGGAGAAAATTACCCTAGGGGGACCAATCCCTAAAATAAATTAAATAAAAATAATTTTATGATAATAGTTAGTAAAAAATATTAATAAATAATTTTATGATGATAGTTAGTTAAATAATTGAAATGTTATGTTAAATTAGTAATAAAAATAATTCATGATAATAGTTAGTTAAAATAAATAATTAAAAATTATATTTAAGGAAAAAAAAATTACCCCTAGGGGGAGCAATCCCTTAAAATAAAATAAATAAAAATAATTTAATGATAATAGTTAGTTAAAAATTATTAATAAATAATTAAAGTTTTATGTTAAATAAATAATTAAAAATAGTAAGTTAAATTAGTATTAGAGGAATTAAAAACATGACTATAGAGATAAATGAATATAAAAGAAAGAGAAGGTATGAGTGAAAAATATTTTATTATAAAATTCAACTTAAAAAATAAAAAATAAAAAAATAAAAAAAATTGATAAATAAATTAATAGATTAAAAAAAAAAGGCGACTAGGTGGAGAGTGCTGGGACCCAACACCGACTGATTTTCCAGCCATCATCTCTATTGAGATTATTCGGCCTCTTTTCAATCTCTAGCGCCTCCCTAAATTTCCGATGATGGAAGTGCGAAACCTTAGCAATAACACTAGCTTCCTCAATACAAACATGATGATTGGTTTTCTCAGCATGCTTATTTAAAGCGGAAGACTTAGTTCGCCTATGCTTAAGGTCTGCTGCATGCTCACTAATCCTCTGATTAATGGAGCGACCAGTTTCCCCAATGTAGGGGGTCCCACAGGAACAGGGGATCAAGTACACACCTTTCATATCTTTAGGGTCGATAGGATCCTTCGCTGATCGGAGGGACATGCGAATAGTGTTTAGGGGCCTAAAGGTCACAGGGACACTATGCATCCTGAGAATCCTACCAATCTTATCAGTAGTCCCCTGAACATACGGAAGATGGACACCAGGAACTCGCTCCTTTGGTTCTCGTTGAGACAGCGAATTCTTGGAAGCTTTAAGGAAAGCCCTCTGACCCATGAATCTACTATAACCATTCTCAACAAAGACATCAAGGAGATGGGATTTTTCTTTCTCAAAACTCTTCTTATCTGAGATCCTTAGAGCCCGAGTAGCAAGGGTATTGAGAACACCCATCTTTTGAGCCGGGAAATGATGGGAACTGGCATGAAGATACTGCTCAGTATGCGTTTTCTTCCGAAAAACTTGGTGGCCGAGGGAACCATCACTATTCTTAGAAATAAGAATATCGAGGAATGGAAGGCAACCATCGACCTCCTGCTCCATAGTGAACTTAATGGCAGAGGATTGATTATTGAGATGATTGAAGAAGAGATCCAATTCTTCTTGGCCGTGAGACCAGATAACATTGGTGTCATCCACATATCTTCTCCAAAGCTTAGGCAAGAGCCGGGAAGAGTTTAGAGCCTTGGACTCAAAATCTTCCATGAAAAGATTAGCAATGACAGGGGAAAGAGGTGAGCCCATGGCAACCCCACAGGTTTGCTCGAAGAACTCTCCCTCAAAACAGAAAAACGTAGAAGTGAGACAGATTTCAACCAACTTAGCAGTGTCAGGATCTGTTAGGCGGTTGATCACCTCCATGGCCTCACTAATAGGGATGCAAGTGAAGAGGGAAACAACATCAAAACTAACAAGAATGTCCCCAGGGTCAAGCTTGATGTCCTTGAGCTCCTTAATGAAGGAAGTAGAGTCCTTTACGAAGGACTCCGTACGACCAACCAAGGGCTTAAGCTTTAACACTAAGAACTTAGCAAGAAGGTAGGTAGGACCACCAATGGTGTTAACAATGGGCCTCAAGGGAGCCCCATCCTTGTGAATCTTGGGGAGACCATAGATTCTAGGCGTGATAGGGTTGCTCTCAATGAGTTTATGGTGTAGGGAACTCAATGAGCTAATGGATTTAATGGCAAGTGCCACATTCTTAGCAACCTTCTTTAACGGATTCTTAGGAAGCTTTTTGTAGCTACCACTATTATGAAGATGATCCAACATCTTGCTACAGTAATCAGCCTTGTTCAAAATGATGGCAGCAACACCGTTGTCTGCCTTTAAAACAATGATATCCTTGTTCTAGTTTAAGGATTTGAGAGCGGAAGATTCTTCCTTGCTAAGGTTTCTCTTAGGGGGCTTAACCTTTCTTAAGACAACCGCACAATCTTGCCTAATGGTGTCCTTGACCTTATCAGGTAAATCTCTGATCCCAAACTCTATGTCACAAATGATATCGTCTACAGGGATTTTCTTCAGAGCTAAGGCAAAATTTAAACCTTTGCCTAAAACTTTAAAAACAGAAGGGGGAAAGGAGAAACTAGAAAGATTTAAAACCCTATTATTAGAACGAGAAGAAAGGCAATGATTATAAACATCATTCCTATTTTTCTCCATGCTAGAAATATTAGCATTAAAAGATGAGTACTTATTATTCGAATTCTTATTGTTTTTATTATTATTATATTTATTATTATAATGATTATTATTATTGTTAATATTCTTATTATAAATATTAATATTATTAATATTATTATTATAAATATTATTATTATTCTTGATAAAGTCATTATTATAATTCATATCAATATTAGTAATACTATTATCCATATCATTATTATTACAAATATCAATATTCGAATCCTTATTATTCTCATTAATAATATTATTATTATACATATCATTATTATCGCTTCTAATAATATAGTTATCATTCGTATCACAAAGGTTATCATTATTACTATAGTTATTATTCAAATCACAATGATCAACATTATTACGATAGTTATTATTCATATCACATATATTATCAAAAACATTATAAGATAGCGCACACCTCGAAGGGTGACTTTCATGGACCAATGGACGGGGAGAGGGGGTCGAGCCTTCTCTGATCCCAACAGACCTGCGAGCCAAACCGAAACCCAGTTCTGCGGTCACGCTATCCACCGGGGAGCTGCAAACCACCGGAGACATCACGCTGACCAACCGGCTTGCAGTTTGACTGCACGATACCAAAGGACGAGGAAGGGGGGCTGAGCCCTCACTGACCACCTCTGACCGGCGTACCAAAGCTGACCCAGGTTCTGAGCTACGCACCCGACCAACCGACGAGGGAAACAAGCTGACCAACCGGCCAGCCGAAACGACTGCGGGCTCTTTGCCAAGCAACGCTGGGCGATCAGAATTAGGTGCCACCGGATCTGAACCCCCGCTGCCTGTCAAATCGATTCCGGGCACTGTAGACAAGCTATGCACTGAGGAGCGACCAGAGCTAGGTGACCACGAACCTGCTAACGTGGGATATGAGCCCTCACTGACCCCAACCAACCCATCTGGTTTCAAGGACCTACTACGCAGTGATGAAACGAAGAAACCACTCGGTGAAAGCGCAGAAGAAACCTCTGGATCAGAAACCCTCTGCGCAGGCATGGAAGAAGGTAACGGAAGAGAGTTACCCATAGATGTGCAGCTGGCAAGCGATACCTGACCCACTCTTGGAACGGAAGAGCGATCTGGATGAATGGCGCCAGAAGGAGAGCACACATTATCACCAGAGTGATTTCCCTTAGCGCAACAATTTGGAAGAATGCTTTCCTGGGAGCCAAACCCCAATCTGCAGGTAAGGGCAGCTCGGTCATCAACAGAGCTGTTAGATAACCAACTATTAAGCGCAGAGATTTGACCAGGAGAAATTCTGCTCTAGGAAGCTGCTCCCCTAGATCTATCCAGAACTGCAGAATTTTCAACAAGCCTCTGAAACTTAGAAGGTTGATGCTGTTGGCGAATCTCTTCTAACCGAAGGGACTTCAGAGCTGAACAGGCATCTACTCTGGTCCAAAGGGAAGATGAAAACAAGTTCCCAGGATCCAGATGTAAACCCAAAAGAAACCGAGAAAGCAGATTCAGAGATTTCTTGACCCTACTGATTTCTGCCCTTATTAACGCCAAACTCGCGTTAAGGAAAACCTGATGGTTTTGGGGAGTGTTAAGGCGATAATTAATCCAGGCAAAGACAGGGATGGTGGAGGAGTCTCTGCATATTTTAAGAAAAGCTAGATCTGTCTTCAACCTTGAAACCTGCAAGCGTGCCCGTTCAAAAATAACTATTATCATGAATTAATTTTTACATATTATTTTAATTATTTATTAATATTTTTAACTAACTATTATCATAATATTATTTTTATTTATTTTATTTTAAGGGATTGGTACCCCTAGGGTAAATTTTTCTTTAAATTATTAAAAAAATGGGTTTTGATCCCGGTACCTAGTCCAAAGTAGTTGTTGGTCGTTTTAGGCGTTGGAGGCTATGCTCTGTCTATTTAACTTGCTAAGCTGGATCTGTTTCTTCAACTTGTCCTGACGATGAACCACACTGGTTGGTTCGAAACGCGTCGACAAATGATGTTTCATGTGATCTTCGCCGAAAAATCTTTTGTAAACTTGATATGGATCACAGAAGCCTGAACTCTACTATTGAATCCCTGCACGGAAAAGCCATCGTAACCAAGGTCCATCATTTTGAACGGGCACGCTTGCAGGTTTCAAGGTTGAAGACAGATCTAGCTTTTCTTAAAAGATGCAGAGACTCCTCCACCATCCCTGTCTTTGCCCGGATTAATCATCGCCTTAACACTCCCCAAAACCATCAGGTTTTCCTTAAGGCGAGTTTGGCGTTAATAAGGGCAGAAATCAGTAGGGTCAGGAAATCTCTGAATCTGCTTTCTCGGTTTCTTTTGGGTTTACATCTGGATCTTGGGAACTTGTTTTCATCTTCCCTTTGGGCCAGAGTAGATGCCTGTTCAGCTCTGAAGTCCCTTCGGTTAGAAGAGATTCGGCAGCAGCATCAAGCTTCTAAGTTTCAGAGGCTTGTTGAAAATTCTGCAGTTCTGGATAGATCTAGGGGAGCAGCTTCCCGGAGCCGAATTTCTCCTGGTCAAATCTCTGCACTTAATAGTTGGTTATCTGACAGCTCTGTTGATGATCGAGCTGCCCTTACCTGCAGATTGGGGTTTGGCTCCCAGGAAAGCGTTCTTCCAGATTGCTGCGCTGAGGGAAATCACTCTGGTGATAATGTGTGCTCTCCTTCTGGCGCCATTCATCCAGATCTCTCTTCCGTTCCAAGAGTGGGTCAGGTATCGCTTGGCAGCTGCACATCTGTGGGTAACTCTCTTCCGTTACCTTCTTCCATGCCTGCGCTGAGGGTTTCTGATCCAGAGGTTTCTTCTGCGCTTTCACCGAGTGGTTTCTCCGTTTCATCGCTGCGTAGTAGGTCCTCGAAACCAGATGGGTTGGTTGGGGTCTGTGAGGGCTCAGATCCTGCGTTAGCAGGTTCGTGGTCTCCTAGCTCTGGTCGCTCCTCTGTGCATAGCTTGTCTGCAGTGCCTGGAATCGATTTGACAGGCAGTGGGGGTTCAGATCCGGTGGCACCTAATTCTGATCACCCAGCGTTGCTTGGCAAAGAGCCTGCAGTCGTTTCGGCTGGCCGGTTGGTCAGCTTGTTTCCCTCGTCGGTTATTCGGGTGCGTAGCTCAGAACCTGGGTCAGCTTTGGCACGTGGTCAGAGGTGGTTAGTGAGGGCTCGGCCCCCCTTCCTCGTCCTTTGGTATCATGCAGTCAAACTGCAAGCCGATTGGTCAGCGTGATGTCTCCGGTGGTTTGCAGCTCCCCGGTGGATAGCGTGACCACAGAACTGGGTTTCGGTTTGGCTCGCAGGTCTGTTGGGATCAGAGAAGGCTCGACCCCCTCTCCCCGTCCGTTGATCCGTGACAGTCACCCTTCGAAGTGTGCGTTGTCTTATAGTGGTTTTGATAATATACGTGATATGAATAATAATTATCGTAATAATGCTGATCATTGTGATTTGAATAATAACTATAGTAATAATGATAACCTTTGTGATACGAATGATAACTATATTATTAGAAGCGATAATAATGATATGTATAATAATAATAATATTAATGAGAATAATAAGGATTCGAATATTGATATGAATTATAATAATGACTTTATCAAGAATAATAATAATATTTATAATAATAATATTAATAATATTAATATTTATAATAATAATATTAACAATAATAATAATCATTATAATAATAAAAACAATAAGAATTCGAATAATAAGTACTCATCTTTTAATGCTAATATTTCTAGCATGGAGAAAAATAGGAATGATGTTTAAAATCATTGCCTTTCTTCTCGTTCTAATAATAAGGTTTTAAATCTTTCTAGTTTCTCCTTTCCCCCTTTCATTTTTAAAGTTTTAGGCAAAGGTTTAAATTTTGCCTTAGCTCCGAAGAAAATCCCTGTAGATGATATCATTTGTGACATAGAGTTTGGGATCAGAGATTTACCTGATAAGGTCAAGGACACCATTAGGCAAGATTGTGCGGCTGTCTTAAGAAAGGCTAAGCCCCCTAAGAGCAACCTTAGCAAGGAAGAATCTGCCGCTCTCAAATCCTTAGACTAGAACAAGGATATCATTGTTTTAAAGGCAGACAAGGGTGGTGCTGCCGTCATTTTGAACAAGGCTGATTACCGTAGCAAGATGTTGGATCATCTTCATAATAGTGGTAGCTACAAAAAGCTTCCTAAGAATCCGTTAAAGAAGGTTGCTAAGAATGTGGCGCTTGCCATTAAATCCATTAGCTCATTGAGTTCCCTGCACCATAAACTCATTGAGAGCAACCCTATCACGCCTAGAATCTATGGTCTCCCCAAGATTCACAAGGATGGGGCTCCGTTGAGGCCCATTGTCAACACCATTGGTGGTCCTACCTACCTTCTTGCTAAGTTCTTGGCGTTAAAGCTTAAGCCCTTGGTTGGTCGTACGGAGTCCTTCGTAAAGGACTCTGCTTCCTTCATTAAGGAGCTCAAGGACATCAAGCTTGACCCTGGGGACATTCTTGTTAGTTTTGATGTTGTTTCCCTCTTCACTTGCATCCTTATTAGTGAGGCCATGGAGGTGATCAACCGCCTAACAGATCCTGACACTGCTAAGTTGGTTGAAATCTGTCTCACTTCTACGTTTTTCTGTTTTGAGGGAGAGTTCTTCGAGCAAACCTGTGAGGTTGCCATGGGCTCACCCCTTCTCTGTCATTGCTAATCGTTTCATGGAAGATTTTGAGTCCAAGGCTCTAAACTCTTCCCGGCTCTCGCCTAAGCTTTGGAGAAGATATGTGGATGACACCAATGTTATCTGGTCTCACGGCCAAGAAGAATTGGGTCTCTTCTTCAATCATCTCAATAATCAATCCTCTGCCATTAAGTTCACTATGGAGCAGGAGGTCGATGGTCGCCTTCCATTCCTCGATATTCTTATTTCTAAGAATAGTGATGGTTCCCTCAGCCACCAAGTTTTTCCAAATAAAACGCATACTGAGCAGAATCTTCATGCTAGTTCCCATCATTTCCTGGCTCAAAAGATGGGTGTTCTCAATACCCTTGCTACTCGGGCTCTAAGGATCTCGGATAAGAAGAGTTTAGAGAAATAAAAATCCCATCTCCTTGATGTCTTTGTTGAGAATGGTTATAGTAGATTCATTGGTTAGAGGGCTTTCCTTAAAGCTTCCAAGAATTCTTTGTCTCAACGAGAACCAAAGGAGCGAGTTCCTGGTGTCCATCTTCCGTATGTTCAGGGGACTATTGATAAGATTGGTAGGATTCTTAGGACGCATAGTGTCCCTGTGACCTTTAGGCCCCTGAACACTATTCGCATGTCCCTCCGATCAGCGAAGGATCCTATCGACCCTAAAGATATGAAAGGTGTGTACTTGATCCCCTGTTCCTGTGGGACCCCCTACATTGGGGAAACTGGTTGCTCCATTAATCAGAGGATTAGTGAGCATGCAACAGACCTTAAGCATAGGCGAACTAAGTCTTCCGCTTTAGCTGAGCATGCTGAGAAAACCAATCATCATGTTTGTATTGAGGAAGCTAGTGTTATTGCTAAGGTTTCGCACTTCCATCATCGGAAATTTAGGGAGGCACTGGAGATTGAAAAGAGGCCGAATAATCTCAATAGAGATGATGGCTGGAAAATCAGTCGGTGTTGGGTTCCAACACTCTCCACCTAGTCGCCTTTTTTTTAATTTATTGATTTATTTATTAATTTTTTTTTTTAAGTTGACTTTTATAATAAAATATTTTTCATTCATACCTTCTCTTTCTTTTATATTCATTTATCTTTATAGTCCTATTTTTAATTCCTCTAATACTAATTTAACTTACTATTTTTAATTATTTATTTAACATAAAACTTTAATTATTTATTAATATTATTTAATTAACTATTATCATTAAATTATTTTTATTTATTTTATTTTAAGGGATTGCTCCCCCTAGGGTAATTTTTTTTTCCTTAAATATAATTTTTAATTATTTATTTTAACTAACTATTATCATGAATTATTTTTATTACTAATTTAACATAACATTTCAATTATTTAACTAACTATCATCATAAAATTATTTATTAATATTTTTTACTGACTATTATCATAAAATTATTTTTATTTAATTTATTTTAGGGATTGGTCCCCCTAGGGTAATTTTCTCCCTTAAATATAATTTTTAATTATTTATTTTAACTAATTATTATCATGAATTAATTTTTACATATTATTTTATTTATTTATTAATATTTTTAACTAACTATTATCATAATATTATTTTAATTTATTTTATTTTAAGGGATTGGTCCCCCTACGGTAACTTTTTCCTTAAATTATTAAAAAAAGGGGTTTTGATCCCGGTACCTAGTCCAAAGTAGCTGCTGGTCTTTTTAGCCGTTGGAGGCTCTGCTTTGTCTATTTAACTTGCTAAGCTAAATCTGTTTCTTCAACTTGTCCTGACGATGAACCACACTGGTTGGTTCGAAACGCGTCGACAAATGATGTTTCATGTGATCTTCGCCGAAAAATCTTTTGAAAACACTTTTCTCAAGTCAAAACAAAGGAAAACCAAAAACCAAATCCTGCCCCAGTGGAGTCGCCAATTTGTTGGCTGGATAAATCAATCTTACAGACAAGACAAATCTCCCTAGTATCACAAGATAATCTAGCAACAAACAGACAAACAAATCTATCTTTCTCTAGACATATTCAATTTACAAATAAAAACTATAGAGGTGTTACGATCCTACCTTAAATCCAATGCTTGTTCGTTGTAGTCATCCCTCGATCATTTGAAAGAGTTAGCTTTAAATACCTACAATCACAAACAAGAAAACTTCAAATAGCACCTGCATAGAAAATATCATAAATCATGTCTATTATGGTGATCAAGGAATCCATAAAATAAACTATAGATGAACAACTTATTGAGAAAAACAAACTTATTTGTATTAACTTTGAAGTAGAAGAACCTTACAACCTTTTCAACCTTGATTTTGAACAGGCTCTTCCTGGGGTTCGAAATAGGAATTTCCTTTACTTTGACAAGCCTTGCACTCTTCCAAATGAGATCTTAGAGGTATGTAATCTCTCCTCATAAAAGCTCAACTAAAAACGACTAAGTTCCAGCAGCATTTCGCCTCAAAAATATTTAGCTTCCAACCTCCCTAGTAATCAACCCAATGCTTCATTTTATAGTTAAGAGGAGGAGGTTACAGGTCCATCTATGAAGGGATAGAATCCTCCTTCAAAGGGATAAGCTCCTCACATCAAGGGGTTAGCTCCTTAAGGTATGGGATGCATGAACCTTAAGAGAGTGAACTTGCCACCTCAAGATTCCTTCCAGAAGCTTCTAGAAATGATTTAAAGTGAGTTTTTTAGAATGTAATCACATCTTTTTAACTTTTATAGGGGTCCTCACCCATAACACAAGGATAGAGCGTTCAAGTGCGCAGGGGATATGACCATTAGGTGCAAGACCGCAGGTAAGACTAAGAGAAAGTGCGGAACCAGAGTTTTAGAGACTTTTAGGGCTTTTCTCTTACTTTCAAGGCTTGATATGAAGAACTAAGGCTTTAGACTTGCAAAGGAGGAAAGTATGAGTGGTAATGGACTCACACAGATTGAAAAATGTCAAGGTGACAATTTTTAGTGCAACAATATCGGTAGTTTGATCGCACTCGCCATACTGAACTATGGTGGTGGTGGAGGTGGGGTGGGTGGAGATGGAGGTGAGGAGGGTGAGACAGGTGGCGGTGTGGGTGGAGGTGGTAAACACAGAATTCACTGCCTTATCAAACTGACCGCACTTCTCGGAGAAAATTTCATGAGCTCTTCCTCGCTCTCCTGTGAGGGTGAAATTAAGGGACTGGTTTCTAAGTCTTCGCTACCTCTGCTTCTGTAGATCTTCCCACTTCGCGTAGCTCCAAACATTAATTTATTCGCATAACTTGCTTTTCACACAATAACATCTTAATCCAAGTGTTCAAATATTTAATATACTTACCTAGCGGTCCCTTGAGGAAATGTTGCTCCACCTCACTATAGCTAACGGTCGTGTCTACCGCAAACTCGGTGATAAATTCTCCTATTATTCAGTCAAGGCAGTGGTCCACATCTCATGCGATCTTATCTCCTAACACTTCTAGTCTGCGCACTAATTCCAGAGTCCACACTATTGGTTTATTGAGCCTACACCTTCCGTGGCTGTCTACTAACTTCGCGATCCAATCATATAACTCAGAAGGAAAGGATGCAAAGAAAATTTCGTGGATTTCCGTATACAAGTAGCTCTCCAACCATTGTT
This sequence comes from Pinus tabuliformis, assembly GCA_031772625.1. NCBI lineage: Eukaryota > Viridiplantae > Streptophyta > Pinopsida > Pinales > Pinaceae > Pinus > Pinus tabuliformis. Next base: position 946,796,495 of record CM062815.1, on the reverse strand, counting down.
CCTTAGATACTTGCAAATTTCTATTTTCCTATGCCACGAACTCATGAATATTCTTGTCCAACCACTCTTCAATTTCTTTCTTTGTTGGATTCCAGTGGCACGACATCAAAAATCCCTTACGCAGATCCTGGTCCTGACAACGGAACCGTTTTTTGGCTTGTATGGGCCTGACCTAGGTTCAGAGGTGATTTAGCCAATCAAATCCCTGTACTACTGGCCCTTTCGGAAATAGTCTATGGAGCGTGGATTAAGGTCTCACCCAAAGTTGTATGGGAGGGTGCTAGAACCAGGTTTCCACACCCTGGGGATGTCTGATGAGCTTCTGGAGGTCCACGGTTTGACCCTACACGCACGTTGCTACATGCACTTGTTTTTCCTTCGCAACCTGTGATGTTGTTTCTGTGCAACCCTACTCGGGGTGCAACCTGTATAATACCCAAGTTCCTTGCTATTTAATTTGTTATTACCCGATTACTTAACTTATTTGTGTAAGACTAATGATTATTACAACATATTCAACAATCATATCAATGCGCGCAATAAATAAAATAGTATAAATGTAAAGAAGGCAATGCACAAGTAGATACATAGAAATAGGAATCAACTTCTCTTTATTATTCTTTGATCAAGATTACAAACTCGACACTGCCTTGCACACTCAGCTGTAGGGGTCCACGCACTCAGCTGCAGACTCTACTAGGCCTCTGTGCACTCAGCTGTAGAGCCTCTTCCTACTACTACGACCCAATACACTTAGACTCTTACTCTATGCTCGAACCATTCACATTCTTCTCTCCTATTCGTTCGCTACCCTTTTTACAACTTAGAGCTTCGCTCTATTTATACAAAGGCTGACATGACTTTACATTACATTACAATACTTTAGGGCAGACAACCCTATGACTCATCCAATACTTCGCGCTCCACGCCCGCAATTCGCAGAGTCTTACAATACCTTTGACCAAAACTAGGGCTTTGAGCCCCAAAACAAGATGTGGGGGGTTCCATGCCCAATAAGTATTGTGGCTGTCTACACAAGTACATCCAAGATGAGATGGAGTTCTTGGACATTTCCTCTCTCAGCATGGCATATCCATATGCTATAAAGATTGAGCAGAAGTTTAAACAGAAGAAGTAGGAATTTGGATATGTGAATCCAAAGAAAGGAAAAGGCACCCCCAAACCATAAAACAAGGGACCAAGCCAAGGAAGTGCTACCCAGGATAACCCGCCAAAGCCACAAGTAAATAACAACACTAAGAAGATGAAGAAGGAAATGAGAAAATGGTGTAAGTTCCATAAGAGATCCACTCACAATATGAGTGAGTGCCGGGCCAAGAAGTCACTAGTAGCCAAGTTGAAGGCTTCCAAATTAGATGCAGGTTCCGACTCCGAATGAGAACTTGATAAGAGGACTGAAAAAGGGAAGCAGATCATTGATGCGGATCCCGGTGCCATGGTGGCCACCATAAAGATCCAAAAAATTGAGCCTGAAGATCTAGAGGAGGGGGAACGCCTATTCCACTCCCAGATGTGGGTGAAGGGTTCTCCACTGCAGTTCATTGTTGACAGCAGGAGCCAAAAGAACCTCATTTCAGCAGAAGTAATGAAGCGTTTGGGCCTAAAGGCTACATCACATCCACATCCATACACCATTGGGAGGCTTCACCAAGGACGAGATCTTCGCTTCAGCCAACAGTGCCACCTTCCCTACAACATCAAGCCCTTCATGGATGAGGTACTCTGTGATGTTACTCCTCTTGGAGTTTATGATGTATCGTTAGGACAACCATACTTGTGGAAGTGACAAGTTGTATATGAGGCTAGACCTCACTCTCTGATTATTACTTTGGCTAATAAGTTGTATAGGATACCGGAGGTAGCCCCTCCTACTGCCATCTATTTGATCACTACAAAGAAATGCAGTAAGATCATTTCTCAGACTAGGAAATTTGTTTTCCTTATGATTTTTGCCCAAGGCAAGAAGAAGGCTATGGCCATAACTTTTAGGCATGGCTCCTCTACACAACAACAACAAATGGATAAGGTCATGGAGGAGTACGGGGACATTTTCACCTCACCTGTAGAGCTACCTATGCACTATCAGGTCAAGCACTCCATTGATATAACCTCGGGTACGCCATTGCCCAATGGACCGATCTATCGACGCTCTATTATGGAGAATGATGGGATCAAGAGGAAAATTCAGGAACTAATGCATAAAGGGCACATCAAGCTAAGCTCATCATCGTGTGGGAGCCTGATTGTATTGGTACAGAAGAAGGATGGGACCTGGAGGGTATATATTGACTATTGGGCACTGAACAAGATCATTGTCCAGAATAGGAACCCAATCCCATGGATTTATGACCTTCTGCACCAGCTCAAGGGGGACAAATATTTTAGCAAGATTGACTTGAAGTCAGGTTATCACTAGGTGCCTATCGAAACCTACAATGTGTGGAAGACTACCTTCAAATCCAAGGAGAGCCTTTTCAAATGGTTGGTCATGCCGTTCAGATTGACGAATGCCCCTAAAACCTTCATGAGACTAAGGGATGACATGTTGTATACCTTTGCCAATGCATTCATGGTGGTATATTTAGATGACATCTTGATCTTCAACCAGAGCTGGGAAGAGAACCTCCACCATATTCGACAGGTCCTTCAAACCCTTCGACAACACAAGTTGTGTGCTAACTTGGAGAAATGCACTTTTAGCCTGACCCAGGTTCAATATCTGGGTACATAATTAATGAGCAGGGTGTACATGTGGACCCATCCAAGATACAAGTCACTCAGGATTGTCCAGCCCCATCCACTCTAACAGAGCTCTGGAGCTTTTTGGGTCTTTCCAATTTATACCATAGGTTCGTGTTGGGGTTCTCTCATATCACTTTGCCTTTAAGTCAAGTCATCAAGGGTGGAGCGAAAGAAAAGTTCTTTTGGTCGGAAACCCAAAAATGAACGTTCTCCAAGTTGAAGAATCACCTCTGTTCTACACTAGTGCTGGCATTTCCAGACCTACAACAACCATTTGAGATTGAGACAGATGCTTTGACTATGTTATTGGTGTAGTTTTTACTCAACATGGGCATCCAGTGGCTTACCATAGTGAGACACTTTAAGACAAAATCTGAAAGTACCCCACTTATGATAAGAAATGTATTCCATTGTGTAGGCTTGCCATTAATGGAAGAATTACATTCTGGGGAAGGAAACGGTCGTCCACACAGACCATTGGCCTATACAGTTCATATAGACATAAGGGAAGTTGCAGAATGACCGCCATCAGAAATGGTCCACGTATCTGCAACAGTTCCATTTGAACATTACGTATAAGAAGGGAAACACCAATAATGTCGCATATTGCCTGAGCCGACCACCGGTCTTGGCGCTAATCATTGTACTCGACTCCTGTGGGCACGAGACATTGGGGTGGCCAAATCTATAGAGGAGCGATCCAAAATTCAACAACATATACCAGAGACTCCTGGAAGGGAAGAAAGTTCCAAATTTTCACCTTCAGAATGCATTGTTATGCCACTTGGGACACAAATGTGTTCCTTCAAGTGAGCGTGCCAAGATGATTTGGGAGGCACACTACAGTCAAGTCATTGGACATTTCAGAGTAGAGAAAATAGTGGCGGTATTGCAAAATTATTTTATTGGCCAACAGTTCGTTAGGATGTTGGGAAGTACATTAGATCTTGCACCACCTACATCATTGCCAAACCAACCATCAAGAAGTAAGGCCTATATACTCCTCTACCTACTCCTAGTCAGCCTTGGTAATCTGTCTCCATGGATTATATGTTGGGCCTTCCTTCTACTAAGCACATCAACAATTGCTTTTTCATGGTCGACGACAGATTCTCTAAGATGACCATCATGGTGGACTGCAAGAAGAGTATCACAACGAAGGCCACTGCTAAGCTCTTCTTTGAGCGAGTTTGGATACACTTTGAGATCCCACAGTCCATTATCTCAGATCAGGATAGCAGATTCTTGAGTGCATTTTAGTCAAGTCTCTAGTCGATGCTGGATACAAAACTCACTAACTCCACGACTTTCCTTCCCAAAACTGATGGCCAAACAGAGGTTGTCAACAGGATGATTGTACACATTCCATGCATGTAAAAATAGAAGCATCCACACACATGGGATGAATGTATCTCCTATGTCCAACATAGATACAACAGGGCTCTTCACATCTCAACAGTCCACAACCCCTTTCAGGTAGGGCTGGGATTTCAACCATTATGCCCCATTGATGTGGCCATACCATTTGTAGCCACTCAGGTAGATTCGGCTCATGTGAAGTATGAAGCTGAAAGGGCTAACAACTTCATTGAGGGAATTCAACACATTTTCCAACAAGTCCATGATATATTGGATAGATCCAATGTTAAGTACAAGTAGTGCCATGATCATCATCAAGTGTCACACAAGTTCCAGGTGGGCGACAAAGTTTGGCTTCATTTTCAGAAAGATTTCCTTTCTAGACCCCACCACAAGCTTCTCCCTCTTAAATATGGTCCATACACCATCCCCAAGGCTGTCGGTGACAATGAATTTGAGTTCAACATCTCACTGTACCTTGGTCTGCAGCTAGTGTTCAATGTAGATCGCCTTCATCCATGCTTCCCACCATTGTTGGACACATCTGACATTGCAGAACAACTCACACCAATAAAGCTCAACCCAGACTGCATGAAACATGCCACAACTGATTAGATCACGGACACATAGATCGAGAAAACTCAGAAATAGAGGATACAACTATATTGAGTTGTCAAAGTAGGCCAACTCCGTCACCAGGGCAAGTGGTTTACCAGGGACCAGTTTCAACAGAAATTTCCTCACCTCATGGAGGCTCTGCACGCAATGGGGACCATTTCTTCCTAAGGGGGGAGGAATGATCTAGGTGGATATTGGTGGCCACCTATATATTCCACCTAGGCCCCTTAGTCAGTTTCATATGTTTCCTTAATTGTAGCACAATTTAATATTATTGGCAGTTTTTCAGGTCCTAAACTTCTAGAGACATTTTGAGGCCCTAAACGATGTTTTTTGGAAAAATTGCTTTTTAGAATTTTTATGGAAATTGCATCAACCACTGTAGCCCTGATATAGATCTTTCCAATTAGGTATCATACATCTCAAACGAAGATAATATGACCAAGTTACGACCCTAGGAAGTTGGCTGCCCAACTAACCCCAATGGGGCCCATAAAGTCTTGGTGTTACATCTCCTCGGGTTAGGGTTTTGGTTGTTTATGTTTTTCCCTTTTTTCTCAATGATAAAAAGGCCCTTGATCCTCATTGTAACTCAGTTTAGAGGCATGTAGCTACCACATCTCTTCTCAGAGATAAGCTACCATTGCCTGAGCTATCTTATTTCCATTTTGTTTGTAAGCATAGTTCAATATTTTTCTATTAATGAAATGAAGTGTTTTTCTCTTGCATCTCTATCTTTATGATTATATCTGTAAGTTGTTGCATTCCTGTTTAAGTTCAGATCACCTATGTAGCCCTGATTTCAGAACATTAATGTATACCTACCTATCCTCTAGTTCTGCTTGGAAGCTATTTGCTAAAAAAGCTTTGTTCACTTTCTGCCATGTAAGGTCTGATTCCTTTTCCATAAACATTTGAGTGTCTAAATATACTGGAAATTTTATTGGTGTTCTCTAAACTTCTTCCTCGGTTTTGCTTTCTACGGTATATTTTGAACCAGATCTCTTGGGTGCCATGATAACAGTGACTGCTAGAGAGAAGTGCTCAACAAATGTGATACATGCAGGGGGAAAAGGCGCTCATGGAAAGTTTACATTAGATTTTGCAAATCAAATTTCAAAGAAAGATTAGGCAGCAAACCAGTGAACTAATGAGAGAGATTTCGCAATTTTCATGAGCAAGGGAGGAAGATTGGATGAGGGAACTATGCATTACACAGTCTGAACAACCAGTGATGCAGCGTGAGGCTTGAGACTGCATAATGCACAATTAAGCTTGGACAATGTGAGGGAGAGATTTCAGTGGCCAAGGTGGTAGGGATGAGCCCTGGGACCGCACCATGCACAGTTGGGCAAACCTGTATTGTGCATTGCAAAGTCTCACAGGTCAATCTCTCACCTTAAGCCTTGGAAATTGCGCAATGCCCAACTAGGAAAGGCAGTGTATGGCCAAGTGAAGTGCACATATGTTTGATGAGGGTGTAGGAAACAAGAGAATCTAAGTGATAATGCAATTTAAATTGAAGATATGACTAAGTATGGATAGATCAATGTGAATAAAGTGTATAAACTCAACAAATGGAAGGAAAAACAAATATGCAAGGAGATTTGCCGAAATGTCGATCAATGGTGTGCAAAAACAAGAAAAATGATGCAACACTTATGAAAGGCGAATGAAAAACTGAATAAAAAATTCTACAAGCTAATATGGGTTAAAAATCCAGAAACCATGAAGATAAACAAGCAAGACAACACTCACAAAAGCAAAATGACAAAAAGCGACAAAAAAAGCAGCAAAAGACGACAAAAGAAAAACTCACTCGAAAAAGTGACACAAACTCCACTGAAGGCTCCTTTATCTCCTTAGGAATACTGGAGCTCCAAGGTCAAATGTACAAATGAGATCTAGAGGCGTTAATTAAATATATTTTGGCGGATTATGGTTTATGTAGCACATGCCTAAAATCAAGGGAAAAACGACACTAGGAAGAAATTTCTAAAAATAGAAACTATGCCACCTTCGAGAAACCTATGATGAATCGTTATTTTCTAGGGATTGATTTTTCATTTTTTTTATTTTTATTTTTATTTTTTATTTCTTTGTTTTTTAGGAAACTTGCCATGCACACTGCTAAGGAAGATTGCACAATTTCGGGGAACTAGGAAACTTTTCGGTTCAATGCATTGCATAGTTTTTGAGCACAAGGGATGGATTGGGTAGTTTTTGAGCTCAGTGTTGGGCTTCCATCCATGATTGTGCAATTCTCAAGCTCAAGGCTGAGCTACCATTCTGGATTGCACATTTTCTGGAGGCAAGCCTAGGATTGTTGCAAGGTCAAGTCAAAAGGCTAGATTATGACTCAAAAATATCAGATAATTATGAAAACAGGAAAACACAGTAAAAGATTAAAATAATAAGTCTTAATCAAATCATTTATGCTTGATGACAATAAAAGGTAAGCTCTTGTGGATAGAAGGGAAGGCTCCAAAATCAAAGCATAGGAAAAATTTTGGAGGGTGGTTGCAACAATTACAACATTTGGCGATACACTGGTAAATATCCAACTCTCTCTATGGGTCTTATCTAATGAAAAACATGTCTAACTCTTTAGGAAGTATTGTTCAGTTTACTGATTACAGTAGCTTCTTCACTTAGCTTGCAATAAAGATAAAGTCCCTACCATCCTCTTTATCGATGAAACACTTAACCAAGCCAAGTCAAACTAAGTTGTTTCAGTTGGGGATGAGGAGTATATAGATACACAAGTGAAATAATTTTCAGAGTCTTAGTTTTCAGATTTGATGTTTCTTAGCTACCAACATTCTTGGATAGTACCCTGATAGAGTCACTTCAAGTACACAAACATTTCTCCATTTCCAGTAAGCCTGAAAAGTACCCCGACGGAGTGGCTTGCTTAACCTCTCTGCACAAGAATCCTTTCTATTCTTTTGCGTTTATTTTATTTTTTCATTTTTCATTTTGTTCAAAGAACTATGCATAGAAACTAATTGATTTAATAAGGTAGAAGAGGGATCTCGGCTTATTGAGAGTAGAAGAGGTTGCCTCTTCAGAGAAGGATATTTATATATACCTCTAACACACTTGTTAATATCTTCCTCCCCTCCTTACTCAAATCGATTTAGCTGATAAGGAACCAAAAATAAAAGACTGATTAGAGTAGGTGGTACTAGTTATATGTTCAAGTATTGTGATTCCACTATGGTTTTCTTTGAGGAAGAACATATTTTCTATTACAATGTCACCAACTAAAATAATGCCTTATTCACGCAAATAGAGAGAATAGACAGAAAACCAAGAGTTGATAGTAATACAACTTTCTCTTGAACTTCACCATGCTTGCTTCGGAAACCAAACACGGTCTCATGAAGAAGCTATTCTATGACTAAAGGGAATGAAAGAAAAGAGCAGAGTGAAAAGTAAATTAAAACAAACTAAAATGATAAAGAAAAAAAACAAAGGAAAACAAAAAAATAATCCTACTCCTAAACTAATAGAGATTAGGCCAAACTCATGTTAAATGAAACTTCTGGTGTAACCACTGACACATCGGCTAGCCTATGTAAGTGAGGGAATGCATATCAAGAAATATATTCAAGCATAATAACAAACAAGAAAGTAAGGCAATACATACCAAGATTTTCAAAGTTTGAAGATGCACACAGAAAAGTAAGAAATAAAAGCGCATGCGAAGCATTCTGCAGATGCGTTACGGTGTTTAGAAACATTGTGACTCAAAGTCATGTAGGAACAAACTATCAAACTTTGAAACTGGGTGAACATAAAGAAAGAAGAAAACTTATGCTTTGCAATAATGCTCACTAGGTATGAATCCTCCAATCACTGAGCTATAGGATCGTGTAATATAGATGGAGGATGCGAAAAATGTGAAACAAATAGATTTTCAATTTGTACGAAGGAGCGATGAGGAGACTTCAAAGATACATCACTATTCTAATCGAAATTGGAATTGGCCTTAAGACTACAAGAACCTGACATAACCATAAGCTTGGGTTTAAGTTCCTCGATAGCTTGTGGAAGTTCCAAATCATCAAAAGATAGATCATCAAAGACCGATGGCTTAGAAAAATTGACATTGGAAAAATAAAAGCTATGACTGAATGAATGGGTGAAAAGATCATGATAGCCATAGATCTGCATTTGGATGTAAAACTGACATTCCATGAGTTCTAAGAGCGATCTGAAGTATAATAGGAATTATAGAATTGCAGAAATTGTCTAGATAATGAGGGAGAGGTGTGGAAGGAAAGAATCATCCTTCACCACAGATTCTTGTTTAGATGTGGACTCCCACACAAAGTCATTATAAATGATATCGAAAGTGTCCTGCTCAACACTAACTCCATCCAGAACTTGATCCTCATGAATATCAAAAGAAACATTAGAAACAGGTGAACTCAACAACTCACTATCCAGAGGACCAAAGGAACCAAAGGATGGAGGACTATGAGATAAAAATTCATAGCAAACATCAGATTCACTGTCCAAAGTTGCACTGTAATTCTAAGTATGTGGGGTGGGAGAATATGGCGGTAAATCAATGGATGAATTATCAAGCTCTCCCACCTCAACCTATGAAAATGGAGCTATTTTATTAGAAGGAGACAAAGAATCACTTGGTACAGCAACCTCGTCTGTCGTAGATTTAGAAGCTCTAATACTGAGATATGTTGGGAGGATTATCAAGTGGATTCATCAAAATGTGAACAAGAAATTTGAACTGTCATTTCAATAAAGGGAAATCAACATCATATTCACAAAATTCAAAATAAAAAAATGAATGAAATGATCATCAAAATCATCAAGAGATTCATCAGGTGCTTTTCATAATCGCATAATTTTATTTAACATTGATTTATAATAATACTTATCAAATTCACGGTAAATCTTTGTGGAAAGATTTTCAAAAGAGCGTATAAAGGAGACATGCAATGTTTAACACCATTCCCCTACGTGCGCTTCAAACGTGAGAATGAACAACCTGCAAGCAACATCTTCATAGTGAATGCTGTGTTTTGTGCATAATTTGAGAAAATGAGTGGTGTGCTAAAGAAAGGTTGTTTCACTCTCACCATTGAATTTAAGATTTGAAAAGTCATCAATGATTCTCATCAGCACTTTCAGATTTGCGATTCTCGAAAAACATGTCGGGGTTAAGATTTGGGGAGAAGCCGTTAATGAGTACGGGAAGTTCAAACAAACTTCATGGGCTCAACTTGTCACCTAGCCCTCCTTTTAGTGCCAAAAATTTTGATGGTGTTGGACTCGCCAACATTTAGGAGATCTCCTCGATATGAAGTCCCAATAAGAGCTCACACCATTTGGTGTAAGAGTCCCATCTAGAATACGACGCAATTGCCGAAGCAATGGGTTTTAATGATATGCCTTAGCTATAATAACACATAGAGTGATGTATAATGACTTTGGTGAGAACAAGTGTGTGACCCTGCATAGAGTCAAGTGCAATGCATGAAGTTTCTTCCACACGGAAGGGAAAATTAGTGATCCCCTTAGAATCTTGTAATAGTACACAGCTTGAAAGGAACACACAAGCATAAATGACATCACAAGCTAATATGTGAAATAGTTCATGTCACATGGAAAGAGTCGTTAGTGCGGACACAACCGACCTCCCTAGAAGCCTAAGACTTTCTAGTGACAAACAAGACAAATGAGAGCAATCCTTCTCTAAATATGCTTTTACAATATGAGAAATCAAGTGTTTAGATCCTACCTGTAACCCAATGCTGTTGTAGTAGTCCAGCTTCGTTGATCCAGATGAGCTCCTCCTCCTTCAAAACCTGCATTCACTAACAATCAAACGATTAAATAGCACCTGAATATCACATAAAATAAAACATATTTAACATATAGACCAAGGAGTATATGAAACAACTCATAAATAACAAATTGTTGAGAAGAATGGACTAATTTGTATTAAAAGGTAACAAAAGGAACCATTACAACCTGAGCCTTGGTGTTGTGCAAGTCCCTCCCAGGGTCCACAAGAGTTCTCCTTTACTCTGATCAGCTCACCCACTTCCAAATAGAACAAGCAAAGATGGTAATCTCTCCTCACAAGCTTCTACAAGGAAGTCCTAATTCCAGCAGCATCTACCCTTAGGAATATTCAGCTTTCAACCTCCCCTCCCTTTGGCCCAATGCCTGTATTTATAGTGCTCTAGAGGAAGTTATTCAGGTCCACCATCAATGGGATAAGCCCCTCTTTGGATGGGATAGCTCCCCTCTTGATGGGATAAGTTCCTCTTTGGTAGGGATACATGAACCATCTGGAGGCGCTTCATACACGTCAAACAAGCTTCTAGAAGGCTCTAGAAATGACCACAAGTAACTTTTTTAGAGTGAAACTTGCGCCTTTTGACCTTTACAGGAGTACGCACCCACCCCTTTACATACAGAGCGTACAAATACGCAGGTATTGTGAACTTGGGTTGCGTACACGCAGGTAAGGCTAAGAGAAACTGCGTACCAGAGATAATTGACTTTAAATGACTTTTCTCTCTTTCTTGAAGTTTGACATGAAGAGCAGAGGCATGAGACTTGCCAAGGAGGATAGTATGACAGTGGATGGAGTCATACTAACTGCAAATAGTCATGGTGACATTTTTTAGTGTAACGGATTGCCCCCTAAAGTGCGAAGTTTGTAGTAGATTAGGGTTTTATATGATCTAGGAAGGGTGAAGTACTTTATCATTTCAAGGAGTATCTTGCGGAGAACCCGGTCAGAACCTGCAAATATTCAACACAAAATACATATATAAGATGATATCATCACTGAGGTAGGCATTCCCATACTTAGATTGAAAACTTTAACTAACAATCTAACTACTGCTCTGATACAAGAATGATTTTGCAGTACATCACAATCGTAGACTTTTGTAGACACAGTATGGACGCAGCCATCTGTTTATGGTTAGTCTACTATATAATGAATACAAAACTCCTCGCAGCCTGGATAGTGGAAACTAGATCCAGGGTCTTCATCTCTACTTCCTGAATTGGTACGATTCTATCCATGCGAATAAATGAGTTGATGTCGAACATGGTAGAAACCACTTGATTAGCAGTCGATGATGTAAACTGTTAAAAAGTGTGAGAGATACCACCAATAATGTCAATGGTTCTCAAAGTACCCAGTACAATCCATGAAATGTGAATGAATGGGTTGATGTCGAACACGTCACGGAATCCTTCGATCGAAAGTCAATGATGTAAACTGTCGTCAAAGGCGAGAAACCCGCCATTGATGCATGCAGACTTCAAGGTACTGACGATTTCTAAGTCATCTTTCTAGATAATGTGCTGATGTCGATAGAAAGCGACCCGTTGCAGGCAAGCCCACAACATGAAATCATTGTTCAAGTTGAAGAAATGTTGCTGTAAGGACTGACTCAGGGATGATCGAATGGATGACAAGTATTTTGCATATGAATGGTTTATTTGCAGAGACCTCTTGAACACATAACGACACGACAGATGGCTTGGTTACGATTGACCCAAAGTTAATACTCAGAAACGGTTGAAGACTTTCAAAGTGGTTTCATCAGCTTTAAGGCAAAGGATTTCCCAACCCAGGTGAATGAAACGTGTCGTGTTCAAGAGTGGTGATAAGGTTCTTCTGTAACAAAGGATAACAAATAGGTTCATTCTTCTCTCTTTTCCCCCACCATTTCTGGCAAGTACCTCTTTATTTTTTACAAGCTTGAGGAGGATAACATATGCTTGATTATAAGCTCATCCTTCGGATGAGTCCAACTTAGTTTAGATTCGGACCCTAAGAAGGAGTGGTCCGTTCCTGTTTGTAATCGAACAGGTCCTTTACTGTGAAATTTTAACGAGTCCAGTATAGGAGAAACTCGGCGTTTTTCAATTTTAGAGAGTCTGAAAAAACTAAAGAAGACTCCAAGGTGAACTTTTTCGTAAATTTGTGTCTCCCAAGCCCGAAAAAGTATAAAATAATACCTGAGAGAACCGCTTGATCTTGCGACCAAGGAGTACTTTCATGATTAATGCCTTTGACCTAAAAATTAAAAAGCGATCAGAGGCATGTCATTTTATTTCCAGTATCGAATTTGAAACGACAAAAATCCGGCAATCTTTTCTTGTTTTTACGGTCAGAAAAGGGCTGTAAGAGGACCGTCTTTTAATTCCGTTTTAACGAGTGTAAAAGAAACGCTCGGCAATCTTTTCATGTTTTAGGAGTCAGCAAAGGGCTTAAAAGATGACTCTGATGTCTTGGTTCGTGAAAAATGATGATTTTACCCTAAAGTCCTTTTGTCCTGCACAAAAACAACAAATTACTCATACCTGTTTAAGATGGGCAAAAATACATTGAAAAATATCCCTTCATGGTGAAAAATAAACAAACTTAGCATTCATTTATCCAAAAAACTTATAAAAAGACTTTTTACCATGTCATTTTTACCATTTTACTGTTGAGGGTGAGAAAAGGGCTTTTGGCAAGAAACTTCCCGTGGACTTTGCGGAGAATCCGACCGTCGGAATCGAGCGCCGTCTCTTTCAAGTATTTCACAACATCCTCCTCTTCAATTTCATCCGTTTCGAATTTCATTTTAAGTTTTAGTTTGATTTTTTGGAGGGTTTGGGGTTTTAGGGTCCACTTTTCGGGGGACGCAGGTGCCCCATGGGTGACCTGCGTACCCCGACATTTTCGTATATGGGAAAATGGTCAGAGTACGCAGCCCACCTTTAGAACAGCTGCGTACCCACGCTCTGTTTTCTGAACGCGGGGTGCGTACTCCGCGCAAAGCGGATTTTTAAAAACCAAACTCAAAACCTAACCATAAAAATTTGATTTAATGAATTCTAATCAATGTTTCTTGGTGTGTAGATTGCCCACCATGCTAGATTGGCGTGAAAGAGAACACGAAGATGTCGATTTGGCCGCAATAGGTCATCAACCTTCCATTGATGCTTTAAAGGCATGCGGTCTCTACAAGTACTGGTCCATACCTGGCATGAGGGCCCAGGTGCCATTCTTAGAGTGGCTGGTTGAAAGGTGGAACATTCAGGATCAATTTTTCTACATCGGAGAGCACCAGATCGAGATAGAGCCCTCCGACATATATTTTCTCACTGGCTTGCCTAACAGGGGCGAGCAACTGTCTCTATTCAGGACTAGGCCGGGTGGCCAATCCCTTGCTAGTCTCCGGCTAGAGTGGTGCAACAATCAAAACCAGGAGAAGGGGATAGAAATCAAATACATATCCCATCCTGAACTTATGGTAATTGCCTTTACAGTTACCAGACTTTCCGGTGCTGCCGCTTTGCACATAGCCACTGGTTCCCAAATGCGGATGGCTATAGATTGCTTCCGAGGCACCATTTTCAACTGGTGCGATGCTGTGCTGGCTAATATGAAAGGCCAACTGACTAGGGCAAAGAACGGACAACTGAAGACCTTTGGATATGGGCCTTTAGTTGTGAGCTTTTCCCTAGAGAGAGTTCCAATGCTGATCCCCCAGCATCTTACTGTTCCAGTTGGGCCTCCTCGGGAGCCTAAGTTGATGCGATGGGTTTCGGTAATGGCCCGGCATCCTGATGAGGGAGCGGGAGTTGTCCGATTTCCTGCGGGTTATTTTTACTGGTTGGAGAGCCAGGTCTTTGCGATTCAGGATTTTCCTTATGCCGGAGTAGATTTTCACAATGATCCAGACATGGTTCTTCCACAGGGAGAACAATGGGACGACAGAGGTACTTTATTTTTCACAAGTTTTTAAATTATCTACTTTTTTTTTTGTTTTTTATATATCGTCTCAAAACTGACAGTAAAAATTTTCAAAATGCAGATGTAGGTCCACGACGTTCGGCCAATCTTCGGGCTTTTGAGAGAAGAGTACCAGCTGCACCAACACCAGCCCCACAGGATGCGGCCGCAGAGACCTTAGCCGAGCTGGAACAGGACTTAGAGCGTCTCACGGCAGGCATACCAGAGACGACTATAGATGATATTCCTATCCGACTTCAGCGCTACGTGGTCGCAGTCCCGGGACCTTTCAGGAGGTTCCTGTGTAGGGTAGCGCGAGCAGTGGTCTCATATAGAGAGCACCACCAGTGATTGGCTAGTCACTTTTGTAGACACATGTGACATTTTTGGTTTTTTGTACTTATCATTTTTGCCGATCATAAGGTGTTTTTCAACCTATGATCGAAGACGATGTATATTTTTTGACACACTCCTATCTATATATATATCATTATTACCGGCTTATTTTGTTAAACATATGTGATGAAATGTTTATAAATTTACATTTATGATTGTTACAAATGTCTATTTAACATTCGAGACGCCATTGCATCTGCTAATGTATTTAAAGACCTTGGAATATGCTGATATTCAATGTAATCAAATTCACGTTCCAAGAGACGCACCCTCAAAAACAATCTTAATAACACTGGATTTCTAATGGCATAGACTCTATTAAGCTGTAATACAACGATTTCAGAATCTAACCTCACTATCAAACTCTGAATCCCAAATGAAATAGATTCAGATAATAATTCAATCACTGCACTGTATTCTGCAATGTTGTTTGTTGTTTGACCGAGGCTCACCCCATGCATAGAAACTAACTCGTCAGAGGGCGAATAGATAACCCAAGCTGCGGAAGAGATATTCCGTGTACTACGACAAGCACCATCAGCAAATCCAATGTACGTTTGGAGAGGCGTCGACATCTGCAATATCAAGAGTAAAACCAAGGTAAGCCAGAATAACGACGAAAAACACACTCTCTAAGCTAAGCACACTGTCTAAACTAAGAAAACATACCAGCTAGAAAGAAAAATTAACCTAACTAAACTAACTGAATCTCCATACCCACCATTTAAGCATAGTACCTCTTTAGGTAAAGTCCATTTCTGGGCTTACCCAAAGAGTCCCCATCAAAATCTACCAGCTCATAGGACCCTTTTGCTAGCTTTCGCTTGACAATGTAGGGCCCATGCCACATGGGAACGAATTTTCCAGCACCTAACTTATCGTTAGCTTGATCATACAATAGCACTAGGTCTCCTTCCGAAAAATTACGAGGGGTCACGTTGCGATCATACTGAGCTTTCATCCTTTTTGCGTGAGTCTCGATTGCCAAAGCAGCGTCACGTCGAGTCTCATCTAATTTAGCTAAGTATAACAGACGCTTCTCCTCTTCGAAAGTAGCTGGGAGTAATTCAATAGCCATTTGAAGTGATGGGATTTCGCATTCAATGGGCAACACTGCTTCCAAACCATAAACTAGTTGGAAAGGAGTGAACCCTGTTGATGTTTTCACTGAGGTTCGGTACGCCCAAAGCGCTGAAAATAACATGTTATGTCAATTCGACCGATGAATACCAATGATTCGTCGGATCATGATAACTAGAACTTTGTTGATGGATTCAACCAAACCGTTTGCTTGAGGATAATAAGGAGTAGAACAATAAGGGCGTAAACCAAGCTGGCTTGTAAGTTCTGTCATCATAATGTTTCGGAAATGGCATCCATGGTCAGTGATTATCGCTTGTGGGACACCAAACCTAGCGATAATATGATTGAATACGAAAATCGCAGTTGTCTTCCCATCTGCCTCAAATGTAGGCATCGCCTCGGCCCACTTAGTAAAATAATCAACCGCAAGGATGATATACGCATGCCCCCTGGTCGAGTGAGGGTTACATGTAATAAAATCGATACCCCATTTAGCAAAAGGACCAACGGCAATTATAGGGTGGAGAGGAGCAGGTGGTGCGCGCATCTTGCGATCAAACACTTGACAGTTGTGGCATTTTCGGACCGCAATGATACAATCTTTAAACATGGACGGCCAGAAATAGCCAGCACGCAACACCTTCTGAGCTGTGGCATACCCAGACATATGACCGCCACATGCTCCAGAATGGAAGTCATTCATAACCCTTTCTGCCTCTTCATGAGTTAAGCAACGAAGAAAAACCAAGTCCGCCCCACGACGATAAAGAGTATCTCCAATAATTTTGTACTGTTGGGACTGGAATCGAATTTTCCGACGTTCCGACTTTGAAGCTTCGGGCTGAAAGGATTGGGTTTGGAGATAGACGATTATATCTCCATACCACGGATCTAAAGTGCTGATGAGAAATTCGTCTGCAATGGGTTCCTCTGCCACAGTTTCCGTGTCAGCACACGGGAAGTCACACTTCAATTCCGCAAAAACTAAGGATTTCTTAGACTTGGACTTATCGAACTCCAAATCGAACTCTTGCAGGATAACGATCCATTTGGAGTACTTGCCCCCTAGCAATTGTTTAGTCAAAATATAGATCATAGGGTTGCAATCCGAAATCACTGTAGTTTTACGGAGAAGAATGTAATGACAAAAACGCTGGACAGCCTGAACAGCTGCCAGGGCCAATTTCTCCACATGCGAATATTTTAGCTCAGTGGGATTTAACGTCCTACTAAGATAATATATCACATGTTCCATTCCGAATTTGTCTTCCTGAACTAAGACCATTCCAATGGTGGAGTGGGAGGCGGCGAGATACAAAAAGTAATCCTGGTTGTAGTTGGGAGGATGCAGCAACGGTGCATGGGTCAACGCGTGCTTAAGCGCATCAAAAGATTTCTGAGCTATCTCATCCCAAGAAAATTGAGCGTTTTGTTTCAACAACCGGGTGAAACCCTTTGTAACCTTGGCGTAGTTAGGAATGAATCGACGTAAAAAGTTTTCTTTCCCTTGCAAAATTTGGAGTTGGCGCAAACTCGAAGGAGGAGGCAATTTGATGATAGCTTCAACCTTCGAGGGTTCGACGTGGATACCGAATTTTGAAACGACAAATCCTAGCAATCGTCCCACTTCTATGCAGAAGACACATTTGTGTGGGTTCAACCGAATTCGATAATGTCGACACCTCATAAAAATAGCGTGTAAGTGGACAAGGTGATCAACTCGATGTAAAGAATGAGCAGGCAAATCATCGAGATACGGTTGCACAATGTGCTTGATGTCGTGAAACGCATAAGACATTGCCCATTGGAAAGTGGCTCCGGCGTTCTTAAGTCCAAAAGGTAATTTGCAGTAAGAAAATGTCCCTCAAGGACAAATGAAAGCCGTTTTTGGTTGATCAGCAGGTAGAATATTGATTTGGTTGTAACCGAAAAAACCGTCCATAAAGGAAAATATTTCACTGCCGGCACAATCATCAATTATTTGATCGATATAGGGCATGGGATAGTTGTCTTTTGGACAAGCACGATTTATATCCCTATAGTCGATACATATTCTTATTGTTCCTTGTTTCTTGTTAACCGGAACAATATTCGATACCCAATCCGTTAACGGGATCGGATAAATGAAACCTGCTTTCAACAGCTTTTCGACTTTTGCTTTAATAGCAGCCGCTTTCCTAGGGTGTATCTGACGCAGACGTTTCCGAACGGGTTTAGCGTCCGGGTAGGTCTTGATTTCATGAACAACAATGGAGGGATCAATTCCTGGCATTTCCTCATAGGACCAGGCAAACACGTCGCGGAATTCTTGAAATAGGACCTTGTATGTTTGAATTTCGTCATCTGTACACGAGGCACCTATATGAATGTTCTCAATAATTCCGGTTTTGACTGAAATGTCAATGGAAATAGTTTGGGAAATGTTTCCCAAATTCAACTCTGAATCAGGATGTTTCATGGGATTCTGAGCGTCCTTGACATACTCAGCTGTAAAAATTGATGAAAAATCATTTTCAAAGTCATCACCCTCAGGTAAAAACGAAGATCTATGATGAAGATCTTCCCATGGTAGATCATCTACACTTAGGATTTCGCGAAGTTGTTTGTCAGATGACACAACTTCAGGAAACGTTATCCATTCTGAGGTTGATGTGAAAAGTGATTCCTCACAGACCACATTCATTTGGTCGATTTGGGTTGAACTTGAGTCGGAAAAAGACTGCACAGCCTCATAAGCAATTTCATATGGACTCAAAGGCATTGCATTACCGAATGAGTCTATCTCAGATTCAGATGGGACAATCCAAGGATCATCATAGATAATAGTGTCTGAAGTAATCATATGAATGGTTGCGAATGAAGGGTCTGCGTTGATTGGAGGGAAAGGAAAAGTTCCCAGTAAACCAGAATCTTTAACTAATCCTACACCAACATCCTTGTAAGGGATAGTCGTTTTACCGACATGCTGGATACTCTCTGAAGAGGCTGGGTCGGATGAAAAGTAAGCCAGCTGGTCTATCGTCACGATCTTACCATTGTGTGGAAACTTTATAACTCTGAAGACCGATGACACGACCGCTGTCATAGCGTAAGACCAACTACAACCCAAAAGAAGGTTGTAGTCTAGAGGGGCATCAACCACCTCCACATCCAGACTAACGGTTTTTCCTTCAACCCCTATAGGCAAATCCTGTAGAATGCCAAACGGATGGAACCCACGGCCATCAAAGGCCTTAAGAATCATCGGGGATTGGTTCAGTGAAGGAGAACCAAGCGATCTCCAACACTGAAATGACATAATACACGTAGAAGCTCCTTCATCAATTACAGTCTGATGAATTGGCATGTTTTTTACTATCATTGGAATCTGGAAAGCCATCTGATGAGGGAGACGTGGTGTACTATTTTCTAGATCAAAGATTATCAGGTTCGGGTCCTGAACATCAACAGCTCCTATAACCGACAAAAGTAATTTTCTCTGTGCTGGGCATGATTGCAGCACTTCCAAAGCCGACATTGCTGAGGGCGAAACAGCTAAATCCTCAACAATGTTGTAATTCTGGGCTGCTCTCGCATGTGGATTGAAAGCAGACCTTCGAAGTACACCCTTGGTAGGCGGTTTTATTACTAAGTCAGGGTTAGGTTTCTCGATCTGTAGTGGATCGGAACCGGGAGCTGAGGTTGATGGATTTGAACGAGAAGATTCTGCTTCTTTCGATCCATCAACAAGACTTTTACTACCATAATCTTGTGATCGAGTCGCAATCCGTACATGAGACATCATCAATATGGATTCTTCACTGGCATTCGAGGAAGAACCTATCATTTTACTCTCCTTCTTTGGAAATGGATCTTTCAAAACAGCAGGAGTTGGGGAACCTTTAACGATTTTCACAACCTTCGCCCGATGAGGGCAACCTCTTGTGAAATGATCTTCTTCACAAATTAAACAAGGATAGCGAGGTTTGCGCTTTTCGTCGTTAGATTCCGACTTCTCCTTTTTCTCCTTTGGAGCTTTGTCTGCTTTATCCTTCTTCTTGCCTTTCTTCTTACCACCATTTTTTGATTTAGCCGTAGATGACTCTACAGCGTGAATGTCGGCGGTAATTTCAGGAGAAGATTCTCCTGTCTGGGAGTCAGGTAAGGTTATTATTGGAGAAGAATTCTTTGAGGATTTCTTCTTACTTTTAGTATTCACCGTACCAATCATGCCATCAGCAGCATGAGACCCCGAAGGAGTAGTAGCGATTTGATTTGACTTAGGAAGATCTGGGATCTTCTCGTGCAACGTACCCGACTGAGTGTAAACTAAGTCAAGGTACTGGGCTTGAGCAATGACTTGCTCTTCAGTAACTACTCTGGCCTTAGCTACATCTTCAGTAATCTTCGGTAATAATGATTTTACAAACCATTCAGCTAAGATTTGGTCCGGAATAAAAACTTTCACTAATTGCCGTTGACGTCTCCATTCATGAATATGATCGGAAATATAAGTAGAGGTCGACTGTTTTAATGAAGTTAATAGCTCCGTGCCATTATCGTATCTGACCGGCAACTGAAAATGAGTTAGGAACGAGGTAGCCAACTGACTGAAATTGTAAAAAGAGGCCCGTGGTAACTCAATGTACCACTTGGCCGCGAGACCAATGAGCGTACGCTGGAAAATACGTAAGCGGATCGAATCATCCGAGATGGCATTTGAGGCACACCAGAGGTGGTAAGTCATCACGTGATTGGACGGATCCTCTCCAGACTTACCTTCGAACTTGGGTATATCACTGGGCAACTTATTTGGCATTGGCGGCCAGAACGGAAGATATTGTATTGGATCGTTCGTTAGGCGCGTCAAGTCGGGTAAATCCAAAGTTGCGATAAACGGTAATTGCCGGTTAGGATCTCTAAAACTCTGGGTCACAAGACCAGTCCCAGGAGGAGGATATCCAGGATAACTTGGAACAGGAATCGCATTCGGGATATTATATCCTCCTGGAAAACCAGGATTAACCGGACCGTACTGGGGTTGTTGAGGTTATTGATAAGTGTACCCAGGATACAGTTGATACTGGTAAACCGGTTGTTGGACAGCAGGACCAAATTGGTACTGTCCCTGGTACTGTTGATAGGTAAATTGAGGTTGACTTGTTACAACAGTACTTAAACCAAGTTGTCCTACAGGCATCTGGACCATGGTTTGAATCGTAGATCCGGACAACGGTAAAGATGTCTGAGGAGTGGTTGCAGAGACAATAGAAACCAGAGTTGTCGATACTCCAGAAGTAAGTGCGGTAGATGTTGCGGTAGTTGCAACATTCGTTTGAGATGGAGTACTAGGTGCAATTGGCGGCTGAGTAACTACCGAAGTTACAGAAGTTTGAATATTTGACTAGACAGGTTGCGGTTGCTGGGGTGAAACAGAAACTATGGGTTGTCCAGTTTGAGGTAACAACTGTATACTTGGCTGCGACATCTGTTGACCTTGTTATGGATCCCACACTATCATTCCGGGGTATTGACCCGTAACAGGTTGAGGATACTGAGATCCGTAACCGGATTGAGGATAGGATTGATAACTGAAAGGTACAGTTCCCATACCTTGAACATATGACTGACCTTGAGGTGGTTGATAACCTTGAGGTTGATACCCTTGAGGTAAATATTGATACTGAGGTTGACCTTGGGGTACATATTGAGGCTGGGGTTGACCTTGAGGCATGTATTGTACTATGGGTACATACTGTCCTTGAGGTTGCCCCCCAAGCGTTAATTGAGGCTGCCCCCCAGGCGGTAATTGGCCACCTTGAGGTTGAGAAACGGGAACTGAACCTGACATCATATAAATGTCCCCTACACCCAACGGTTTATTACCATTGTTTCCAGCTAATAACCCATGATCAATGGGTTGAGGAGATGCCCCCACAAAGGTACCAGAAAGTGACTGATACCCGGCGGGAACAGAAGGACCACCGTGCAAGAAAGATTCAGGAGATTGAGTGAACACGGACGACTGACCAGACATATTTACAGGAGTATAAATACCTCCAGGTGGGAAAGGAGTACGAGGTGGAGAAAAACCTATCCCTGAGTTGTCTAAATAATTAGTTAACGAAAGGTACCAAGTAGTACTTCTAGGAGGACTGTAAAAGATAGATTCACGCTCCCTTAGATCAATAGTAGGTTGATCTTCAAGGATAGATATGCCTAATTCTTCCTCTGGAGCAAGTTCTTCAATAGCTACCAAACCAGAAGGAAGATTTTCGGTGATGACTCTTTCTACCCTAGGTGAATCTGGTGCACTAGAAGTTGGAGTAACAGGTTCAGATACTTCAGGTTCTTCGCCTTATCACTAGTAGATGAAAAACTACCAGCAAGCTCAGAAACTGCAACTGCTTCAGGATTATAACCTGTTTCTAGACCTTGGTAATCTGGATGGACTACCAATGATGATTCTCCTTCTTCAAGTGAACCTACTTTACTGCCACTAGGAGCTACAAGGACCTTTAAACCTTCGTAATGACTTGGGACGTCTTGAGGAGGTTCACCCCGAAGTCTACGGGATTTCCTCAACAATTCGGCCACAGAAACAACCTCAGGAGACTTGCCCCGAAGTCGACGGGACTGTCTCGATAATTCCGCCACAGTTAAAAATTTTTAACTACTGCACACACAAAAAAAGTAAAATCTCAAAGCAAACCACCTAAAGTCTCTAAAGAACCAAACAAATTTGAATCACACGCCTAAAGAATCTAGGGCGTCAAACCAAGCACAAACAGTAGCCTTCCGGACCAAAAATGCTAGTTGGAGATGAAACCCAACATCGCCGGATTCAGTACAGAAGTCGCGGGTGGAAAAGTTACCCCAGCAACCTGCTTAATGAATAGACTGGCACAAGTTCCTCCACTTTAACCGTCTCGAGTGAAGTGAACCCCCCGGAAAATCCAAGTGAGTCTAGCCGACGTCTGCTCCAGGTACAGTGGGATCTTCCCTCCACCGTCACCTCGGTAGAATCCTAAAGATAATGGTCACTAAGGTTACCAACAGCAACAAATGCACCTGGGGGAACAGTCTACATTCCGACAGCACACAAGGGCAGAGTATCAAGCTCAATCCCCTTGCCGGCTCCTTGACAATAATCCAAGGTTTACCGACAAGTGATCCCTGGCTCCTCGACAATGGTTAATCCAAGGTTTACCATTTGTAATACGTGTGTGTCTGGCGTCGTTCCCAACGAGGGAGGATTGATCCCCTCACTGGTTTGGACACGAGCTCATGCTTCTCCTTTAAGAGGAGCTTTCCCAGAGTACAAATGAAACAATTGGATTTATTCTATCACAAGATAAGCTACTTGTTTGGTTTTGTTGTCTTGGAGAGTTAATTACTCTCCTACTCCAAGACACTAGCCTGATCTAAATTGGTGTTTCAGAGCCCTAGTAAATAAAAGTTACTAAGTTGATTTTACTTTAAGCGTTAATTTTATGGTTTTTCTTAAAGACAAAAAGGTAGTGGAGATGAAACTGGTGGTGTGTAGACTCGACTTGCAACCACTACAAAGATGCACCAAAGATGATTTACACTACTTTTCTTTTTCAATGAATCTCCTAACTAAGAGAGTTGGAAAATGCAAATTTTATAGAAAACAACTTTCTTAGTAAAGACAATCAAAGAAACAATCTCTTTATCTTTTCAAAACACACAACTCATGACCACTAATTACTCTACGAAATTTCCTTTTTCTCCCAAAAGTCTACAAACGCTACCAAAGCAAACTTTTTCCAAAAGAATTTTTGTGTTTTTTCTATATTAATAAAGCATGTAAAAACTATTTATCAAATGAAATTTAACAAATCTAAGACAATCAAATCAAATTCACTCAAAAGCAAACTAAAAGGAAATTTACCTAAAAGCAAAAAATAATGAGGACAAAAGCCTACAAGGATAATTCCCGGATGTTTTACTCAATCAAAATGCAACTAAGGATCAGTTCATGCAGAACCATAAACTAATCAAAAAACAAAATCGAAATCTTTTTGTTCTTTTTTCTCAAGAATGAAATTCAAGGTTTTAACAAACAAACTTTTCGAGATTCGCAAAGAGAAGACACAAAGGTAGGTCTCTCACAAGGGTGACTTCTATGACAGGCCCGACTCCTAAGAGGACTGATCAAAACCAAGGAGATCCAAAGTTTGACAACCTCTAACGCCAAAATCACTACAGGACCAGTTAAAAATCAAACCCTAAGGCAGAATCCCTATGAATTCCACCAAAACCCTCGACACTAATGGGACAAGTTCAGGTGATGATCTCTGACAGTAAACTAATGGATCTGGGCAGTGAAAACAAAGTAAAAACAAAATCTAAAGAGCAAAAAGAGGAAAAATGAAATTTTCTCAAATTTGACAGGGGTACGCAGGTGATCTGTTGACACAGGCGCGGGGACGCCCTGTGCACAAAGACGCAGTGCGTACAAGTATGCACTATGCCTAACTCAGAGACTGCACACTACTGGAAAAGCTAAGAAAAATAAAAATCTAAATTGACTCTAAGCTAACCCACCCAAATACACAGTTAGACAGCCAAAAATCAGAAAACAAGCGATTTTTCTCAGACCAAAATATCAAATCAAAAAGAACTCAAACACATTCATGGAGTCCCCAGTGGAGTCGCCATTTTGTCACACGGAAAGAGTCATTAGTGTGGACACAACTGACCTCCCTAGAAGCCTAAGACTTTCTAGTGACAAACAAGACAAATGAGAGCAATCCTTCTCTAAATATGCTTTTACAATATGAGAAATCAAGTGTTTAGATCCTACCTGTAACCCAACGCTGTTGTAGTAGTCCAGCTTCATTGATCCGGATGAGCTCCTCCTTCCCTTTGAAACCTGCATTCACTAACAATCAAACGATTAAATAGCACCTGAATATCACATAAAATAAAACATATTTAACATATAGACCAAGGAGTATATGAAACAACTCATAAATAACAAATTGTTGAGAAGAATGGACTAATTTGTATTAAAAGGTAACAAAAGGAACCATTACAACCTGAGCCTTGGTGTTGTGCAAGTCCCTCCCAGGGTCCACAAGAGTTCTCCTTTACTCTGATCAGCTCACCCACTTCCAAATAGAACAAGCAAAGATGGTAATCTCTCCTCACAAGCTTCTACAAGGAAGTCCTAATTCCAGCAGCATCTACCCTTAGGAATATTCAGCTTTCAACCTCCCCTCCCTTTGGCCCAATGCCTGTATTTATAGTGCTCTAGAGGAAGTTATTCAGGTCCACCATCAATGGGATAAGCCCCTCTTTGGATGGGATAGCTCCCCTCTTGATGGGATAAGTTCCTCTTTGGTAGGGATACATGAACCATCTGGAGGCGCTTCATACACGTCAAACAAGCTTCTAGAAGGCTCTAGAAATGACCACAAGTAACTTTTTTAGAGTGAAACTTGCGCCTTTTGACCTTTACAGGAGTACGCACCCACCCCTTTACATACAGAGCGTACAGATACGCAGGTATTGTGAACTTGGGTTGCGTACACGCAGGTAAGGCTAAGAGAAATTGCATACCAGAGATAATTGACTTTAAATGACTTTTCTCTCTTTCTTGAAGTTTGACATGAAGAGCAGAGGCATGAGACTTGCCAAGGAGGATAGTATGACAGTGGATGGAGTCATACTAACTGCAAATAGTCATGGTGACATTTTCTAGTGTAACAGTTCACAATTTAACAATGATGGAATTAAAAACCATCACACATTCAACAAGATTTGTACCAATGCAAATGAAATAGTTCATAATCATTAGCACAAGTTAAATAACATACATTGAAAACATAAAAGGAATAATCCTACTATACTTACAACATATGCATGAAAATGTGCTGGCTCTGAGCTTTTATTAAGTGAAAGTTCCATTCATACATATACCATTGATGGACCACTAGCCCCAATAGGGGAACATGAAGTCAACAACACCTACTCCTCCAAAGAATATACTTCCTCTACGCTAGCATAGAAGCCAAGGCTCTCACAAAACTCCCAAGCCTTTGATTCTAAGCCTAGGCCTAGCCAAACTCTTCGCTGCCAAAATCCCTTTACATGAGTTATGAGGATATATTTATAACAAGAGGGGGTGACTCTTCAAATCCCCTTTGAGACTTTTTCACTTCCCCATGACTCTTCAACTTATTTACAAGATGAATCATTACATTACATCATGAATCTTCACATTCTAATATTGACACTTGGAATTTCACTTACAAATTATTTACAAAAGAATATTACAATTTACACTCGTACCCATATAAGACAAAATAGGGTAGAGCCAACTAGACAACCTAACAAGAAAAAACACTATCATGCTTGATTTTGGGGAAAATCTAGCTCAACAACTTCCAATTGATGTCTCTTAGTCACGTATCAATGCCAATCTTGGTACTATGTGATGACATCTTGAAACTGTGCAATGGTGTCTAGATTGATGTAGACTCTAGCCCCTATGGCATCAAAGTACAATGATTTGGAACCAGTTTCAACTTCCTTCTGGAGCATGAGAAAAAATGTTCTCACTTGGACAGGGTCACCAATGTAGTTCTGCATATTCTGTCTGTTCACCTCCAAATCTTCCTTAGTGGAAATCTGTCTAAGCTGCTCCAAGTATTATTATGTTTCCTGCCTGACATGGTTCCTGGGGTTGGCTTCATTGAATGAGCCAAATAATGGGATCCTGTGGGAATTCACCAATAAATCTATACCATTGTATAATCATGCATACGAGGCCTAAATGTTACTAATGAATGAGACGATATGTTGGCTTATTGGGGCTTGACCCAAGTTCAGAGTTAAGTTATCCAAAAAATTCCCAGTACTATTGGCCCTTTCGGCAACAGTCCACGGAGCGTGGACTGAGGTGATGGAAATGAGATTTGGGGGTTAACCAAAATCCCTTTTCCTTAACAAATCAATCTTGAGGCCTGAGGGTTATGGCCCACTAAGCCTTTCGAAAGCGTCTCTTTGTTGGAAATAATACTGAGAGGGGGGGTGAATCAGTATTATCAAGTTCTTTTAATAAATCTTCCTTATTTATACTTCGAATTATTTTTGCATGTCAGTACCATAAAATTAATGAGCATGAATAAGAAAAATAGAAAGTCACATCAAAGAACACTAGATATAAGGTGGAAACCCAATGTGGGTGAAAACCACCTGCTGCAATATGTCTCTATCTTCTTTCAAATTAGAAGCTTCTTTTACAATGGTTTTGTACTAGTGCAGTCCTTTACCAGTACGCAGGCTGCAACCTACAGAGAGCTACAACTCTCTCTCGTTTTCCAGTCTCTCCTGGAAGGGAGCTACAACCCCCCTACTTATTTTCTTTCAAGGACCACTTTTCATAGATTTTCAAACTGGATCCATGAACATCAAATGATCATCAAGTACAAGTAAATCACCCAGTCAATTGCAGTAACCAGATCAATAGTAACAGTAAACTAAACCCAAAACACCTTATCAACAGAGAAAAGTCAGTCAAATAAATGCCTTAATACAGATACGCAGTTTTTCTTTCTCTGGCCTGCGTGGCTATGCACTTCACCTTCTACTCCCCTGCGTATACCTGCAGAGAACCTTCTGCTGCACCGCCTACCCACACACTGATTCTTCAATCATGCCGTGTACTGTTACTGTAGGCACGCACCCACAGATGCTATCACACCGCGTACTGCTACTGTAGCCACGCACCCACAGATGCTATCGCGCTGCGTACCTACGCACCTGCAGCTTCTGAAGCGCCGCGTACTTTCATTGTGCCTATGCACCTGAACCTCTGTCACGCTGCGTACCCATGCACTGCGCCTTCTTCTGCTCTGCATACCCATGCACTGCTCCTTCATCTGCTCTGCGTACCCACGCACTTCTCCTTCTTCTGCTCTGCGTACCCATGCACTTGCACGGTTAATCACCTGCGTACCTCTGATTAGGGCCGAATTGGCAGTCCCCCAGTGTGCCACAGATAGTCAGATGCCCAGATCTGATCATGCGCTCGAGAGATCACACTTCATAGATTCACTTTCAAATTCACTTTGACATAGATCAAGCTTTTAAACCGATAACCCAATATTTCAGATCTTAAGATATTCAATTTGCAAAGATGCATTAGACAAGTGATCTCCTTTGCTTTATATAGGCAAGCTCTTCCTAAAATCATGGATCAATACCATATATAACCAATAAAAGGGGCCCAAAAACATGGGGCTCAATAATAATAATATAAAACAATACCATGGGTCAAAACCATAGAATCAGGAACGGCGGGCTAAATACCATGGGCCAAACATAAGAAACCCCACGTGAACGCGCTTCTCTGCCTTGAAGTAAGTGAACTGGGGATACGCATCTTCTGAACAGATGACCTGCGTGTATGGCCGCAGCCCCTTCACGGTGTACCTGCGGGTACGCACGCTTTTCACAGAGCACATGAGGACCTCTTAATTTTTATCATTTTGAGAGCCAGATCAGAGATTTTGCCACCTGTATGAGTTGCCATCAAGTACAATGCATGAATCATAGAGTCATACCAGAATCATAATGCCAATAATCCCCCCCTTTGGACTTGATGGCAACCTCAAAATCTTCAACGTCATTCTCCCCCTTTGACATCAAGGGCAAAGGGTTATGCTCCCCCTAAGAACATGCTCCCCCTGAATATAAGCCAGATCTGCAAAGAAGAACCATAATCCACCAAACACCATAAATGACCATGAAAGAGATAGAGACATATTGCAGCAATATTCAGACCAGCATCCATGATGTACTTCCTCCATAATGCCAACAATGCATTATATGCTCCCCCTGAACCTGTGCCATTCGATCTTCGACCAGTCCGCAACCTAGCAAGTGTACGCATATACCCCAGATGAACCCTGCATACAACCGTCAATCAAAATAGATTCAACAACATGATGATGCATCAACAACCCCCAGCTTTTGCCTGAGGTATTCAAAGGTCTCCCTGGGCAATGGTTTGGTGAGTATATCAGCAACTTGTTCCTTAGAAGAAACATATTCCAACTTGACCTTTTGTTCAAGTACTTGTTCCCGGAGAAAATGATACTTGATCGGTATGTGCTTGGTCTTTGAATGCATGACTGGGTTCTTTGAAATGCTGATTGCACTTGTATTATCACATAAGATGGAGATGGGTGGTATACAAGTGATTTGAAAATCCTGCAAGGTCTGCATCATCCAAAGGAGTTGAGTGCAGCAAGATGCAATAGCAACATATTCCGCTTCAGCTGTAGACAAGGCAATCGAACCTGTTTCTTGCTGAACCAAGATACTAATCTGGAACCCATAAATAATGCACCACCACTTGTGCTCTTCCTGTCATCCACGCTTCCGGCCCAATCTGCATCTGTCTAAGCATGAAGTGTGAGATCTGTATCTCTAGGATACCATAAGCCATAGTTTTGAGTTCCTTGAAGATATTTCAAGATTCTCTTTACTGCCTGAAGATGAGTTTCCTTTGGATTTGCCTGAAATCTTCCAACTATTCCTACTGCATGCATTATGTCTGGTCAGGTACCTGTCAAATAAAGTAGACTTCCAATCATAGATCTGTAGGTTGGTTGATGCACTGCTGCTGATTCATCATTTGCACTGAGGCTACATCCTGTGACCATGGGTGTACATACTGGTTTTACATCTTCCATGCCATATTTCTTCAAAATCTGCTTGAGATACTTGGTTTGAGACAAAAAGATCCCTCCTTCTTTTTGTTGGATTTGCAAACCAAGAAAGTATGTCAGTTCTCCCAGCAAGGACATTTCGAATTCTTTCTGCATTACCAAGGCAAAGCTTTGACTCATAGCTTCTTCATTGCTCCCAAAGATAATGTCATCTACATACACAACAAGTATTAGCAATTTGTCGTCTTCAACTTTTATATAAAGATTGCTATCTGCTAATCCTTTTGAAAAACCGTGTTGATGAAGATATTTGTCCAAGCGATAGTACCAAGCCCTTGGAGCTTGTTTGAGACCATAGAGAGCCTTTTTCAATCTGCATACAAGATTTGGATCATTTCCAAGAATTAAACCATCTGGCTGCTCAATGTATACTTCTTCTTCCAAGTCTCCATTCAGAAAGGCTGATTTCACGTCCATTTGAAATACTTTGAAGTTTTGAAAGCTTGAGAGAGCAAGGAACATTCGTATGGTCTCAAGTCTTGCAACAGGAGCAAAGGTTTCTTCAAAATCTATTCCTTCTTGCTGCGCATACCCTTTATAAACAAGTCTGGCCTTGTTTCTAATTACTTCTCCATTTTCATTCAATTTATTTTTGAAGACCCATTTTGTCCCTATAACATTCTTATCCTTTGGTCTAGGAACCAGCTCCCAAGTGTTGTTCTTTTCGATCTGCTCAAGTTCTTCATCCATTGCTTTACCCAACATTCATCTTTGCATGCCTCTTTCACATTTTGTGGTTCAGTGGAAGAGAGTAATTCCAAATAGCTTGAAGCTTCTACAACTGTTCTTCTTGTTTGTACACCTGCTTCTTTCTGCCCCAAAATCTGAGATTCTGGATGATTCTTTTGAACGTATCTGGATGGAGTCTTCTCTTCTATCCTTATCTGCTCCTCTGGTTCTTCTTGAGGTTCTTCTTCTTCATCATTCTATCTTTGAGGGTAGTCTTCTTCTTCTTCGATATCTTCATGATTTACTTGCCTAGGAATGTATCCCTTTTCATCAACCACTACATCAATGCTGTCAACAATTCTTCCAAGTCTTTTATTGTAGCACTTGTATGCTTTGCTGTGTGGAGAATAACCAAGAAGAATGCCTTCATCCGCTCTAGGTTCAAGTTTTCCAAGTTGCTCATCAGTATTCTTAATATAGCATTTGCTCCCAAAGATTTTGAAGTGCTTTATCGAAGGAGTCTCACCATACCAGAGCTCATGAGGAGTTTGAGTGCTGTTCACCCGGACATTTGTTTTGTTGAGAATAACAACCGCAGCATATGCAGCTTCACCCCAGAAAGTTGCGGGAGTTCCAGACTCATCAAGCATAGCACGGGCCATTTGTTGGACTGTTCTGTTCATTCTTTCCACCACTCCATTCTGCTGAGGAGTTCTAGCTGTAGAGAATTCTCTTCTTATCCCATGTTCTTCACAGAAATCTAAAAATTCATTTGAGGTAAACTCCCCACCTCTGTCGGATCTGAAGCACTTAATTTTGTATCCTGATTCATTTTCAACCAAGGCTTTAGAGGATTTGAATTTTTCGAATGCTTCATCTTTGTGCTTCATAAGTCCTAACCAGACAAACCTGGAGAAATCGTCAATGAATAATATCAAGTATTCTTCTCCTTGAGGTGTCCTTTTCCTGAATGGTCCACATCCATCTGTATGTACAAGTTCAAGAGGCATGCTAGCTGATCCTTCCTTCTCTGGAAAGTTAGTTCTGGTTTGCTTTCCAAACTGACATGATTTGCATATGGTGTTGTCTGGAATTTTGATATCTAGAAGACCGCGAACTGCCTGATATTTGCATGCTTTCCTTATTTGTGAAAAGCTTAGATGCCCCAACCTCCGGTGCCATAACCAGTGTTCATCATCCTTGCTTAGATAGCATTGTTGTTGTCCTTCTTCAAATATGTATAGATTATTTGGAGTTCTTTTACCTTTGATCACCGTTTTACCTGTATCAAGATCATGAACAAGACATCCATTTGATCTAAATATCACCTCGGTTCCTTGATCACACATCTGGCTGACACTCAGAAGATTATGCTTCAATCCATCAACATACAAAACATTTCCAGCTTTGACCTTTTCTTTTAACTGAGCAGTGCCTTTTCCTTTTATAGCTGCAGGAGTATCATTTCCAAAAGAAACTTTCTTTCCCTTTTCTAAAGAAGAATATGATTCAAGTTTTTCTTTATCACCTGTCATATGCTTCGAACATCCACTGTCGATGTACCATAGATTTTCCTGTCCCTCTGCATAAAATGCTATCCCACATCTTTCTGTTTGTGGTTCCTTTATTCTCCATGTTTTGGTGCTTGAGGCTTGTTCCTTTGTCTGCTGAAACCTGCTCCTGCATTCAGAATCTTCATGACCAAAGTTATTGCAAATAGAACATTCAACTTCATTTTCAAGAACCGAAAAGTTGTTATAAGTCCTTTTTGTAATCCCGGTCATACTTATTTGTTTTTGAGCTTCTCCAGTCATGATCGTTTTATATGCAACACATTGAGCTGCTTGTGACCAAAGTTATGGCAAGAGAAGCATTGTCCATTGAAGAAACTTCTGCAGTTATCAAATCTTCCGGCCAAACGATTGTAATTTCTATTGTCATTCATTCTTGAAGCAAATTGAGAGGATTTTACCTGTGGCTGGTTGTAGCTTTTGTTCATCCTTAAGATGGATTGCCCCTGGTTTACCTGATAGTCTTTGTTTGTAATTGGTCCCTGCTTTACCTGCTGATCTCCATTGTGATTTTGCTCATTCCTTCTTGCTGCATCAAGATAACTCTTTGAGGTGGATGCTTGAGAAGTTTCTCCATTATACCCCAGACCTGTCCTGTTTAGTGGAGAACGTTGTACATTGATGATCTCATCTAGAGTTTCAGATCCTTTGACAAACTTAAGATTAATAGCCTTTGTTTTCTCAATCTCTTTTCTAAGACCAACAATTTCACCTTATAATTTTTCAAGATATTTTTCTTGTTCATCAATCTGAAATTGTAGAGTATCAATGATCATATTCTTTTCTTCTATACATGTCTTGAGTCTAGAAATTTCTTCATGAAAGCTATCCACATCTATAGCATCTAAGTAATCATCATCTTCAAATGCCATTAAAAGTTTATAGTCATTACCTCGTTCATCTTCATCACTATTTGATAGACCATCACTATCTTCATGAGTGTAGTAGCTTTTCTTATTTGCATTATGTTTCTTGCTCCATCTAGCAGGTTCCTTTCCTTTATCAATCTTATCCTTATGAGGACATTTCGCAGCATAATGACCTACTCTTCCACAAGCAAAACATTTAAAAGGTAACTTACCTCTGAACCTTCCAGTACCCCGTTGAAGATTTCTGACAAAATTTGATTCTTCTTCTTCTTCTGGCACATGACTTGCTTCATAGTAGTCTCCTTTGCCTGAAGCCTTGAAAGCAGCTTCTCTCCTGTCTGATGGACCTCCCTTTCTCATTTCATAAGAAGTTAGAATTCCGTGTAGCTGAGACATAGTAAGAATTCGTAGATTTTCCTTTTCTTCTATTGCAGACACTTTAGATTCAAACTTGGGGGACAATGATCTTAAAACTTTTTCAACCACAATAGCCTCTTTTATTTCTTCACCCAAGTTTTTCATGCAATTAACAATCTTGTCTACCGGAAGAAAATAGTTAGCCACACTTTCATCATTATACATTCTGAGATTCTCATAATGAATCCTGAGGGTTTGAAGTTTAGCACGCTTTACCTGTTCATCTCCTTCGTAGCTCAAGACAATCTTGTCCCATATTTCATTTGCGGATTTATATTGCATAACCTTTACGAATTCTGTTTGAGATAAGCATCCTAGCAGAGTATTGACTGCTTTAGCATTTGTTTCATATTTCTTCTTCTCGGTCGAATCTGTAGGAGTAGCTGAAGGAAAAGCGTAGCCTGTATCTATGATATCCCAAACTTCTGTACCAAGAGATTGAAGATAGACAGTAACTCTTACCTTCCAATAATTGAAGTTTGTCCCATCAAAGATAGGTGGCCTGATTGATGCTTCCCTTTCATAGTTGCTCATGATGAATGATCTTCCTTCAAGCGATCAAGCTTCTCTGAAGGACCTGCTCTGATACCAATTGTTGGAAATAATACTGAGAGGGGGGGTGAATCAGTATTATCAAGTTCTTTTAATAAATCTTCCTTATTTATACTTCGAATTATTTTTGCATGTCAGTACCATAAAATTAATGAGCATGAACAAGAAAAACAGAAAGTCACATCAAAGAACACCAGATATAAGGTGGAAACCCAATGTGGGTGAAAACCACCTGCTGCAATATGTCTCTATCTTCTTTCAAATTAGAAGCTTCTTTTACAATGGTTTTGTACTGGTGCAGTCCTTTACCAGTACGCAGGCTGCAACCTGCAGAGAGCTACAACTCTCTCTCGTTTTCCAGTCTCTCCTGGAAGGGAGCTACAACCCCCTACTTCTTTTCTTTCAAGGACCACTTTTCATAAATTTTCAAACTGGATCCATGAACATCAAATGATCATCAAGTACAAGTAAATCACCCAGTCAACTGCAGTAACCAGATCAATAGTAACAGTAAACTAAACCCAGAACACCTTATCAACAGAGAAAAGTCAGTCAAATAAATGCCTTAATACAGATATGCAGTTTTTCTTTCTCTGGCCTGCGTGGCTACGCACTTCACCTTCTGCTCCCCTGCATATACCCGCAGAGAGCCTTCTGCTGCCCCGCGTACCCACGCACTGATTCTTCAATCACGCAGCGTACTGTTACTGTAGGCACGCACCCACAGATGCTATCACGTCGCGTACTGCTACTGTAGCCATGCACCCACAGATGCTATCATGCTGCGTACCTACGCACCTGCAGCTTCTGAAGCACCGCGTACTTTCACTGTGCCTATGCACCTGAACCTCTATCACGCTGCGTACCCACGCATTGCGCCTTCTTCTACTTTGCGTACCCACGCACTGCTCCTTCTTCTACTCTGCTTACCCACGCACTGCTCCTTCTTCTGCTCTGCGTACCCACGCACTTGCACGGTTAATCACCTGCGTACCTCTGAATAGGGCCGAATTAGCAGTCCCCCAGTGTGCCACAGATAGTCAGATGCCTAGATCTGATCATGCACTCGAGAGATCACACTTCATAGATTCACTTTCAACTTCACTTTGACATAGATCAAGCTTTTAAACCGATAACCCAATATTTCAGATCTTAAGATATTCAATTTGCAAAGATGCATTAGACAAGTGATCTCCTTTTCTTTATATAGGCAATCTCTTCCTAAAATCATGGATCAATACCATATATAACCAATACAAGGGGCCCAAAAACATGGGGCTCAATAATAATAATATAAAACAATACCACGGGCCAAAACCATAGAATCAGGAACGGCAGGCTAAATACCACGGGCCAAACATAAGAAACCCCACGTGAGCGCGCTTCTCTGCCTTGAAGTAAGTGAACTGGGGATACGCACCTTCTGAATGGATGACCTGCGTGTATGGCCGCAGCCCCTTCACGGTGTACCTGCGGGTACGCACGCTTTTCACAGAGCACATGCGGACCTCTTAATTTTTATCATTTTGAGAGCCAGATCAGAGATTTTGCCACCTGTATGAGTTACCATCAAGTACAACACATGAATCATAGAGTCATACCAGAATCATAATGCCAACACTCTTTAGGCTTTAAGCCTTTAAACTGTGGACTTACA
Source organism: Pinus tabuliformis (assembly GCA_031772625.1). Taxonomy (NCBI): domain Eukaryota; kingdom Viridiplantae; phylum Streptophyta; class Pinopsida; order Pinales; family Pinaceae; genus Pinus; species Pinus tabuliformis. The sequence goes on along the minus strand of CM062815.1, from coordinate 946,761,009 downwards.
TTAGACCCGAAACAGATAACTTCATCGGGCTTTTATTTCCATTGGGAACATTACACATAGGCGTTCAAGCCTTAAACCTCGGCCAACACATATATCGGGACTATACGGAATAATAAATAAATCTCGCCCTGAAACCTTTGTTTGGATTTCAAAATTATATACCTAGACACATATTTTTCGTTGGGTCTACCTATTCTTTACACTGTTCCTTTGATCTGACAGAGCTCCGATCGCCGACCGTAGCATATCGGTGATATCTCTCCATTGGTTTCAATCTATGGGCAATGTTGCTTTCAATCACCTCGACCTCCAATCATTGACTATCGCATTCAGCGTATTGGCATTCCACCATCCTGATTCCTCTGGTCCTTTGACTTGCTGATCTGCGATCAACCTTCTGGAACCGATCAGGGTATAGACCATGTTCTATAATATTTCAAGTCTGGATTCTCAGATCTGACTGTGTTTACGCTGTTTCTTAGTGTAAACAAGAATTCGCTCGCCTTCGATGGGTTCCTGTACTTAACATAGTTTTCTACCTTGATCTGTCAAGCATGCATAAGTTCCACAACAGTTAACTCAAATATCGTTGGATAGCCATCGATCCTACTATGATCGATGGTCGATCAACCTACAACATTTGCACCACACTTATAAACACTAGATTTCAAACCATTCATGTATATATACACAATAACACGAAAAGGGCGTTATACACAGATAAAGGAATTCACACAACACACAACTATTTATTATACACAGTATGAGTACATCCTAAGGCATTTCAGCCTTTGAAACAGTTCTCCTCTGGACTACGTCTTGTACACACATTAGTTACACAATTTTCTATTCTATGCTTTCTATCCTTCTACTACTTTGAACATGCAGGTTCAACAAATATATATATCTATATATATATATATATATATATATATATATATATATATATATATATATATATATATATATATATATAAGGAACATTGTTGGATTGGATCATGGAAGGATTCGATCAATCCTCTAACAAAAGCCCTTAAAGCTCGATAATGCATGCATGGTAGATTACAATAATGACAAGTCTTCGAGAGACTTATCCATTCCATCTTTAAATCTGTTTTAAAACAGATTTTTCCCTGTTTTTCTCCCCTGGTCCACGTCTTCCTCCTTTTTCACTTTGGATTCCTCCCTTTGACTAAGGGTGTTGGATGCTCCTGCATCAGACTCCCGAGGCACAAAATTTTATGACCTCCTGGTCATATGCTTCTCCTTAACTTTAACAATTCTACCCACTGCTTCAATTCTTCAGTGGAACTGCCTTCATGGTCTTCTGTGAGCTGCAACCAAACCTCTGCAACAACAAGTCCTCCCTGCTACCACTTACCTCACCAAGCTCTCCTCTGGACTTGGTATTTTGGCAAGCTCTATGGTTCTCTCCTCGAACCTCTTGCTGACTAACAATTCTACCCAACACTTCTTTTGCTAGAATTGTTATCTCTAAGACAACTCTACCCACAATCACAACTGTGGAGCTGCCTCAACAACTTCTACCCAACCACAGTTGGAAGTTGTTCTCAGCTTCTCTTGAGCACTCCTTGCTCTTAGGCTATTGCTGCAATCTTCTCACCTTCTGCTGCCACTATCCTCACGATAGTAAGACCATAAACTCTCCAGCTTTAAACAACTGTACTTCCTTCTTTCTCTCTAGAATCCTTTCCCTTCTCTTTCACATAGAATTTTCTTCCGCTCTGATACCAAATGATGGAAATGAGATTTGGGGGTTAACCAAAATCCCTTTTCCTTAACAAATCAATCTTGAGGCCTGTGGGTTATGGCCCACTAAGCCTTTCGGAAGCATCTCTTTAGGCTTTAAGCCTTTAAACCATGGACTTACATTAGACCTGAACCATATAACTTCATCGGGCTTTTATTTCCATCAGGAGCATTACACATGGGCGTTCGAGCCTTAAACCCCGACCAACACATATATTGGGACTATACGGGATAACAAAGAAACCCCACCTTGAAACCTTTGTTCAGATTTCAAAATTATATACCCGGACACATATTTGTTGTCGGGTCCGCCTATTCTTTGCACTATTCCTTCGATCTGACCGAGCTCCGATCGCTGACCGTAGCATATCGGTGATATCTCTCCATTGGTTTTAGTCTATTGGTGATATTGCTTTCAATCACCCTGACCTCTGATTTCCGACTATCGCGTTCAGTGTATCGGCGCTCCACCATCCCGATTCCTCTAGTCCTTTGACTTGCTGATCTGCAATCAGCCTTCCAGAACCGATCAGGTTATAGACCATGTTTTATAATCTTTCAAGTCCGGATTCTCGGATCCGATTGTGTTTACGCTATTTCTTAGTGTAAACAGGAATTCGCTCGCCTTCGATGGGTTCCTATACTTAACACAGTTTTCTGCATTGATCTGTCAAGCATGCATAAGTTCCACAACAATTAACTCAAATATCATTGGATCGCCATCAATCCTACTGTGATCGATGGTCGATCAACCTGCAACATATGCACACACTTATAAACGCTGGATTTCAAACCATTCATGTATATATACACAAGAACACGAAAATGGCTTTATACACGGATAATGGAATTCACACAACACGCAGCTATTTATTATACACAATATGAGTACATCCTAATGCATTTCAGGCTTAGAAATAGTTCTCCTCTGGACTACATCTTGTACACACACTGTTTACACAATTTTCTATTCTATGCTCTCTATCCTTCTACTACTTTGAACACGTAGGTTCAACACACACATATATATATAAGGAACATTGTTGGATCGGATCACGGAAGGATCTGATCAATCCTCTAACAAAATAAATTAAAGCTCAATAATGCATGCATGGCAGATTACAATAATGACAAGTCTTTGAGAGACATATCCATTCCATATTTAAATTTGTTTTAAAACAAATTTTTCCTTGTTTTGCTCCCCTAGTCTACGTCTTCCTCCTTTTTCGCTTTGGATTCCTCCCTTTGACTAAGGGTGTTGGATGCTCCTACATCATGAGGTCTCACCTGAAGTAGTATGGGAGGGTGTTAGAATTTGCACCCTGGAGATGTCTGATGAGTTCAAGTGGTCCGCGGTTTGACCCTGTATGCAGGTTTCTTCACGCACTTTCTCGTACTTCGCAACCTGATATACTGCCTTCGCGTAGCCCTACCCAAGGGCTAAACGTTGCACTCTGTGTTATTACCCAAGACCTTACTGGTATTCCAACATTAGTTAATTAGCTTTTCCTACTTGAGTGCTTTAAGTATACTTAACAATATAAACCATTCATACAGGTGCGTGCAGTAAATAAACAATATATTTGCAAATTATATCAATCATTCATTAACCCAAGAACAAATACATAGAATTATAACAAAACTTCTCTTTATTAATTCCTTCCTTGGTTACATACTCGACTTCACCCTACGCACTCAGCTGTAGGGGTTTTCACACTTAGCTACGGACTATTAGGTCTCTGCGCACTCAGCGACATAGCCTTCTTCTAATTTATGACCCAAGGACACACTTCGACTTAATCACTTAGACTTTTTTCTATTTCTTCCTTTTACACTTAGAGCCTCGCTCTATTTATACAATCCCATGGTCTGTGGAACATGGGTAGGTCTATCCAGCTGACATTACATTACAAAACTAGGGTGGACAACCCTGTGACTCTATCATACTTTCGCACCCCATGCCCACAATTCACGGAGCTTTACAACAAGATTCGGTCAAAACTTGGGCTTTGAGCCCCAAAACATGCCTTGGGGGGATTCCATGCCCAACAAGCCCCCAACACAAACATCAGGACTCACCCTCGAGTCATTCTGTCAGTGCAGCGATCTTTGCGTGGAGTCCTTCCAACTATTCTTGAACTAAGCGGAGGTTAGAAATGCACTGAGCTGCTGCTTGCTGGATTTGATACATTTGTTGTTCTGAGACCTCTGTGTCTGAACTGTTTCTTTGCATCTATGCCGATATCCCTTGCATTTTTTTACAGTCCCATGCCTTTGTTCGGATCCTTGGAGCACGAAGACTGTGCCTCTACCGATTAGTCAGATAGTCGGGCCACCCGTGCAGGGCTTCAAGCGGCTGCCATTCATTTGCCTGGGAAAGGTGCTCCATTTAGTTTGACTAGCTATACTGTGCCTCTGTTTGTGACCTCCTTAACCACGTATGGTCCCAACCAATGCATTCTGAAATTTCCCAAGAATTTTTCAAATTTATTATCATACAGTAGCACTAAGTCATTTACCTTGAAGGTGCGCAACTTAATATGGCGATCGTGCCAAGCCTTTTCACACTGCTTTTGTACCTGCTGATGAAAACTAGCCAGGAACCGTTCCTCCTCAAGTTCTTATAATTGCACGAGTTTTTCTTCTAGAGCTTTGCGGTTCGTCATACCTATGAGCACTGCTATGTGCAGACTAGGTGCAATATATTCCATCAGCATGACAGCTTCCACGCCATAAACTAACCAGAAAGGTGTTTGTCTCGTCAGTTTCTTGCATGTTGTCCTATAAGCCCATGGTACTATAGGTACACTTAGGTCCCAATCGCTTCGCTATGCGTTGCACACTTTGGTTTGCATAGTCTCCAGTATTTTGTTGAATTCTTCTACTATCCCATTGGCTTATGGGTGATACACTGTTCTTTTCTGATGATACATTTGGAACTCTTCAGTGAGCGCACTGATGGTTTCATTCAGGAAATGTGTACCACGATCACTCATTAAGATTTTCGGATAGCCAAATCGAGTCAACACATGTTCAAACAAAAACTTTGCAGCCGTGGCATCTGTGCAGCCTTTGACCGACTGCGCTTCCACCCAGCGATTCAGGTAATCCATCGCGGTGATGATGTAACGCACGCCCATTTTTCCTTGAGGTTTGATAGGTCCTACAAAGTTGATTGCCCACTTTTCAAAGGGATGTAGCATCATTTGTGGATTCAACAGCATCTCATCCCTCTGCGATGGTTTACCAACCATTTGACATATATCGCATGCCTTACAGTGTGATTTTGAATCCTGATGAAGACTTGGCCACCAAAACCCTGCACGGAGAATATTTTGTGTGGTTGCTCATCCTGCATAGTGTCCTCCTACAGTGCCCCCATGTGCTTCCATGAGGATCTGACTTCATTCAAATTCAGGTACGTACCTTCGCAATATCTCATCATTTCCCATTTTGTATAGGTGCCCCACGATGACAGAAAAATTCGCCGTGCGCACCACCAATTCCTTCTTCTGTTGGATGGAGTATTCCTTTGGTGCAGTCCTTGTTGTCAGAAAGTGGATTATATCTTCGAAGTGTCCATCCGTAACGTGCACAACAAAGAGTTATGCATTAGGTAATCCTTCCTCCAAACTAGTAGGTTCCTCACCCATCTTAATACGCGACAAGTGATCCGATCCTGCGTTCAGGTGTCCAGGTTTTACCACGACCTCAAAGTCATATTCTTGGAATAATAAGAGCCACCTACATATGCACCCCCCAAGATAGGCTTATTGAACAAGTACTTTAGCACGGAATGGTCTGTATACATCTTGAAATGTCTTCCTAGAAAATAGTGCCGGTATTTTTGGAGTGTGTACACCATAGCTAATCCCTCATGTTCGGTTGTGGAATAGTTCTTTTTGGCTTTGGACAATCTATGACTTGTGAACACAATAGGGTGATCCAAACCCTCTCCGCCCTCTTGTGTGAGCACCACTCCTAGCGCTATACATGATGCATCAACATGGACATGAAACTCCACATCCCATTTTGGGAAGACCAAGATTGGAGTGGAGGCCAATTTCCCCTTTAGGACATCCAGGCTCTTCATGCAATCATCATTCCAGTAGAATGTGACATCCTTTTTCAATAGTTTCTCCATCGGCATGGTGATCTGGGCATAGCTTTTGATGAACTTCCTGTAGTACCCTGTGTGTCCCAAGGTAGCACGCAACTGTTTAACACTTCGCGGTGCTTCCAAATTCAGAATTACTGCAATCTTCGTGGGGTCTACCATTAGTCCCTGTTTGCAGACCACATGTCCTAGTAGGTTCCCAAAGGGAACAAGGAATGTACACTTCTTAAGGTTCAACGCAATCTGGTGTCATCAGAAAGTATCCAGCATCAAGTGTAAGCTTGCTACATGGTGCTTAACCAATCCAAAGACAGTCCAATCATCCAGATAGACCTCCAGGAATTTGTGGATATATTCTTTGAAGGTGGCAACAACTATGCGTGAAAAGATGGCTGGTGTGTTTTTTAACCCAAATGGCATGATAGTGTATTGAAAGCAGCCCCATTCAGTGGCGAAGGTGGTCTTGCTCCTGTCTTTCGGCGTGATTTTGATCTGGTGGTACCCTGAGAACCCATCAGTGAAAGAATATGCTTCTTGCTCGCCAAAATTTTCTAATACTTCATCTATGAACAGGGTTGAGAATGGGTCGTGTACACAAGCATCATTCAACTTCCTGAGGTCCATGCATATTCTTATCTCGCCCTTCTACTTTTTCTCCTGCACTACCATAGGGCTTACCCAGTCGGATTCTTCCACCAGCTCAATAATTCTGGCTGCGAGTATTTTGTCTAGTTCTATGTAGACCTTTACCTTGTACTTCGGGTTCAAGTGGTAAGGCCTTTGATTAACCGGCTTCGCATCAGGTTTTAGGGTGATCTTCATCATCCCTAAATCACCAACAATCCCCTTTAAGTATGTAATCTTGGTCGGGAATAAGTCTTGGTACTTGTGGAGTAACTCAGTGACCTTATTCACCGTGGCATCATCCCAATAGTCACCGAGTGTTGCATACTTCGATTTGACCTTCGTCCCAATGTTTACTTGCTTCATTTTTACCAATGCGGTGATTTCAGGATCTTCAACCAATGGTCCTTGAACCTCGCGATATCCTCCAGTTTCTGGAATGTTAATTTTTCATGGATCTTCATCATCCTCCTCAATGTTTACATTGTAACACTCCAGTGCACAGCTTAGCTGGGTCGCCCATTCTAACTGAAGCACTTCAATTGGCTCCTAGGGTATTATGAAGATAGTTGCTTTTACTGCTTGTAGCACATCATCAACAATATCCCACCAATGATTCTCAAACGTGAAGGTTAATAGGAATCCTTCACGCAAGATATCCCATTCACTCGTGCCATGGCGGAGCTCCATCTCAATATACCAATTCATGGGTATGATATCTAGGGTATGACAGAACAGGTGCACCCACTTTGGTTGTGGCTCTTCCCTGTAGATCTTGGTCCATTTTTCGAGGTGTGCATGTGGATCATCCCATCCGTCAAACTTGTTTGTTAGCCACATCTGAGGCATCCCAAACCACATGCAAATCATCCTTCTGCATTCGCGCCAGTCCTCAAAACTTATTTTATGCGTACCCTACCATCTTTTGGGCATAGCGCGTAGTACCCATTTCAGTGTGTTGAAACACTGTTGTTCCGGTACTTCTCTTACCTCTATTCCCACGCAACGCAGCGACCTTGTCATCATGTTACAGTTGAGCATGGTTACCTCGTGTAACCGGTTCTGCCATCGTTCTATTTCCTCATCTGAATCTAAGGTGCAGGAGCTTTCGTGCTCTCACAAGAGTCTGCCATCTGCTATTGGATTCACCCAGTCCTGCTCCCATGGAGTTATCTTGTAGATGCAGTCTAGATCATCATCGATATCATAGTCGCGCACCAGCTCTATGTAGCACGATCCTTTCACAGGGTCTAAAGCTACCACTATGCGTAGTGACCTTTTCTCAAAAATCATCTTGCAATTCTTTAGATTTATCACTCCATTCAAGTCAGTGGCCCAATCTATTCCCAATAATGTGGGATAGGGATTACTGTCATCAACAACCTCCATCACTTCAAAATCTGCTAGCACTCTCGCACCTTCGATATCTACCGTTATTCCCTGCAATCTTCCCATAGGTAGGATCTTTTGCTGGTTCGCCATTCACAATTGAATAGGAGAACATTGCAGTGCAGGCTTGCCCATGCGCTCCCATGTCTACCTTGGTAGGACGTTCGCATCCGATGCTAGATCCAAAATTAATTGATCCATTTCATATTCCCCGATCTGTGTGGTCAATCTCATCTCTCTTCCTGTTCATGTTGTGTGCTTCTCGAGCTTCCAAACTACACGCGGTTCTCCTGGTGTGGTTCCAGGACATCTAGTGATGAGTTCTTGTAGCCCCTTCACAGATTTGCTACCGTGTAGTAGCTTCATGCATGTCTCCAAAAATGTAGTGAGCATGGATGGGTCCATTTCCGATTCTAGTTTGTCTTTACTTCCTGAAGTGGGGGCATCCGTGAAGCTCTTCTTAGCTTCCATGAATGTTTCCTTAGTGCACTCTAAATCAAATTTTGGTTCCTTTGTTGAGCCCTGCCAACCCAGGCACTCTCTTTAGGCTGCTTGCCTTTGTCATCTCTTGTCGTGATACCAATTCAGATCATGATATTTACATTCTGGTCTTCCTTACGCGACTCAGACCTCATCATTTGCAGGTTCTAAGTTTGGGATGTTGGAGTGCTCCTTTATTGTGCAACCTTGCTATTAGTGTGGGAGAGTCCTCCATCTCATGATCAAAATGGGTACAATATAAGCACGTTGGATTTGTATAATCGCGGGCATAATGCCCTGGCCCTCCGCAATTGTAACATATCAACTGTTCGCAACCTCTTCCTGGTCCCATTCCACCTCGACCTCATCCCCGCCCCTAAAATCCAGTGCATGCCATCCCTGCATTTTGATCAAGGGCCCATGTTTTGGTCTAAACTCTGTAGGTGGGAGTCTGATCCATAATTAGTTCATGACTTCTGCAGGTGTGCTCATCGTGGCCTATTGACCTGCAGAAATTACAAAACAACTACTTGGAATTCTGTGTATACTTATGTAATAGATGGAAGTTATCTGTAGCATGCTTCCCTCCTATCTGACAAATCACGCACCATAATGTAGGTGTCGCGCTTGGTCCTGCTTGTGCCTCCGGTCTCAATGGCATTGGTCCTCCTCCCACCTGGTAGTTCACAAAGACTGGAAAATGGTCCTTGTCATGTCCCTGGCCTTTGCAATTTATGCACCATACCTCCTCAAGCGCTTTTGGGTGAGCCGTCCTATCTTGTTTCAAACTTTGCATCTCAAGGCACAAGTTTTTCAACTGCACGTGGATCTATTGAACTCCCAGGTTAGGATCTTGTATCGAGGTCTCGTGCAGTCTCATTGTGATCTCCAAGGCCTCGGCTTGAGTGGTTAGCTTTTGCTGTGACAACACGTTCCTTAGATGCGACATTAGCGATGCTACAAACCATGCACGATGTTGCCCATCCATCAAGCTCATATTAGCTTCATGAATTATACACTTCAATCTCTGATCCAACTCCTAGGGGGTCTGCCTGGAAGCATCACAATTTCCTTAAATCCAATGATCAACTATGTCTCTGATTTTGGCCTGTTAAATTCCTTGTTTAGCATAGCTTGGATATCCACGATCCTTGTGTTAAGATTTTCATTGGAATGCTTAATGTACCAAGTCAGTGTGCGATCCTGCAGAGCACTGACCATCATTGCTTTCTTTATATTGTCATCGATGACTTCTTGCACTTCCCATACAGCCCTTACCATGAACCAAAACTAGTTCACATCTTCATTCCCTACTCCTTTGGACAGCGACAACTTTATCGTGCTTTCCATATTAAACTGTGGTGGCGGCGGAGGTGGTGTGGGCGAAGACGGGGGTGAAGATGGTGAAACTAGTGGTGGTGTATATGGGAGTGGTATGCACAGAATTCGCTGCTTTATAAAACTGATCTCACTTCTTGGTGAATCCTTTGTGAGCTCTTCCTTGGTTTCTCAGGAAGGTGAAATCAAGGGGATAGTTTCTAGTTCTGCGCTACCTTCGCTTTTGTAGATCCTCCCACTTTGTGTAGCCCCAAACATCAATTTATTCGCATAACCCGCTTTTCACACAGTATCATTTTAATCTAAGTGTTCAAATATTTAAGGTACTTACCTCGTGGTCCTTTGAGGAAGCATCATTCCACCTCGCTATAGCTATCTGAAGTATCTACTATGAACTCGGTGATAAATCCTCCTATAATTCAATCGAGCCAGTGATGCACAGCGCGCATGATCTTATCTTCTGATGCTTCCAGTCTGCACACCAATTTTGGAGTCCACACAATAGTTTTGTCGAGCCTACACATTCCTTGACTGTCTAATAGCTTCGTGATCCACTCATACAACTCAAAGGGGAAGGATGCAAAGAAAATTTCATGGATTTCTGTATATAAGTAGAAATCTAACCACTCTTCCTTTGATAATTGTGGATTCCTATTTTCCTGTGCTACGAAATCATGAATCTTTCTATCCAACCACTCTTTAATTCCTTTCTTTGTCAGATTCCTGTGATATGACATCAGACATCTCTATGCAGATCCCAGTCCCGACAATAGAACCATTTGTTGGCTTATTGGGGCCTAACCCAGGTTTAGAGTTAAGTTATCCAAACAAATCCTGATACTACTGGCCCTTTCGGCAACAGTCCACAGAGTGCGGATTGAGGTCTCACCCAAAGTAGTATGGGAGGGTGCTAGAACCAAGTTTCCACACCTTGGAGATGTCTGATGAGTTCAAGTGGTCCGCGGTTTGACCCTGCATGCAGGTTGCTTCACGCACTTTCCCGTACTTCGCAGCCTGATATATTGCCTTTGCGCAGCCCTACCCAGGGGCTGAACGTCGCGCTCTGTGTTATTACCCAAGACCTTACTGGTATTCCAATGTTAGTTAATTAGATTTTCCTACTTGAGTGCTTTAAGTATACTTAACAATATAAACCATTCATACAGGTGCGTACAGTAAATAAACAGTATATTTGAAAATTATATCAATCATTCATTAACCCAAGAACAGATACACAGAATTATAACAAAACTTCTCTTTATTAATTCCTTCCTCGGTTACAGACTCGACTTTGCCCTGTGCACTCAGCTACAAGGGTTCGTGCACTTAGCTGTGGACTATTAGGCCTCTGCGCACTCAGCTGCAGAGCCTTCTCCTACTTTATGACCCAAAGACACACTTCGACTTAATCACTTAGACTTTTTTCTACTTCTCCCTTTCACACTTAGAGCCTCACTCTATTTATACAATCCCATGGTTTGCGGACCATGGGTAGGTCTATCCAGCCGACATTACATTACAAAACTAGGGTGGACAACCTTGTGACTCTATCATACTTTTGTACCCCGCGCTCGCAACTTGTGGAGCTTTACAACAAGATTCGGTCAAAACTTGGGCTTTGAGCCCCAAAACATGCCTTGGGGGGATTCCATGCCCAACATGATATGTTTATTATTTTGGATCAAAATCTAAACACTTTCTTTCCCTAGCTCTGCCTTTTGCTTCATTTCCTTGCCCAAGTCAAATAGTGCCCCTTTGTATTGCATTGACCATTCATGTACGAAAATGATTGCAACTTTCACATTCCTAAGAGTTTTGACAAAATATTTACACTACTGTTGCAAGCCATGCAAGTGGACAATTTTTTTATGCATGGTAACAATATCCTCATAGAGATTCCACATGGTCTCTCCCAGTGTCAATAATTCACCAATTATCACTACCTTCATTTCCTCTAGATGGAATTGTGCGAAAGTTGTGTTCTGAGCTACTGCATGGAGTTGTTCAACCTCTTTCCTGGAAGCATGCAATTTCTTTTCTAATTTCTTGTTTTCAGCCATCAAATACTTAGTATTCAACTTTATGTGCCTGCGATGGCCAAGTTGGCTACAATAATGGCATTGGGATTCTTCCTAGTATCCTCCACAATTACCCTTTCTCTAATAAATGAAAGAGATGTGAGGTCATACGGAAAATTCTTCTTACATGCTTGTACAATCTTCTTCTGGAGTTCATCATACGACATATTATACGTGTCCATAACTGGATCATCAAAAGGAACAACTTCCCCTTCCTTTCCTAGAGATGAATCTATTGCTGGAGCTGGTGGAGACTGAATAATGACCTGTTGTGTGCTAGGCATTAGGTCGACATCTTGGTTTTGCAGCTCCGGTTTGGCCTCCATGTCATCAATCTCTATCAACTCTTCAATCTACTGAGTAATATATTGGTCGTGCACCTATCCATTTTCCTCCTCTGCTAGTTTTCGTTTATGTTCTTTCTCTTCAACTTGTTTCTGTGTTGTTTCTTCTGCTATTGTGCTTCACCTTTCTCATTCTTCATACTTCTGCTGCATCTCTTCTTGTTCTTTCTTCTACTTTTCTAGCTCCAATCTCCTCTACTCTTTCCTCTTCCTTCCTTTTTCTCTCTACATCTTGTGTTTCCTCTTTTCCTCTGTTGCTAAAGCTTCTTTCATAATAGCTGGATCCGCTTTCATCATGTGACTTCATTCTCCCCCTAGAATATAAGAAACCTTTCTCTTTCCCTTATCCTGTGCTGGGTTTCTCCCTTCTGTTGGAACTATTTTGACAATATGTTCCTTCTGTGAAGTTACCTGTGAAGTTCCTGCAAATCTGACCAGCTCGCGGGACTTGGAAGCATTATAAAAATTCTTTCGTGGATCCTCCTCTGACCAGTGAAATGTCTCGCTGAGCTACTGGAAGTGAATTCTCACACTGTGGTCTTTACAAATACCATGTGGATCTTATGGATTAAACTCTAGAGTGCCAAATGAAAAATTCTCTATCACCTTTCCTTTAGTATCTACGACTTTCAAGTTCTTGATCTCGTACAATCCAGATTGCATAGGAAGAGTTGGCCATGGTGTTTTCTTCTTCCAGTGCAAATCTGCTAACAAACCTGTGGAGAGATGACATGAAAATTCTTGCATGACAAGCTTGTCAATGGCATACCTTGGAAAAATATGTGGCGAATTTGACCACTGAACACTCTAAGGAAGGTTCCATCTAGTGAGGTAAACCAATTTGCGATCTCCAATGCTACTTCCATTTCCACACGTGACATGAAAATTGGTTATTCCTCAAAGATCATCTTGTATAGTGGAATGAGGAAGTGGTTAGTTAGGTTCTCCATAAATCCTCTGTGGCTACAATTCGAGAGAAATATGTAGTGAATGTGCACATCAGGATCTCGAGGTGTCCAAGTCTAGTTCATGCCAGTGAACACATTATGTGCACACATTACATCTAATAGATATGCATACATGTAGAATCTTTCTTGCCCACCCTTGGGAGGATTCTGGGCATTCGCTACATGGATACTTAACTTTTGAGCCAACAAGTCTGACTAGTTGAATGAATTTTCCTTGTTCACAAAATGGTTCAATAAGATTTCCCACCCTTTAGGAAAGGTCTCCATGCTCTGCTGATCATAGATTATGCAAGCTAGGATGACCAAAAACTGATAGGCCCTCTAGGGAGATTTTGACTTTTATGTGTTGGTAGGTGTCTATCGAAACTTTGATGGCTCTTTCACCCAACCTTTAACAGTGTCCTTCGTTCCCACATAGATGTTCGTGGTATAGAAGTATGAATCCATGGGAATTTTTTGCTAAGGAAAATGGTACATAAGATAGTAATGCATCTGCCATAAAAGTAGCAAGCTTCTCTCTGTTGACATTGCTCAAAGTCATAGTCTTAACATCAATATGTAAAATAATCCAGCTGATAAAATTTTCACATAGGAAGGCTAGATATCTATATGCAACCCTGTGTAACTCTGATTTCTAGACATTAATGTATACCTGCCAGTCCTCTAGATTAACTTGGAAGCTCCTTGCTGAAAACAACTTCATTCACTTTTTTCCATGTAAGATCTAATTCTTGTTCCACAAACAAGTGTCTGAATATACTGGCAATTTTACTGGTGTGCTCTCAAATGATTCCCTAATACTGCTTTCTATGGTATCCTTTGAAGCAAATCTCTTGGGTTCCATGATAACAATGATTGCTGGAGAGAAGTTCTCAACAACTGCGATACCTACAGGGGAAAAAGCACTCATGGCAAGTTTACATAAGCTTTTGCAAATCAAACTTTCAAAGAAAGATTAGGAATCAAACCACTGAACTAATGAGAATAATTGCACAATTTTCATGGGCAAGGGAGGGATACTAGCTGAGGGAAATACACATTGCATAGTCTTAGCAGCTAAAGGCTTAAGACTACATAATGTGTAGTTCAGTTTGGACAATGACAAGGAGAGACTGTGCATTGTGTAGTCTTAGTGGCCAAGGTGGCAGGATTGAGCCCTAGGATTATGTAATGCGCAGTTGGGCGAGCTTGTATTGTGCATTGTGCAGTCTCAGAGGTCAAGATCTTAGCTTGAGCCTTGGACTTGTACAATTTCCAACTGGGCAAGGCAGTGCATGGCCTAGTGAAGTGTAGATATGCCCGTGAGAGTGTAGGAAACAAACAAATCTAAGTGATAATGCAAGTTAAAGTGTAGATATGAATAAGTATGGATAGATCAATGTGAATCAAGTAAAACAAATAAAAAAATGGAAGGAAAAACAAATATGCAAGGAGAGTCACTAAAACGACGATCACCGGTGTGAAGAAACAAGAAAATTGATGCAACACTTATAAAAGGTGAACAAAAAACTGAATCAACACTTACGTAAGCTAATATGGGTTTAAAAACCAAAAACTATGAAGAGAAACAAGCAAGACAACACTCATAGAAGCGAAACGACAAAAAGCCACAAAAAGTGGCAAAACCAAAACTCACTCGGAAAATTGACACAAACTCCATTGAAGGCTCCTTAATCTCCTTGGGAATTCTAGATCTCCAAGATCAAATGTACAAATTAGATATTTAGGTTTCAAATAAATATAGTTTTGCAGGTTAGGGTTTATGACACCCATGCATAAAATCAAGGAAAAGAGACACTTGGCGGAAATTTCTAAAATAATGATTGTGCCACCTTCGGGAAATTAATGGCTATGCCACCTTCGGGAAATTAATGATGAATCCCAATTTTCTATGGATTGATTTTTTTTCTTTTTTCTTTTTTGCAATTTTTCTTTTTTAGGAAACTTGCCATGCACATTGCCAAATAAGATTATGCAATTCTAGGGAACTTGGAAACTTCCTGGCTTAGTGCACTGCATAGTTTCTGAATAAAATGGATGGATTGCACAATTCTGAGCTTAGTGTTGGGCTACCATCCATGACTGCGCAATTATCAATCTCAAGGCTAAACTTCCATTCTTTATTACGTAGTTTCCATCATCAAGGTTGGATTGCCTTCCAATATTACACAGTTTCTAGAGGAAAGCCCATGATTGCTGCAAGGTCAAGTCAGAAGACTAAAAAATTATCAGATAAGTATGAAAACAATCAAACACAAGAAAAAATGAAAATAATAAGTCTTAATCAAATCATGAATACTTGACAATAGTAAAATATAAGCTCATGTGGATAGACGGGAAGACTCCAAAATCAAAGCATAAGAAAAAATTTGGAGGGTGGTTGAAGCATCTACAACAAGACCATTGGGGGATATCATTAACGAGTGAGAGGGGATCCACAAAATACGATAATGGAACTAGTGCATAGCACAATTTAGCAAGTGTGAATAGAGTATCTAATGTCAAACATTCTAAACTTGATTGATCACGAGTCAATGAGGTGAACCCACTATTGATCACGAGGAAACCTACCACTAATGACTGTGAGCTCCATTTTACTAACTAGTTTCTATATGTACTTCTTAGATAATGGGTTGACGCTGATAGTAAGACATTTGTTGAGGGAGGGCCTTGATGTATCCCCCATCATTTGACAAGAAACATACATCAAGTGACGATGTGAAGAGATAAAATCACTAAGTACAACTAATACATGAATGACTTACATGAAAGGTTAATAAAAATACAAATGTCTGACTAAGGTTTAGAATTCCTTTGAATATAGTTGGCATGACACAAGAGTGACTTGGAAAAATTGAATCATGAGCACCACATGATGTCATGCAACAATGCAGAAGGTATTGGAGCATGCTACATATTGTCTGGAAGAGTAACCAGTTGAAGGAGTATATGACTCATAATATGGTATGAATTCTAAGAAATCTATTGAAATCCAATTGTAGAACAATGACACAAATAGGTGCCATGTTCAAGGGAAAAATGATTGATGTTGCCACTTCTTGATACAAATCTCAATGATTCCCCTCACCCTCATTTTATTATTATCTCCTTCATATATTAGTGAGCATGAAAGAGAAGACAAGTATGCTCAATATTGTCTCCTTTTTCTAGCTTTAACGAGCTCAAAAAAGAGTGAACATGTAAACTCAATAAGGTGCAGTTTTGATGATATTTTAACAAGCCAAATAAAGAGGTATAAGTATGCTTAGTATCTTTATCATAGTTTTACGAGTAGGATAGATGGAGAAGAGTGAACTCATTTCCTACCATTTTTTAACAAGCATGAATATGAAAAAGGAGAAGAATGTCCGATAGAAACTAATGGTATTAATAGGTAAGAATCTAGTTCCATGCTGATGGACCTGCCCTCACTAGAGTGAAGCAAAGAGGCCAACGATGTAAATGCACTCATTGAAGCGGTCTCTCTAATAAAGGTAAATTCAAGAAACATAGGAAAACATGATGCAAATGTCCAGAGGTGAAACATGATTGTAGTGGTAGTAATAAAAGTGAAGGACAATAGCAACATAGTAATAGAAATCAAGGCATTAGCAGTGATAAGAATATGCAGCCCTAAAGAAACATAAGTAATTTTAGGATTCTCCTTGGGATATGGATAGAATCTAGATAAAGAGGGTGAATAATGAGGTTCAATTTCATGTCATTGCAGGTCTACCAGAGGATTCCTCACCCTAAAACCTATCACAACATGGACACCAAAGTAGAAAGTGGGTGCTATTTTAGGGATTCCATGTAAGGTAGGCACTACCATGCAAGGTATAACATGCATGAAGTAATGGGGTTGGACATAAGGCACATTTAAGACAATATAGATTATTAATAATGCAAGTGGATATGTAGTTAAAGGCCTATCCCTATATGTTGAGATCGAAAGAACACACCTTAAATCTAGTGGATGTTGTGATAAAAACAACGCCCTATCCTATGAAAACCATTTAAAAATACTATTCTCATGGTTAATCACATAATGAAAGAAATAAAGCATTGATCAGGTAAGAAAAAAAACCATATTTTTATGATTTTTTGTTTTTGTAATTTTTCTTTTTGGGATTTTTTGATATGATGTACTATCTATGTCTAGTTGGACTCTTATTTATGTCCATATCTATGAGTGGAAATCCATGTTTTCATGTACATGCATGCTTGTATTAATGATCAATTATTGTGACAAATGTTAACATAGCTAGGGGAATAACATATGTAACCTCCTAGTCTCACCATGGGTGTGCCTGTGACAAGACAAGGGGATCTTACTACGTATGCCAATCAAGTGTCAAACATGTTAAACATTAAATAAAAGCAATCCACATGAAAAAATAAAAAGCACTCACATCACACCCAGAACAAAAATAAAATACATAATATACATGGTGCAACATAGTTTGATAGGTTATGCCATGTAGTGTCCACTGCCAAACACATGCCAAGGATTCTTATTGATGTGTATGAACTAATGGATCATTTTGGCAATATGTGATAGATCATTCCAAGTCCATGCCATATACAATCAAATTTCCATGTTTCTAAAGGTTGTTGATTCTAGTGAGAGGCATAAACATATCATTATTAGGAGCTATCTGAGGACATAAAGGGTGAGTGGTATTATGATATAATACAAATCCTTAATGATGACCATCAAGTCACAAATAAAGTACGAGACACTCATCGATGGGAGGGTTTGGAGTGATCAATTTAATGGCAAGTTTAGGCGAAGAAATCCAAGATTTGACTTGATCCAAAGGTGACACTTTGTTGGATGACCTAGGAAATGCCCTCTAACCTAATTAAAGAATTTGTGTTCCAAGCTCTACTATTTCCAAATCTAGGAGAATATAGGCATCATAAGGAATACTCTCCCTTAGATTTTCAATTGAAGACATGATCTCCAAGATGGACTTTTATAAAGGGAACAATTTCAAGAATGTGAAATATGTAGTGTTACAACCCACGTGGGTAGAGTATCATGATCATATTCCATATTTGGATGGAGTTTCTGATCAATGTAAGTAGGTTCTAATGGGACCATCGAAGAGGAAGTCTATTTCTCTAGAAGTGCATTGAGCTCCCATGGAATTTATCTTTCGTAGGCACCATCTAAAGATTTGAAGGCCCAAGGGATCCACTGGTGATAGAGTAGATCATGTTAATAGGAGTTACATGTGTAGAAGTATTAGGTGGGACCGTTGGGGATAATCTAATGTGAGAAGAGTTTTAAAACATTTCCACATTGACATTCGTTATGTAAGGAGGAGCATTACCAACAAAAGGAACACAAGTGCCATGGGTGGTTGTCTTATCTTTTGTGCAAAAAACAAGTTGGTCAATTGGGATGATTTTTCCCTCATAGTGGAAGTGTAGAATATGAAAGATCAATGAAATGAAAACCGTCATGACATAGAGCCTACCACACCCAAGGAACAAATTATGGTTGTATGGGGCATTGACCAATTCAAATTTGTGTTGGGAAAAATATTGAGAGTTGTTGGGGGGGGGGGGTGTGTTGAATCAATATTTTAAAGCTAAAAATAATAATTTTCTTTTTTGAAACGTATACACGACTTAACTGAACCCAACTAACATATATACGCGATTGTTGTAAAAGAAACTAGTAGATGTTGAGTAAACTTGTAAAACAACTAATTCTTTATCTGTTAAACTTGAACTAGAATGTAAGAGATTTATCAGGCATTTGATAAGTAGTAAATATCTGCAGTAAGAACATAATAAAGTATCACACATAAGTAACACACATAAACACCTGGATTTAAGGTGGAAACCCAAAGTGGGAAAAAACCACCGCTACTGTCTTCTCAGTCTTCAAAAATTATTATTATAAAAAACTTCTTACATTCTTGTAATGGTGCAGAATCATACTAGTACACAGGCACCCACCTGCTAAAGGCTACAACCTTCACTCATTCTCCAGCTCCTACTGGAAGGGAGCTCCAACCCCCTAATCTAATCACCAGCTACTACTGGCAGGAAGCTTCGACTTCCTCATTGAAGGCTCCAACCCTCAGCAACATCCATGGACCACGTTTCATAAATTTTCACACTGGATCCAATATCAACACTTAAGCTCAACAATCAAACTGTAACTCATCACTGTAATATAATCATCAATCTCTGACACAACTGAATCAACCAATCACTCAAAACCCAATCAACTGACACTTAATCAAAACTCAACCAATCAACTGGAACAATTAGATCACTATAACTAGTACACAAAACTAAATTCAAAATACTGCATCAACACACAGAATCAACTGCAACCCTGATCATTCAAATTCCAAAATGTATACGCTACTTCACTTAAGGCAACTTGCATGTATACACACTTTTCTATAGTGAAACTCGTGTATAGATATTAATATACTGAAAAATGAAAACTTGTAATTCTAAATCAAACACAGAGTTGACCAAAGAAATTATGAAATATTCTATTATCTTACAGAACCCTCATATAGTTAGCAACACCAATAATCTTTTCAACCAATCAACATGTAAACAAATTCAAATTCATCATTCAATGAGTTCTACTTTAGGCATTATCACTCAACCCAGATCAACATGAGGACGTCAACAGAAACTCCTTACTTTATATATGCAACTTTGAAGAAGCTAACCCACATGTATATCTATTTTTCCTGAGACCAACCAACATATAGATCTGCAAATTTTGACCTAAAATTGCATAGCTCTTCATAACTTCAGAAAGACCCAGATAATAATGTTCAGAGATAAAAACATGCGTCAGTACTGAGATCTAATCAATTCATGAGTAGATCATACAATGAAAAGTCATTTCAGGTCTCATGATCCTGATCCATCATTGTATCCATTAGTGCATAATTATTTCAGATCTATGTGACAATTATGGCCCTTACAATGAAAATATACTTCATATTGAAGTATTCATCAAAAATCCTTTCACTTGCACACTTAGCACTTTTATCTTCACCTCTTTATATAGTTTAGCCCTTATCCAATACCACGGGTCAAAACTACACTAGTGCCGATGGTATTCTTTGACAAGATCAATATTCGTTGTCATGATCATTACTATGGGTCAATACCATGGTAAGGACCCCTGGTATTTAGAATACCATGGTGCAAAAACCATACACTACTTTGCTTCACTAAACTTGCATGTATACACGACTTAGCCTTGACGAACCCACATATAGATTTTCAAATATTCATCTGTATCAAACTTCTAATTCTAATCTGTAAACATTTGACCCATCATTCTGGTATTTTGTTCCATCATTCTGTCACCTCTGAACTGACTTGTGGATTCATCTAGTTACCATATACTTGTTATGTTACAAGTGAGTTTCCATCAAGGACAACACATGCATCATAATGCCAACAATATCCCCCTTTGGACTTGATGGCAACCATGGTGGTGTTGATCACCTCAACCTGTATAAACTTGTTAGATACATCAAACACTAAGATATTCTCCCCTTTTGACATTAAGGGAAAAGGGAGGACCAAAGGTCCCCCTTTGGAGCTGATTTTCACTATACTGCCCATGCTCACCTTGAGCACATGCTGAATCTTCAAAATTATTTTCAAATGAAGAACATGACTCTATAAATCAACTGAGTAGGACCTTTTTATCACCAAGGACTCATAATTACATCAATTTCCCAATCAGGTGGGGATACATATTTGACTTAACTACCCAACCAAGTGGTATTACATATTTGACATGACCTTAAAAGTCCATACATGACTGGAAATGACAATTATTACATCATAGGTCTCCACATGACCTTTACATCAAATGACATATATGTCATTAATAAATGAGACCAAAATATCTTAAAAGTGGCATAATTCAACAACCAGAATGCCAACAATGCACTATATTCTGCAAGGCTAATTATCCCCCTGAACTTGTGCTACTTGTTCATTTTCAGAAACTCATTCATCAAAGAATCTTCATCATTCAAATAAATATGAATGAGAAAAACATAACTCAATACCATATCAACAGACTGTACCCATCAACACCAAACCAAGAAAAATCAAATCATAGTTGACAAAAGTATGTCACAGGCTGATATTGAGTCTGTCCCACTATTTTTCTATCAGAGAAAAACATATGTGACTGTCTGCAAAGAAACTCACGTATATATGCAACTATAGTTCATGAAACCTACGTATAGCCAATGACCTTTTGAATTTTCACTTATAGATTGAGCAGATTGGGTTAACAACAAAATGAGGCAGAGACAACTCCTAGTTTCTATCTGAGATATTCAAATACTTCTTTGGGAAGGGTTTAGTAAATATATCAACAACTTGTTCTTTGGAGGGAACATACACCAATTTTAACCTTTTTCTCAAGCACTTGTTCTCAAAGAAAGTGATACTTAATAAGAATATTCTTGGTCTTGGAGTGCATAAAAGGATTTTTCTAAATACTAATAGCACTTGTATTATCACATAGGATGGAGATGGGTGGAGAACATTTTATTTGTATATCTTGTAATTTTTGCATCATCTATAGAAGTTGTGTGCAACAAGATGCATCAACCACATATTCTACTTTCGTTGTAGATAAGGTAATGGAACTTTGTTTCTTGCTGAACCAAGATACCAATCGGGGCCCCATGTAAAATGCACCTCCACTAGTGCTTTTCCAGTCATCAACATTTCCAGCCCAATCCACATATGTGTATGCATGGAGGGTAAGATCTGAATCTTTAGGATACCATAGATCAAAGTCTTGGGTTCCTTGGAGATATTTGAATATTATCTTTACTTCCTGAAGATGTGATTCCTTTGGATTGTCTTGGAAACATCCGACAATCCCAACTTCATGCATAATATCTGGTATGGTACCTGTTAGATAAAGAAGACTTCTAATGATAGACCTATACTCTGGTTGGTTTACTGTGGGAGAATCATCATTATAACCAAGGCTACATCCTGTCGTCATGGGAGTACATACAAATTTGCAATATCCCATCCCATACTTCTTCATAATTTGCTTGAGATATTTTGTTTGTGAGAGAAAAATGCCTTCTTTTGCTTGTTGTACTTGTAGACCAAGAAAATAGGTTAGTTCCCTAAGTAAAGACATTTCAAATTCTTGCCGCATAACAGAAGCAAAGTTTTGACTCGTAGATTCTTCATTACTTTCAAAGATGATATCATCAACATAAACAACAATAATTAGTAGTTTATCACCCTCAATTTTTGTGTACAAGTTGTTGTCTGCGGATCCTTTTGTGAAACCTTGTTGTTGAAGATATTTGTCAAGACGATAATACCATACCTGTGGAGCTTGTTTTAGCCCATATAAAACATTTTTGAGTTTGTATACAAGGTTTTGATCATTCCCCAAAATGAATCCTTCTGGTTGTTCAATATAACTTCTTCTTCTAGATCTCCATTAAGGAAAGCATATTTTACATCCATTTGATAAACTTTGAAATTTCAAAAACTTTAAAATGAAAGAAACATTCTTATGGTTTTAAGTATGGCTACAAGTGCAAATGTTTCTTCAAAGTCTATACCTTCTTGTTGAGCATAACCTTTACAAACAAGTGTAGATTTGTTCCTAATGACCTCTCCATTTTCATTCAACTTATTTTTGAATATCCATTTTTTCCCGATAACATTTTTTCATGAGGCCTTGGAAAACTAATTCCCAAGTTTTATTCTTTTCAATTTGATCAAGTTCTTCATTCATGGCCTTAACCCAACATTCATCTTTACTAGATTGATTTACATCTTGTGGTTCAATGGTGGATAATAAAGCTAGATAACTTGAAGATCCTACAAAGTGTCTTCTTGTTTGTACCCTAGATTCCTTTTCTCCTAGAATTTTAGTTTCTGGATGATTCTTTTGGACATACCTGGATGGAGCCTTTTCTTTATTTGATGTGTCTTCTTTTATATCATTGCAATTTGATGTGGGAAAGAATTCATCATAATCATCCTCTTTTGTTGTTGTTATCTTTTGGGACCTATGCATGATTCATCAATAACAACATCAATGCATTCAACAATTTTCTGAAGTCTCTTATTGTAACATTTGTATCCTTTGCTTCTAGATGAGTAACCAAGAAGTATTCCTTCATCTGATCTAGCTTCAAACTTACCAATTTTTTCATCATTATTTTTGATGAAACATTTTCTTCCAAAAAATTTAAAATGCTTTACAGTGGGAGGCTTACCATACCAAAGTTCATACAGAGTTTTATCACTATTCACACGAACATGAGCCTTGTTGAGAATATTTACTGCAGTATGTGCAGCTTCACCCCAAAAGGTGTCAGGAGTTCCAGACTCATCAAGCATAGCATGAGCCATTTTTTGAACAATTATATTAATTCTTTCTGCCACACCATTTTGTTGAGGAGTTTTAGCTACATAAAATTGTCTTTTTATGCCATGTTGTTCATAGAAAACAAAGAATTCATCTCATATGTATTCTCCTTCTCGGTCAGATCTGAGACATTTGATTTTAGATCTAATTCATTTTCAACTAATGCCTTGAAGACTTTAAATTTATCAAATGCTTCATATTTGAGTTTAAATAAACGATATAACACATTCTAGACAGTCATCAATGAATAAGATATAATATTGTTCTCCACGAGGTGACTTTTTTCCTTTCTGGTCCACACAAATCAGTGTCTATGAGTTCAAGAGGCTTACTTGCTGATCCTTCTTTGGCATTGAATTGAACTCTAGTTTGCTTACCAAATTGACATGACTTACATACGGTACTTTCTGGTATGGTGATGTAGGGTAGATCACAAACAGCTTTAAGCCTGCTTGATTTGCTTATTTGAGAGAAGCTTAGATGTCCCAACCTTCTGTGCCATAACCAATTTTCTTTTGCCTTGCGTAGGTAACATTGTTCTTGGCCACCTTTCAATATATACATATTTCTCGGGTTCTTATTCCTTTTATTATGGTATTTCTTGTGTCAACTTCACGAACCACACATTCTTGTGACTGGAATACTACCTCATTTCCTTGATCATACATTTGGATAACACTCAACAAGTTATGCTTTAATCCATCAACATACATAACATTACCATCTTTAACTTTTTCTTTTAGAAAAACATAACCCTTACCCTTAATTATAGCAGGTGAGTCATCTCCAAAAGTGACATTATTTTCTTTCTCTAAATCATTGTATGAAAGAAGTTTATATTTATCACCTGTCATATGTTTTGAGCATCCACTATCAATGTACCATTGATTTTCTTTTCCTTCTGCAAACAATGTTATGCCACAACTTTCAGACTGTAACTCCATTTTCCATACTTTAGAATTTGTTGATATTTTCTCCTTTTGAAATGTTGTCTATAATTTGCTCCTACATTCAGATTCTTTATGTCCAAAGTTATTGCAAAATGAGCATTCAAATTCATCTATAAGAGGTGAGAAGATATTATAAGTGTTATTTTTTACTCCTATCCCATTCATTTATTTTCTTGCTTCTCTAGTCATGATAGTTTTGTATGCAATACATTGAGCAACCTTATGACCAAATTTATGACATGAGAAACATTGTCCTTTTGATTGGTGATTTTTTTGTTGTTCATCCTTGGATTGGAGTGAACATGATTTACCTATGGAATGCCTTTATTCTTTTGCTAAGGACTGAAGCTTTTCTGTCTAGTTTTTGTTGCATTACTGAAGCTTTGCTGACTGGTTTTTGCTGCATTTAGATAGCTTTCAATGGTGTCTGAAGAATTTTCCATTTGAGATGTTTCTATGGTGTATCCAAGACCTGTCTTCATAAGAGGAGAGCATTTTACCTTGATAATTTCATCTAAGGTTTCAGATCCTTTAGCAAATCTAAGATTCAAAGTTTTTATTTTCTCAAGTTCCTTTCTTAAACTTAATACTTCACATTCTAACTTCTCATTATGCTTTTCCTTTTCTATGAGTTGATGCTTCAAAGTATCTATGGCTACTTTATTTTCTTCCAAGCAAATTTTGAGTTGAGTAATTTCTTCAAAGAAATATTTTTCCTCTAAAGCATCCACAAATTTATCATTAGACTCATTAGTATTTTTCTCAAAATCCATGAGTAATTTAAGATCTTGATCAGATTCACCTTCTTCACTATTTGACAAGCCATCACTATCTTCATGAGTATAATAACTTATTCTACTATCAAACCGTCTCCTATTACCTTTTGTAGAATCCTTCCCTTTGTCATGGTTGTCTATATGAGGACATTTATCAGAATAATGACCAACTCCACCACAAGAAAAACTTTTGAAGGGAAGCTTACCTCTAAATCTTCCAGTGCCCAGTTGAATTTTCTTTACAAAGTTCACCTCATCTTATTATTATATGTATTCAAATTCCTTGCGTTCTTCGTTTTCTTTTCCTTTTGTAGATGCTTTAATTGTGGCTTCTATTAATTCTGAGGCACCTCCTTTCCTCATTTCAAAAGCAGTTAGAATCCCATGAATTTGAACACCAATAAGAATCTACAGATCCTTGCTTTCTTCAATGGGAGACACTTTTGACTCGAATTTAAGAGTTATAGATCTTAAGATTTTCTCAACTGAAGTAGTGTCCTTTATATATTCACCCAGTTTTTTCATGTGATTTACAATCTCATCTATACGTAGAAAGAAACACACAATACTTTCATCATTATGCATTCTAAGTGTTTCATATTGAATTCTAAGAGTTTGGAGTTTAGCACTTTTTACCTTGGTATCGCCTTCATAGCTTTGAATGATTCTATCCCATATTTCTTTTGCTATGTTTAGCTGCATAACTTTGACAAATTATGATTATGTCAGACTTCCCAATAATGCATTGACAACTTTGGCATTGGTTTCATATGTCTTCTTTTCTGTTGCATCAGTGGGAACTGCAGCTGGATATTTGTAACCTCCTTCCACAATTGCCCAAGCATCTGCTCCAAGAGATTGAAGACAGGATCTGGTTCTTGTCTTCCAATATAAAAACTTATTTCCATTGAAGAGTGGTGGTCTGATAGATGTTGTTTTGTATTAATTTCTCATCTTGGGAGATCTTCCTTCATGCGATCAAGCTTCTCTTGAAGGACCTGCTCTAATACCAATTGTTGGGAAAAATTGAGTCAGTATTTTAAAAATCACAATAATAATTTTCTTTTTTGAAATGTATATGTGACTTGACTGAACCCAACTAGCGTATATACGTGACTGTTGTAAAAGAAACCAATGTATGCTTAGTAAACTTGTAAAAAAACTAATTATTTATCTGTTAAACTTGAAGCAGGATGTAAGATATTTATAAGGAATTTGATGAGCAGTAAACAGGTGCAATAAGAACAAAATAAAGTATCACACATAAGTAACACACATGAACACTAGGATTTAAGGTGGAAACCAAATGTGGGAGAAAACCACCACTACTATCATCTTAGTCTTCAAAACGTAATAATATAAAAAACTTCTTACATTCTTGTACTAGTGCAGAATCATACCAGTGCGCAGGCACCCACCTACTGAAGGCTACAACCTTCATTCGTTCTCCATCTCCTACTAGAATGGAGCTCCAACTCCCTGATCTGATCACCAACTACTACTGGCAGGAAGCTTCGAATTCTTCATTGAAGGCTCCAATCCTTAGCAACATCCATGGACCACGTTTCATAAATTTTCACACTGGATCCAATATCAACACTTAAGCTCAACAATCAATTTGTAACTCATCACTGTAATACAATCATCAATATTTGACACAATTGAATCAACCATTAAAAACCCATTCAACTGACACCTAATCAAAACTCAACCAATCAACTGGAATAGTCAGATCACTATAACTAGTACACAGAACTGAATTCAGAATACTACAACAACACAAAAAATCAACTGCAACCCTGATCATTCAAATGCCAAAATGTATACGCTACTTCACTTAAGGGAACCCATGCATATATGTGATTTTCTATACTGAAACCCGCGTACATATCTTAATATACTAAAAAATAAAAACATGTAATTCTGAATTAGACATAGAGTTGACCAGATGTATTCTGAGATATTCTGTTAGCTTACATAACCCTAATATAGTGAGCAATATCAATAATCTTTTCAATCAATCAACATGTAAACAAATTAAACTTCATCATTCAATGAATTCTACTTTAAACATTATCACTCAACCCATATCAACATGAGGACATCATTGTCAGACAATATAGAAACAACAATACTAATCAGGTTGATCAGTCATTTATGAATAGAAACCCCTTACTTTATATACATGACTTTTAAGAAGCTAACCCACACGTATACACATTTTTCTCGAGACCAACTAGCGTATAGATCTGCCAATTTTGACCTAAAATTGTGCAGCTCTTCAGAACTTTAGAAAGACTCAAACCATAATATTCAGAGATAAAAACATGCGCCAATACTGATATCTAGTCAATCCATGAGTAGAGCATACAAAAAAAATTAATTTCAGGTCTCATGATCTTGATCCATCATTGTATCCATTGGTACATAATTATTTCATATCTATGTGACAATTATGGCCCTTACAATGAAAATATACTTCATATTGAAGTACTGATCAAAAACCCTTTCACCTTCACACTTCACACTTTTATTTTCACCTCTCTATATAGTTTAGCCCTTATCCAATACCACGGGTCAAAACTACACTAGTGTCGGAGGTATTCTTTGACGGGATCAATATCTGTTGCTGTGCTCATTACTGTGGGCCAATACCATGGTAAGGACCCCTGGTATTTGGAATACCCTGGTGTAAAAACCATACACTAATTTGCTTCACTAAACATCCGTGTATACGTGAATTGGCCTTGACGAACCCACGTATCGATTTTTAAATATTCACCTGTATCAAAATTCTGACTCTGATCTGTAAACCTTTGACCCATCATTCTAATATTTTGTTCCATCATTCTGTAACTTCTGAACTGATGTGTGGATTCATCTAGTTACCATATACTTGTTCTGTTACAAGTGATTTGCCATCAAGGACAACACATGCATCATAATTCCAACACTTTAATCGTGACAAATTTTCACCTAAGCTCTATGTGAAATTTTGGGAGCACTCCTTTAGGTTGGAAAATGTGGACATAAAAATAATAGAGATTTTTTTTAGACTGCATGAGTGTTGGGGATATGATAGCCCACAAACATGAAAAATACATAATATAGGTGGATGCTCCTTTTTCCACAAGTGTATGCTAGATGGGCTTACTAATTACCTGAACTTGGATATAGAAAAATAATATGATGAGAGAGCCTATACCAACGTGCATCTATGCAAAAAGTAGTGAGACTTGTTTATGAGGGATTTAGCCTACCAATCACACTCAATTAGAAGGATTTGTACTACATGATGAAACTTTACAAAACCTCCACGTTGGACTTGGAACATTGTGCTTAGGCAGAGTCCTCCACAATGTTGTAATTATGGGCATCCCAAGCAATGGGATTATGATTTGACCAATGAATAACAAACTTTGGAGGGAATATTAGCATTTATAATAGTTTATCTATAGAGAGAGGGCCACTAGGTCCTTGGAAGAAGAACCACTCTAAGGAGATTCATAGCTCTTAGGCTTGCATAGTTAAAAGCACTTCCTCATTGCACATGAAGATACTTTCATTTGATGTGCCTCCATGATGATAATACTTGCTATTCCCCCTTACAAACGAGTAGTATAGTGTGGAACCATTTGTTGTTGTTATTTTTTTCATACAGAATGGATTGATCAAAATAATAGGTTGCTAGCTAGAACCTTATTGAGAAAACTATTGGGGAAAATATATGTTTATATTTTCAACATTAAATTATTGAATTAAACTTGCAAACTTAGAGATGCAAGCACAAAAAATGTTGAATTAAATACCTAATCTATTCTTATCTAATGCCAACGAATACTTAGTAATAAAATTTAACAACTAAATAACATGAGCATAAGAAAAGACTGAAGGCTAATAAGCACACTGAAACTAAGCATTGTCTGCTAGTCCTTGTCTTAAATCCCCTGGCACAACTTTAGAATGAAATATTTCACTCTTGTAAGAAAATGTTCATGCACTCAATAACAAGTTGGATTCAAAGGAGCAAAGGATTCTAGTTTTGGTGGTTAGTTTCTCAAAACCAAATGTTGGAAATTAAAACTATGGTATTTTTCATTGGGTCAATGGACAATTAGTTCTATAAAGGCTATGTGTTATAATCTTTCATACAAAAGGTTTGTATGTTCATATAACTTTTCAAGAGTATCTTCTTGTGTTCTTGATCCTTCAATGACCCTTTCCTCTAGTGGATCTTGCATATGCTACTAATCAAAACAATGTAAAGGCATTATAGATAATAACAAAATGTGAAATAAAAATTCTAACTTGGAAAATTAATACATTTGTATTAGAAATTGAAAGGATTTCAAAATAAATATAAATTAAATAGAAATCAACTTACTTGTGATTGAACTAACAATGTAAAAGGAAAACATTACCCAGGATTGAGGGGCCCTTCCCAACTTGACTAACACTGCCAAGAATAATCAGATTAGGCTAAAGTAATGCACCAAGGTTTAGGAACAAGCAACATACATTAATAAAAGATCAACTTTGTTTACCAGAAAGCAACACCCATGCTTTCTACCACAAACGAATATCCTCAAAAACCTATTTCCAAATCCTAATATAGAATGAATTATCAACCTCTTTCTCTATTCAAAATCTTAACATTTGTACAAGAGGAGCATTAGGGTTGATCAAAACCAATCCCCCAATCTCAGATTTTTTTTTTCTAGAAACAAGTTAGAAAATGATAACACCCAAGATAAATTGGGTGATTTTCTCCCAAAAATACAAATACATTTCAACAAATCATTTCCATAATTAGATAGCTAATCTAGTGTTTTCCTCAAATATGGGCACTTTTCGTAAATTTGTCTGAATTTTTGCATTTTGGGTAGATTGACTTTAAACAACTAAGGATATATTTCAGATCATTTTGTATTTTTGAAAATTTCCCATACTTTTCCTTATTGTCCATCTTGGGAACAAAACCCATGTTCTAGAATTTTTAGATTTTCCCTCATTCCCTTGTAAATTGTGCTCGAAGTTAACTGTTTGGAAACTTTGACTTATAACGTTGTTTTAGAGCTAGAGGCTCACACATGTGACTTGGGTATGATATGATAAACATATAATTTTATTGACACCTCATCTTTGAAAACCCATTTGGTTGAATTCCTTCTAGAATTGTGTAGATATGCCAACCTTAGAGGTTGGTTACAGGACTACATGCAAGTTATAGGAACTAGGCTAAACAATTTTTCATTAGAAAATTAACTTAAAGCTCACTTAATCCATTTGAGACTTGGAAAGTAATAAAAATAAGCAAAATTTTCCTTTAAATGCGTGTCAAAGGGTTAGGAATACAAAATAACATGGGAAATATGTGGTTATAAACACAATAGATGGTTTGTAAAAGGTCAAATGAGGCACTGAAAATGATGACAATATGCGAGACCAACAAAAATTAGTGATGAATTTTATCCATTCACGGGCACTCACTAATAAGGTGCTCTCCTTGGAAAATATTACAAGGAAACTTATTCTTCCTCTTTTTCTTGGTGGTGCTCCCACTTGTGTTGGCTTGGGTTTGTTGAACCCCTTCCACATTTTTCTGAGTATTTTACTATTTTTTTTTCCTATTTTTTCATGTAGGTTTCCAAGGAATATTAAATGATGTGGATTGTACTGAATGCACCTTGGAGGTATACTCAAGGACTATCATAGTTTTAATGGTTTGCACAATAGTTGGGGGGTTTGATGAAACAATCATTTGCCCCAATTTCATAGCTAATTGGCTTATAGTTTCAATGTATATGGAACCAATAAATCCATTGACATGTGGTCCCGGTTAGATTGAGCAGGATTAGTTAATGGCCAAGGAGCATTAGGACAATGTCATCTAATGTGTTTGATTGAGAATAGATCAACTCTAGATGTTAGGAATGAAGGATGGCTTGCTCCTTAACAGCTTCCCATTCCATCACAACATCCTTGGAAATATGAGGTAATAATGATTGAGGAAACCAATATTTCAATAACTATATGGAATCTTAGTTGGGATCAATCATTTATATCATAGGTCTAACCTTGTACAATTTATTTATGCAAATATATTCTTAATAATACATATAAAATGAAATGGAATACACACACATTAACACAATTATTTTACCCTTAAAATCCAAACTGGGAAAACTAGAAATACTTTTCAATATATTTATCTTTACAATATCACAATACCACACACACACACACGTATCCTATGGAACAGATAAATATCTAATCCATTTTCTTGAAATTAGAATACAACCATAGATTCTTAACCAAAACTACAAAACCATGGGATAAACCACCTTGTACTACGAAATTGCTAAAATAAAAAGATGTCTTGAAAATTGCCAAAAATAGACGTAAAAAATTGCCCAATATTTTTTCCAAGGGAACTACTCCCAAACCCTTGCATCCAAGGCTTCCACCTCCTTGCAAGTCCCTTGGGAAGGGGGTGGGAATTCCCCCCCTTTTGATTCCCACAAATAGGTGGGGATGTTGCCCCCTTTATACCTCACCCACTATGCCCAATGCAATGTACAATGCATGCATATGGTGTTGCAAATAATATAAAACACACCCAACATTCTCCCACTTGTTGTTTTGTTTGTACATAAGAGGTCATAGGAGTACGTGATAAACAATAAAGGCAAATAATTCCATGGTATTCTCTACACTAAGAGAAATTCACAGTGCTCAAATATTTTGTTAATGATTCTATAACATTCTTCAAATTTTCCAACTTCACCATAAAAAAATTATTTTATTCAATCATTTCTCTTACAAAGTGATACTTAACATTAATATTCTTTTTCTTAGAATGATACATTTCATTCTTTACTAGGAATAATGGCAACTCACTATCAAAATTTATCGTCACTACTCACTCTACCAACCCAATAGTTGAACACAATCTCTATAACCATACTACTTCCTTACTTGCATGAATGTATGTCATGTATTCAACTTATGTAGCTGAGAATGTGCCTACATAATATATTTTTCTCTTCCAACTAATGGCTCCTACAAATAGGTTATACACATACCCATTTGTAGATATTCTACCATCTAGATTTTCAACACTCATCTACATCAACAAAGCCATTTTTTCCCAACACTCTGTTCAATATTGGTGATGAGGCTCATCAATATGTATATCAAAAGGGCCATAATGCCATCCTCTAGCTTTATAATTATCTCTTTCTCACATTTATTTACAATTTTTGTTATATTATGCCTAGTGAGGAGGATAAAAGATGTGTTTCCATGTCATGTGGCCTAACATGGTTTAAATGCAGGGATTGGGACAATTTTGAGATAATTTCAATGTAGGAGCTAAGAGTAGACAACATAGAGATATTCTAGGAGGTTTTCTACCTCCTTAACTTATTTAATCAGCCAATATCACCACTTTGTCTCTCATCAACATGGGTTCATTGGCAGACAAGCAAGACGAGGTCATTGGTAGCCAAACCAGTGTAGTTCAAGGAAGATCTAGATCTAAATTTCTTGAGTTTGGAAGACAAACATCTCTATTTTATAGGGAGCTATTGTTAGATACCATTTTGTATAAATAAACATGCCAAGGAACTCATTAGGATTCGAATTTTGGCTACAGATAAGAAGATATTGAGCTTAAGCACTTGTGATTGCTATTTTTTACTTATTATGTGATGTATTTGACATTTTTGCAATGATAATGAGAATTTTCTTATTGATCCATCACTGTGTTAGTTCAGAGGGTTGAGGCTCCTCGGTTTGGGCCCAACCCAAGTAGCTTAGGTCCCTCTTGTGTACTTATATTCTTCTTTAGCTTAGAATTTTTATTATTTGCTGCATTTTAGTAGTATATAATTCCTCAAAAATCCTGTGATTGTATCTCTATCTCATCTCTCTCATGGGAGCCTAAGTAGAGGAATCCACAATCACAACCCAAAAACATTATGTGATGATTTCTTGGAAAAATATCTACATTAGTTATCTTATTTCACATATGATTTTTGTAACTTAGAAGTTAATTCATTGCATATATCAAGGTTTTTAGCATCAGTTAGATAGCTTCCAAATTCAAATAATATTTTCCACCATTGGTTATAATATTTTGCAAATGAAAAAAATAATAGGTGCATGTGATGTTGTAGTACTGTTGGATCTACACGAAAGGAACCTTTTCACCATCTCTATCCAAGACTTCTCCACTCCCTTGAATCCTAACCATTGTCTTGATCTCTGTTTTTGATCACCGTGAGTAGCCTTCTTAGTCTAAAGTTGGCCTTCCTGAAGTGTTGAGATTAGCTAGGGGTGTTGGTCACCTTCCATCCATCCTCCACAACCTTCATCCATCTTTCAATCACTTTATCCCATCATCCTTACCCTCCAAACCCTCTCAGAAAACTTCCTGTAGCATTTCAGGACTTCATGTAGCATGCCTGTATGAGCCTGTTTTTCGCTTGTTTTGACATGTAATTCAAGTGTAGCTTAGTTTAGGAGTAGGTTGACCCCCCAACTTGGAATCCATGATTAGAGGTACCACCTAGGCTATTCCCTCCATTCCTTTTCCTTCAATGCAAGAGAAAATAACATTAGTTCCTTCATCATAGATTTGGAAAATAGGACATTACTTAATATGAAAGTGTGGATTAGATAAAGGATGCATGAAATCTTGAGTTGTGAGTTGGTAGAGTAATATTCTGTTTTCAAGTGAATTTGATAGCTATATGGTTGATTGCAATTAGTGTAGTTTCCTTTCTGCAGGTAGCATAAGACTTGTGTTTTTTTCATGAATTGAATGTTGACACCTAATCCGAAACGGATGAGGTGAAGCCGGGCAGTCATCTAGAAGATGAACTGATCCGTTTTGTATTTGTATAAATAAAGTACTAGCTAATGAATAAATCAATCAGTGTTTTCTCTCGTTCAATTGCTGGAGTTACCCTGGCCTGACATGGTATCAGAGCACAGGTCCCAGTCCCCAAAATTAGCTGTAACTCCTGCTGGCCACATCTGCTCTCTGCGCTGCCTCTGACATACCTGTCTCTGCGCCTCTGTCCATAACTGCGCCCTTTGTCATGAGCGCCCCTGGCCTGAGCGTGGAATGCGCTGTTGTATGTCAGGCTCTGCTGCCTCTGTCCTGAGCACTCTGAGCTTCAGTTTCCTTGCATGAGGACTCTGTATTGACGTTGGAGAATTTGTGTTGAGCGAGATTCCGTTTGTGCAGAGGTTGACGAAGTCTGTGTGACATAGAGCTCCATACGAATTTCTGAGATTAGGTGCTCCGCTGCCTGTATCAGTCCACCCTCGGCCCATACTTACTGCAAGTAATGGTAACTGCGTTTTTTTTTCTTGAAGAAGACTGATTGCATTATGGTATGAAGACTGCGTCTCATATAATAGTGGCTGCATTCAATTTTTACTGAATATACATTATTAATGGTGGCACGTTTTCTAAAAATGCGTTTTCTGTAATGGTAAATGCGGCTGTGTTTCTTTTTACTCAATATATATTGGTGGCTGCGGTCTTATGAAGAGACACGAGATCAATAAGGCGTATATATTGAATGCTGGCTGCGTGTTGAATGCTGGCTGTGATATATATTGATATATAAAAAAAAAAAAAGGGCAGTGAGCGCCCTCATTCTTTGTTAAGCAGTGAGATCAATAAGGCATATATATTGAATGTTGGTGTGTATATATTGCTGTAACCATTGAAGTTGCCGCGTAGAGTAATGAGGAGTTATGTGTTGAATAGTTTTTTAACATCAAAAACTGTGATATATATGTGCGCCCTTTTTTGGTATATGCTGAGCGCCCTCTTCTTTTGAGCAGTGATATATATATATGAGCGCCATTTTTGTTTGATATATGTAAGCAGTGAGCGCCCTCATTTTTTATTAAACAGTGATATATATTGATATATGGAAAAGCAGTGAGCGCCCTAATTTTTTTTAACAGTGATATAGTGATATATGTGAGCAGTATTTGAGCAATGAACACTATTTGAGCGCCCTTTGATTTTTAAACAGTGATATATGTGAGTAGTGAACAGTGTATTGAGCGCCCTTGTTTTGTTGAACAATGATATGTGAGCAGTGATATATATATACTTGTTGGAATGTTAGAAGAAAAATAAAATTGCATAAGGAAATCATATAAGGATTTTTTTTTCTCTCAACAGAAGTATTTTTGGCAGAGATAATTTCTTTTACAGAATGCATTCAATCATTTCAATGGTTGGAATAGTTCTCACTGGCAAGGAGAACTATCCTGAATGGTCTCGGATGGTGAAACACACCCTCATCTACAATGAGCTGTGGAAAGGTGTGTGTGTCGGAGAAGAAGACAGAGACCCTGTGCAGCCCACATCAGACAAAGAACTCGCCATTTGGGAAAACAAGAACAGCAAAGCCTTTGCATTGATCGCAGCATCTGTAAATGAGGAAGTAAGTCGTCATATTTCATCCTATTCCACTGCCTTTGAAGCTTTACAAAAGCTGAAAGAACTCTATGATACACATTCTGCACTTGAAGTTGTTCAGCTCATGATTAAACTCATCACCCTTGAACTGAAAAATAATGATCCTCTTACTCTTGCTTCTGAAATAAAGTCTATAGTGCATGATATTAAATCCACTAAGGTTGAGCTGGATATCTCTCTTATTGCCTTTCTCAAAGCACTCTATCCTACCTACTCTAACTATCTTGAGTCTTTACAAGCAAATGGAAATCTTAAAGATATAACCTTTGACACTCTTGTGAAAAAGTTTGCTGAAAGAGAGAAAGCCTTTGGAAAGAAAACAGTCCCTGAATCTTCTGAAGAGACTGTTTGTCTTGCTCATAAAGAAAAGCAGCCTGCTCAAGATTCTACAAGAGGAAGAGGTGGACGAAGAGGAAGAGGAATATACTTCAGAGGCAGGGGGGGAAGACATCCTCAAGCAGAAAAGGCAGATCTGCATTGCATTCACTGCAAACGAAATGGATCACATGATGCTTCTACATGCAAGCTACCATGGGACAAAGTTGAGCAAAGAAGAAATCAGCAGAAAGGTAAAACTGATGACACAGAAAAAGGTAAAGCATCTGAATCCGCTCACTATATTGAGGCACAATGTAACATTGGAGTAAATGAAGATCTGTTTAATGCTTCACTTGCTTCTTCAAAAAATGACTGGTTGCTTGATTCAGGAGCAACCTGTCATATGACTCATAGGAAAGATTTCTTTGAGGATTTCACTGACAATGTTGATGGAGCAGTATACTTTGCAGATCAGTCAAAAATCAAGCCATCAGGGCTTGGCACAATCAGGCTTAAACTGCCTGGTCTTCCAGACTTTCTTCTGGATCATGTTCTATATCTCCCACAGCTGAAGAGAAACTTGCTGTCCCTGGTCCACATCCGCCAGCAAGGTCACTCCATTCACATGTTTGATGGCAATCTTGAGGTAAGAAAGGCATCTGACCACTCACTTGTCATGAGGGGTATAGAAGAAGAAAGACTCCTTAAACTGCAAGGAACCTCTGCTCATGCACAACATTTCTCATATATTTCTCATCATGAAGAAGATGCACTTCCATCAAGTTTATTATGGCATGCTAGATTTGGACATTTAAACTATGATAGTCTCCGCTTGTTGAAGAAAAATGGTGTTGCTGGTTTGCCTACAATTCCTAGAAAACATAAACAATGTGATGCTTGCATTCTAGGAAAGCATAGCAAACAGTCTTTTCATGATTCACATTCAAGAGCACATAGGAAGCTTGAACTTATTCATTCAGATTTATGTGGTCCAATGCCTATTCCTTCTGCAAATGGAAATAAATATATCATGACATTTATTGATGATTACACCAGAATGTGTTGGGTTTATTTTTTGAAGAACAAATCTGATGCTTTTCAAACATTCAAGAATTTTCATAAATGGATTGAAAATGATGCACAATCTCATATTGGGTCTATTCGCACTGATAATGGAAAAGAATATACATCAAATGAATTTGAACACTATCTTCGCCAACATGGGATTAAACATCAAACAACTGTGCCTTATAATCCTCAACAGAATGGTGTAGCTGAAAGAATGAACAGAACAATTTTGAATATGGTACGATCCATGCTTTTCTTCAAAAATGTAAAGACAATGTTTTGGGCTGATGCTATTCTATGTGCTGCATATATAAAGAATAGATGTCCATCTAGTGCTATAAGAAACAAGACTCCTTATGAATTGTGGTATGGACATGTTCCTTCGGTAAAACATCTCAGGATATTTGGTTCCACCTGTTATGCTTTAATACCAAAGGTACATAGAAACAAACTTGGTGCTAGAAGTCGTAAGTGTATCTTCCTGGGGTATTCAAACACATCTAAGGCATACCGCCTTTATGATGAAGTAAATAAAAAGTTTGTTTTATCTAGAGATGTCATTTTTCTTGAATCATCCAAATCTGACAGTGTTGTTGAGCGGCAACTTGATCGCTTGGATAGATTCACAAAACCAAAATCATTTCAAGAGTTTGATAATCAGATTCCACATCTTGAAGGGGGGATTCCTATACTAGATCAACATGTGGAATCTTCTTCTGAAGAAAAATCTCCCCTGCATGACACTCCAACAACAGATGATGCTTTAAGTGATGTAATTGATAGAATTGGGAGACTCAATCTTGATTCAGACCCAACTCCATCAACAGAACAGCCTGGACCATCTCAGAAAGGTCCCCCAAAGTGGCTGACAAAGACACTTGAAAGTGTTCATCAAGATGAAATTGGAAAAACAGGAACCAGAAATTCAAACCGACAAGATGGAGGTGATGTAGATAACTCTAATTCACCTGTTGATATGGATGTTACTTATGATTGTGAATTGAACTTGTCTACAGATTTTGAACCAACTTCCTTCAAAGAAGCTGCTTCTCATGATGAATGGAAAGAAGCGATGCAGAAGGAGTATGATGCCCTCATAAAGAATGGCACTTGGAAGCTGGTTGATCCTCCATTTGGAACCAAACCAATTGGCTGCAAGTGGGTCTACAAGAACAAGTACAAAGCTGATGGCTCACTTGACAAGCACAAAGCTAGGCTTGTGGCAAAAGGTTTTGCACAGAAGGAAGGGGTCGATTATGAGGAAACTTTTGCTCCCACAGCAAAATGGGCCACCATCCGGACACTCTTTGCACTAGCTGCTCAGAACGGTTGGAAAGTCCATCAAATGGATGTAAAAACTGCATTCTTGAATGGAGATCTAAAAGAGAATGTTTTTATGTCCCAGCCTGAAGGATTTGCTGTGAAAGGACATGAACACAAAGTATGCAAACTTGTGAAGTCCTTGTATGGCCTCAAACAAGCACCACGAGCCTGGTATGAAAAACTAACTGAGCATCTTCTGAAACTCAACTTCAAACATTTTGATCTTGATGATGCAACTTTATTTGTCAAGAAAGTTGGCAAAACAGTTGTATATCTTGTGGTATATGTAGATGATCTTTTAATGACAGGGAACAATGAAAGCTATATTGCATCCATAAAGAAAGAATTAGGAAAAATTTCTGAAATGACTGATTTGGGCTATGTTCATTACTATCTTGGTATTGAAGTAACCCAACATCCAAAGTCCATATTTCTTTCTCAAAAGAAATACATTGGAGATTTGTTAAACAGATTTGGCATGACAGAGTGCAATCCCCTTTCTACTCCAATGGAACAAAA
The DNA here is from genome assembly GCA_031772625.1 of Pinus tabuliformis. Classification (NCBI taxonomy): domain Eukaryota; kingdom Viridiplantae; phylum Streptophyta; class Pinopsida; order Pinales; family Pinaceae; genus Pinus; species Pinus tabuliformis. The sequence continues at coordinate 946,722,002 of CM062815.1, read as the reverse complement.
CTTGAAGCTCACATCTATTGAAGGAAAAGAATTTGAGGATGCAACAAAGTATAGACAACTTGTAGGAAGTCTCATCTACCTCACTACTACCAGACCAGACATTTCATTTGCTGTTGGAATTCTCTCAAGGTTTATGCAAAAGCCTTGTGAAGGACATTGGTCTGCTGCAAAAAGAGTTCTAAGGTACTTGAAGGGAACTCAAGACCTTGGAATCAAGTATACACAGGTGGACGACTTCAACTTGATTGGATACTCTGATTCAGACTTCGATGGAGACAAAGAAATTGGGGTATCTACTTCAGGATATGCTATGAGTCTTGGATCAGGAGCTGTCTCTTGGAGATCACGCAAACAATCAGTACCAGCAGATTCCACAACAGAAGCAGAATACGTGGCAGCAGCTGAAGCAACGAAAGAAATTGTGTGGCTCAGGAAAATTCTTGAAGATTTGCAGGTAAAACAAATACAATCAACTCCACTCATGATTGATAACACATCTGCAATAAAGTTGGCCAAGAACCCAAAGTTCCATGATCGTACTAAGCACATCAATACTAAATATCATCTGATCCGACATCATGTTGAGGCCAAAACAATCCATCTCCATCATTGTTCCACAAACGAGCAAATTGCAGACATCTTCACCAAAGCGCTTGGAAGAGAAAAGCTTGAAAGATTCAGAATGATGCTTGGACTCACCAACATCCCTTTAGATTAAGGGGGGGAATGTTGACACCTAATCCGAAACGAATGAGGTGAAGCCGAACAGTCATCTAGAAGATGAACTGATCCGTTTTGTATTTGTATAAATAAAGTACTAGCTAATGAATAAATCAATCAATGTTTTCTCTCGTTCAATTGCTGGAGTTACCCTGGCCTGACATGAAACATTAGCATTTACAAGTGGATAGATTTTACAAGTTGGATTTGAGAAGCATTTACTTTTTCTATACTAGGGATAGATTTTGAATTTCACTTTCAGTAGTTAATTCCCCCCTAATTCAGTAGAAGAATGGTCTTGGAACCCTAATGATCAAATGACCTAGTTGAGGGTGGCATGAGTAGAATTCTATCTATTGTGTATACAACACTGTCACCTCGAAGTTTGTATGAACCCTAGGTTCATAAATAGGGTTGAGGAGCCTTTGGGAGTTGAAAACTCTTGGTGCAATATCAAGGTTGACGTCTTAGGTTGAAGCTAAGAAGCTATTGAGCTCAAGCTCCTATGACTTCTATTTTTGACTTATTATGTGATGTATTTGAAATTTCTGCAATGATAATGATAAATATCTTATTGATCCATCACTGAGTTAGTTCAGAGGGTTTAGGCTCTTGGGTTTGGTCCCTCTTGTGTATTTATATTCTTCTTTAGCTTAGAATGTTTATTAGTAGCTACATTTTAGTAGAGTATAATTACTCAAAAAGCCTGTGATTGTGACTCTATCTCATCTCTCTCATGGGAGCTTGACTAGAGGAATCCACAATCACAACCCAAAAACATTATAATGATTTCTTGGAAAAAGATCAACATCAGTTATATTGTTTCACATATGATTGTTGTAGCTTAGAAGTTAATTCATTGCATAAATAAGGTTTTTTAGCATCAAATTCAACTCATATTTTCCACCCATTGGTTATAATACTTTGGAAATGAAAAGAAGAACATGTGCATGTGATGTTGCAGGAATGTTGGACCTATAGGCAATGAAACCTTTCACCATATCCATCCAGGGCTTCTCCACTCTCTTTTGGTGAATCCCAACCATTGTCTTTATCTCTGTTTTTGGTCACCGTGAGCAACCCTCTTAGTCCAAATTTGGCCTTCCTAAAGTGTTGAGATTGGCTAGGGGCATTGGTCATCTTCCATCCACCCTCCAAAACCTTCATCCATATTTCCATCACTTTATCCCATTATCCTTACCTTCCAAACCCTCTCGGAAAAATTCTTGTAGCATTTTAGAACTTCTTGTAGCAATAGAGGAATCTTGTAGCAACTTCCGGTAGCATTTCTGTAGCAGCCTGTTTTGCCCTTGTTTTGACCTGTCATGCCAGTGTATCTTATATTAGGAGTAGGTTGACCCCCAAAAGTGGACTCCATGATTAGAGGTACCACCTAGTCCATTCCCTCCATTCCTTTTCCTCCACTGAAAGAGAAAATAACATCAGTTCCTTCATCATAGATTTGGCAAATAGGGCATTACTTAATATGCAAGTGTAAATTAGATAAAGGATGCATGAAATCTTGAGTTGTGAGTTGGTAGAATAATATTCTATTTTCAAGTGAATTTGATATCTAGATGGTTGATTGCAATTAGTGTAGTTTCCTTTCTGTAGGTAGCATAACTCTTGTGTTTTTTTCATGAATTGATTCAGTAGCATTTACAAGTTGGATTTGAGAAGCATTTACACTTTCTACACTAGGGATAGCTTTTGAATTTCACTTTCAGTAATTAATTTACCCTAATTCAGTAGAAGAATGGTCTTGGAACCCTAATGATCAAATGAACTAGTTGATGGTGGCATGGGTAGAATTCCATCTATTGTGTATACAACATTGTCACCTCGAAGTTTGTACAAACTGAGGGTTTATAAATAGAGTCGAGGAGCCTATGGGAGTTGCAACACTCTTGTTGCAATACCAAGGCTCACCACTTTTTGGTGTCATTTCTGAGGAGGTGTCTAAGACCATTCTTCTACACCCTCACACCATAAAATAGTCAAAATTCACTCTTCTTCGGTGACTACCAACTCCCTCTCTGACTATAGGGGAGTTATAAGACCCCTTAGGTGAACATTTTATGATTTTTTAAGAACCTATTGGGGAACAAGAAGAGCCCATTTCACCTACCCAAACCATTGTTGAAAATAGGAATGAGGAGGTTTTCCCTATCATAGAAACTATTGGAGAGGACAGAATGAAGAATATCAGCCCTAATGCCCTTCCTCACTTCCATGGTTTAACCTTTGAGGACCTTGATACTTTTATGTTTGAGTTTGTTGTTGTTTGTAGGACCTATGGTTATACCTCTGATGACCAAATGATGAATTTATTCCCATATAACCTTAAGGATGCAATCTTGCATTGGTTTATGGGTTTAACTAGGGATAACATCACTACCTGGGCTCAAATGCAACAAGATTTTAACAAAAAGTACATGTACTAATGTAGGTCCAAAGAAACCAAAGAAGAAAAATTTAGAATGACTCTTGGACCTGATGAATCCTTAGAAGACTACGACGAAAGATTCTAGCTCAGTTATTGGAGGGCCAGATGCACTCTTGATCCTGAATCACTCAAGTTATTTATTCTCCAAGGGATCAAGGAGGACATAATGGAAACCCTCAACATTCTATCTGGGGGAGGCATCTATTAGTTATCCTATGAAGACATCAAAATAAAGTTCAAAAACCATTGTAGGGCTGCTAGAAAGAAGGGTAGGGCTAGTCAAGCTTTGGTCAATTCCTCTCCCTCCACAACATCCATCAAGAATGAAATTGGAAACATGTTGGATGAATTTAAAATTGAAATTCTGCATACTTTTCTTTTCAAATGGATACCATGCATATCAAGAGGAGATAAGAGGAATAAAATAGGGCCTAAGCTATTTTTTTCCCTAAATGCATTAGAAGGTACCCTAGAAATGAATGTCCATTAAATTTCATAGAGGCCTGCTCGGTTTGTGAGGAAAACCATGCCACATATAAGTGTACTTATTTTCCTAGATTGAAAGCTGTATACCAAGGGGCTGAAGGTGGGGCTGAGAAACTCTGTTTTATCAATCAAATGAGGCCTCAAGGACCTTAGCCATACAAGCAGGGCATGCAAGATGCATCCTACTCTTACTACCATCCTAGCTAGAATGCACCCTTGCCATTGTGGTATTCTTCCACTCATCCATCATAGTCCACACCTCCTTCTTGGCCTTGTGAACCTCAATATCCTCCCCAACCTGTGAATCAACCATTTCAACCATATAATTCTCCCCATCCTCAGCGGGAGAACCGTCACAAGGGTGGAGGACTCAACTCAACCAACCACCTGCTTTACTACCTCCACCTCCATCTTAACCACAAATCACTCATCCTGCTCCCCTAAGAAACCTTAGATGCCCACTTAACCCAATCTGAACCCGAATAACAAGAAGGAACAATAGGTCTACAGTGGAGAGACATCTTACCCTTCTTATGTTGTGGAGATACAAGAAATCAACCTCATGTCTGGAAGAGTTCTCCCATATAACCAACCTCCATATCCACCCGAGGAGATTGAAGAGGAAAATGAAGAGAGTAGCCCTCAAGTAAATTGACCTCCTTTTCCTGAGATATTGATCCATTCTAACTAGCACAACCTAGAAGAGACTGAACTTCTGGGAGAATTGAAGAATTTGTGTGTTAAAATACCCCTACTCAAAGCTATTAAGGATGCTACCATACACAATAAGCTTATCAAAGAGAATTGTTTCAAACACCTTGGGAGTAGAAAAATAGACACCCCCACCATCAATTCTATTGGACAATTATCTGAACTGATATTGGGGAGAGTGATTTGTCCAAAATATCTAGACCCTGGAAGTCTTGTGGTAGATGTGCAAATTGATGGCATCATTGTCCCCCACACCTTGATTGACAGGGAAAATTTTAAGAACCCCCCCTAAATTTATAAATATAATAAATGGGCGAATCTCCATGGCATATAGGAAAAATGGAAGGCGATTTTATCAATAATATAATATGTATATATAATTTTTTGGCGAATCTCTCACTAGGCATGGAGAATATTTTACTCAATTATAAAATCTTGTAAGATCTTGGCGAGTCTTTCACTGAATAATAAAACTTTGTAAAGTCCTAGTGAATCTTAGCATAGGCTACATGCTGGTTTAATTCCCCCATTTAAATAGGCTACATTCGTGAATACCATGGGTCAATACCATGTGCCATTTTGGTGAATACCATGGGTCAATACCATGTGCCATTTTTATTTTTATTAGAATATTTTACTCAATTATAAAATCTTGTAAGATCTTGGCGAGTCTTTACTAAATAATAAAACTTTGTAAAGTCCTAGTGAATCTTAGCATATGCTACATGCTAGTTTAATTCCCCCATTTAAGTAGGCTACATTCCAGGTGAATACCATGGGTCAATACCATGTGCCATTTTGGTGAATACCATGGGTCAATACCATGTGCCATTTTTATTTTTATTAATTCTAATATTAGGGTTAATAATGGTTTTTTGCATGGTATTAATAACAATCTAGTCCATGGTATTTGTCCCATAGTATTTTGGCCATAGGTTTCACCTAAATATAACCCATTTTTTGAGTGTTCGTAAATATAAGGTGACTTATGGAGTAAATATAAAAAAATATTTTATTTTTTTACCATACCTCTCGTTTATTTATATTTTTATTAATTTACCATACCTCTTTTACAAATATGGTATTTGGCCCATAGGATTCACTTAAATAAAACCTCTATCTTGAGCCTTCATAAATAGAACGAGGGTTGAGCCTTCATAAATAGAACGAGGGTTATGGACTAAATATAAAAAGAGGTTTTATTTATTTACGATACTTCTAGTTTATTTATATTTTTATTTATTTACCATACCTTTTGAGTAAGTATAAAAAGACGTTTTATTTATTTACCATACCTCCACTTTACTTATATTTTTATTTGTTTACACCCTTACATGTATATAAGGTGACTTATGGAGTAAATATAAAAAATGTTTTATTTATTTACCATACCTCTCATTTATTTATATTTTTATTAATTTACCATACCTCTTTTATAAATATGGTATTTGGCCCATAGGATTGACTTAAATAAAACCTATTCTTGAAAATGGGGTTGTAAGTCCTAATTTCAAGGGCTAAATTTACCTTTTTTACCCTCTCCCTTAAAATAAGGTGGGCTATTTGAGGTGATTTGTAAAAATGTACTATGATACAAAATATTCGCCCACTAAAAATTTAAAACCCCTTAATTTCCCCAAAGGGCGAACATTCGCCCCTAAAATTATCCTTGTTGATTGATCTTGGGGTTTCCATAAATGTGATGACTAAAGAAACCATAATAAAACTAAACCTCCAAGGATCCTTGAGAAAGATCACTATAATGCTGCAACTTGTAGATAGATCTACAGTGGCTCCCGACGTGGTTGTGGAGGATGTAATGGTATCTATTGACTCATGGGAGTATCCTACTTATTTATTGGTTCTCCAACCCAAAACCAAATTAAATGGTTATCCTCTCGTCTTGGGAAGACCATGGCTAGCCACTACTGATGCTTACATAAATTGTAGGGTTGGGAACATGACCATTGATGAGCCCCAAAAATGGGTAACTTTATGGGCTCATTTTGCCTATTATTCTTGATTAATCCACCATTATTCATAGTTTTATGCATGATTTTGAATATATTTATGTTAATTTATGAATGAGAATAGTCACTTGACCACAAAAGACTAATACCTGCTTATTGCAGATTTTTGGACATCTTTTGGACCAAGGTCAAGGATTTATGAGCAAGTTGATAGCCAAATATGAAGGAACAAGGCTAACGATTTGTAGGAAGGGTGTCTTCTACACTAAATGATCCCTTCCTCGAGTTCTCCACCATCAACTTGGAGTTCAACAGCCCACCAAATTTGATTTCAAGGGGCAGCCGAGTAGGTCTTGTGAAGTGGCTAATTAACTGCAGTCTTGAGCAGCCAAGCTCCTAAAGTTAAGGAGAACTATTGGGAGTCCTCATGTTGCATAAGTAGGAAGGCTTCAAGACTTGGTAATTTAGCTATTGAACACTTCTTTTTCGCACTTAAGTGCAGCTCTGCATTTCAGCTCATTTTCGAGCTCTTGCTGTAAAACGTTTTGTGACATGACTATTATTTTTTGAGTAATGGAGATAAATTTTGCTTTGCACCAGATCTGAGCTTTCTTAGGGGGGCTGTAGCTCCTGGGGTTGGGCCCAACCCAAGTTCCAGTACCTCCTTTGTGTACTTTTATGTGTTTTCCTTGCATTCATAGGATAATTTATGTTATCTAGGTTAAGATCTTGCTTTGTTACTTAGGTTGCTTTTGATGATTAAAATAGCTTTTCATGCTTCAGGTGATTTGAAAGTTTGGTAACATAAAATATCTATAAAAATGCCATCAAGCAATCCTTGATCTCATCTCTCCCTCCTTGGGACCATGAGCTGAGATCAAGGCATACTTGCTGCCACAAAAACACTATTCTTGCCTTTCTATGCAATTTCTAGTGTTAGATTTTTAGTTGGAAAAGTTGATACCAATTGTACTTGCATGTTTAGATCTATTCTTGCTTAGTTTCCATAGCTATCTTGCATGATTTCCTGTCTATAAACTTTTGTTCATCATGTTTCTGGTTTTTAGGTTAGATTAGGTCAGAGTGGATAGATCTTTGATTTTTCTAGTCTTTGTTCGATCAGTTTTGGAAAGTAGTGTTCAGAGTACCTGTAATACATTCCTACCTACCCTTCCTCCATCATCCAACCTGTTCCAACCCCTAATCCAAGATTCCTTCCATCCATTCGCTACACTTTCCAAATTTGCCCCAATTTCTATATTTTTGTGCAACATTGCTTTCTCCATCCTTGAGCAAATCCAACTATCTTCATGACTCTTGAGCTTCATTTACCAGGTTCCACACCTCTTAACAACCTTATCCACCCTTATTTTCCACTTTCCCACCATATTTTCTCCATGAATCCTCTAAAATCCTCCTTCGGCCGTTCCTGTAGAACATCCTATATAACCCCTGTAGACTTCCTGTAGAAGTTCACGTGAGCAGTTTTTCGAGATTTGATCACTGTGAAACTCTCTGGAAGGGTGCTAGGGACCCCTTAGGCCCTATTCTCACCTTCCCAACCTCCTTCAAGTGCCCACTCCATTTCGTTTTTCCAATCAACCTCTGCACAGTCAAAAACAGTTAAAGCACATGCATAATAAATTTGCAAAGTTACTCAAAAACACAAAAAGATTCTTTTTGTAGATTTTCCTTTAGAAGTAGCTTAGTTACATGCATTTTACCTTTCCAAGAGTCAATGGCATCCATTTCAGCAACTTTCATCTCTTTTCTTGCACTAGTAGGGTTAGTCAGTAAAACTAGGGTTTGCTAGGGTTTGCATTTCCTTTCAGCTTTCATCTTCTTTCTGCCAGTAGACTAGCCTCCTTTGAGTTAGCTTTTGTCCATCACAGTTAAAAGGTTTTTCTAAGAGCTCATAGAAGTTGGCTTAAGCTCCTAGCGAACTTGTGCCAGCTGATCAAGTGACAGCCTGCGGTAAGATCTGGTACTTGTGCATACAGCATCGTCGCTTCCAAGTTTTTACAAACAACCTGGTTGATAAAAGTAAAGAAGGGAGTCCCAGGAGTTGCAACATCATTGCTGCAATACTGGAGCCCACCATATTTTTGGCGCCGTTGCTAGGGAAGCGTCAGAGTATTTGTGATTGTTGCTTTTCTTATATTTTCTACTGCAACCTTCTGCTCAATAGTTTATTTAAGCAAGAGTAGAGTAGTTGTTTCATTTCCATTCTGCAATTTTATTTATGCAAAGTAGATTAGACATTTCCTACTTCCATTTCAATTCTGCAAGCATAGATTAGCATTTCATTTTTGCAATTTTATTTCAGCAGCATAGATTAGTCATTTCCTGCTTTCATTTCAATTCTACAATCTTCATTCCAGCAAGGTTTATTTTAGTTAGTTGCAATTTGTTGTTCAATCCATTTCATTTTTGCAGGTATAAGTAGAAAAAAAAAACAAAAAAAGCAACCAAAAATATTTCCTTTCATGCCTCGTAGGAACAGAGAAGGCTGCCATCACCTTTAGGTGCTCAACCATAAGGGAGAGGGAGAGGAGAGGTACAACAATTCACGAAAATTCTTACCCAACACCCCCACCACATCACTCAGTCACCCTTCTCTCTTCTTCAGTGGCAGTGATCCAGAATAACCTGTAGGTGAACCTCCAAAGATATACAAAGATCCTATAACAGAAAAAGAGCAAGAAAACATTCCTCCTGAGACCATGGCAGAACATAGAAACGGTATAGGAAATGAGGAGAGAATAGAAGGTACCTTGCCCATTCGAGAGACCAATGGCGACACAAAAATGAAAAACATAAGTCCCTCGGCCTTACCTCACTTCCATGGATTGACCACTGAAGACCCTGATACCTTCTTGTTTGAGTTTTCTGTCCTTTATCGAACTTATGACTATGCAGAAGATGAGAAAAAGTTGAAACTCTTTCCCTCTACCCTTAAGGATGTAGCTCTACGCTGGTTCATGGGGTTACCTGGAAATGGTATCACAACTTGGGCTTAGATGTAGCAAGCCTTTAACAACAAATACCGGGATTACTGTAGGTCGAAGGAAATAAAGGGAGAAATCTTTCAGGTGACCATGGGAAGTGATGAATCTTTAGAAGATTATGAAGAAAGGCTCCAACTTAGTTATAAAAGGGCCAGGTGCACACTTGACCCAGAACCTATGAAGTTGGTTCTGCTCCGAGGAGTCCCTGAAGACCTTTTAGATACCCTCCATTTGCTGGTTGGGGGAGACATCTACCAACTACCTTATGACGACATAAAGATTGTGTTTAGAAACCATTCTAGGGTAGCCCGGAAAAGAGGTAGGGGGAGTCAACTTTCAGCCAGCACCACCTTTTCCAAACATGAGTTTGCAAACCAGATGGAAGACCTTAAAAGTGAGGCGAGATAGACCATTGCCATGCAAATGGACACCTTCCGAATCCAACAGAAGCAAGAGGAAGCTGAGAGGGCTTTGGCCATCTTTTGTCCCAGATGTACAAGGAAGCATCCTAGGAATGAGTGTCCACTACACTCCGTAGAGATATGCTTCGTTTGTGAGGCAGATCACCCTACAAACTAGTGCCCAACCTTACCTGGACTTAAAGCTATGTACCAAGGGGTTGATGGAGCCACTGAACCACTCTACTTCCTAAACCAAAGGAGGCCACATGGACCTAGACCGTACCAGTAGGGGATGCAAGGGACATCCAAGACTTATTACAACCCCAACCAATCCACTCACCTACCTTCTTGGGGTCCCCTTGCTCATCCTTCCTGGTCCGCAGCCCCTCCTTGGGCATACCCATCTCAATACCATACTCAACCTGCTGCTCATTTGTTCCATTCTCATGTTCAACCACAACCTCAGTGGAATGCACCTCAATATGGGTGGAGGGCCCAATACAACTCTCCTCCCGCTATTTTTCCTCCACCACTTACTCAACCACAACCATTACCTCTTGCTCCTCTAAGACAACCCCAGATGCCTGCTCAACTGAACCCGAACCCCAATAACAGATCGGCCCAACAGGTATATACTGGAGAGACAACATGCCCTACATATGCTATGGAGATTCAGGAGATCAACCTATGATCTGGGAAGGTCCTCCCAGATAGCCAACCTCCTCCTAAGGAGGATGAGGAAGAAAAATAGTAAATTGAACCCAAAGCCATTCCACCCTTTCTTGAGAGACTAATTGGAACCACACAACCAAACCCAGAAGAGATTGAGCTCTTGGGAGAACTTAAACAATTATGTGTAAAAATACCACTTCTCCAAGCCATAAAAGATGTACCAATATATAACAAATTAATCAAAGAGAAGTGTTTCAGGCACCCAGACAGGTGTAAGAGAGATGCCCCAACTATCAATGTTATAGGACAACTGTCCGACTGAAGTTGGGACAAGTAATCTATCCAAAATATCTGGACCCTGGGAGTCCTGTAGTCGATGTCCACATCAATGGCACCATAATATCCCACACCTTGATTGATCTAGGGGCTTCCATTAATGTGATGACCAGGGACACCATGCTCACACTCAACCTTCAGAGTTCCCTAAGAAATACCTCAACAGTATTGCAGTTAGCAGACCGCTCCACCGTGACCCCCGAAGGGATTGTGGAAGATGTCATGGTCTTCGTTGATTCTTGGGAGTACCCTGTGGACTTCTTGGTCCTTTAGCCAAAGGAAAAACTCACTAGATACCCCCTCATTTTTGGAAGGCCTTGGTTAGCTACTGCAGATGCTTATATCAGTTGTCGAGCTGGGAGCATGACCATTAAGAATGGGCCTATGTCCAAACAGCTAGTCCTATATCCTCCTGCCCAACCTCTGCTAGAACATGACTTACCTCTTTGGTTGGAGGAGGAAGATGAGGATGAAGTCTACTTTGCACCATTGTGCACAGTGGAAGCCACCAAGGGAGGTCCTCAAGCTGAGGATTACCTTATTGAAAATTTGATTCAAAATCCACCTCCCAGTGTGCTGCCATTAGAAGAGTTGGTAGGAGACACCCAAGCTAGTGCTTTAGTGGATCTCTATGTGACTGATTTGACCTCTCCCCGAGTTAAGAATGTGGAATTTGGACCAGAGAGAACCTTGAAGATCAACTCATCCCTATCCCCCTCTTAGGAGAAAGAGTTGTGTAGCTTATTGAACAACCATTTGGATGCTTTTGCTTGGAGCTATAAGGAGATGAAAGGAGTCCATCCTTCAGTCTGTACCAATCAAATTTACATTAAAGAGGATTGTAAACGAGTCAGGCAGCCTCAGAGGAGGATGAATCCAGCTCTCAAGGACATTTTCAAAGAAGAATTGCAAAAGTTGCTGGATGCAGGATTCATCTACCCCATATCTGATAGCGAGTGGGTTTCTCTTTTGATGCTTGTGCCCAAGAAGAACAGGAATTGGAGAATCTATGTAGATTATCGAGAACTTAACAAAGCTACCAAGAAGGACCATTTCCCTTTGCCTTTCATAGATCAAGTGTTAGACGGCCTAGCAGGGAAGAAGTTATTTTCCTTCCTAGATGGGTTTAGCAGGTATAATTAGATCCAAATCAATTCGGAAGACCAAGATAAGACCACTTTCATTTGTCCATGGGGTACCTTTGCCTTCTAGGTCCTTCCCTTTAGGTTATGCAATGCTCCTACCACTTTCCAGAGAGTAGTACTGAGCATCTTTGCTGAGCTGGTTCATGATTCGGTGGAAATCTACATGGATGAATTTACTCCTTATGGGTCCAACTTCCAAGAAGCATTGAATAACTTGGGAAAAGTTTTAACCAAGTGTATTGAAATGAACCTGTCCCTCAGTCCTGAAAAATGTGAATTCCTAATGACTGAAGGGACCATGCTAGGTCATACAATTTCTCAGCAAGGATTACAGGTGGATCCTAACAAGATTGCTATCATTCAAAGGGTTCCACCTCCTCAAAAGGTAAGAGATGTTTGGAGTTTTCTAGGCTTAGCAGGATATTATAAAAGATTCATTAAAGATTTCAGTAAGCTAGCCTCTCCATTGTTTGGTATTTTGGGGAAAGATGTTGAGTTTACATGGACTGACAACTGTCAAGAGGCTCTGGATGCGTTGAAAGGTAAGCTGGTAACTTTCCCAATCTTGAGAGGTCCAAACTGGGCCCTACCTTTCCACATTCACACAGATGCCTCGAAAAAAGCTGTAGGAGCAGCCTTAGGACAAGTTGAAGAAAAGCTACCATATGCCATATATTTTGTCAGTAAAAACCTGTCCAAGGTAGAGTTAAACTATACTGTAATCGAGAAAGAGCTCCTAGCTGTAGTCCATTCCCTAAATAAGTTCAGACACTACATCGCTGGTTATCAAACATTCGTATACACTGATCATGCCGCAATTAGGTATCCAATGAATAAACCTGATGTAAATGCTCGTACCATTAGATGGTTACTTTTATTGCAACAATTTGATTTGACCATTGTTGATAAGCTAGGTAAGGAAAATGTTGTTGCTGATTTTCTGTCTAGACTAGATTTCCCTGCAGGTGAAGAAGGGATGGTGGATGATCAAATTCCAGATGACCACCTATTTTCTATTTCAGTACTCTCTCCATGGTTTGCTGATATAGAAAATTACTTGGTTTCAGCATAGTTCCTGCCACACCTATCCTCAAAATAGAAGAGTAAGATCGTGAGGAAAAGTGCCCCATTCACTTGGATTGGGGGCAACTTGTTTAAACTTGGCCCAGATCAGATTTTGAGGTGTTGTGTCAGGGAGGAGGAAGTTTTCAACATCCTCCTAACCTGTCATGATGGGCCCTATGGAGGCCACTTTGCAGCAAAAATAACCGCCTTCAAAATTCTACATGTAGGCTACTATTGGCCCACTCTTCATCGAGATGTCAGGAGATACATCAGCCAATGTGACCAATGCCAAAGGATGGGGAAGCCGACTCCAAGGGATGAGATGCCCCTCCAACATCAAGTGACTTTCAAGCCATTTGACAAGTGGGGCATGGACTTTGTGGGTCCTATCAACCCTCTTTCAAACCAGAGGTCTTACATCATTGTGTGCACAGATTACCTGACAAAGTGGGCAGAAATAAGGGCAATCAAAGCAGCGACAGAAGAAAAGGTAGCTGATTTTTTGAGGGAAAATATCTTCTACAAGTTTGGCTACCCAAGAGAATTAGTCACAGATCAAGGAAGTCAGTTTACCTCTAACCTAATTGAAGACTTTCTCGCTCATCACAAGATTAAGCACAGAACTTCCACCCCTTATAACCCGCAAAATAATGGATAGGTGGAAGTCACTAATAGAGCTTTGGAAGAGATTTTGACTAAGGTAGTGAGCAACAGCAGAAAAGATTGGGCAGATCGCTTGGTTGAGGCCACCTAGGCCTATAACACTACTTGGAAAACTACAACAGGTTTCACACCCTATGAGCTAGTCTATGGGAAGAAGGCTTTGTTGTCCATAGAATTTGAATATAACACATTGAGGTTGGTAGCTCAGCTAGACCTAGATCTCAGCCATGCACAACAGGAAAGATTACTGCAGCTGAATGGACTAGATGAACAGAGAATGCAGGACCTTCTCCACTCAGAGGTGGTCCAACTTCAAAGAAATATATGGCATGACCGACACCTTAAAGAAAATAAATTTTAGCCAGGGGATTGAGCGTTGTTATATGATTCAAGATACAAGGATTTCAAAGGAAAGCTGAGGACAAGATGGTTGGGACCATATACAGTGGAGAAATGTAACGACAATGGTTCAATCCGTATCAAGACCATTGATGAAGAAGCCATCCCCATGCTCATCAATGGGCATCGATTGAAAATCTACAGGAAGCCCCTTTCTAAGTAGGAGTTCATTGAAACTCTGGATAAATCAGTGTTGGTGGTGGAGTAGGCCCCTATCTCCACTCCACCCACACCTTGAGCACCAAAAAAAAAAAACAAAAAAAAAGGAAAAGAATAAAAGATCCTTGGGTGAAAACCTTTGGGAGGCACCCAAGGTAGACAGTGAGGGTGAAAACCTCCTATAGGCGTCCCAGCTGTCTTAGACTAAAAGAAAGGAAAAAGAAAAAAAGAAGAAAAGAAGAAAATACACCTAATTTCTGTTGGATAAATTGCAGGTTGCAGGGAGGACGTTGTAGGTTAGGAGGATCGCACAAGACAAAGATAGAGGTTAGCACCAGGCTGCAAGAATCCCTCACAATCCATTCCTCCATGACCACTACCCTTTCCTAATATTTGGTCTCATTCGGGCTAAGATTTCACCCTCTACAGGAAAGTTCTGTGTCTTCTACAGGAAAGTTTCATGTCTTCTACAGGAAGATCCTGTAAAACCTGCAGACGAGCCAAAATCGACCTCAGAAGAGGACCTGAAGATTGGGAATCTACCCATGAGGCCTGTAAACCTCCTTGCTTCCATCCATCGCCATATGTCACATTTTTCCATCTTTGAACACCTTCATTGCACTCATTTTTTTTCCTGCACAGTCACATACAGAAATCCTGTTTTCTTCATACTGCCAGCAAAAACTTTTTAATAACAAATCAAGCACTAGTTTTTCACTCACCATACTCTCCAGCTAGACTCGTTATCAGCTGAGACCCTCGTCAACAGTCTAGCCCTGTCATTCTAGCTTGTGTTCTAGGAGGAGAAGCAGCTATAGGACATCCTACATGAATCCTATAGCAGCTGATCCCTCTAAAAGACATACTCCAGAGATAAGGATATCAAAGTATGGAAGAAGAAACGTGCATGTAGTGTACATGCACAACAACAAACAAAGGAATGGGTTCCAAAACCCGAAATCTGCATAACACGGATGCGACCACGTAGGTAAGTGCCTAAACTCGTTCTTCAATTGCATAAATTACATTTTAAAGCCACATGACAATGGGAATGGTTTGGATTGAGTGGAATCGGTGGCCAGTCAACTAGCCACCCTCGGCCAGTTACACATCCTCATGGAATCACAACAAGCTTCATTAAATTCAAAACTGCCAATTATCTATGCAGCCAGCATGTGTGGAGTGTCCATTCAAGAAGAAATCGTCGGGACTGGTAGTGGTGGTGGCGAATAATGGGAGAAAGGAGGTGATGGCGGTCAGAAACATGCAGAAACATTATGGTTTTGATGTCAGATCATTGGTCCAGTCCAGCCACCTCATCCCCTCACCACGAATCATGCCGCAGTTAAAAGACACTGAGTTGAACCATGCACCACCCTCTATTCATTCTGCACTCACAATGTTCTTGACTGGAGTATGCATCCACCACTTCTTGAACAGTTAAACAGTCGTCCTCCATTAGTTTTTCTCCCTGTTTTCAAAAATCTCCTGCCTATCAGGCTCTGTCAGAAGCACAGTTTCATTCTATAGGAACCGAGAGCCTTCTACAGGAAGGGTTCTACAAGAAAGGCAAAGAACAGCTCCGCGGAAGGAAAACCCAGAATTTTCGTCGAATTTCAAGCTCCAAACGAGGTAGGCTTGAGAAAAATTTTCTGTGCATGATTTTTTTGAGCAAGGTGGTAAATTGAACATGATAGTAGATTGAAAAAATAAAGTTGAAGTCTGCCTGTGCATTGAAAAAGTGAAAGTCTGCCTGCAAATTTCCTTGAGTTTAAACAGTTTCTTTTTCTCTCTGCATTTGAAATCCCCCATCCTTTTTCAAAATTCTCCTATAAGAAAGGTACATGCAGTAATATGGGCCAGCCTGTGTGAGTGTGTGAAAAAACAATTGTGCCTATCTATCTATGTGCTGAGAAAAGAACCTGTGCCCCTATACTCTGTTCTATAAGAAAAAAAATTATTTTCATAAACAGATAGTCAAACTTTGGGTGACAGTAGTCTTAAAACAGGAGAATTATTGCTACTTGATATTGTGATAAACACACAAGAAATTCCTTCTTGGGTTCAAAAGAAACCAGATTTAGCTATCCTCTATTGCAGTGAATTTACTGCTTGTTTTCCTGAGCATTTTCCTTTCTGGGTAAAACGTAAAAGGAGTACTCAACACCATGCCAGGAGGATTCATAAGGAAAGAACCCTCAGACTCTAGCAAGTTGCATGAGCACCCTGAGGTGGTGGGCCTCTTCACTTAGGCAAATTGGATCTCCTTCTTTGACAAAATTCAGGGTTATGATGAGGAAATAACTGAAGAGTTTTTAATGTCGCTGAGACCACATTCAAAGACACATGCCATAGTTAGTTTTAAGGGTTTGACCCTAGAACTTACCCCTGAGCTCATCAGTAGAATTACTGGTCTACCATTGGGGCTCCCTTGGAGCAAAGAAGAGAGATCATTGGGCCAAGTTGCTAAGAAAACATTTTTTCTACCTGAGGAGCATCCTGTAGAAGAAAAAAACGGAGTTAGAAGGACAAGCTTGCCTCCTCTCTGGAGTGAAGTTAGTTATCAAATTATGAAGTATATCACATGTGAAGGGAGGTTTAGCATCATCTATGGATATCATTTTAGGTTGTTACATGAATTAAGGCATGGGATGGACTTGCCTCCAGCCAAGAAACTAAGCATCCCATATTTCCTTCTTCAGTCCTTAATTGAATGTGGTACAAAGATAAATGAAGGGATACCTGATCAGATGGCTCACCATGGGCTCATCAAACTATTGGTGGAGGGTACTTTACACACCTATGCTGTCCCCATAGCTTGGGAAACCTAGAAATATGTCCAAGGATGATAACATTAGAAATTTGGTTGAGAACATAACCCCATCCAGTAGTGAGGAGGGGGAGAAAATTGAAGGAATTCAGAAGGACAGTGATGAGGGAGCACATGATATTCAAGTAGAGGGCAAAATAGAGGAAGAACAGAAAGAAAAAGAAGAATTTGGCAAGACCATTGAACCCAAGATAGCAAAGGAGAAAACAACAAAAACAGAGAAAGGGAGAAAAACAAAGGTTGGGAAGAAAAAGGCTAAGAGAGCCCAAAAGAAGACTGCCATAGCTAAGGCAGGGACCCATAAAGACAAGGGAGAGACACACCTTGAGATATCAGTCATACAGACAGAAACAATGGACATGGAGGTTTCTACAAGAAGTGAGGGAAAATAACGGTAAGAATACAAATCCCCTGAGACGTTGGAAAGGGAGGCAGCCGCTGTGCTTGCTGTGTTAAGCACCCCTACAAAGCAAAAATGAAATAGAAAAAGGACCTCCATGTACTTCAAAGCCAAAAAAAGCACAAGGATCGAAGTAGGCAAACCTCAGCCACCATCCAAGGAACCGATTGTCATTGAGGACTCACCCACTAAACAGAAGAAAGAGTCTCCTTCCAAGATATCCATTACTTATGAAAGAGGAAGCCCAAAACCTCTACATGGAAAGAGAAAATTAAGTCGATGGACTCAAAGGTGGCTCTACAGGAAGCTGCAACATCTCTATAGGAAACTCTAGCCAAGTTGAAAGAGACTGAGAAATTGGAGGAAAAGGTAGCTAAATAATCACAAGGGGAGAGAAAAACAAAAGAAATACCTGAACCTACCCCTCAACCTGACTTGGGCTCATATTGCAATCTATTAGAGGGTGGGAAAATCATCCCATGGAAATTTGATGTACCGTTATTTTTTGAATTAGAGAAAGAGAGGATCAAAACACACACATGGATGAAAATTGCCAAATCTAAGGGAGTTGAGGACATAGGCAACATGGAGGAGAATTTAAAATAATTAAGGGGAGAATTGGCCATGGTAAGGCATGTAGAAAGATGCAAAAGAGTCAAGATGCAGGAGGAGAATGAGCTGCTAAAAAAACAGTTGCAGCTACAGGAAGTCCACAAGGAAGATAGGCTGTCCATTTTGGGAGGGCAATAGTAGCAAGGAGGACCTCTAGCAGATAAGGACACAACTGAGAAACAAAAGAAAGAGGAAGAGCTACAAGCTAATGTGGAAATGCTAACAAAACTGCTGCAAGAATAGGAATCTCAATCAGTTTATGTATTTGTGTGATAGTAGCTTAGCTAAAGATGAGGCCAAGATAGAAGAATTCTATTTACACAACTTTGCGCTTCCAAACATAAATCTATGGGACCCTAATACTACATTGGGAGATGTGCAACTCATGGCCATGGCTTCTTTGTTAAGCCATGAGGAAAAGAGGGCAGCGGAAAATCGGAAAGTTATGGACAGGGAGCTAAGTGAGCCACTTATGATCAGGGAAGAACCAGAAGATCCCTCAGCTTTAGTATATGCTCATCAACACCTTGACAAAAACCCTCAGTCTCTTCCAGACTACATCAAAAGGCAAGCTCAGGCCATTGCTCACTTTGAGGACATGGAAAGACTGTTGGGTGATAACTGCATCCATGCTTGCACAAGGAGATGGAACACCTTGTCCCACAGTCTGAAAATAAGAGAGTACCACTCCCCAACAAGGATGAGGGAGGCTTTGGCAAGAGTACCACTTTATAAACAGTCAGTGCAAAATCTAAAGGCCAACTGGATTGGCCTAAAATTCAGTCCTCCATTGCTTTTGGGACTACTGGAAGGGGTCAAAGAAGAAGAAGAACACAGGCAATGGGAGGAAGTAGAGAGAAAGGCAGGGTTTCATGACTGAGAAGAGGACATCACCTCAGAAGCCTGGGATGTCAAAGAGGTAGTCAAAGTAATCAAAGATGATGAGCTGGATTAGTTGCTTAGAGGATGAGCAACACATTCAGCAAGGGGGTGATGATGAGTCCCAAAAATGGGTAACTTTATGGGCTCATTTTTCTTATTATTCTTGATTAATCCACCATTCTTCATAGTTTTATGCATGCTTTTGAATATA
This sequence comes from Pinus tabuliformis, assembly GCA_031772625.1. Lineage (NCBI taxonomy): Eukaryota > Viridiplantae > Streptophyta > Pinopsida > Pinales > Pinaceae > Pinus > Pinus tabuliformis. The sequence goes on along the minus strand of CM062815.1, from coordinate 946,702,886 downwards.
TTTATGTTAATTGATGAATGAGAATAGTCACTTGACCACAAAAGTCTAATACGTGCTTATTGCAGATTTTTGGACATCTTTTGGACCAAGGTCAAGCATTTAAGAGCAAGTTGACAGGAAAATACGAAGAAAAAAGGTTGAGGATTTGTAGGAAGGGTGTCTCCTGCACTAAATGACCCCTTCCTCGAGTTCTCCACCATCAACTCGGAGTTCAACAACCCACCAAAGTTGATTTCAAGAGGCAGCCGAGCAGGTTTTGTGAAGTGGCTGATTAACTGCAGCCTTGAGCAGCCAAGCTCCTAAAGTTAAGGAGTACTATTGGGAGTCCTCCTGTTGTATAAGTAGGAAGGCTTCAAGCCTTGGTATTTTAGCTATTGAACACTTCTTTTTCGCACTTAAATGCAGCTTTGCATTTCAGCTCATTTTCAAGCTCTTGTTGTAAACAGTTTTGTGACATGACTATTATTTTTTGAGTAATGGAGATAAATTTCTCTTTGCACCAGATCTGAGCTTTCTTAGGGGGCTATAGCTCTTGGGGTTAGACCCAATGCAAGTGCCAGTACCTCCTTTGTGTACTTTTATGTGTTTTCCTTGCATTCATAGGATAATTTCTGTTATCTAGGTTAAGATCTTGCTTTGTTACTTAGGTTGCTTTTGATGATTAAAATAGCTTTTCATGCTTCAGGTTGATTTGACAGTTTCATAACAGAAAATATCTACAAAAAGGCCATCAAGCAATCCTTGATCTCATCTCTCCCTCCTCGGGACCATGAGCTGAGACCAAGGCATACTTGCTGCCACAAAAACACTGCTCTTGCCTTTCTATGCAATTGCTAGTGTCAGATTTTTAGTTGGAAAAGTTGATACCAGTTGTAATTGCATGTTTATATCCGTTCTTTCTTAGTTTCCATTGCTATCTTGTATGATTTCCTATCTATAAACTTTTGTTCATCATGTTTCTAGTTGTTAGGTCAGATTAGGTCAAAGTAGATAGATCTTTGGTTTTTCTAGTCATTGTTTGATCAGTTTTGGAAAGTAGTGTGTAGAGTACCTGTAATGCGTTCCTACCTACCCTTCCTCCATCATCCAACCTGTTCCAGCCCCTAATCCAAGATTCCTTCCCTCCATTCGCTACACTTTCCCAATTTGCCCTAATTTCTATATTTTTGTGCAACATTGCTTTCTCCATCCTTGAGAAAATCCAACTATCTTCATCACTCTTGAGCTTCATTTACCAGGTCCCACACCTCTTAAAAACCTTATCCACCCTTCATTTCCACTTCCCCACCATCTTTTCTCCATCAATCCTCTAAAATCCTCCTTCGGTCGTTCCTGTAGAACTTCCTATAGAACATCCTATAGAACCCCTGCAGACTTCCTGTAGAAGTTCATGTGAGTAGTTTTTCGAGATTTGATCACTGTGAAACTCTCTGGAAGGGTGCTAGGGACCCTGTAGGCCCTCTTCTCACCTTACCAACCTCCTACAAGCACACACTCCATTTCCTTTCACCAATCAACCTCTGCACAGTAAAAAACAGTTAAAGCACATGCATAATAAATCTACAAAGTTACTCAAAAATACAAAAAGATGCTTTTTCCAAATTTTCCTTTAGAAGTAGCTTAGTTACATGCATTTTACCTTTCCAAGAGTCAATGGCATCTATTTCAGCAACTTTCATCACTTTTCTTGCACCAGTAGGGTTAGTCAGTAAAACTAGGGTTTGCTAGGGTTTGCATTTCCTTTCAGCTTTCATCTTCTTTTTGCCAGTAAACTAGCATCCTTTGAGTTAGCTTTCATCCATAACAGTTAAAATCTTCTTCTAAGATCTCATAGAAGTTGGCTTAAGCTCCTAGTGAACTTGTGCCAGTTGATCAAGTGACAGCCTGCGGCAAGAGCTAGTACTTGTGCATACAACACATCGCTTCCAAGATTGTTACGAACCACCGGGTTGATAAAATTAAAGAAGGGAGTCCCAGGAGTTGCAACATCATTGCTGCAATACTATAGCCCACCAACCATTAAGAATGGGAATTTTTCCAAATAGTTGGTATTGTACGCCCCTTCTTAGTCATCCATTGAGCATGACTTAGCCCTATGCTTAGAAGAGGAGGAGGAGGATAGGAGGAAGATGAAGTGCATCATACAACATACCATCCAATATGTACCCTAGAAACTATTATAGGAGGGGGGGGGTAACTTGATGAAGATGACCAAATTCTCCAAAATCAACCCCCCAATATGATGCCTCTTGTTGAGCTTGTGAAGGAATAGATCAGGGTTTTTAGCATGAGTTAGATAGTTTCCAAATTCAACTCATTTTTTCCACCACTGGTTAATATTTTGCAAATGAAAAGAAGCATAGGTGCATGTGATGTTGCAAGACTATTGGACCTATAGGAAAGGGACATTTTCACCATCTACATCCAGGACTTCTCCACTCTCTTTTAATGAATCCCAACCATTGTCTTGATCTCTTTTTTTGGTCACCGTGAGCAACCCTCTTAGTTGAAAGTTAACCTACCTGAAGTGTTGATATTGGCTAGGGGCGTTGGTCACCTTCCATATATCCTCCACAACTTTCCTCCATCTTTCCATCACTTTATCCCATCATCCGTACCCTCCAAACCCTCACGTGAAACTTCCTGTAGCAGCTTCTTGTAGCAGGCTTGTAACATCGTGTTTTGCCCTTGTTTTGACCTATAATGCTAGTGTAGCTTAGTTTAGGAGTAGGTTGACCCCCCAACTTGGACTCCATGATCATAGGTACCACCTAGGCCATTCCCTCCATTCCTTTTCCTTCACTACAAGAGAAAATAACATTAGTTTCTTCATCACATATTTGGAAAATAGGACATTACTTAATATGCAAGTGTGAATTAGATAAATGATGCATGAAATATTGAGTTGTGAGTTGGTAGAATAATATTATGTTTTCAAGTGAATTTGATAGCTAGATGGTTGATTGCAATTAGTGTAGTTTCCTTTTTGCAGGTAGCATAACTCTTGTGTTTTTTTCATGAATTGATTTAGTAGCATTTACAAGTGGATATCTTTTACAAGTTGGATTTGAGAAGCATTTACTTTTCTACACTAGGGCTAGCTTTTTAATTGCACTTTCAGTAGTTAATTCCCTCTAATTCAGTAGAAGAATCGTCTTGGAACCCTAATGATCAAATGACCTAGTTGAGAGTGGCATGAGTAGAATTCCATCTATTGTGTATACAACACTGTCACCTCGAAGTTTGTACAAACCCCAATTTGATAAATAGAGTTGAGGAGCCTTTGGGAGTTGCAACACTCTTGGTGCAATACCAAGGCTCACCACTCAATCTTCCTTGGTAGCAGAATGCATAACTGTGTGACAACCTCGCATTAGTATTCCTCATTACAAAAATTGTAATTAATTAATGTAATCATTGAGATTAAGGGACACAAATTCTAGTTACTTGGGGAGGGAGATTTCTTGAGGAATTAGTTACTTTAAATATTATTGATGGATTAGCTGAGTGGATTAAAAGAGCTAGATATGAATTAATTGAAAAATAAAGGACATGCCCATGTTTCTTTTAGGCATAACCACAAGCAAGAAAGGACAATAAAATGAAGGAAATGATGTCTTGTGCTGTCCAAGAGAGAGGAGTTGCGTGGATCCTTAGGGAGATAGATGGTTATTCTTTTGAAGTGCAAAAGAAAGAGTTGACGAAGGGGATTTTATAGTGAGTACTCTCATGCATACGTGGGAGGGGGGAAATTAAAAAAATAAAAATAATACCGAGATAAATTTCCTCCATGGGTCGGAGGTGTGAATGTGAATCCAGAAAAAATAAGTCTGAGAAACTTAACCAACTGAGGAACCCCAAGGGAGCTTGCTGGGTAAGAATTATAGAGAGAAGTGAATTGTATGAAGGCTGAAGAACCTAGTGCATAGCTTGTGGATTGATGAAACTACTTCTTAAGGAAGAGACACTCAAGTATTTGTGAGGGATGATGAACCACCAAAAGTTTCCTTGGGGCTGAGAGCTTTGGTGTTTGACTCGCTGACGAAGTACCTGGAGAGGTGATCTTTGTACCCAAATAATAGCTTATCCATTTGATGAAAATTTCCTTGTAAGTGGAATCTCTTCTCTTGAATGTGAACTATAATTCTCTGAACTGTGATATCCTAGCATAAGTGATAATCATGTTGGGTGTGTGTTATATTCTTTCCATGAATAGTCACACGCGCGTGCGTGGGGGTCACATGGGATCAAGGGAGCTATGGTTATGTTCTAATCTAGTGTTAATCGATTGGGGTTTATGAATTCTTTGACACATATAAATATTTATCGTAATATTGAGAGGAACATAATGACAATTCAATCTGGTAGTCCTTGTTTTGGGATCCAGGGGAAATATTTGTGTATTTGTTTTATATTCTCATAATTCTTTATTTTCTATTTTTAGAATTTGTCTGTAGCTAATTTTTGTACAGTTTTAAAACATATATTTTGTATCAGAGTTGCTTTGTCTTCAAGGGGATGCCTTTGCTGTCGAGGGGTTTTTCTCAGGCTTGCGATAGACCCTGTTTAGTGGGACATATGTCGGATCGATTCTTGTGGTGAAAGAAAATGGCAAGAAGTGGAAAGATAAAGATCAAGAAATTTAAAGGTTAGATTTTTGAGTTGTGGAAACTCAAGATGGAGGATTGCTGGTGGATAAAGATCAGTGGATCACTGTAGATCTGGGTACTAAACCAATGACAATGTTAGTAAAAGACTGGGTGAAGTCAGATTGGAAGGTAAATAGCACAATATTGTTGTGTATCTCAGATTCAATATTGTTGAATGTATCAGGGGAAGCTACAATGAAGAATTTATGGGTCAAGTTAGGGACTTTGTACCAATCTAAGTCTTTGGTGAAAAAATTGTTCCTGCAAAAAAAGCTGTACAACCTGAGGTTGAAGGATGGAGACTCGGTGAAAAAACATATGAATGCCTTTGATACTGTGCTAAGCTAGTTGTTATTTGTTGATATAAAATTTTTAGATGAAGATAAGTGCATCATTTTGTTGTGTTCTCTACCAGATTCGTGGGATAGTCTGGTTGTTGTTATAGGTAGAAATACAACTACCTTGAAGTTTGATGAAATAGTCTCATCCTTGTTGTAAGAGGAGATGAGACGGAAAAATATGGAGAGCGAGAATGGAGATGACTTGTTTGTACAAGGAAAGTCCTAGAAAGAAACAAAAATAAGTCCTCGAATAAGAGATCTAATTCTAGAGGGATATCTAAATCTCTAGGAAAAGATATAAAGGTATGTTGGAAGTGTGGAAAGGAATGACACTACAAAAGGGATTGTTGATCTAAAGCTCCTGAGAAAAGAAAGGGATTTGATGATGCTCCTTGTGGTGAAGTAAAATTATAAGTGCGGACACAAAAAAATTCCTCTAGCCAGATAATGGGTCTAGCCACAATAGGTTCATTCTATGGAAGATTTCCTTAGGTTAGAACCAATTAAGAGGGCCTACCTCTTAGTCCGCTTATCCCGTTTGATGATGTTCTAGCTTGCTCGCTCCAGCTCTCTCTTGCTTCCTTCTTCAAGCACCTAAAACATGTAAACAATAGCAGACAACACACATCATAATAGACAAATTGTAATTCAAACTACTTAACATGTCAAGAAACATTAAGCCATGAATACGTAAGATGACAAATCATGTAGGAAATCAATCAATAGTTGCATATATTAATATCAAAAATAGATTACAACCATTGTCTTGACGTTGCAGTTCTCCTCTGACAAAAGAAAGTTCCCGCACACTTCTGCTAGCATTCCATGATAGCCTCAATATTAAGGCTCTTCCCTTTAGGCTTCAATCCAAACCAAATCACACTTCTCCCTCACACAACTAGATAGCTACAACTAGTAATAGCTCGCTGTCTACTCCAAACCAAAATAGCACTAGCTTGCTGTGCTTGGGAAAAAGGGAGGTTTATATAGGATGAATGGATGGGAGATGTATCTTCTTCTCATGGGAGAAGGTCCTATCCCTTGAGGTAGTTCCATCATTATAGGGGAATGGAGCCCAAACTGACATCCTCGACCCCATCCGACCAAACCATTTACTAGACTTCCGTTACGAAGCTTCTAGAGATGGAAGCTTTGGCTCTATATTTAAAAAACTTTCCATAAGAGGAACGGTGCAACTGGAACAAAGCTCAGTCACTCTGGTTAGTGCTAGGGATAGTGCTAATCCCTAGATATCATCACAAGGAAGATAAGGGCCATTAGTTTCGGTCTTGTAAACTAGGCAAAATAGAAGTTTCTGGGGAAATGGTGCAAAAGGGAATTGATCTGCTCATGAAGAAGGACATAATGGGAGTTTCTTCATGAAGGGTAAGCATGTAGGGTTCACTGTAGAGGTCCTCCAGGATCAAGGAATGGGTAGTAGAGGGACAATGACAAAGTTCTGTGTAATAGATTCCCCCTAAAGTGTGAAGGCCGAACTAGAGTGAGGGATGAAATGCTTTATGAATTAGTGCGGGGAACTGAGTCTAATGTCGGAAAACTTGCAAGAAGTACATATACATATACATAATTGAGAACTCTGTCAAATGATACATGAATTGTGGCATGGGCACAACCATCCAAGGCATGATCGTTTAAATTAGATCCAGGTATGGGCGCAGCCATCCATCAAAGAGGATCATAATGAAACTAAGGTATGGTCACAGCCATCCAATAATGAGAAGGATCACAGATGATAACTCATGGTATGGTTGTAGCCATCCATATGAAAGAGACATGTACATCAACATAACCATGTCATATCACTTCGCAACCTAGACCTTTGTGATATGAGTCCAGGGTCTTGCATCCCAACATGACCTGACCAAAGTACAAATCCTAACATGTGAATAGATGTGTTGACGTCGAACATGCTAGAAAGTCGCTTGATTACTAGTCAATTATGTAAACTATTAACAACCATGAGAGAAACCACCAATAACGACAATGGTCCTCAAGGTACTATTAGCACAATCTACGGAATGTGAATAGAGGAACTGAAGTCGAACACCCGTGAAATCACTCGATTGAAAGCCAATGATGTGAACTTGTCGTCGAGTGCAAAGAACTTTCCATTAGGGCATGCAAGCTCTAGGGTACTAGAAGGGAGTCTCTCGGTCAACTTCTCGAATAATGAGTTTAAGTCGACGAAAAGCGACCGTGTTGAAGGAGGGCCATAATGTATCCCACATCATCGACGCGATACAAAAGGATGAAAAATGATTTTATGTGATACAGAGAATCAAGGGTAAGTGTAACTATAGAAGGACAACTCTTGAACATATCGGCGACATGACTAGAAGTTTGGCAGCTTTTGGATCCATAGGATCGGTGGTCATGATGACGTGGAAGAGATCAAATGGAAGGAAAAAATGAACGGCCCAACCCAGGAAGATCAATGATACAAAGGAGGATGTCCCAAACCGACACGAAGCATAAAGTGTCATGTTCAAGAGTGAGCTACCGACACAACTAATTGGATTTCCAAATTTTCCCCCACCATTTCTAGCAAGTACCCCAATTATTTTTTAATCGCAAGCTTGAAGGGGATAGCATATGCTTGCACTGTAAGTTCATCCTTCGGATGAATCCGACCTCATAAGTTTAATGAGCCCTAGGAAGGAGAAGCTCATTTTCGTCATGGTGACAAATCTGATGTCGTTTAATATTTTAACGAGTTTGACAAAGGTATAACTCGACATATTTTTCATGTTTAGAGAGTTTGAAAAAGAAATTGAAAAGAAAACTCAACATGGTCCCTTTTCATATGTTTGTTTCTCTCGAGCCCGAAAAGGTAGAAAACAATACTTGAGAGAACTGATTGACCATTTCAGTCAAGGAGTACCTTTTTCGTACATAGTGCATCCTAGCCCAAAAAATGGGTAAACGAATACTGGGTACAGGATGTTTCGTAGCCTTTAACAAGTTCAAAACTACAAGAGCTCGACAATATTTCCATGTTTAAAGGGTCGGAAAAGAGCTTGAAAGAAGACCCCCCATTTTATTCTCTTTTACGAGTCAAAAGGGAAAAATACTCTGCAATATTTTCCTTTGATTTTTACGAGTCGAGAAAAGAGCTCAAAGGTGACTCATCCTGGAGGAATTATTGGTATAGAGGGTAGCAACTGGTTCCGACAATGGTGGAACTGCTCAAAACATGTAATGAGTGGTTAATAAAACCACTCATCACTGCGGTCCCTTAGGAAAGGGAAAAACAACCAAGTGAAAGCATATGATCAGCCAAAGAGATGGTGGCGATGGAATGAAACAACCAAGGCCCACCTAGCATAAATTAGTTGATAAAAATGGCAATCATGAGATGTAAATTAGGCATGGGTTCATTTTTACACAAGCTTGAACCATGGAGAACTCTGCTTGGATTCGGTTTCATGTTTACACAAGCTTGAAACGAGAAACTATGCTTGCTATAAGTTTGTATGCCCCAGCATAATCACTCAAATGAGGTACATGCCCCCCAAGCTTCATTTCATTCAACTAGGTGGATGGAATGAAGGTTCACTTTTCTGATCTTGGAAAGACTCGACTGGGATTTTATGAGATCTTAATTAAAGACTTGATTTAGGAAAGGGAGTTGTTTCATTTTTTAACGAGGTTGACATAGTAAAATAACTATCCTCAAGACCCTTGTTTCATTTTTTAACGAGGTTGACATAAGACAAGGAACCATCCTCATCACTCCTTGTTTCAATTTTTAATGAGGTTGACACAAGAAAAATAACTATCCTCGTACGTTGTTTCATTTGTTAACAAGGTTGGCATAGAAAAAGAACTATCCTCGGACCCTTTGTTTCATTTTTTAACGAGGTTGACACAAGACCAAGAACTATCCTCATAATAGCTGATCACGGACCATACGAGAACATGGCCCCCAAGAGGTCTTCACTGGATGGGAAAATTATGCTCTGGGAAGAATACATGTCATTTGGTACCAAAGATATCTTAGGTTCCAATGCCTCAAGTACATAATTTATCATACCATCTTTGTGATGATTAGCAGATGTGGAGATAGAATGCGTAGCCACATAATTGACTTGTGGCGGGGAAGGTACTATTTGAAAACAGGAGCCAATAGGGGATGATGGTTTCAAAGGAGGTGCCTGGTGACCAATGAATGAAAATTGATCAATGATCACTATTCTCCCTTCATGCAGAAAACAAACCACACGGAAAAGCGAAGAAACAAGAGCTCCCATGACATAAACATAGTCACATCCAAGGAAAAGAATTAAATCTAAAGGACTTTGGACTACTATAACGTTTATATAGATGGTCTTCCCTTCCAAATTAATAGGGAACTTCGGAAGGACCCCTAAGGGTTGATTGGTTCCTCTATTGAAAGCCAACAGATTCTGAGTGACAGGCATAAGTTGTGGGGAACCCAAAGCTTGCCAAGTAGTGGAAGACATGACTCTAACAGATGCACCTTCATCTAATATAGTTCCAGTTACTACCATATTATAGGCTTGTACTATGATATGGAAAGGCACATAAGATGGGAGGTGGAAAGCAGTCAATGGACCCTAATCAAAAGAAACAACAAAACTACTTGGTGGGGGCATCACATGATTGCCCCCATGTTGTACAAGAATAAGAGAAGGACTCTTCAGAACAACTGGGATGGGAGGGTCATGTTTCAGTTCATGAGAATATGAGGAGACAAGAAGAACATGAGCAGTATGATCACCACTCTCTTCCGGAACAGAGTGATCAACTAGTGGTGGAACCAAGTCGACACTCTTTTCGACCAATGGTTGGTCGGGAATAGACACAAGAGAGTATTGCTTAGGAAGAGCAAGATGGGCAAGAGATAAATCCAAGTCAATCTCTTTACCAACTAGGAGAGGGTTAGAAGAAAGCCTCTGATAACCAACAGGAAGTTGGGGTTGAGGAGCTGCAAGATTTTCCAAAAGTTTGGAAGCTTTATCCATAAGAGGACAAAGGTGAAGAAGATGCTCTCCTTCACATAACCTACAGGGGAATCTAATCTTCCCTTTCTTCTTACCATCACTAATCGAAGGTGTAACATTGACATGCTCTCCAGAGGTTGAAGGGGATGGTCGGTTTAGGTTTTCAGACCATACCTCTAAGACTGTGGGAATGCCAGGATAGTGTCGAAGGAGATGTCCACCCTTACACAAGTTGCAAGGTAATTTGACCTTCCGCAGAGGATCAAAAGGTTTGTTAACGAGAAGTGCATTTGGAGCAACAACTTCACGATTGGCCTCTCGCTTATCTTTCTTCTTCTTCCTTGTCTTCTTCTTCTGCTTCTTCTTAGCCTCTTGGTTACTATATTTGAAACTTTCACCAGGCGAAGTAGAAGAGGAAGGTGAAGAAATGGGGGAAGAGGGAGAGGGGTCAACCTTAGAATTATCGTGACGTGATTCAAACGAAGGAGATGTTTGGATAGGAGTTAGGAAGCTTGGGACCACCAAGGTTGAAAACAACCAGATAGGTAAACCAATGGTTAACCTAGAAGGGACAACGTTGCCATATAAGGAGCACCAATGTTTCCAAAAGAAGGAAAAGGACCAGGATTCCCATCTGAGGGGAATCCTTGACTGGTGGACTCTAAAAGTGTTACCATTGAAATTTACCCTAAATAATTACTAAGGAAGATAAATTTTACCAGGAATATTTCGTGGGAAGTTAATTTTAAAACACTGAAACAAAACATTGCCTTTTCATGTTTTAAGAGTCGAGAAAAGGATGAAATATGACTCTAGTCACTTTCAGAGTTAATGAGCTCGAAAGGATAGGTTCTCGATGATATTTTAAATTTAAAGAGTCAAAAAGATCAAAACAACTTCTCGGGATAATCTAGGCAAAATGATTACCAGGTAACTATGAACTACAAAATACCTCCTGGCGAACCAAGAAGTATGAGCATGCAATCTCCTCGAATGCTATGTTTGGTGTATCACGTTTATAAGGTGATAGACTCAGATTCCAATGGATAAAGGATCACAAACCTAGTGGGGTCTCCCTTTATATACATGACGGTATGGGGAGCACAAGTCCATACTAGCGCTGTCTAATGCCGAAGCGAATGACAACTGCTAGGTTTAAAGATGCCGGAACACATCTCTAGCCTAGACCACTAAATGTGAGCATTAAGTTTCAATGCTTCCTTAGGTTAATTCAATAAATTTTAATGGTTGATCTTGAATTAGGTTTCAATTACAAGGCCCTACCACTATCATCTGAAAAAACTCCTACATGAAACTATATGAGAAAAGAGATCTTTGGCTTCGATGAAAGATAACACTAATTGAGAGATAGAGAGAATGCAATCAATGCAACAATCAAAGAATGAAAACTTTCACTTATGCATGTCCTAAATGCATTTAATCTTCCTATCAACAAAAGAAGTTTCATTTCATTTCCATGCCTATGATGATGTAATTCTAGCTTCTCAATAATACTACTAATGCAATATTTTCACTTAATTAAACTAGAATGACGTTCCTCTTTCCATAAAATGAAAAATGAATCTTTCACATAAATCACTTCAATGAAAACTTTCACAATTCCAAACAAACAAACATCAACCAAAGCATGATGAATGAAACTAAAAACAACTTCTTCCCTGTATCGAACCAACCAAACACATAAATGCTTCAATTGAGAAACCAAGCAATGTAATATATGCTTGGAAAGAAAAAAGAGACACTCAAAATAAGAGAACAAGCGAGACTCTTTCACTCATTCTATTGAAAATGAAGCAAACAAAGCATCCTAGTCACTTATGGGAGGAAGAAGAGAGTTTGAGGGTCAAGACACACTGGCACAATAGGAGAAATTCTTATTTTTTCTTACCCCTGAGATCGAAGCGACTTTTGGGCCAAAAGTAGCACCAATCGGCACGACTGGCATGACTTTCAAGCTAAAACTAACATTGATAGGCCTGATCGGTGCGACTGTTTGGCCAAAAATAACACTAATTGAGGGATTCAAAGAAAAAAATAAAATAAAAATAAAAAAGAACTTCACACAGGGACAGACTTAACACATCAAAGGGTGGGCTAAACCAAGCAAGCACACAAACCAAGCTAAATGAAGCTCTCTATTTAGGGAGAAGACGGCCTAAAAGGCTTACGAGGTTGAAATCATGAGAGGAAAACACACTGGCCAAGATTGGGGACAAACCCTAATCTTCACTTATAGGCATCGAGGCGACTGCCTAACTGACAACAAGTGCTAGAGGTTGGTCGACGTGACTGTTCCTCAGCAAATCGCGATGATCAGTGTGACTGTCAATGGATTAAGCGCACTAATCGAGGGAGCCAAGAAACAATATATATACTTTTAAATAGGGACCAGATCGGCTACTATGAATTTTAGACTCAGGCCAGTAAGTAGGAAAAAAGAAATAGAATTAAAGGGAAAAAGTGGAACGAAAAAATTTCTCACAAAATCATGAAATCCAAGACAAACAAAAGGATTGGGTTCCCTAGTGGAGTCCTCAATTTGTGGTGAAGTAAAATTATAAGTGTGGACAAAAACAAATTCCTCTAGCTCGATAATGTGTCTAGCCACAACAGGTACATTCTATGGAATATTTCCTTAGGGTGGAACCAATTAAGAGGGTCTACCTCTTAGTATGCTTATCCCATTTGATGATGTTCTAGATTGCTCGCCCCAGCTCTCTCTCGCTTCCTTCTTCAAGCACCTAAAACAAGTAAAAAATAACAGACAACAAACGTGATAATAGACAAATTGTAATTCAACCTACTTAACATGTCAAGAAACATTAAGCCATGAATATGTAAGATGACAGATCATGTAGGAAATCAATCGATAGTTGCATATATTAATATCAAAGAGAGATTACAACCATTTCCTTGACGTTGTAGTTATTCTCTGACAAGACCAGGTTCCCACACACTTCTCCTAGCATTCCATGATGGCCTTAATCCATAATAGTTTTAAGGCTCTTCCCTTTAGGCTTCACTCCAAACCAAATCACACTTCTCCCTATCAAAGAGAGATTACAACCATTGCCTTGACATTGTAGTTATCCTCTGACAAGACCAGGTTCCCACACACTTCTCCTAGAATTCCATGATGGCCTCAATCCACAATAGTTTTAGTGCTCTTCCCCTTAGGCTTCACTCCAAACCAAATCACACTTCTCCATCACACAACTAGATAACTTCAACTAGTAATAGCTTGCTATCTACTCCAAAACAAAATAGCACTAGCACACGAATATTAACACTTCAACACTAACACTAGCCTGTGCTTGGGAAAAAAGGAGGTTTATATAGGATGAATGGATGTGAGATGGATATTCTTCTCATGGGAGAAGGTCTTATCCCTTGAGTTAGTTCCATCATTACAGGGGAAATGAGCCCAAACTGACATCCTCGACCCCATCCGGCCAAAGCATTTACTAGACTTCTATACAAAGCTTCTAGAGATGGAAGCTTTGGCTCTATATTTAAAAAACTTTCCATAAGAGGATCGATGTGACTAGAACAAAGCTCAGTTGCTCCGGTCGGTGCTAGGGACAGTGCTAATCCTTGCATATCAGCGCGAGGAAGACAAGGGCCATTAGTGCCGGTCTTGTAAACTAGGAAAAATAGAAGTTTCAGGGGAAATGGTGCAAAAGGGAATTGATCTACTTATGAAGAGGGACATAATGGGAGTTTCTTCATGAAGGGTAAGCATGTAGGATTCACTATAAAGGTCCTCCAGGAATGGGGAGTATAGGGACAATGACAAAATGTTGTGTAACACTCCTTCTACAGAGGTGAAAACCATCTCAGACGAAGGTGGGGATGTGTAATTGGCTTCTTCTTCAAGTACACATGAGATCACGAGGCATGGTTGATTGACTTCGGTGCATCCTTTGGGAGTGGTTCTGCGAGTATGAGAAATATGATGGTGGTGATGTATTCTTAGGGGATGGTAGGAAGAATTATACTATACAATAGAACAAGAATCAGGAGATGAAGAACCACAAACTCCAGTTGTGAGAAGATCAATTCGAGAAATAAGGAAACTAGAAATGTGTAGTCCATATGATTTCTATTCAAATTTTGATTTATCTATTACTGATGATGATCCAAGAAATCCCAGGTAGGCAGTATATTCAGAGGATGGAAAACTATGGAAAGAGGCCATGGTTGATGAAATGACATCTTTAAACAAAAATGAGGCTTGGGATCTGGTGGAGTTGTCGGTTGGAAGGAAACCCATTGGAAGCAAATGGGTGTTTAAGAAGAAGATTAATGTAGAAGGCAAGGTGGAGAAATACAAAGCTTGGTTGGTAGCAAAAGGTTATTCCCAAGTGTCGGGAATTTATTTTGGTGATATTTTTCCTCGTGTTGCCAAGGTAGCTTCTATTAGATTACTTTTATCTGTTGTTGCTAGTTTTGATTTTGAGGTAGAATATATGGATCTAAAGACATCATTTATTCACAAGGATTTGGAAGAAGAGATCTACATGAAGCAACCTGAAGGCTTTATGGTGAAGGGTAAGAAAGAATTGGTATGCAGGTTAAAAAAGTCTCTGTATGGGTTAAATTTTTTACTAAGGATGTGGTATCAGAAATTTGATACATATATACAGAGACTTGGCTTCACTAGAAGCAAAGAGGATCACTGTGTGTATTTTAAATTAATTGGTGACAGTGTTATGCATATATGTATCAAAAATTTGATACATATATACAAAGACTTGGCTTCACTAGAAGCAAAGAGGATCACTGTGCGTATTTTAAATTAATCGGTGGCAGTGTTATTTATCTAGTCTTGTATGTGGATGATATGTTGCTGATTGGAAACAACAAATAAATTATCTAGGATTTGAAGACCCAATTTTCCTCCAAATTCGACATGAAGGATCTTGGTGTTGCAAACGATATTTTGGGCATGGAAATTAAATGAGATTAGGTAAAGAGGAATCTCTAGTTAAACACTAGGAAGTACATTGAGATAATACTGCAGAGGTTTAATATGTAGGATATTAAACTGGTGAAGGTTCCTATTCCTGTAGGTGTAATGTTATTTGTTGAACAATGTCCCAAGGCAAAAGAAGAGGAAGTGGACATGTCTCATGTTCCATATGCAAGTGAAGTTGGTAGCCTGATGCATGCAATGGTTTGTACTAGACTAGACATTTCACATGTAGTGGGAGTATTGATTAGGTTTATGTAAAAACCAGGGAAGGAGCTTTGGACAACATTGAAGCGGGTTTTCAGGTATTTGTGTGGCACTAGTGATTATGGTCTGAGCTACCAAGGAATACCATGATTGGATAGAGTTTTGTGTTGAAAATGCAACAAGATGATGGAACTTAGTGAAAAGAAGTCGCCTTCACTAAGTGGGCCCGCAGGTTATTTTTGGCGCAAAGTCTATTTTTAGACTATGTCTATTTTTAGACATATGGATCATGGTCTATGAGTTGCAGGATGCTATTTATGGATGATTGGTCATGTTGGTAAAAATAGATGGACCTCTATTTTTAGACATATGGGCGGAGTCTATTTTTAGACTGCCAGTCAAAAAATAGACCAGTCGAATATTATTAGCTCTTAATAATATTTGGACTATAACCATTATCTTATCCTCTTGTAGCACTTCAGTTCGAGCTACGGATGTGGCACATGCAACTTCCAGAAGGAAATACACTTTTCCTATGGGTTAGTTGAGCTATTACATGATGGACTTCAGTTACAACTCAAGTGATTGAGTTTGGTGGAGTTGATTGAGGAGTTGATGGAGTTGTGTTCAGTTTGACTTAGTTGAACCAGTTGTATTTAGTCTAACTGCCAAATACACTAGTGATGAGTGATGTGAATTAATTATTAATTAATTCACTAATTATTAACTCATAAATCAACTAAAAAATACATCAGTTAACTCAGTGCATGGACAGTTCAGTGGAGACAAGTGTTAGAGGTGGGTGAAAGGGTGAGACTACTATCAGTTGTGACTATAGCTGTGCATGACATTTGCAAAATCATTGATTGAGATTGCCAATGAGGATTTCACAGTACAAGCAAAAGCGAATTCAAACTTGGATCTCATCTATTCTCAACTTGGATTCCGCAGTGGAGGCAGGAAAACAGTGGAGGAGATTTGAACCCGTGACTTGTTAAGATCTGAGCTAGTTTGTGTGTAGCATGTGGAGATAGTACTGAATACTTGTGAGGAGTATTGTACTATGTATTGTTACATGTTCTCTATCATTATAATATACAGATAGTTGGGGGTTTTCAGCTGTATGCTTTCCCCATTACATACTGTGTTGATATGTGCGATTGATGTTTCGATGTGTGCATGCGATTGTTTTTTTTAATTCCAGAAATTGATGATCAATGGTAGAGGAGGATATGTATTATGCATGCATTCCACAAATAGTGTATAATTAGGATAATCTCTGTGAATAAGTGTTATATTATTCAAATTTCTACATGGTATCAGAGCGAAGTTGATCATCAGATCTATTATTCAGAAAGTGATTACAATTTATTTCTTCAGGCAGAGTCTGTAATCGAGCCAGGTAGCCTCTGGATTCATCCTTATTTTGGAAGGTGATATATCTGGTAAATGCCCATACAGTCAATCTCTGTACGAGAAATATTTTGTTCTCACGAATTTTGGATCAGAAGCGGTTGAGTCTTGAGTTGGTAGAATTCGAATTTGCAGCAGTGTTTTCTTGGTGTCGAAATTGAAATGTCTTTCAACAGATTGCGATTGGAGTATGCCCTTGAAGGTAGCTCGAATTATATTGCATGGAAAGACAAGATGGAGGCGGTGTTAGATGAAAATGGGTTGAAGGAGTTCATAGATGCTGAGGTCCCAAAACCTACTGATGCTTCTCAAGTTGAGGCTTCGCAAAAGAAGACAGCAAAGTGTCGAAGGATTCTGTTGGAGGGCACAACACGTCATTCTACAGCGTACTGGCATTTATTCCATTCAGAACCTAGCTATTTATCACATGTTCCTAAGAGTCAAGATTTTGGAAAGACACTTTGATTCCATTCAATATCAACACATTTCCAGAAACTTAAACACATTGACTGATTCATTAGAAAACTATGTGTTAGATAGACATTTGCAACATTTGTAAAGAAAGAATTTCACATTAACATTTGCATCAGGATTCCGTATTTTAACAAAAATAAAACTCTAAAAATAAAATATATAGTTGTTTATAGTTTTTACAAAATGTTTTGTGTCCAAGACAAAATCAGTCACATGACCAAAGAAACTCAAAAATGAATGCAGGGAAGCATCCTAGACTAATGATGTTGGTGATAACATGTCACTACATGTGCGATCATGCACAGGAGCCTAGTCCAACGACTCGGTATGCTAGTAGTATGGCACTGTAACCTCAAATTAGCTCATCGGTCCTGACATCCTGAATACCGAGGGTGATGCCCTCGATTTGATCCTGCAACACTGCCAGGGTCTCCGATATGTCCAGATCCTGAAGTACGGCCCTCCCTATAGCCTCTCCTTCTGGAGCGTCAGCTGCCGCCCATTGGCGTGTCGCTGGTGACACTGGCCCAATATCTACAGACACGTATGAGTTTGATTAGTCTTGGTAACATTAAAAAACACAAAAACATTATAAAACCGATAAACAAAGATGTGGTCGAATCTGAGTCACCTTGGAAATCCATCCCAACGTATGGATAATCCGCAAAGACCATCTCCTGATGGTCGAACCACTATAAAAAGCATCAGAGAAGGAAATCTGTGACCGACCGGCATGTCTAGCCATAAGATCAACCCATCTCTACATTCGTGGTTCCCTCGGTGCTGACAATCCTAGTGAAATGTTCTAACGCTGCATCAGTGGAATCCTCCCCAAAGCAAAAGCAGTCAATATGGAACCATAGCCAAAATTCTTGGTTCTTCCATTCTTTACTTTGGAGATTTGTTCTTTCATGACAGGAAGTACCGCCTCGCACCAGTTGAACACCTTCAGTTCTAGGCATTCCAGGGCGTACTGCATGTAAGATCTATTTGCCAAGTGTAAAGCCGCACTGCAAGCCAATCTAGCAAAGGTAAATAAAATGGTCCTCAAGGGCCGATCAGTGACATCCAAAATATTGATCTTGCCATCTCTGCTGGGTTGAAATCCATCTCTATAGAACTGAAGAATATAGTATTTCACAGATTCACCTCCACGAGCAAATCCTGATAGTGAAAGAGGGGCACCACGCCTCGAAAACCACGTTAGAAAGTAAATATCCTCGATTGTCAATGGAATAGATTTGCCTCTGATCTAGAATACCTAGTTAATCGGATCCCAAGCATCGAGAAAATACTACAACAAACTGATTTTTTTCCTCATGTTGGATATGCGGAAGAACTTCAGCAAGTCACATCTTCGTAATGCAGCAACTGTGCCCTGGTCGTGTAAAGCAATCATGTCCTCCTCTTCATGTTCTCGTTCACACCATGTGACTACCATCTTAATCTAACAAATGTCTGAAACAAAGACAAAAGATGAGTGAGGATCCAAATTTGAGAAAAAATAGGCAAAACTTGATGAAAAATCACTGTGTAAAGTTACTTTTCTACGCCCATCGCACCCTACTTTGAGTAAGGTGGGCAGCTCAGTATGAATCACACCTTTCGATACTGGCTAGGTGCGATGATTAGGGAACGAGATCTTCAAACCCCAAAGGCCCAAAGAAGTGGAAAAACTAGCTCAGAATCAAGAAAAGATGGAATGAAAATAAAGAGCTCAGGGTTAGCTCCTACCTGGTCTTGACGGTGCAGAGAATGGTCCACAGGATCTCCCAAAATCAGCTGATGAAATTTGAGGGGGAAAACCACTCCAGAGCTCCAAAATCCCAAATTTGAAATGAAATGATAAAAATGAAAGGTGAAACTACTTTTGTATTTGCTATTCACGTACTTCAAGTAAAATGCTAGTTTTGGTTCATTTTTCCTACATATATATGTATTTCTAATCAATTTGTTGGAGTAATTGAGCAAGTTGAACGACCGTCGAAAAGATCTCATGTGCTAAACAGTGAATTGAACATCTTTGACCACTAGACCAAGCATATGTTTGTTCGTTTCAAGCTTGTAAAAACAATGAAACCCACACCGAGCATAATTCCCACTGGATTCAAGCTCATTAAAAAATAAACCCACCATAAATAGCCTTTCTGACTACCATGCTATCAACCTTTTAAGCCTTGGTTGTCTACCCCCCATCACCTCCATTATTTTGGCCAATCATACGCTTCCACTTGGTTGTTTACCATTTTGAGGAACAGCTGTGATGAGTGGTCTTATTAGCCAACCTCTTCACATCACCATGTTTTGAGAAGTTCCAAACTTACCCGAAACCAGTTGCTACCCTAGACACGATTCGTTCCTCAAAATCGGGTACCCGTTAAACCATTTTCAGACTTGTTAAATATGAAAATATTGTTAATCAATTGGCCTCTCCAGCTCATTAAAGTGATTGAAAATGCCATACCTCCTATATATTTTAATCTTTTTCAGACCTGAGGGATTATCTCACGAAAAAGTTCGATCGCTTTCCTTTTCGGCTCGTTAAAGTGATCTAAAAAGTCATCCCTTTTGTATTATTTTAATATTTTTCAGACCTAAGAGATTATTCTACAAAAAAGAACCTCTGGAGTTTCCTTTTCGTCCCTTTTCAAACTCTCTAAACATGAAAAGGACTGAGTTATGTTTGTCGTTAAACCCATTAAAACAATAGCAAAAAACTCTTCCTGGACGAGACAAAGTTTCCTTTTCGTCCTTTTTCAAACTCTTTAAACATGAAAAAGACCGAGTTATCTTTGTCGCTAAACTCGTTAAAACAATAGCGACAAACTTGTCTACCCAGACAAGAACGAGTTTCATTGTCGCTAGACTCGTTAAAACATAGCGATAGGTTTTCCCAAAGGGAAAATTATAGAACAAGCATATGTTATCCTCCTCAAGCTTGAAAAAAGTAAAGAGGTACTAGTCAGCAATGACTGGGGAAAAAAGGGAAGAAATCTTGAAAACTTTATGGTAGTAGGTCGCTCTTGAACATGACACTTTCATTTCGTCTCCGTGATTGAGTTGGGTTGGGTTATTCCGTTCACCGGTTGTCTCACCATTGGTCTTTCACACCATCCATCTTTTGAGGTTAACGCTACCAATTCATCTCAGTGTCGCTGATATGTTCAAGAGAAGTCATTCAGTCAAAAATTCACCATCTAGTTAATGTCTCATCCACTGCAATACCTTCTGTTAGAGTCGGTCTGTTCAGCCCTCCGTCATAGATCAAAACCTCTTTTGTTGCATTTCATTTTAGGTGTCTCATTCAACTCGATCATCTGCATTCCATTAGGAGCATCGATCTTCTGACAAAAGGGTCTTCTCTCCATACTTCCTTCATGTCATGTACCTGTCATTTCGTGTCTGATCATTAAAGTTCATAAAAGTCAATTTTATAGTCATTATGGATGGTCTTTTGGTTAGCCAAGAGTCATGTCAGTCATTAGCTTTAGGGTTTCGCAAATTTTGTCGTCAAAGTGTCTAATAATGTCCACAGGCACATGAGGGAGGTTCAAAATCAGTTTTCATTGCCAAATTTCATCGTCCATATGTTTGATCATGATTCTTCTTCAAAACTCTGTTTTGAAGAATAAATCATCAAATTTATGGTTTTTAATAAATATGTAATTCTCAAAGCTCCTTCAGTTGTGAAATTCTTCAAGCGCAGCCCTGGTCTTCTTTTCTGAATCCAATGATAGCTATCCCTGCACAAAAAGATAAGAGGTTCATCCTTCAGCTCAAAAAATCATAAAGGAAGCAAAAAACAGAGTAGTGAAGTGTCAAACTTTGCAACATGACAAATTGGTTTTTGAAATCCAGAGTTAAATCCTTGGAATATATATCATTTTTGTGTTCCAAGAGTTCATTTGCATACTAAATACATCAAAGAGCTAAAGTGGAAACGTGGAGAGGAAACATAGAGTAATTTTGGTAAGCAAGTGAGGTTATTGGGTGAAAATCACTCCAATTCAGCGGCACGGCGAACTGGGCAGGAGGCGTGGCACATTGGGCCGCATTTCGTAGTGTAAAACAACACTGGCGTGGCGCATTGGGCATCCTGCGCGGCACATACACTTAAAGGCCTGAAACTGCTCAAAATTCCTCCAAATTACCAATAATTTGCACGGATTTTCCAGGTAGAGCCTCAATCATTGCATTTCATTCAAATTTGTCCTATGATATGGTGATTGATCAATGGTGATGGTCTAAAACCTACCATGTCAAAGTTCTCATATAAAAATGGTTGCCTAGGGTTTTATCAACTATTTTCCACCAAGTTTGCTCTTTCCATCGTTCTCTTGTCTCCCTTATTCCTTTTGTCCCTGATTTCATTGTTCCATACCCCCCTAAAATTACTAAAACCCCATCCCATATCCCAAATTCCCTTTCAATAAATTTCCCAATGTAAAACCCCAAAATCCTAACCATAAATCCCCAAACCCTAATTTCCTCTCCCACTGAGCTAGGGTTGGCTATGGGATCAGAGATATCTGAGTAGAGGAGGTGTAAGGGATATCAGAATGTATGAGGTCATTTCATATCATTGAACATCAGATCTCCATCATTTGTTGAGAAGTCATTCCAAGGAGCAAGCCATTCATCACACAAAAGGGATGGTTTTTCTTCAAATTGTGTTTTTGAGCTAGAAAGGATGAATTTGGAAAAGGTGAGAGAGGTTTTTTTCCTTCAATGACCCAAGAAGAAAAGCCTCTTTCATATTTTACACAGCTGTTATGGTTTTAGAGAAATGTCAAAAATACAGTTCCCTCAGGAGAATTGAATGCACCTCTGAAGTGACCTTGGTAAAATCAATATTTCCCCTAGATTGGTTGGCCAAATGACTTTCTTGATGATTCAAATGATAACTATACACAACGCTCTTTCCAATGAGCTATCATGAGCTCGATTTGGAGTTGATGAAGGTATTCAAAAGTTGACTACAACATCACTCTGCCTTTAGGCAACCTCATTTGGCACATTTTGACCAGTCTTGGGAGATTTGATTGTTGACAGGGAAAATGAACTCCAAATTGAAAAAGTCTAGTTGGGTTAGAAATTAGACTTAAATACCTTTCCAATGAGCTAACCTGTGCCCAATTTTGACACCAGGAAGGCCCTCAAAACGGGTATGAAAAAAGGCACTACGCACACAAATTCTTAACACAGGGTTTTCCTCCCTATGCGTCGCGCCACGTGGCGCTCGCTTTTGCTAGGGAGCTCCAAATCTAAAAAAATTTACATTTCTAGATTTTTCATGAAAAATCATGACTGCTTGTGTATGGCCAAGAATTTTGGGCAAGTTTTGATTCCTCAGGAGGTCAAAAACACTAAAAAAATGACCTCACTGCCCCTATTTTGACACACAGGAAGTAGTCTTGGGAGATTAAATTTTGGGAGGAAAAAATGATATCCAGATTGAAAAATTCCACGTGGTTAGAATGTATACAGGGAGGGCTTTCCAATGAGCTATCTTGGGCTCAATTTGGATTTCAAGAAGTGCCTCAAAATCAGCTCCAAATTGGCGCGACGCATAGAGAATCAGGCGCGGTGCATAGAGGATTTTTGCCTATTTTTCACTGTTCAGCTCAGAAATTCGCCCATTTTTTACCATTTTTGCTTCTTTATGTTACTCTTGACCTTTCATGATGTAATTTGATAACTATGATGTAATTTTGGAAAATTTTTACTTGTTCTAGAGGATTCATTCACTAAAAGGTGAAAATTAAATGAATGAATCAGTTTCCTAGCATATAGGGGTAAGTTGTTTGACTACCTAGAATTCAGTTCCTTGTTTAGAATTAGTTCAAACAGCTCCTAGAATGATGAGTTCAACCCCTAGAGGCAAGGGAATAGGTTTTTCTTGTCTATGTTATGTAATTTCTAAGTCATTTTCAGGGTTGGACACTAGGGATTGTTTTGGCATATCATTGTACATTCTATCTCTGCATTTTTGGCTAAGGAAAGACCAGGGTTTTGCATCACTGTTTGGGATCCATGTGGCTTTATGTTTTGATGGTGTTCTTCTCTAGGTAATTGTAATTTCATTAGTGTTATGTGTATCATTTTCCTGTCTCTTCTTCTGAATTTAAACAAATGACTGATTAAGGTAGAATCCATTAACTGCTATGCTCTGCCTTTGAATTTGTTTAAATTTCCATGTTTTCATCTGTTTAAGGAGAATTCTTGAGACTCTCTTACTCTCCTTAGCTCCTCACTAGTATGATCTATCGATTCACTCACTTTAAAGCATCAAAACGATTGCCTTCCTTGCCCCAATCAGAACTCTGCAAGAGCTGGCCTCATCCCCGGACCCAAAATTTTCCTGTCCCTTTTTTCCAAAAAAAAAAACCCTCAAAACTCAAATCAAATTCTTTGCACTTCATACCTAGCCTAAAATTAGTTTGTATTTCAGTCATCTCAAGCCCGATTGATTATGTTTTTCTGAGATTGACCCAGAGAGAGCCCTCTCCTGTCCTCGTAGGGTTAGCTACGAGGCTGAGCGTGGTTTGATGTGAACCTAGAACCTAGTCTTTTTAGCCTGAGGCAAATCTAGGCTCTAACACCTTCAACCTCCATTTTTCATGACCTCCATTCCTGAACCTTGTGTCATCGATCATTTTCACCCCAAGAAAATCATTTTCTTCGTTTCATGTCATAGATGTGGGATATGTTAAAGCCCTCCTACGACGGGTCACTTCTTGTCAACGTCAGCTCGTTATCCAAGAAGTCGACTTAGAAACAGCTGTTTCAGTACTTTGAAGCTTGCATGCCTCAATGGAAAGTTTCTCACTTTTGACGACAGGTTGACATCAATGGCCATCGACCGAAAGATTTTGCGTGGTGTTCAACATCAGATCATATATTCACACCACGTGAATTGTATTGTAGTACCTTGAGGGTCATTATCATTATCGTTGATTCCTCTTGTGTCTGTTAACAACTCACATTATTGGCTGGTAATCAAGCGATGTCTTTCCATGTTCAACTTCAGAACATCTCTTCACATGGATTGACTTGTACATCGGGCGAAGATTGAACGAGTTTGAAGACCTCAGGTCTAGTTTCATCCATCTGAGCTGCGATATATTCAGGGATATAAAGATGTCAAATGTACACAGAAGTTGCACAGATAGTCATCCAAGCCAGGTATGATGACTCTACATTTGAAAAATCACCAGTCTGCAATTGCAGATGATTATCTATTCTATGTACATGAAATGAATTTATAAAGTTGAGCATGGGAATGCTCGCCTCAGTTAGATCATGAAAAATTATATTTTGATGATGTATTATATTGTATCTTATACAGGTCACCTTCCAGTTAGAAACCTCGAATCCTCATGTTAAAGCATTTCACCCGACATCAAGATTTACGACTTCATGTTTTAGGGGGCAACTGTTATAAACATATTCGGGCACTTCAACCCCAATTTTATATGTCAATAAACTAGGGCTATTCAACCCATAAAATTTTTGTTTCATACCCTAAAAGATCATGGTCAACTGATTACATCATTCCCCAAAAGTTCCACCTGAGAAACCATCCAGAATTGGCCTAAACTGGACCATACTGACTGCTCCACTGTCAGGGTGCAATGCATACTAACTTCTACACTAGCCAGGTGCGATGCATACTGATGAGGCCTTCTATAGGGTGCGATGGGTGAGGATGGAAAAATGTCTGAGACAGTTTGCTAAGTGGAGGCTCATGGAATCTTCTAGAAACTTCTCCTATGACACTTGCCTCTCTGAATTTGCCCAAAGATGAGTAAGAGATCTAAACTTCAGTTATCTCTTCTCTTATGGAACCAAATGTAACAAGTGGAATGACACTAATCAAAACCCAAAGATGACTCACACCCTTGCACACATCTATAAATGGATCCCTCATCTAAGAGATCCGGAGGCTGGAATATTGTGAATTGCAAGGAAGTGCTGATAATTTGTATTTGAGAAAAGAGAATTGTATTTTTGGGTGATCTTGCTATTTCATGAGGTGAAGAGGGCTTTGATGCTGGGAGGATGATGTTGGATCAAACAACCGGGTTGTAATTCTCCCTTCTATTTAATAAAGTTCTTCAAGTTTTCTTCCATATAACTATGCAATTGTGAATGTTATCATTTGTGAATGCCATTGTATGTTCATTATATTTCTGATTCTGTACTGATTATGATATAATAGATCAAGATGCTTTGACAATTCTTTTTTACTGTGTTTCTAAAGATTCTCACCAAGCGGGATAAGTATGGAGAGGAGTTGCAAGCTCTGTCAAGGGGGAGAGAGATCAAGCAAGGAGTTAAGCAGAAGATCCAGGTTAGTTCCTTTGTCATTCTCTTATCTATTATACATAGAAGGAATCACGAATTGCTTTAAACTGTTGTTTCTAGGGTAGCTTCCAATCCTAGAGGGCTAGTCGATCGAAAAGACACTTGTTTTACCAGAAACACAGATCACGCTCAGTTTGAAGAAATGTGTGTTATGTGTTCCTTTTGGAATCTTGTTGGGCCATGTGGTGTGTAGACAAGGATTAATGGTCAACCCAGCTAAGATAGCAGTTATAATTAACTTAGAGGCACCAAGAAGTATGAAATGGTTGCATGCAACATTGGGGCATACGGGATACCATAGAAATTTCATTAAGAGTTATGCCCAGATTACCGCGCCAATGGAGAAGTTGCTAAAGAAGGATGATACATTCTGTTGGAATGAAGAATGTTAGGAGAGCTTAGATGTGTTAAAGGAAAATATGGTCACCACGTTGATCCTAGTCTTCCCAGATTGGAACAATGAATTTCATGTGCATGTGGACGTGTCATGTATTGCACTCAGGGCAGTACTGACACAGGTCAGTGAGGGAGATTTGGATCACCCTATAGAGTTTGTGAGTAGGAATTTATCTAAAGCTGAGAAGAATTATTCAACGAAAAAGTGCGAAGGTTTGGCTATGGTGTACACGCTCCAAAATTTTAGACACTACCTGCTAGGCAGACACGTTAAGATATGTACAGACCATTCTGCATTGAAGTACTTCGTTTATAACCTGTGTTGGGGGGAAAGATATGCATATGGTTGCTGCTGTTTCGGGAATATGATTTCAAAGTTATTTTGAAGCCAGGATGCTTGAATGCCAGACCGGATCATCTGTCACACACTGAAATAGGAGAGGAGCCTACTAATTTGGAGGAAGGACTCCCTGACACGCAAGTTTTTGCAGCGCGTGTCGCAGACAATCACTTTCCAGATATCATACACTTCCTGACAATAGGAATGGCTCCAAAGCGGTATACTAGTCAACAAAAGAAGGAGTTGGTGGTGCGTGTGGCAGACTTTTCTATCATTGCAGGGCACTTATATAAAATGGGTTCGGATTAACTACTACGACGTTATGTGCCTGAGTTTGAACGAAACAACATCCTCACTAAAGCTGCTATAGGGATTAATGAATGGGTGTTTGGTGAAGTAGAAAACCCTCAAGAATCTTCCCGAGATCCTTGGTAGATAGTCAGATTAGCTGCAGTTGTCACAAATATACATGCATATCTATTTTTGACAAACAAGTATCAAAGGGAGAAGGAATTATTACCTCAATTCTTAATGTGGTGTTGCTGGAAAGCGCAATGCAGGTAGGTGGAAGACCCCTGAGCTGACTCCAGATCAAAACCTAAACATAACAAAGACAAGTGTAATATCACAACATAAAACCTTGATAAACAATGCATGAACATATAAAGATATCTAATTGCATATAACTAAGCCACTCATGCTAATTATATTGAATAAACATACAAACAAGTCACACTATCAACATATCAGTGTGGACAACCCAATTGCAGTTCTATATTGATGTAGAAAGAGTGATTACAACCATCAGTTGCATCAGCCTTCCCTTGCCCCTCCAGCACCTCTCTCTCTCTCCCTTCTTAACCTCTTCTGATGCCTTAGTCTGACACTCTGCTCGACAGTCAAATAGGTATTCCTTTCAAATGGTTCGACCTCTTTCACAATGGCCCTAAACTTGCATTTATAGCATGTGATGTTAGGGTTGCCAAGTCCTTCATGAGTTCCATTAGGAAAAAGCAGTGATGTTTCCATGCATTTGTGCTCTTTCCTATTTGCATACTCCATTAGGAATTAGTAATTCCCCTAAATAGGTCGAGTTCTGATGTTTCCCTGGTTTTATGAGCTGACATGGGAGAGAATCTAGGGATATTTTCTCAATCAATTTGCTCCTTTGACCCATAGAAACTGATGTAGGGTCACTAATTCTCTTCCTGAGGTAACAAGTAGAGTTACCCTAGGCACTAACGCACCCTTAGGCTTGCTGAGAAGCTTTATAAAGCAGGTTGATAGTGTCTAGACAACGTTAGCTTGACAACTGGGCTTGGTCAGTCCTTTACTCATCATGTCTTTATCCTCTAAGCTGATGAGGAGGTCATTTTCACATATAATAGATGCCCCCTAAAGTGTGAGATCAGAGGCTATGACGATGGCTCAAATACTTTATATTTAACTGTCTTTTGTTTGGAAAAAAGAGAGAGAGGATCAGAGCTTCGTGATGTACGAGAAACCTAATACAACACACATATATATAACAACTAAAATCATGTCCTGAGTCGGGCATTCCCATGCTCAGTAACTATGTTAGAGTGATTTTCTCATAAAACAGATATGAAGATGCTGGCCGCAAATAAGCATAATGCAGAACCTGTGTCATAATAGGATCATTCTGATGAGCTATCTAGAAAAAACAATAAACGCAACTTGACAAAGGAAACAAGGCTGAGTGATGCAAGCCTCTACCCAAGGTCTTGATTTACGCTTCACCGCAATAGCATAGATTGATACATGTGAATATAGGCGTTGATGTCGAACATGCACGAAATCGTCTGATTACTAGTCAATAATGGAGACCGTTAATAGACGCAAGGATGGCCACCGATAATGGTGATGGTCTCCAAGATGCACAGTACAATCTAACGAGTGCGAAAATTGTTTTTGTTGTCTAACACTCGTAGAATCATTTAACCAGGTGCCACTAATGAAAACCCCTGATCAAACACAAGGTGACCTACCACTGATGTATTCAAGTACCAAGGCACTGAAGTGTTTCTGGGTCTTATTCCTAGATAGAGCTTTGAAGTCGATAGGAAGAGACCTGTCGAAAGGTAGGAAATAAGGTGTCCTACATCAGTCGACACAAAACAGGACAAGAATGATTGTTTTTTTAGGAATCTTTTGAGCATTGGTTCAAAGCGACAGAGGGCATGATGGTAGGATATGCTTGATGGTTTGATGGAGGAAATAGAAGATAAAGATTTTCCCTTGAACAATAGAAGGCATGACAACGGTTTTAACCATGCAGCACTAGATTCATGAACATCAAAGGGTGTTAAGATACAAATATGCAAGAACATCGGGGTATAGGCTAAACTCATAGGATAGTAAGATTCATATTGAGAGGCCGTCACAAAGAAGGTTTATCTGAGGGAGTGCCATGTTCAAGGGAGTGACTACTGCCAAAAAAATCTTTCAAAATACGGAACATAACACAATTGTATTGTCCACTTTCCCCATCTAATTATTTTAGTGAGTCTAGACGGGTACACTCTTTGATCTTTTCATGTTTTAAGAGTCTAAAAAAGACCATAAAAAGAGTGACTCTATGCCCTATCTGATTAGTTTTATGAGTCCAGATAGGCAAACTCGTCGATCTTTTCATGGTTTAAGAGTCTAAAAAGGATCATAAAAAGAGCAACTCTATTCCTCATATGTCTAATTTAATGAGTCCAGAAGAGACAACTCGGTTGGTCTTTTCATATTTCGAGAGTCTAAAAAGATCATAAAGAGCGACTCCAAGGTGGTCCCTTTGTCATAGTCGTTAACCGGGTGCGACAAAAGTTTAATAGTATACCTGGAACGGTTCCTTTTCCGTGAGTTAATCAACTGAGTCTAGATAAATAGAAACCTATGCTCAATAGATGTTTGCCTCCTTTTTTTACGAGTACGACGAGATGGAGTAAACTCGATATTCGTTGTGAAATTTTAATGAGTCACGCAACGACAAACTCAATACCTTCATCGAATTTTAACGAGTCAAATGAAGAAAACTCAAGGTATCTTTTTCAGTTTAGTGAGCGAGGAAAAAGAGGTAAACAAACTGCTAATTCCTTCTTTTTAAATTGAACGAGCCCGAAGAAGGGAAAAACTGAATGGGGATTTTTCGATTTAAGAGCAAGAAATAGTCCTAAAAAAAAATCTCTCATATCATCATCCTAAGTGTTTAACGAGCCCAATGACGAAAACTTGGGGATTTTTTTATTTAACAAGCAAGAAAAGTTCCTCAAAAGAATGAGCCCGAAGAAGGAACTTGAGGTTTTTTCAATTTTATGAGGGAGAAAAAAGTCCAAAAAGGGAATTCTCGATCGATCTTTTTCAGTTTAGTGAGGTAGAAAAACAGGGAAAAAGAGTTGCTCGGACCATCGTCATAAGTGTTTAACAAGCCCGACGATGAAAAACTTGGTGTTTTTTCAATTTTAGAGCAAGAAAACATCCCATAAAGAACATGCTCATATCTTCTTTGTAGTAGTTTGACGAGCCCAAAGAAGTATACCCGAGGTTTTTCAGATTAGCAAGCAAGAAAAATACAATAAAATGAACACTCGATCATCTTCATGGTAGTTTAACGAGCGTGAAGAAGGAGACTCAAGGATTTTTTGGATCAATGAGCAAGAAAAATACCATAAAAAGAATGCTCAATACTTCTTGATCTCATGCTTGAGAATAGAAGGGTCTATGCCATGCATTTCCTCATAAGACCAAGGGAAAACATTGTGGAAATCCTTAAAAAGGCAAGTGAAGCTTGTAATTTCCTCAGGAGTGCAATCTTCTGCAACCTAGATGTTTTCTAAGATGCCTATCGTGATGAAAATATCGATGAGCAATGTCATTGAAATATTGCCCATGTTTCCTTCCGATTCCAAAGTTTGGATAGTTGTGTAAGGTAAGGAAATGATTTCAAGTGCATCAAATGACAGGATTTGAAGAGGCATCATGTCCGAATCAGATATCAAAACACAATGGTGCGACTCCTCCCAAGGTTGCTCTTCTAGACTCATGATCTCTCTAATAGCTTTGTCCGTAAGTAGGACTTGATTGAGGAGATTGAAAGTTGTTATGGGAGGGGTGGTGGTACTGTTGGCCATGACCAAAGTGATTAGAGATTTGGATGTAGACTGAATGGCCTGGTAAGCCAATCCAGCTGGTGATAGCGACATTTGTTCTCTGTAAGTGTCAATGTCAGAAGGGACCAATAGGATCCAAGGATCGGTTGGTTCGTGAGGAATGGATGAAACCATATTGACCATCTGTGCAACCACTAGTGCCAGAAGATGGAAACAACCCATCAAGGAAGAGCCCTTCAATAGATCAATACTGATACTGACGTAAGGGTCAGGTAAACCACCCACTAAGGGTACAAAGCCACTAGGTAATGAGGAATAATCAGGGGTGCAAAAGGACAGCTGGTCCACTATGACTATCTTTCCATCCAATGGAAATAGGATGATGCGAAAGACAATAGACACAATGTCAGTCATGGCATAAGTCCAACTATGACCCAACAATAGATTACAGTCGAGCTTTCTATCTATGACTTCAATGTCCACAGTTACCATTTTCCCATTCAAGGTGATGGGGTAGCTAGCTAAGTAACCTTTTAGGATGAAAGTGTGGATGTTGAAAGATTTAAGGGAATTCAATGATAGGGATAGGGTTGGAGAACCCAAAGCGAGCCAAGATGAAGCTGACATTACACATATTGAAGCACCTTCATCAATCACAGTTCTATGTATTCCTTCTCGTTTCAAAAATATTTGCACCTGAAATGCAAGCTGGTGTCAAAGGGGAGGTTTACATTTTTCCATGTCAAAAATTGAAAGCATGGAATCGTGAGGGTTGATACCACCAATTGCATAAAGCAGAGCTTTCCTTTGTGCTGGACAGGTTTGTAATACTTCAAGCACCGACATAGCCGATGACACTTGCGCCAAATCTTCTACAACACTATAGTTTTGGATGGCATGTGCAGATGTATTGTGCATTGTGTGACGAAGTGCCCCTTTAGGGGGGCGAATCATAAGAGCAGCAACCAGCCTTTCGATATGAAGATCATTAGGCGGCAGTGGGTTTTGACTTGATGAGGGTTCCTCTGCATGAGCTACTAGATCTCCATAAGATTTGGCTCTGGTTAGTAGATCTACTGTTTCAAAGGTGTAAACGGTGGATGGTCCTTCACCAATTGAAGGATGTTGTGAACCACCATTTCCCCCTTACAGGGGTTGGGGTTGGTTTGTAATAAGGTGTTTTTGCTGCTGAGCAGGGAAAGGATTATTCAAGACAGAAGGGATCCTGCCCACTTCCTTTTTAGCAATGAAATTTGTGCATTCCTGAAGACGCAGATAGCAATAGGTCATGTGGTATTCACCACATATTTTGCAAGGGAATCTGGCAGGGTTATCCTTTCCATCGTTAGAGGGTGTAGAAACCTTCTACTTCAGGTTGTACTTCTTTGTTGACTGCTCTTCGGAAGGAGCGATCTTTTTCTTATTCTTCTTGTTCTTACCACCAGGTTTTTGTGTAGACTACACAGAGTTTATCGTGGTGGTAGGAAGAGCAGTTGATTTGGTAGAGGGGTCAACTGACATCTGGGCAATGTGACCATTGACTTGTTTTATAGCATCCCTAGAGGTTGCATCGAAAATCCCATCGGCGTGTGCTACGGGTTGCTGAGTAGCGGGAGCATTGGATTTGCAAGGGGCATTGTGAATGATGTCGTATTAAGTGCCAAACTATGACCATATCAGATCTAAGTGTTGGGCACGGCGAATGGATTGGTCTTTTGTGACCACACCACCTAAGGTGACATCTTTAGCGATTTGGGGCAGTAGATACTTGCAAAACCAATCCGCTAATAGATAGTCTGGGAGGGGAGCTTTGACTAACCTCCGCCTACGTCTCCATTCATGTATATGATCAGAGATGTGGGTGGCGGTGTCCCGACATAATGAAGTGAGGAGTTATGTCCCAGTTTCATAGCGGATGGGTAGCTGGAAGTGCTTTAAAATTTCCATTGCTAAAGCACCAAATGTATTGACTGACGCATGTGGTAACTTGATGTACCACTTGGCTGCATTTCCAATAAGGGTGTGGGGAAAGAGATGTAGCTAGATACTATCATCCACCATGGAGTTAGAAACACACCATAGATGATAGGTGGTGATGTGTCTACCCAAATCCTCCCCTTGTTTCCCTTCAAACTTCGAAATGTCTGTCGGTATTTTATGTGGGATTGGCAGCCAAATAAATTTGTCATAGATGGGGTCATTTGTGAGTTTGTACAAGTTGGGGATATCAAGCGTTGCCAAGAAAGGAAAGGTGTTTGATGCCCCTGAATTGGACCAAGGCGATGACATATGACTTGAGGATCCTTGCGGTCCTCCCATCGTGTTGTTTCCAATATTATACACAGGTTGTGTGGTATAGTAAGTGCCTTGGGGTATGGTATTGTATTGTGGGTTTCCATAGGGGTTGTTAGGTTGGGGGATGGAATTTCCCCCAGGATAAGGAGTGCCCCCTTGACTCATTTGAGATTATGAGTGGGGTGCCCCTATGGATTGATTGTGACCTTGTTGAGGGTTCCCGGTCGCTACATAACTAACCATAGGTACTTGACTCACATAAGGAGGGTTCATGTCAATCAATGATTGACCATGTAGACCTGTCATTGAACTGTTACGCTCCTGGTCGATATATGCATATTGGGAACTGTGCCCCAAGGTACTTGAATCTGGGGTTTAGAACTATACAATGGATGCCAACCATAGAGTTGGTTGAAGGGACCTGTGCTACCCATGCTATATTGAGTGTTATAAGGACCGCCATATGTAGCACTTGTCGAAGGTCCAGGGGCTAGCACAAAAGGGGTAGAACTTGGAATTTACTAGATTCCATGCGTGGTGGGTGTCATGATAGGGTTTGAACTTGGGACAAATGGGATAGCAGGGTTCACCATCAGAGGTGGGGTACTAATTGTCGACTAGGGAGGTTGTGGTGGACCAAAAGTGTCCACAAAAACCCACGACCTGTTAGTCGTTGATGGGATGGGTGGAAATGTTCCAATGGAAGACAAATGAGATACAAATGCAATGGGAACCAAGAGTGGTCCCAATGAATTCGTGATTGGAGGATTGTATGGAGGAATAAATCCTTCAATAAATAAATCCTCTGGTAAGCTTGAATCATGGATGTCCAAACTAATTATGTGTTAGATATCGGAGACTAATTTCCAGAAGATGGGGAATCTAGTTCACTAGGGCTTGGCAGATCCTCCATAGTGAGTGAGGGAAGTCCTAACAACTGTCCAGATTGACGACGAGGGCCGGATGTAGCTACGATGGTCGATAAATTTTATCAGTAAATTTTATAGTGATGTTTATTAAAGTCTCGATGATAACACTCTAGCACTTAAAAAATAAAAATTACACTAAGGAAATCAATCAACAAGAAGAGGGAAATGACTCTATCTGATAAGCACTGATTACTAGAGATGAGACCCAGTATCACAATGAATAACAGAGAGAGCTGCCCAAATGTAAAGTTACGATTACTCTTGAGCTTCGCCCGAACCTCAGATTAAGGGGCCAAGTACTCTCGTGAAGACAAGCACCCTCCCAAAAATCGAAGACAGAGTAGGTTCGTCTGTGTTAGGTACCAGGGAAGCTCGCCCTAGTCACCTTGTGTTCGTCCTTAAAAGTATGGCCACTAAGGATACCTCAAATCACAGACACTACCGGGGAGGACATAGTCGCAGATAGTATGTTGTGGGGGTAGGATACCTGAGTCCCTGACTCAGCTCTGATATCCCCAAAATGGATTCCCGATACACAGAATACCCAAAGGAGATGTAAGCAAAGGTAGGCTACCTTCACTTACAGTCTAATGTTGTCTCATATTTAGCTTCGCTATTACTGGAGTGGTCTCGGATAGCATGATTGCAGAAGGATTTCTCTCTTTAATGACACTAGTTTCGGTGTATGATCTTGGGCAGTCAACTCACACTGCCTATCCCAAGATCCAAGCCTAAACTAATGTGTGTTTACACTAAAAAGAGTTGTTGATTGATATTATTAGGTAGATTTTAAATTTACTTTGTTAGAGTCTTCGATAGGGGTGTTGACGTATGAAATTATATGGGACTCTGACTCAAATCATGCAAAAACAATGCTTGTAAATTTTCACTTTCGATGAATAAGCTCCTTCTACAAAGGGAGAGTCATTCATACATCAATATTTATACCATGCATCCTATTCAGTAAAACACTAACATAAATGATAGAACTTCAACGCTCACTAACAACTATTGATTAATACTAAATAATGCAGATCTAACCAACTAAGTAGAAAACAGTAAAAAAAATTGTATTTTTTCTTTAATGAAAACAAAAACTCTAAGAAGTAAAGTTATTTTCTTAAAAAAAAAATTGTTCAAGACACAGATCAGTTAAACAAGTGCAGTTGCAGATCCCTGACAAATCTACAAGCAGATTTTCCAACCCATGTGTTATAGACATTTTTGTGCCTCGCAGCATGGAGCATGAAATGTCCATAATCAAAGGGATCCAAAGTCCCTAAACATGTTGTTCTTACCCCTAGAGGAACAAGGTCAGCAAACCACAGCACTTCAAATCAGTTCTCCACCTGAAAACACTCAAAAACAAGCAAATTCTGGATCATGTCAACTGCTACACTGGCTACCTGCACTGAATGTCAACTGCTACACTGGCTACCTGCACTGAATGTCAACTGCTACACTGGCTACCTGCGCTGAATGTCAACTCCAACACTAGCTACCTGCGCTGAACGTGTTTGGACAAGTGGCAGGCTCATTTCTCAAGGTGTCAATGCCCAGGAAGCTTCCAAAATGACACTTGGATCAGGGAATTCGCCCTGTGATGAGTAAGAGGTACTTGATCTCCATGTGTAAGCAAGGATCTCCAAGTGGACTCAAGAACTGAAGTTTAACTGAAGAGGGAGAGGACACAAGGCAGCTTTATGTCAGTCTCAAGCTGACTCATCCTTTCTTCTTCTTTCCTATATATAGAGCTCTTCTATGAGGTCTAAGGGGGCTGGAATTTTGTGCAAAGCAAGGAAGTGCTGTTGATTTACAGTTAGAGCTATTGGGTGATTGTTTTTCTAGAGGTGAAGAGGAGACTTCTTGCTGCTGGGGAGGTGCTGCTGGATTGGAGCCATTGATGGTTGTAACCTTCTCAGAACCCTGTTACTTTTATCAATAAAGCTTTGAATGTTCTCCTATATACTTGTATTGCATTGATGTATTGTATTTACTTGTATATTTGATTCACTCTAATCCATGCATCAGTTATGAGTACATGTATCTTGTAGTCTTCTTCTCTCTGTTGTGCAGGATCTGTGTGTAGCTGGACCGGCAAAGGGAGCAAGGAGTTGGGAACAAGAGACAAAGAGAGAGGATAAGGATCGACAAAAGCGAAAGACACCGGTTGGTTAATCTTTTCTTCCTTCTCTCTGTACTTTCATAAAGGAAAACATTAAAGCTTTACTTTCAGTTGTTGCTAAAGACTGTCACCTTTAGAGTAGGGATAGGGTCATCCGAGTCGGATACTTTTCCCCACAACAAACTGGCGACTCCACTGGGGAGCGTATCCGTTTGATTTGTGTTTGTAGTATCTTTGCTATTCATTTCCTGAACCAAAGAGTACCAAATCGAAAAGCTTTTGACTATATCAAAAGCGAAGTAGAGGGGCTGCTACTCTTGCTCATTTTCTGAGCAGATTCATGATTTGAAGAGCTGATCTACAAAAGACTCTTGTGCTCTTTGTGATAGCTTTTCATCCTCTTGATCATCCCTTAGCTTGTACTTGACCTATAGCTTTTTATTTCAGCAAAAACAGTGAATTTTTGAGCTTTTTATGGCCCGGAAATCCTTGTAAACGCAACTCTCGTGTCTCAGTGCAGGCTGCCCAAAGGCAGTCTGCATTTCAGCGCAGGTACTCCCTTCGGGAACTGCGCTGAAATTTAGTTTGACAGACCAGAGCCTGCGCTGGACCAGTTAGGCAGTGTCTTGCTGAGGTTTCCTACTGAGTCTTAGCCCTGTTTTCACTGTTATTTTGCTGTTGATTGCTTGCCATTTGTACTTGCTGTAAACCAACTTTCCTTGACATTATTCCGCCTCAGTTGTGTGATGAAACTGTGATTGTTCTTTCAGTATTTCTTGTTTCAGTTACAGTTTCCCATTGTGAAAAGCAAACCAGTATAGCTGTGGCCTCTTAGATCCTGAACTGTAAAAGTGTCTTTGTGATCTTAAGAGCTAGTTTTGTCACTGTTCATGGCTGTTTGAGTTTGTTTGTTTTTCATTTTATGGTTTTAATTCATACATTTTTAGTGTAAAAACAAGTACCTGTAAGGCGTCTTTTGATTTTAGACAAAACTTGTTTGTTTACGCTTCAAATTTAATTCGAAAATTATACGACAATTTCCTTTTGTCTTACATCAACATTAAAGGAAAAGAAAAGAAATACATGCATCTTGCATTTTCATTTTGATAAGTTTGCATGATTGATCTAGGAGAAAGTGCATTAGTTTGTGCTTTGTGCTCTGTGTGGAAAGATAATGTTTTTCTCTCCCCTCAGTAGTTAGGATTTTCAAAGCTAAAAAGATTGTAAAGCTTGCTTATCATTTTAGCTGCATTTAGGAATTTGTACCAATACATCTCGTGGTGATCCTGAAAGACAAACTGCTAAACAAGATCAACTTAAAATATATTGAATGAATCTAAAAACGCTTTGTAACATAACGCTCACAATAGAGGTCTAGGTAGAGACGTGTTCCGGCGTCGTTAAACGTAGTGACTGTCGATCTCTACGAAGGTGGGTGATTCCTCCTGAGGGACGATAACACTAATACGGACTTGTGCTCCCGCGTACCGTCGCGTATATTGGGAGACCCCTATAGGCATTTATCCTTTATCCTTAGGAAGCCGTGTTGGCCGCCCTACTGATCGCGATGTAGTGAACACAGCATTCACAAAGATCGACCACCCGTACCGTAAAACGTATTCTGTGGTTTCGCGAAAGGTTTGGCACACCCTCTGCCTAGATCTCCAGAGCAGTTTCTTTTGGCCTTTTTCAAACTCTATAACTGAAAAAGTCCAACCGAGCATTTGTCACTTCGGGCTCATTAATACATCGAAGGCGACTAGAGTCATCTTTAGCTTTTTCTCGACTCTTAAAACATGAAAAAGCAAAGTTGTGTCTAAAGCGTCGTTATAAAATTTATTTTAAGCGGAATAATCATCACCCTTCCCTCGTTGATCTTCGAAGTTAGTCCACCACAAGTGGAAGTTCCTGTAGAATCACTAAGAAATCTTTTGGATAGACTAGATATGTCTGAACAACCGTCGACATCTAGGACTGTGTCGTCCGACACAGCTGCAGCAGAGCCTCCTGCTGCTACTCCAACGATGTTCACTGGTATACCATCTGTCCCGGCAAATTGTCAACAACAAGCCGGAGTCCAATCAGGGACAGCGACATGGTTAGTTCCTATTTCTTCATCCGGATTATCATCTGGTATTTCTTATGTTGAAACTCGCCAAATTGATCCATTTGGAGGTCAATCTGGGCAATTGATCCCCTTGAGTCCCGGATTGATACCATATGGGGGGCAGTATGCCCTTTCATTACCTCCTCCGGGAGGATGCCCATCCGTGAGTTCACAACAAAGTTCAGGTCAAACTGGAATTACATCCAGCGGTTGGGTACCAATACTGCCTCAACAACCAGGAGTTGTATATTCTATGCAACCAGTCCACCCTGTGTCGAATGTTGCCACTATACCTGGTATGGTGATTGCGTCGCAAGTACAAGCGCTGCCTACTGTATGTCAACCCCAAGTTTCTCAGGTTGCCATACAACAGCCTCTTGTCTCGACATCTCAATCGCAACCTCAGGTCAGTGCCTCCTTATCTAGAGCGACTCAGGATCAAACAAGTACTGTGACTCCTCATCTTGGTCAATCATCTAGTATTGGGCATCAGCAAATGGTCCAACAACCAGAGCTGGTTCGAACTCAACAACCGCAATTCCAGCAATCATATCAAGGACCTGAGCAACAAGTCTTTGTAAGTAATGGGCAACCATACTATAATGGTTATACCCATCAACCTTGTCAAAGTTGCCAACATTATGCTGGTATGCAAAGACCCACTGCTCAGGCGATTCCATCTTATCCTGGATATGCTTCGCCTAACCTGAATCAACAGTTGCCCTTTGTAGCAACTCTAGAATTACCAGATCTAAACCGGCTGACGAATGATCCAATTGCTTATGCCCCTTGGTGGCCAGCAATTCCACACAAACTTCCATCAGACATTCCTAAATTTAATGGAAATCCAGGTGAAGACCCGTCGAATCACGTGATGACATTCCATCTATGGTGTTCATCAAACACCCTGAATGATGATTCGATAAGACTTCGCCTTTTTCAGAGGACGTTAACGGGTCCAGCGGCAAAATGGTATATTGAATTGCCTAGAGCTTCGTTCGACAACTTCAGTGCCTTAGCCACAACCTTTCTAACCCATTTTCAATTGCCAATAAGGTATGAAACGGGAACAGAACTCCTTACCAACTTCAAACAGACAACGGCCACTCATATATCTGATCATATACATGAATGGCGACGTCGTCGTAGGATGGTAAAAACATATGTTCCCGATCAGCTATTAGCTGAATGGTTTATAAAATCATTACTTCCGGCCATAACGGAAGATGTGGCCAAGGGGGGAGTCGTAACAGAAGAGCAAGTTATAGCTCGTGTGCAATATCTAGACTTGGTTTATACTCAGTCTGGCACGCTCTACGAC
Source organism: Pinus tabuliformis (assembly GCA_031772625.1). Taxonomy (NCBI): domain Eukaryota; kingdom Viridiplantae; phylum Streptophyta; class Pinopsida; order Pinales; family Pinaceae; genus Pinus; species Pinus tabuliformis. The sequence continues at coordinate 946,663,826 of CM062815.1, read as the reverse complement.
AAAATACCTGACGCCCCTAGACCGGAATTCTCAATTCCTCCTCCTCCTAAATCAAACAATGACTCTCACGTCGGCGATGACGTGATCGGCAAGCACAAAATTTACAGTCAAAATGCAAATGAAAAACTTCTTGCCTCAGAAGTAAATGCCATGTCGACCGACAAGGGCAAAAAACTGAAGCAACTAGGGGGCAAGAAGAAAAAGACAGGAAGAAAAAGGAAACCCCCGGCAGGGTGTCATATATGTGATGAGGATCATTGGACGAAATATTGTCCACATATAGCTGAAGTTAAGAAACTCTTCAAGAGTTCAAAAACCCCAGCAGTATTGACTGATCCGTTTCCTAATCCAGGTCAAAATATGGTTGCTAATCAAAATGCTTCCGGATCCCAAGTGCTTATGTTGTCTACCTCAAAGCAACAGAATAATGATTTGACAAGGAATAAAGATTACAGGAATCCAAAACTGTCGAACAACAAGGTTAACGAACGACCTAGTAGTTCAACAACAACTTTGACCGAAGTTGTGCCACCCATCGTTCCTAAGCCAATGATAAAGTCGCCAAAGGGAGTAGTAAACAAATCGACATTTAATCCTCGTGCCAAAGAAGCACAGAATTATAATATAGTAAAGGACCTGGCCCAATCGCCGTCCAATATGTCGACACTAGAGGTACCACAAAATTACCCCTCCCAAGAGCAAGCTTTATTATCAGCAATAGGTGGGATTGGCCCAATGGATTCCAATCTTGTGGCCTTTGATCATAAAGGATATGACCCGCAATTACCAGCTCAACTAGCTTTCCTTATTCAAGTGAAAGCCCTCAACAAAACTGTTCATCGAACAATTATTGATGAGGGGGCATCTACATGTCTTATGTCGATGAGTTGCTGGAAAGATTTAGGCTCACCACCCTTGTCGAAATCGTCAACGACGTTAAAAGCATTTGATGGACGATCATACATTCCATACGGGATTTTAAGTAACTTGCAAGTTGAACTGGGGGGCAAAACAGTAGGAATTGATGTTGAAGTAATTGATGGAAACCTCGATTACAACATCCTACTAGGAAGGCCCTGGATCTATGCCATGGTCGCGGTTGTGTCGACCTACTTCAGGAAGATTGCATTTCCCTTCCAAGAAGGAATTACAATCGTTGACCAACAAACTTTTCTCCCCAACAGTTCACAAGTTACAGGAAGCATTCCAATGATCCATGGAAGGAATCATTTGCTTCAAAATATCGGAATAGGTCTCCTAAAAGACCATGCCTTAATGGGTACTTTCGCCCTACCGCCTCCAAGTAATCTGGCGGGAGTGGCCACATTGGAAACCTACAAAATGAAATCTAATCCAATCTTCTGGTTGGATTCGGAAGATTCCTAAATATTTTGTCGGCTTCGAGGATAGTTCCTAACTCATGTCAACCTCGTTAAAAAATGAAATAAGGAGTCCTGAGGACGGTTCTAATCTTGTGTCAACCTCATTAAAAAATGAAACAAATCCCCGAGGTAAACCTTCATTCCAACCACCAAGATGAATGCAATGAAGCTTGGGGGGCACCCTCCTTTGACATGCGTCATTATGATGCTGGGGGCATGCAAAAGAATCGAGCAGTTTTTGTGCAGAAGTTCATGCTCGTTAAAAAATAAACGTAAATTGTGAGCAATCTTTCCCTAGCAGTTCAAGCTCATCCAGAAAAAATGAACCAGTAAACAACCTCGAGAAATGTAACCTTTGAAAGCCATATTAAAAGCCCTTGGTCGTGTTTATATGCCATCACCTCCATCCGTTCATTTGGCCAATCGTTCACCTCCATATGTTTGTTTACCCATTTTGAGGAACAGCTGCGAAGAGTGATTTCACTTAGCCATCCTTGTGACGCTGCCGTGATTGGAGAATTCCAACCTGTACCTGGAATCTGCTGCTATCCCTGTTCATCACTCGTTCCTCAAAAGACGAGTCTTCTTTGAGCTCTTTTCACTGACTCGTAAAATATGAAAAGTTTGCCGAGTTTTGGCCTTCCAGCTCGTTAAAGCTACCGGAAAGCTATCCCTCCACTAGATTTTAATCTTTTTGGACCTGAGGGATTATTGCACAAAAAGATCGAGCGCTTGTTTTGTTCGGCTCGTTAAAGCAACCGAAAATTCATCCCTTCTGTATTGTTTTATACTTTTTCGGGCTTAAGGGATTAGATGACGAAAAAGGAATTTTGGAGTTAACTTTTCGTGCCTTTTCAGACTCTCTAAAAATGAAAAGGACCGAGTTTTCCTTGTCGTTAGACTCGTTAAAATGATTAAATAGCGACAAACTTGTCTTTAGACGAGAACGAGTTTCCCTATCGCTAAGCTCGTTAAATCATAGCGATGGGCTTGCCCGAAGGGCAGGTTATAGAACAAGCATATGTTATCCTCCTCAAGCTTGACAAAAATAAAGAGGTATTGGTCAGAAATGACTGGGGAAAAATTGGGAGAACATCAAAGCTTAATGGTAGCAAGTCGCTCTTGAACATGACACTTTTCTTCCGTACCACATCGGGTTGGGTTGTTTCATTCACCAGACTCATCACCATGGTCTTCGCCAAACCATCCACATTTTGGGGTAATGCTACCGATCCATCGCATCAGTGTCGTTATATGTTCAAGAGAGGTCATTCTGAAAGTGTCAACCGTGTCCCATCCACTGCCATACATTATCCTTCATCCATTCATGATCGCCACCCTGAATCATATGTCACAGTTTGTTTTCACCTCCACTAAAATCATTAGCTCCGTTCCGTGTCATTGATGTGGGATTCATTAAGGCCCTCCTTTGACGGATCGCTTCTTGTCGACTTCAGCTCATTATCCAAGAAGTTGATCTAGGAACAACCCCATCAGTACTTTGAAGCTTGCATGCCTCAATGGCAAGTTTCTCACTTTCGGCGACAGGTATACATCAATGACCTTCGACCAGAAGATTTTGCGTGGCGTTCGACGCCAAGTCCTTTATTCACGCCACGCGAATTGTACTGCAGTACCTTGAGGGTCATTATCATTATCGGTGATTCCTCTCGCGCTTGTTAACGGTTTTTCATCATTGACCGGTAATCAAGCGATGTCTTTCCATGTTCGACTTCAGCGAAATTCTCACATGGATCGACTTATACTTAGAGTGAAGATCGAACGAGTTCGAAGACCCCGGATCTAGTTTCATCCATCCGGGCTGCGATATGTATTCAGGAAATATAAAAGCATTTGTCATGTACATCATTGCAGCAGATGATCATCCTATTCAAAGGATGATAATTTCAGCAGAGAATTATCTGTCTATCATCAGACGATCGTCTGTTCTATGTACCAAAATGTATTTATAAAGCTGAGCATGTGAATGCCCGCCTCAGCTAGATCATGAAAACAGAATGAAAAATAATGTATTGTATTCTATTGTATTACAGGGCACCTCTCAGCACTTGAATGAACTTCGGATCCTCTGGATAAAGCATTTCACCCGATAAACGACCTCATACTTTAGGGGGCAACTGTTATAGACATTTTTGTGCCTCGCAGCATGGAGCATGAAATGTCCATAATCAAAGGGATCCAAACTCCCTAAACATGTTGTTCTTACCCCTAGAGGAACAAGGTCAGCAAACCACAGCACTTCAAATCAGTTCTCCACCTGAAAACACTCAAAAACAAGCAAATTCTGGATCATGTCAACTGCTACACTGGCTACCTGCACTGAATGTCAACTGCTACACTGGCTACCTGCACTGAATGTCAACTGCTACACTGGCTACCTGCGCTGAATGTCAACTCCAACACTAGCTACCTGCGCTGAACGTGTTTGGACAAGTGGCAGGCTCATTTCTCAAGGTGTCAATGCCCAGGAAGCTTCCAAAATGACACTTGGATCAGGGAATTCGCCCTGTGATGAGTAAGAGGTACTTGATCTCCATGTGTAAGCAAGGATCTCCAAGTGGACTCAAGAACTGAAGTTTAACTGAAGAGGGAGAGGACACAAGGCAGCTTTATGTCAGTCTCAAGCTGACTCATCCTTTCTTCTTCTTTCCTATATATAGAGCTCTTCTATGAGGTCTAAGGGGGCTGGAATTTTGTGCAAAGCAAGGAAGTGCTGTTGGTTTACAGTTAGAGCTATTGGGTGATTGTTTTTCTAGAGGTGAAGAGGAGACTTCTTGCTGCTGGATTGGAGCCATTGATGGTTGTAACCTTCTCAGAACCCTGTTACTTTTATCAATAAAGCTTTGAATGTTCTCCTATATACTTGTATTGCATTGATGTATTGTATTTACTTGTATATTTGATTCACTCTAATCCATGCATCAGTTATGAGTACATGTATCTTGTAGTCTTCTTCTCTCTGTTGTGCAGGATCTGTGTGTAGCTGGACCGGCAAAGGGAGCAAGGAGCTGGGAACAAGAGACAAAGAGAGAGGATAAGGATCGACAAAAGCGAAAGACACCGGTTGGTTAATCTTTTCTTCCTTCTCTCTGTACTTTCATAAAGGAAAACATTAAAGCTTTACTTTCAGTTGTTGCTAAAGACTGTCACCTTTAGAGTAGGGATAGGGTCATCCGAGTCGGATACTTTTCCCCACAACACCATGAGGTCACAGGGTGAGTTGTTTATCAAGAAATGGCTGACTAATGCTTTGTACTAGAGGCTACAGAGAGTTAGTTTTAGCACTAACGATCTCTTTGTGAGGACACAGTGCTTTATAAAGCATTGTTTACACTAGTAACATACGTTAGTGAGGAAAATACTCAAAAAATGGGCTAGGGGTATCACATCTAGGGTTGAGCATTGAGAGAAGCATGTTGTATGGTCCTAAGTGGTTGGAAAGGGAATGAAGAAGTACATGAAGGCCTAGAAGAAAGAGAGATATAGGAACTTTCTGGGAAAAACGGGAACTAAGTGTAGTCCCGAGCGGAGTCGCCAATTCTACTATAGGGATTAATCGACGTGTGTTTGGTGATGTAGAAAACCCTCAAGAATCTTCTCGGGATCCTTGGTACATAGTCGGATTAGCTGCAGTTATCACAAATATACATGCATATCTATTTTTAACAAAGGAATATCAAAGTGAGAAGGAATTATTACCTCGAATCTTACTGTGGTGTTGTTGGAGAGCGAAATGGAGCTAGGCGGAAGACCCCTAAGCCGACTCCAGATCAAAACCTACACATAGCAAAGACAAGTGTAATATCACAGCATAAAACCTTGATAAACAATGCATGAACATATAAAGATATCTAGTTGCATATAACTAAGCCACTCATGCTAATGATATGGCATAAACATACAAACAAGTCATACTATCAACATCTCGGAGTGGACAACACAATTGCAGTTATATATTGATGTAGAAAGAGTGATTACAGCCATCAGTTGCATCAGCCTTCCCTTACCCCTCCAACTCCTCTCCCTCTCTCCCTTCTTAACCTCTTCTGATGCCTTAGTCTGAGTTTCTGCTCAATAGTCAAATAGGCAATCCTTTCAAATGGTTTGACCTCTTTCATAATGGCCCTAGCCTTACATATATAGCATGTGAGGTTAGGGTTGTCATGTCCTTCATGAGTTCCATTAGGAAAAAGCAATGATGTTTCCATGCCTTTGTGCTTTTTCTCGTTTGCATACTCCATTAGGAATTAGTAATTCCCCCAAACAGGTCAAGTTCTGATGTTTCCCTGCTTTTATGAGCTGACATAGGAGAGAGTCTAAGGATATTGTCTTAGTGAATTCGCTCCTTTGACCCATAGAAACTAATGTATGGTCACTAACGCTCTTCCCGAGGTAACAAGTAGAGTTACCCTAGGCACTAACGCACCCTTAGGCTTGCTGAGAAGCTTTATAAAGTAGGTTGATAGTGTCTAGACAGCGTTAGCTTGACAACTGGACCTGTGAACTTGGTCAGTCCTTTAGTCATCATGTCTTTATCCGCTAAGCTGATGAGGAGGTCATTTTCCTATATAACAGAAGCTCATGGAGGAGGCGCAAGAGGATATTATGCAAGAAAAGAAACAACGCATAAGATTTTACGCGCTAGGTTGTGGTGACCAACACTGCATAAGGATTCCAAGGCTTATTGTAAGGCATGTGATGCATGTCAGAGGATTGGTAGGCCATTGTGGAGGGATGAGCTGCCTCTGAATCTGCAGCTGTCATTACAGCCATTTGAGAAGTGGGCGATTGATTTTGTAGGACCAATTCAGCTTCCAAGAAAGAAGACAGGTGTGTAGTACATCATCACCGCAACTGAGTATATGACCAGATGGGTGGAGGCGCAGCCTACGAAGGATTGTACTGGGGCAGCGACAACAAAGTTCATATTTGAGTAGGTATTGACTAAGTTTGATGGCCTGAAGATTTTGATGAGCGATCGCGGTACGCACTTCCTTAATGAGATGATCAGCGTGTTGACAGAGGAATTCCAAGTTTATCACCAAAAGAGTACATTGTATCACCCGCAGTCTAATGGGGTTGTTGAAGCATTTAATATGATATTAGAGAACACACTAACGATGGTTTGCAATGCACAAAGAAATAATGGGGTTGTGTGCATACCCACGGTGCTATGGGTTTAAATAACAACTTGCAAAAAGCTGACTGGACAAATGCCTTTCAGGCTGGTTTATGGCATAAAAGTTGTGATGCCGATGGAGTACATTGTACCTAGTCTACGCATAGCAGAATTCACAGGAATGGTGGATCGCGGAGCCCTGGAAGAGAGGATCGCGCAGATGACAGATCTGGAAGAGGATATATTTTTGGCTGGATTCCATCAGCAAGTTCAAAAGGAACATGAAAAGGAATGGCACAGTCAGCACATCAAACTACGCACCTTCAAGGTAAATGATTTAGTGTTATTATATGACAGCAAGTTTGATAAATTTCCAAGAAAATTTCGAATGCATTGGTTGGGACGCTATGTCATCAAGGAGATTACCGATGGTGGAGTCATTCAGCTGGTGAAGTTGAATGGAGATCCATTTCCAGGGAAGGTAATTGGCAGTCGATTGAAGCCATACATCGGGGATTCGACCAGATGACTATATGATGGAAGCACAGTCTTAGCGCTCTAGGGAGCCGAAAGGAGGTGCGGGACTATAAACTACACTGCCTGGAGTGTAGATCTACGTGATAGGGGGGACTGTGCAGAATGGAGGAATGTCACAGTATCATCAAACATGCAAGGGGAGTTGCGCTTTACGAGGATCAACCATGTAGGGTAGCCAGAAAGTGACCGTTACAGTCACTGTTCATGATTTGACAGTGAGAAAATGACTAAGAGGAGTGGGAGGGTGGCATTTAAGGTTGAATTTAAATCCAAGACCTTTGAAAATATGCTGCCAATCTAACATTTATGAATGGATTTTGGGGGGAACAGTCAGATTCAAATTCGAATTTGCCTATAAATTACAGATGGCCACCCAATGAAAAACACTTTGCATGTTGAGAATTGAGGTGTCAAGCTATCAGTTGCGCATGAACCTTGAGAGTTTTGAGGCTTTGGTGGCCAGTTCAGTATTTGACAGATTGCCTAAAGCAACCCAGGAGCTTCTTACTAGCCTCATGTCGGCGCCCGTGGAAACCGCAAGTGCTGGAGGATCGATGGCCTCTAAGGGAGATGGCCTTCAGGTCGTAAGTGTATAAGTGACCGCAGAAGTACCAAAGTCATTGAGGTAACCTAGGCCGAGACCTACGATGCTAAAAGAGGGGCCTAGGACAAAGAAAGACAAGCAAAAAGTGACACAGCCGGTGCAAGAGTTGCCGTGAAAGCACAAGAAGAAAGAGAAGCCTACTGTGTAGGAGAAAGGCAAGGTGGTAGACCTAGAATCGGATGAGAGCATGGAAGACACTGGTATGGGCATAAAGTATATCGATATTCACGGGGTAGACCCTATTTCCAAGTTATCAGAATACATCCATCCACGCAAAGGAAATGTGAAGGTCCCGAAGAAACCAGATGAGGCAAAATTTTTACTTAACACATCGTTGCTGCCACGCTAGATCACATTCAAAGGTCCGCACTTGGCATGCATGCCACATCTAGAGTTAGAGGATTGGGACTTAGCAGATACTGGGTCATTCCCCCACTTGGAAATTCATACATTTATGACCCGTGTCTTGAGTCGAGGCAGTGGATTAAAGGGGTGGACAAGGTAGGACTGTTGAACCTACTATGGGTGCCACATTACAACCGCACGCCCATCACTTTGATAGTGATCAAACAATTGTTGTGCTTGGTGCACGACGGGTGCCTGTGGTTAGGAGAACCGATATCGATCACCGATATGTTGATCCACTGCTATAGGGATTAATGGACGGTGTATGGAAAATGAAGGAACCCTCAAGGGTCTTCCTGGGACCTTGGCAGACTTTAAGATTATCTATATTTGTCACAAAGATACATGCATGTCCACGCTCAACAACTAATTATCAAAGCAAAACAAATTCATTACCTCAAGCATTCATGTGGAGTTGCTGGAGAGCGCAATGCAGCTAGGCAAAAGTCCACTGAGCCAGCTCCAGATCAAGTCTTGCACATATAAAATACAAGTGTAATCACAACATAAAACCTTGATAATCAATGCATAAATATACAAAAGACATCTATTTTCACATAACTAAACCACTCATGCTAAAAGACATTCAATAAACATATAAATGAATTATAGTACCAACATCACGGAGTGGATAGTACAACTGCAGTTCTATATTAATTTCGAAAGAGTGATTACAACCATCGGTTGCATAAGCCTTCCCTTACCCCTCCAGCTCCTCTCTCTCTCTCCCTTCTTACCAAATTCTTATGCTTAAGTCTGAGACTCTACTCGACAATCAAGTAAGCTGTCCTTTCAAATGATCTAAACTTTTTCATACTAGCCCTAGCTCTACTTAGGATTTCCAAGTTTCTCCATGAGTTTCCTTAGGTAAAAGCAATGATGTTGCCATCCTTTTGAGCTCTTTCCCATTTTAATACTCCATTAGGATTAGTAATCCCCCAAATAGGTTGAACTTTGATGTTTCCTTTTTTTTTATGAATTTATTTAGGAGAGAATATAGGGATATTTCTTAGTCAATCTGCACCTTTGACCCTTAGATCCTCATTAGGTTTTACTAACATTGTCCCTGAGGTAACAAGTAGAATTACTTAGGTCATTAATGCACCCTTAGGCTTGCTGAGAAGATTTATAAAGTAGGTTGCTATTGTATAGATAGTGTTAGCTTGGAAACAAGGCTTGTGAACTTGTTCATTGCTTCAGTCATCATGTCTTTCCCCTCTGAGCTGATGAGGAGGTAATTTTACTGTATAACTGATGCCCCCTAAAGTGTGAGATCAAAGGTTGCGACGATGGCAAAAATACTTTATACTTGACTGTTCTGTTCCTTCTTGACAAAAAGAGAGAGAGGATCAGAGCTTCAGGCGGTATGAGAAACCTGATACAACACATATATATAAAATAACTAAAATCATGTCCTGAGTCGAGCATTCCCATGCTTAGTAGATATGTCAGAGTGATTTTATCATAAAAGAGATATGATGATGCTAGCCAATGATAAGCACAATGTGGAACTGGTGTCATAATAGGATCATTCTGATGAGCTACCTCCAAAAAAAAATATACACAACTTGGGAGAGGAAACAAGGCCGAGTGATGCAAGCCTCTACCTAAGGTCTTGATTTCCACTTTACCGAACAACATAGATCGATACATGTGAATATAGGCATTGATGTTGAACCTGCACAAAATCATCTGATTACAAGTCAATAATGGAGGCCATTAACAGACGCAAGGAAGGCCACCAATAATGGTGATGGTCTCCAAGATGCACAGCACAATCTAGCGAGTGTCAAAAATGTTTTTGTCATTGAACACTCGTAGAATCGTTTAACCAGGAGCCAATAATGAGAACCCCTAACCAAACACAAGGTAACCTGCCACTGATGTCTGCAAGTACCGAGGAACTGAATTGTTTCTGGATCATCTTCCTAGATAGAGTGTTGAAGTCGATAGGAAGAGAATTGTCGAAAGGTAGGCAATAATGTGTCCTACATTAATCGACATGAAACGAGACAAGAATGATTTTTTTTTTGAGGAATCTTTGATCATTGGGTCAAAATGATAGAGGGCATGATGAAATAATATGCTTCATGGTTTGATGGAGGAAACAAAAGAAAAAAGTTTTTCCCTTGAACAATAGAAGGCACAACAATAGTTTTAACCATGCAACACTAGACTCGTGAACACCAAAGAGTGTTAGGATATAGAGATGCAAGAACATCAAGGTATATAGGCTAAACTCATATGATGGTAAGATTAATATTGAGAGGTTGTCACAAGGAAGGTTTATTTGAGGGAGTGTCATGTTCAAGGGAACGACTACTGCCAAACCACGCTTTCAAATACTGAACACAGTTGTATTATCCAATTTCCCCATCTGATTAGTTTAGTGAGTCCAGACGGGTAAACTCATTGATCATTTCATATTTTAAGAGTCTAAAAAGGATCACAAAAAGAACGACTCTATGTCCTATCTGATTAGTTTAGTGAGTCCAAACAGAGAAACTCATTGATCTTTTCATGTTTTAAGAGTCTGAAATGGATCGTAAAAAGAGCAGCTCTATTTCACATTTGCGTAATTTAATGAGTCCAGATGAGATAACTCGGTGGTCTTTTCATATTTAGAGATTCTGAAAAGGACCGCAAAAAGAGCGACTCTATCATTCATCTGTGTAATTTAATGAGCCTAGATGAGATAACTCGGTGGTCTTTTCATATTTAGAGAGTCTGAAAAGATCGTAAAGAATGAATCAAGGGTGGTCCCTTTGTTATAGTTTTTAACTGGGTGCGACAAAAGTTTAATAGTATACCCAAATCAATTACTTTTATGTGAGTTAATGTTATGAAAACAACTCAAGAAAAGATAGAAAAGATAGATCAACGCCTTAGAATTCAGCCTCTTCGAGGGGGCAACCTCCTTTACATTACATAAATGAACAATTCTTGGATGATTCAAATGACAAAACCTCCTTTCTATATATAGGAGTCTAAGGAGTCACAATATAATCCAGCCGACGTAACAATAATAATATAAAGCCATAAAAATAACAATAGAGGGATTCTATGGGGCACAGAAATAACAATATGGGGGTAATAGGGGCACAACAATATAAATAAGGGGTATAACTATAATAGTAATGGGGTAATCACTAGTATTATAGGGACCCAACATGCCCCTCTCCTTCAAAAAAGTGTTGTCCTCAACGCTTGAGTAATTCTGGATACTTCTGCATAAAATTCTCATCCTCCCATGTGGAATCTTCAGCGGATAAGTTCTTCCACTTGATAAGATACTCTGAAATTGATCGATTTCGTAGCTGTCGAGTTCTTGTTTCTGTGACTGCTTCCGGTTCCAATATAATTTTTCCTTCCTCGTCAAGTTCTGGCAATATTGTTTGAATTAGTATCTTTTTCAACTTTTGAATAAGTGGCCATACTTCTTTGTCCTTCTTCCATTCATCCCTTGCTTCGTTTATCCAATTCGATTGGATAATATAAATAGCACAAAAAAATGCTTCCACATCCTCATCCTTGAAGAGTCTTCCCATTCGGTAAGGTCGCCATTTTTTAAGTGCATGTAGTATTGCCAACATTTCCTTCTCATATATAGCTTTCTTGAGATGTAGCAGTAAAAATACCCAATCACCTACATCAAAACATTTTGCACTATAATGTTTATCTACCTGTTGTTTCATTTGATTTTGCACCAAAGTGGCATTATCCTTTAAAAGTTGGAGAACTTGTTGTTGATGCTCGATGTGATCTCTCGCTGCTTGAACCTTTTTCTTCTTGATATGTCCTTCTATCTCTAGAGTTTGAGGAGTGGTAATTTCTTCCAATCCTTTACAAGATATGGTCGGATTCATTTCTTGATGCTCGATGTGATCTTTCACTTCTTGAACATTTTTCTTCTTGATATGTCCTTCTATCTTGATAGTTTGAGAAGTGGTTATTTCGACCAATGAATTACAAGATATGGTTGGATTCATTTCTTCTTTCTCGATGTGATCTTTCATTTCTTGCACATTTTTCTTCTTGATATGTCCTTCTATCTTGAGAGTTTGAGGAGTGGTAATTCTTCCCAATGCTTTACAAGATATGGTCTGATTCATTTCTTCTTTCTCTGGGGTGGGGTCCTGGTGTATATCTTCTTCTTTTGATGTTTCTTGATCCTTTTCTTCCTCCTTTTCATATTCTATGTAAAATAATTTCTTCTTATCACACTTATGACCTTTAGTGCATTTTCTATCACAATTGTAACAAAGCCCTTTTTCTCTTCTTTCTTCCAATTGTTGTGGTGTAACCCTTGTAGGTTGTGGAAGGCTAGGAGAAACAACACTTCCATCTTTATAGTTGTGAGGGGTACGCTTCCTGGTTTCCATAATTTTTCTTTCCACTATGTCAAAATGCCCTTTTACTCTTTCCAATTGTTGCGGTGTTGCTCTAAAGAAGGTTTTGCTCTTTGTATCCTCATAATGTGCTATCATTTCCTCCGTGAAAATTGACCACGTAACAAGTTGTTTACGCGAAAAAAGCCCTTCGTACCATAAAAATTGATCTGGTTCTAAATATGAAGATGCAATACATACCTTTTGTGACAGTTGTACACCATGTATATCAAAATATTGCTCCATCTGAAGTATCCAATTTACCGGATCCTTGCCATCAAACTTCCTCATCTTGCTTTTTCTTGATTTTAGGAGCTCAACCTTGAAACGACTATAACTCTATAATTTCAGATCTTTAAGTTCTGAAATTGTGACCTGTAGTAGCCCTCTGTGTCCTATTTCCAATGCCACCAGTCTGATCCAAATTGGATTCTCTAAGAAAGCATTATGCACAATCTCCCAAGATGACCTGATTATATACCTTTCCAGAAGATCGAATTTGTATGACGTTCCACGTGTCACGGTTTTGACCTTTGGATCTAAAAAAGATATAAAACAAAACTACAATCTGTCCTCTTTCTGTACCTTCTTACGAAATTTAAATCCGATCCAGAGAGAGAAAGTTATGACGATTTTCCCCAGGTCACCTATTTTGAATGTAATTCAGGAGTCTGCAAAAAGACCAACTTCCTCAGATCATATCTCCGCAAATATCACGCGAAAAGCTCTAAAATTTGGACCCAAGGTTCAACGCGATTTCTTCTCAAATGGGTTTTTTTCCGACTTCTGAAACGTCACAGAAAAAAAAGTTATAGCGAAAATGCCACTATGACCTGTTCGGAGAAGCGAAACCCTAGAATCCCAAAGCTCTGATACCAAATGTTATGAAACCAGCTCAAGAAAAGATAGATCAATGCCTTAGAATTCAGCCTCTTCGAGGGGGCAACCTCCTTTACATTACATAAATGAACAATTTTTGGATGATTCAAATGACAAAACCTCCTTTCTATAAATAGGAGTCTAAGGAGTCACAATATAATCCAGCCGACCTAACAATAATAATATAAAGCCACAAAAATAACAATAGAGGGATTCTATGGGGCACAGAAATAACAATATGGGGGTAATAGGGGCACAACAATATAAATAAGGGGTATAACTATAATAGTAATGGGGTAATCACTAGTATTATAGGGACCCAACAATTAATCTATTGAGTCCGGATAAACAGAAACCTATTCTAAATAGATGTTGACCTCACATTGTTACGAGTATGAGGATACAGACTAAACTCATTTTTCTTCATGAATTTTTAATCAGTCATGCGACAAAAAACTAAATACCTTCATCAAATTTTAAAGAGTCAAATGAAGAAAACTCAAGGTATCTTTTTCAGTTTAGTGAACAAGGAAAAAGAGGTAAAATAATTGCTCATTCCTTCTTCATAGATTCAATGAGCCCGAAGAAGATAAAAACTCGGGGATTTTTTTGATTTAAGAGTAAGAAATGGCCCAAAAAAGAAGTGCTCTAGTTGCTATGATAGATTTTTAACAAGCCTGGTGACAAAAACTCGGGATTTTTCAGTTTAACGAGCGAGAAAAGTACCTAAAATAATTCTTGAGTCATATTTATTAATTTTTAATGAGCCTAAAGAAAAAACTCAGGATTTTTTCAGTTTTATGAGCAAGAAAAAAAGCGCCTAAAAAGAATGCTCTAATGATCTTTTTCAGTTTAATGAGCTAGAAAAAGAGCGAAAAAGAGTTGCTCGGACCGTCGTCGTATGTGTTTAACGAGCCCAACAATGAAAAACTTGGGGATTTTTTAGTTCAAGAGCAAGAAAAAGTCCCCAAAAAGAACATGCTCATATCTTCTTTGTAGTAGTTTAATGAGCCCAAAGAAGGAGACTCGAGGTTTTTTGGATTAACGAGAAAGAAAAATACCATAAAAAGAACACTCGATCTTCTATGTGGTAGTTTAACGACCCCGAAGAAGGATACTCATGGATTTTTGGATTAAAGAGCAAGAAAAATACCATAAAAATAATGCTTGATCTTCTTCGTGGTAATTTAATGAGCCCGAAGAAGGAGACTCGGGGATTTTTCGGATTAACGAGCAAGAAAAATACCATAAAAGAATGCTTGGCACTTCTTGATCTCATGCTTGACAATAGAAGGGTCTATGTCATGCATTTCCTTGTAGGAATTTACAAGGTAAGTTCCTCAGACAGAACACCAAAGGACACCGCTCACAACCAGATCGCAGATCAATACACCAGTATTTTTGACGTGGTTAAAACCCTCAAAGAGGGAAACAGTCCACGGCCTGAGCCAATGCGGCCACTTCAGGCAATTTATTAATAAAAGAATGAAAATTTACATATGTTTCTCTCATGCACGGATTACCCTACAAATGAACCTCCATGCGCTTTAAATAGAATTCATGGACCAATCGGGTGTCAAGCCACGGATCAAGTGTCGGTAATACCGAGGAGAGAATGAACCGTCGGATCACTACATATCGTGACCGTCGGATTGTAAGTTACAAAATGTACAACGGTAAAGAAACACACTTTACCTAACTCTATACCTAACTCTACACTAGACCAATTTGTACTTAACTATTTCCTATGTGTCGGAATATCCTAACATCCCCCCTTAAGAACAAATTGGGATAGGATTGAAGGATTTACAAATATGACACAATAAGAGAAGGAAGGAGGGAGAGAGAGAGAGAGGGGGGGGGGTGCTTTGGGTTGCATTCTTGCTTTGAGAAAGCTCTTTTTCCCTACAAAACAAAAAACGCAAAACCCAACACGGACATGCAAAGAAAACGAACCTTATGGCTCGAAGTTAGCTTTATCCGAAAAACTAAATATTTTTTAAAAAATGAACCTTGCGGCTCAAAGTTAGCTTTGGCCGGAAACTAAATATTTTCCTCAATGTTTCTGATTTTCCGAGATCACCCTAAGGCGCAGGGAAAAGAGCATACGCATGAGAAAAATCCTTCCTTTCTGTTTCTGATTTGCCCAGATCGCACAGAGTCGCAGGGCAAAGAGCATACGCAGAAATGAAAGGTATAGATCCGGTAATAAAAAGGCTAAATAAACCGAAACCGAAATAAACAGAGAGAAAATAACAGTAAACTGCAAATAAACACTGTATACCTCCAGATCTTAAAAATGACGCAGCTAGGGCTACCGGAAACCTTATCGCGTGAAACGAAAGGGGTTCCTCACTAGAACAGATGCTCCCAACACAACAGAGCAGTCCTCTTGGCCCGAAAGCGGTCAGAAACAACAGATCTAGGAAACGGCAGTCGGATGCAGTTCTACCGGCTTCAGATTTGGATCACCAACGGACGCGGCCCTCAAATAGCTCTGATACCATGTAGGAATTTACAGGGTAAGTTCCTCAGACAGAACACCAAAGGACACCTCTCACAACCAGATCGCAGATCAATACACCAGTATTTTTGACGTGGTTAAAACCCTCAAAGAGGGAAACAGTCCACGGCCTGAGCCAACGCGGCCACTTCAGGCAATTTATTAATAAAAGAATGAAAATCTACATATGTTTCTCTCATGCACGGATTACCCTACAAATGACCCTCCATGCACTTTAAATAGAATTCATGGACCAATCGGGTGTCAAGCCACGGATCAAGTGTCGGTAATACCGAGGAGAGAATGAACCGTCGGATCACCACATATCGTGACCGTCGGATTGTAAGTTACAAAATGTACAACGGTAAAGAAACACAATTTACCTAACTCTATACCTAACTCTACACTAGACCAATTTGTACTTAACTATTTCCTATGTGTCGGAATATCCTAACATTCCTCATAAGACCAAAGGAAAACATCGTGGAAATCCTTAAAAGGGTAGGTGAAGCTCACAATTTCCTCAGGATTGTGATTGGCTCCAATCTGTATGTTTTCCATGATGCCTGTCATGACAAAAATATGAATGAGCAATGTCTTTGAAATATTTCCCATGTTTCCTTCCGAGTCCAAAGTTTGGATAGTCGTATATGGTGAGGAAATGATTTGAGGTGCGTCAAGTGACAGGATTTGAAGAGGCATCATGTCTGAATCAGATATCGAAACACGATGGTGTGAGTCCTCTAAAGGTTTCTCTTCTAAACTCATGATTTCTCTAATAGCTTCGTCCGTAGGTAGGACATTATTGAGTGGATCGAAAGGAGGAGTTATGGAAGGGGCAGTGGTACCGTTGGTCGTAACCAAAGTGACCTAAGATTCATATGTAGATTAAATGGCTTGGTAGGCTAATTCAACTGGTGGCAGTGACATTTTTTCTTCGTAAGTGTCAATGTCTGAAGGGGACGTGAGGATCCAAGGATCGGTCGGTTCGTGAGGAATGGATGAAACCATAGAGACCGTCTATGGAAATGTGGGAAGCGGAAGAGGGAAACAACCCATCAGGGAAGAGCCCCTCAATAGACCAGTACCGATACTGACGTAAGAATTAGGTACACCACCCACTAAGGGTACAGAGCCACTAGGTAACGGGGAGTAATCTGGGGTGAAAAAGGACAGCTGGTCCACTATGACTATATTTCCATCTAAGGGAAATAGGATGATACAAAATACCGAAGACATAATGGCATTCATGGCATAAGTCCAAGTGCAGCCCAAAAACAGATTATAGTCGAGTTTATGATCCATGACTTCGATATCCACCGTTATTATTTTCCCACTCAGAGTGATGGGGTAGTCAACAAGGTAACCTTTTGGGATGAAAGTGTGGTCGTTGAAAGATTTAAGGGAGTTCGATGATGGGGATAGGTTTGGAGAACCTAAAGCGATCCAACATGAAGCCAAGATGATGCAGGTAGAAGCACCTTCATCGACAACAGTTCTATGTATACCTTTCCTTTCGAAAAGATTTGCACCTGAAATGCAAGCTGGTGAGAAAGGGGAGGTTTACACTTTTCCATGTCGAAAATTGCAAGCATGGAATCTTGTGGGTTGATACCAACAATAGCTGAAAGCAAAGCTTTCCTTTGTGCTGGACATGTTTGTAATACTTCAAGTGCTGAGATAGCCGCTGGCGCTTGCACCAAGTCCTCTACAATGTTGTAGTTTTTGGCGGCACATGCAGATGTATTACGCATTATGTGTCGAAGT
This sequence comes from Pinus tabuliformis, assembly GCA_031772625.1. NCBI lineage: Eukaryota > Viridiplantae > Streptophyta > Pinopsida > Pinales > Pinaceae > Pinus > Pinus tabuliformis. The sequence goes on along the minus strand of CM062815.1, from coordinate 946,646,221 downwards.
GCCCCTTTAGGAGGGCGAATCACAAGGTCAGCAACTATCCTTTCGATATGCAGATCATTAGGTGGCGGTGGGTTTTGACTTGAGGAAGGTTCCTCTGCATGAGTGACAGGAGCTCCATAAGATTTGGCTCTGATTTGTAGATCTGCCGTTTCAAAGGTGTAAACGATAGAGGGTCCTTCACCAACTAAAGGATGTTGCGATAAGGTGTTGTTGCTACTGAGCGAGGAAAGGATTATTCAGGACAGTAGGGGTCCTTCCAGTGTCCTTTTTAGTAATGAAATTTGTGCATTCCTGAAGACGCGGACACCTGATTCCTCCCCTTGTTTCCCTTCGAACTTGGGAATGCTTGTCAGTATTTTATGCAGGATTGGCACCCAGAGTAAGTTATGATAGATGGGGTCATTTGTAATTTTGTACAATTTGGGGATATCCAACATTGCCAAGAAAGGCAAATTGTGTGATGCCCCCAACTTGGACCAAGGCAATGACATATTACTTGAGGATCCTTGTGGTCCTCCCATCATTTGAGTCCCAATATTATACAAAGGTTCTGTGGTATAGTAGTTGCCTTGGGGTATGACATTGTAATGTGGATCTCCATGGGGATTTTGATGTTGGGAAATAGAATTTCCCCCAGGATAAGCAGTGCCCCCTTAACTTGTTTGAGGTTGTGAGTAGTGTTCTCCCATGGATTGGTTGGGACCTCCTTGAGGATTCCCACCCGCCACAGAACTAACCATATGTCCTTGACTAACATAAGGAGTTCTCGTGTCAATCATAGACTGACCATGCATGCCTAAAAATAGAGGGGGAACTGTTACATTCCCGATCGGTATATGCATATTGGGAGTTCCCCCATATACTTGAATCTGGGGGTTATAACTATACAATGGATGCCAACCATATTGTTGGTTGAAGGGACCCGTGCTAACTGTGCTATATTAAGCGTTATAAGGAGAGTTGTATGTAGCACTTGTCGAAGGTATAGAGTTTGACACTAAAGGGGTGGAACCTAGAATTGGCTGGGTTCCACTCGTGGAGGGTTTCATGTGAGGGTTTGTACCTGGGAAAAATGGGATAGCAAGGTTCCCATCAACGGTGTGATAGTGACTGTCGACTAAGGAAGTGGTAAGGGACCAAAAGTGTCCAAAAAATTCCACGACTTGTTAGTCATCGACAGGATGGATGGAAGTGTTCCCACAGAAGACAAAGGGGGTAGAGGTGCAATGCGAACCAAGAGCGGGTCCAACAGATTCGTGATTGAAGGGTTATAGGGAGGAAGAAATCCTCCGATAAGCTTGAATTGTTGGTTGTCCAAATTAATTCTGTGTGAGATCTGAGAGACTGATTTCCCAAAGATGGGGAATCTGGTTCACTGGAGCTTGGTGGATCTTCCACAATGAGTGGAGGAAGTCCTAACAATCGTCTAGATTGACGACGAGTGCCGGATGTAGCCACAATGACCGATAATTTTTATCAATAAATTTTATCGTGATATTTATTTAAGTCTCAATGATAACACTCAGGCACCTAAGCCCCAAGGGTTAGCTCAGTTGGTCAAAATCAGTACCTCGCCATCCGAAGGTCAGAGGGTCCATTCTCCCTGAAGCCCTTGGGGTCAGTTCTTGTAGTAGGCTGAGGGGCATCAGCCCAGATTTTTCTATGGATGTAGCTCCACCCGTTGACCACGGTGTCTGTGAAAAAACTCTAAAAAAAGAACACTCAGGCACCTAAAAAAAATAAAAAATACACTAAGTGAATCAATCAAAAAATAGAGAAAAATGATCCTGTCTGATAAGCACCGATCACTGGAGATGAAACCCAGTATCACAATGAATAACAGAGAGGGCTGGCCAAATGTACAGTTATAGTTACTCTAGAGCTTCGCCTGAACCTCATATTGAGGGGCCAAGTACTCTCGTGAAGACGAGCACCCTCACAAAAACTAAAGACAGAGTAGGTCCATCTGTGTTAGGTACCAGGGTTTCCCGCCCCAGTCACATTGTGTATGTCCTAGAAGTATGGCCACTAAGGATACCTCAAATCACAGACACTAATGGGGGGGACATAGTCGCAGACAGTATGTTGTGTGGGCAGGATACCTGAGTCCCCGACTTAACTCTAAAATCCCCGAAGGGATCCCCAATACAAAGAATACCCAAAGGAGTTGTAAGCGAAGGCAGGCTACCTTCACTTATAGTCCGATGTTGTATCATATTTAGCTCCTCTTTTACTAGATTGGTCCAGGTAGTATGAGTGCAGAAAGAATTTTCTCTCTTTTAATGACACTAGTTTTGGTTTCTGATCTCGGGCAGTCTACTCACACTGCCTATCCCAAGATCCTAGCTTGAACTAATGTTTGTTTGCTCTATAAAGAGTTACTGATTGATTTTAGGTAGATTTTATATGTACTTTTTTAGTGTCTTCAGTATGGGTGTTGACTTATGATATTTGGTGGGACTCTAACTCAAAATCATGCAAAAGACAATGTTTGAAAATATTCAATTCGATGAAATAAGTTGTATTCTACAAGGGAGAGTCTTTCATACATTCATATTTATTCCATGCATCCTAGTCATTATAACAATAGCATAACCGACATAAATCTTTCAAATGCTTTCTAACAACTATTTTAAACCAAAATAAAGCATATTTTAACCAGCTAGGTAGAAGAATGAATAAAAAAATTTGATTTCTCTTTTATAAAAAAATTTAAGAAAGAAAAAGAAAACTATTTCCTTAAGAAAAAATTCTTTCAGGACACAGATCTTTCTTAACAAAATACAGTTGCAGATCCTTTTCCAGTCCATGAGCAGGTTTCCCATCCCTTTGAATTTATAGACATAGCTGCATGTCAAAATTTGGGTGACTAACACTCTGCTCCAGAGGCCACAGAGAGTTACTAGTCCTACTAACGCACTGTTTTTGTAGACATAGACCTTTATAAAGCTCTGTTTGCTCTGCTAACCTACATTAGTGTGGGAAAATACTTCAAAATAGGGCTTTGGGGAACAAATCCATGGCTGAATATATGAAGGCAGAATGTTGCAAGGTCCTGATGGGCCAAAAAAGGAAGGCAGAAGTATAGGGAGGTTGAGAAGGAGGAGGAAACTAGGAACTGTATGGGTGAACCACGAACTAATGTATAGTCCCCAGCGGAGTCGCCAACTCTTCTATAGGATAAAATTCACTGTGTATGGAGAATAGAGATACCCTCAAGGGTCTTCCCGAGACCCTTGGTAGACTATAAGATTATCTGCAGCTATCACAAAGCTATATGCATGTCTATATACAATAACTAACTATCAAATCACAACAAATTCATTACCTAAAGCCTCTGTGTAGATTTGCTGGAGAGCACAATGCAGCTAGGTGGAAGTCCCCTGAGCTGGCTCCAGATCAAGTCCTGCACATAGAAGAGACAAGCATAATCATAGCATAAAACCTTGATAATTACTACATGAATATATAAAATACATCTAGTTACACATAACTAAGCTACTCATGCTAAAAGGTATTAGACAAACAAATAAATGAATGATAGTACCAACACCATGGAGTAGACAGTAAAACTGCAGTTCTATATTAATGTCAAAAGAGTGATTACAACCATCTATTGCATTAGCCTTCCCTTACCCCTCCAGCTCCTCTCTCTCTCTCCCTTCTTACCAACTTCTTATGCTTAGATTTGAGACTATGCTCGATAATCAAGTAAGTTATCCTTTCAAATGATCTGACCTCCATCACAATAGCCCTAGCTCTGCTTATGTAGCAATCGAGTTAGGGTTGCCAAGTTCCTCCATGAGTTTCTTAAGGTAAAAGCAATGATGTTGCCATGCTTTTGAGCTCTTTCCCATTTGCCTTCTTCATTAGTATTATAAATCCCACAAATAGGTCAAACTTTAGATGTTTCCTTGCTTTTATGAGTAGATTTAGGAGGGAATATAGAGATATTTATAAGTCAATTCGCTCCTTTGACCTCTAGATTCTCATTACAATCAACTAAAGTTGTCCCCGAACCAACAAGTAGAGTTAGTAGGGTCACTAACGCTCCATTAGGCTTACAAAGAAGCTTTATAAAGCATGTTGATAGTGTATCGATAGCGTTAGTGTGGAAACAAGACCTATGATTTTGGCTATTACTTCAGCCATCATGTCTTTCTCCTCTGAGCTAATGAGGATCTCATTTTGTTGTATAATAGGCATTATGATTATCTTTGTGTAAATAGATATTCTTACTTGCGTTCATATGACAAAGTAAATTACATAGAATCGTGCATCAATATAGCATTAAATCATAAAGCCACCATTCAACATAACATAATCGCAAACATTCATAACATAAGTAAAATAGCTCATACACAGAATTCTCTAGAATATTTTTCTTTATTGATGATTCATATCTCTAGTACAGACTCTAACTGCCCTGCGCACATAGCTACAAGGGTCCCTACACTCAGCTGTAAACTTCTACCCTAGGCCTCTACGCACTCAACTACAGAGCCTCTTCCTACGTTAAGACTCTTGGCTCTTAGATCTCAATTTCCTAAAACTTACTTAGAACTCTACTAAAAACTACCTTAGACTCTTCTAAAACTCCCTTGTTATACATTCCCATGGCCCACGGACCAAGGGTGGATCTCATCAAGCTTACACAAGCCATCTAAATTAAGGGCAGAAACCCTTTTTGACTATTTACATCTTCGTACTTTGCGACAACAAAATGCGAAGACTTTACATTCTTTATACAAAACTTGGGCCTTTAGCCCCAAAATTGACCCTGTGGGACCCGTTCCCAACACCCGACCTCGTTAAAATCCATGGGATGATGTGCAGGGTTCATTCATGATGTGGAGGAAACTTACAGCAAGTTGTATGATGATGTTACAGAAAGAGTTTATTTCCATATTTTGTACTTAAGAATTTATGTACCTAATATTCTTGTACCTAACTGTATGCACCTAATTAGTTCCTGTCATTAAAAGTTGTGATTTCTAAGGGTAACATTTACATAAGCATAGTTGTGTATGGATTTCACTAGCTAACATACATTTCATAGGAATCCTTGTTATGATTGTCATTTTGCCACTATCTCAAATCAGAACCAGCATGACCTTCAAGTTTCAAGCTACAAATCATTATGAGTTAGAGCTAAGTTATGTTCCTGTAATTTATCTAGATTAAATCATGAGCATTTGAATTTATGTCATGTGAATTTTCACCTCTATCATTAACTATTACACTTTCCCTAACACCCTCCTTCCCATTATTATTAATTTTTTCTTAACAATTTTCCCTTCCTAATCCTATTCATGCATGCCACCCCCTCCATCTTTCATGATTACCATACTGTCAATTCGAATGATGTCCCAATAAGTGGCCATCATCACACCTCATGTTTGGTACTCCACCATCGCTCTGTCATCCACTTCCATAGAGGTACTATGCAGGTCATCTGATTGACTGTTGGGGCTAAGTTTTTCACAAGGCCAAGATAGCACCATTGTGATTCTTAGTAGCATGGAGGCAACACTATGAATTCATTTGATGCAAGGTAGTGAGTCGTGAATTTCCCTTTCAATTTGAAATTTTGGAGCCTTGGTTTTGAACAGGCATGGGGGCCGATAGGCATGAGCCCACCTTTGGACAATTTTCACAAAGACCCGAGTACCAACAGTGTAAGGAAATCCTGGCCAAAAGAGGATTGATGTGGATTCTTCAAAATTTTCAAGGGTTCAATGACAAGGTTGCTTTAGCCTTCGCACAGTGATTCGATGGGGAGAGAGTGAAGGTTGGTGATTTAAATTTCAAAATCATAGAAGAATCTATTAGTAGGGCCACAGGGCTACCTTCCACAAGTGAACCATTTTTCAATGGAGGGCAACTAAATGTCTCCAACTGCACAAAATTTCTTGAACCGGCCTATCAAACAATCAGTTGGTCAAAACGGTTGTTGCAAAACTGTGTGGAGGAAAAGTGGAATCCACTGATCACTATTTTGCAAATATTTGTCACATGTGAGGGAAGGTATGCAGTTGTTTTCCTACATCACGTCTGACTGTTATCACGTTTCGTTGAAGGTAGCAAGATCAATGTTCCACATTTCTTAAGGTTGAGTCTACATAACATGGCTTGGGGTGTTCAGTCTGAGGGTAAGAACCTTGAGACTGTTATTTATCATCACAACCTCATTAAAATGATTAGTGTGGCTAAGTTAAGTAATAATTCCTCGTAGAAAACTTCCCTGATGAAGGAGCACAGTTCAAAGGCTGACAGAGGCTCATCAATCTGACGTTGAAGCATAAGAAGGAAGGGGTTTCTCAAGGCTCACGGCCTACATCTAGCCATACAACTAAACTTAACTCTCCCACATAAATGACTCCCACTAAGAACCCTCGAGAATCAATACCACACTCCAGAGCCTGAGAGGAGGGAATAATTTTGAAAACAAGAAAAGAAAAAAAAAAGGGAAGAATGCAAAGGAGAAAAATAAAGGGAAGAATCAGAAAAAGGATCACGAGTACCAACCTGAACAAGCTAATACTAGTGAGGAATCTCTTCCAGAAATGGAAGAACTAGCATCCAAGTCACCTAAACATCATGCATGGGATGAGGCAACTCTCAAACAGAAAAGGACAATCTTTCCAGCCAACTCATAGTCAGCTCCTATTTCGGAAACATTGGCTCAAGGACAACGATGGAATAGGAGCATGAGTAGGGTTAAATGCCCTGCAACCAAGGCCCTAAACTCTAAGCTCATTGATATTCTCTTCTCCCCTGATTCAGATACCAAAAGGCCAAATATACAAACTGAAGAGATGAATACTCCAGTGTCTAACGAAAACGTTCCTCTGGACATTGCTCAATATCTAGAAGATATGTCTCATATCCATCCAATGATCAGAAAAAGCACTAGTAAGAGAAGACAGAATACTACCTCAGACAGAAAGGGTATCGGTCGAGCTCGAGGAGGAAGTGTCTCTCAACATTCCACCACACCAGCAAAGATCCCCACTTCTTTTGAAGAGGAAAACTTAAAAATTCGTTTGATTAAGCTAAAGAAAAGGATTGTGAAGTTGCAAGAACAAGCACATAAGTAAAAATTTCTATTTCATTATGTATGAGAGGTGAATAACTAGATCAGAGATAATAATCTCAAACTATTTTCTCATAATGATGAGTTAAAGTGGAAAAATAAGCAACTGTTGCAATGTAAAACATATCGGCTCAAGCCTAAAAGGAAGCTAAGTGCTTAGTAATTAGCTCTCCAGTTCAAGAAGTGTTCCATTCTGGCTAAGTGTGGGTTAGAGGTCCTGGTCAAGGCCGCAGGTCTTTAACCAGGGGTCTCTCTCACAATTATTCTTTTTGGCAGATTATGGCTAATGCATGAGGATATGAATTCGTACAGGAATGGGGGGATGTTGCCGCCCATTTTTGTCTTTACTTTCTTACCCTTTTACTCCAATTTTTACCCCTTTTACCTATAAACGTACCTCTTTTCACCTAATATGCCACTCCATTCACTACTTAAACCTTGTCATTACAGAACTAGAGGTAAAAACATTTACTTGACATTATTTTGGTGTTTGTAGTTGAATTTAGGTAGATTGTAGAGTCATGATATTCAAATATTCCTAACTATCTATTTTTGTGCTCCTAACTATGAAGGTTATTGATAGGGAATGGCATATTAAGTACCAGGATGGAGGATGAGGTCGTGGATGCTTTGTCATCTAAGCACTACTATTATTCTGTACTTAAAACCTTGTTTCCAGACCTGTACTCAAGGTGGCAGTCAACGGGTGGCAATTCCTTTTGATGAAGTATAAACAGTTCATGAGATCTTCTGATATCTCATGCCCTGATATCTTTGTGGCCAGAGATAGAAGTGGTTATCCAGAGATAGGAGTTGTTTATCCAGAGGTAGAAGCGGTTTGTCAAGCTATATGCAGCTTATTCGAAGACATCATATAGTCCAAGATTAGTTGTTAGTTAACAATTTCCATTTTAAGGAATATTTTGTTAATTTTTCTACTCATCGGTTGCCTCTTAAAAGGCTTGATGAAATTGGAATCAAGGGGTTAAGCAGTGAAGATAATTTAATGTCCTGTTGTTGTTAATTTTTACAAACTCTGTTTCGGAAGATATTAAACTATGTATGACAACATCGAAGCTTTGAATTAAATCAAATTCGGTGTATCTTACTGTAAGTCATGGTATCTGTGCTTCGATCTACATTTTACTGAATTAGATTAGCTTGCTCCATTCGTGGCAGGGCCCACCACAACTGGAACCGACCTTCATAGTTAGAGTAGTTTTAGGAAATTGTTACTATCAGATTTCTCATAGTTTATCTTACATTTATCTGTATTTCGAATGGTTTGATTAGTGGAGTTTTTGAGCATTCATCGTTGATCTTAAAACTGAGCCTTGGATTGGTCCATAGACATTAAGTGATCATCTACATCGATGATTGATTCCTCTTAAGAATGTTTTTATTTGACCGTTTCATTGTAAATCGTTATGATTAAAAACAAATCTTGCATACTTATTTGAAAACGCATACTCTATTACCTTCATGAATGAGCGAGAATGAATGCATCGGTATAGTAGAGTTAAAAATATCATTGCGATGGAATGTAATTTGAAGTTGTAGTTAATGTTTATACGTTGGAATGACTTCTGATTGAGAATACATGTTTTTGAGTCCTATAGTTAACATTAGAATGATTTCAATTGAAGAAGAGTGTTTCTCATATAGTTTGAAGCCTGAACAATTGTTTCATACCTAATTTTTGTAGTAAGGCATTTTGAGTTTGATTAGAATAGTTTTGTTTTCCATTAGATACAATTTGAATTGGTAGTTGCAGCATTCAATTTCAATTAGGAGTAGTCTAGGCTTGAATTGGAATTGCAGTTGAAGTTAGTCTTGAATTGGTCATTGCAGTAATTTAAATCAGAGTAATTTAGTTTTCCATTGAACGTAACTTAAATTGCTAGTACAGTGTTTCTAATTCAATTAGAATAATCTTATTTCCCACTAGGTACAATTTGAATTTAGATTTCAAATAGTAAGAGTGTTCTCATTCTGGTAGTTCAATTTTCATTAAGAATGAATATTTTTCATTTCGATTGAGAATTTCATGAGAGTGATTTTGCTTTACAATAGATACAATTTGAATTCCGTGATTGAGAGAAGTTTTGGGACAAGTTGATTGTGTGTGAAAATTGAGAAGATCTGAATTTTGTCAAGTATTTTATCAGTTAGAATAAGTAGCTTTAGTATCTAAATTAAGTCATCTGAGTTTTGCATTATTCATAGCAAGCATGTGTTTGATAATTCTCTTTGAAACAATGAAACATGTTTAGAGAAGGGATGGTGTTTATTAGGGTTTGATGACCAAATAAGCATATTGAGTTCATAAGTTGGGTATGATTTCTTTGAGTGTTACATATTGGATTCTTTAAGTAGATGGAAGAGTTTGCTTAATTAGACAGGAAGGTGTTTGAATTGTTTGAGTAGGTGAAGGAGTTTTTAATATGAGTAATTAGGATTCCGCACTTAGAAACTCACTATGAAGGTAATAACATACTCTGCATTTAGATCTTGAACCAATACATAATGCAACTCGTGTTTACAATTCCTGGTTGATAATTAAAATTAGGAGCTTTAAATGACTAATTAAAACTCCCAACATTTTTGGTACCATTGTCAGGGAGTTGCATTTTGGTTCACGTAATATTGTTTGTTTAAGAGTTACAAAGGTATTTGTAGGGATGTTAGAGGGCTGGGAGAGTACGGTAAGATGTGAGTGAAGATACACTTATCCACTTTAGTGTGGTTGCTCCAACGTCTGACCATATTTGTGTATATTTGTAGTATCATTTCCTTTTCTTTATTCTTAGGAGTAAAAGTATGCCTAGGGATAGCAAAGGTAGATTTATTTCAGATGCACAATTACTGTCAAGACTGTTTGGTCCCACAAAACAACCTCAAACTAATTCAGTTAATCGTTATACAAGTGTCAAAAGAGGAGGAGGAACTAACAACAAGGTGGCATCAGCAAAGGAAACACCCCTCAAAAAGAGAACCAAACAATCCCAAATTGTGCCTCAAAAAGCACAAATTGTCTTGGGAACCATAGCAAAAACAACATTGGTTATCGTTCCACTAGTGGAATCAGAAATTGGACATCCTCACCGAGATTTGGGGCCTGGAAACTGTAGAAATTCTCACTGTAGATTAACCTGATTATGCAATATAACTAAAAAAAAATACTTAATCTACTTCTACAATCAAACTTGCAGAAGCTTAATCGATTTGAGCAAGATCAAACAGAACACATATAACAGAGAAGAAGAATCAATACACATGAAACGCAGAAGAATACTCTGGGGAAATCCTCAGCTAAAAACCCTACTATCTATATTATCATACAAGTGGAAATATCTCAGTATTACACAAATCTTTAGCTCTCACAGCTATCCAACTCTCAGTACAATCCCTCTCTATTGCTCATAGACAGAACAGACAACTCATATTCCTTCTCCTTTGCCCTTCAAGCCTCTTATTTCCATGCGCTATTTTCCCTGGGTGTTCCAGCTGTAACCTTGTGTGACATTGATCTCACACACTGCTCCAACACATTGTAAAACTATGCAAATATCAAGGAATGAGTTCCTTTTGCATGCAAGAGATTTTATTATAGGTAAATTCTTGCAACTGATAGTACATTTTCCCTGCCTTTAATCTCAACTGGGTCTTTGTCTGAACTGACATGCATGAGTTATTTATGAGAGGATATTCAGTTATCTAGAGTACACTAGTTTCATGCATGCATGCATTAACTCACTGAACTCACAATTAGTTCCTCAAACTGTTTGGAACTAATTTAACTGGACTTAAATCAGATAACTGAGATAACTAATTACAACTCAAATACAACTCATCCTTATCTCCTTAATTAAGGGATAATTTCCTTAATCAAATGGAAACTGTTGCATGACTTCACAAAAACTTCTAGCTTGAATTTCTCCAACTAATTAACTCAAGATGAATGAATTAATTATTTTTCAAGCAGCTGATGAGACTAAATTCGAATTTTAATTCAAGGACAAATTAAAATTGGAATATTCTTGTTGCCACATTTCAACACTCCCTCTCAACAAGAAAGGTATTATCTGCCACTCTGATCCTGTCTCTATGGAACTCGAATTTACACTTTGACAATGCCTTAGTCAAAATGTCAGCATCTTGCTCCTCGGTCGAAATATACTACAACAACATGATCCCCATCGCAACACAGTCTCTGAGATGATGATACCGAATGTCGATGCGCTTGGACCTGTCATGAAATACTAGATTCTCATAGAGTTTGATACAACTCTGATTATCACAATAGATCACAGTTGGATCCATCCTCTGATCAAACAAACTAACTAGAATTTTCCGCGTCCAAATGGCCTCACATGCTACTTGACTTGCAGCCATGTATTCAGCCTCTGCTGAGCTGAGTGCAACTGAACTCTATTTCCTGTTGTATCAAGAAATTGTAGCTGAACCAAGGTTGAAAATTCCTCCTGATGTGCTCTTCCGATCTGATGGACTCTTTGCCCAATCTGCATCTGTGAAGCCCTGCAGCTTCACTCCCTCTGTCCATTTGTACCATAATCCATACTGAGATGTGCCTCTGAGATATCTCAAAGCATGCTTAGTTGCCTTTCAAAACATCTTGGTAGGCTGAACCATAGCTTGACCCAGTTGGTTCACCGCATAGCACAAATCTGGTTGTGTGTTCACTAAGTACATAAGTGAACCCACACACTACCGATACATAGTAGCCTTTACTACTTCTCTAGAAGTAGCATCCTCCTTCCTCTAATTACCTTCTAGAGGAGTCTGCATGGGCTTGCACTTCTCCATGTGGAATCTCCTGAGTATCTCATTGGCATACTTTCCTTGAGACACAAACAACTCCCTATCCTTCTGCCACACTTCCATGCCAACGAAGTAGTGCATGAGACCCATATCTTTCATCTCGAATTCTCTTGCAAGGTCATCCTTACAAGACATGATCAACTGATCATCACCTATCAATATGAGATCATCAACATAAAGAACAATGATCAACTACTTACCTTTTACCATGATGTGGTACAGGTTCGCATCTGCTTCACTCTTTGTGAAGCCCAACCCGGTGAAGTAGTTGTCGATCCTGGTGTACCAAGCACAAGGTGCTTGCTTCAGACCATACAAAGCTCTCTTGAGTCGGCACACATGTGACTCACGATCGAAGGTCTCAAAACCTTCTCGCTGCTCTACGTACACCTCTTCCTCAATCATGCCATTGAGGAATGTAGTCTTCACATCCATCTGATGGATCTTCCAACCCATTTATGCTAACAGTGCCAACATTGATCTAATAGATGGATACCTTGCTTTTTGGGCATGGAATCCACCCACAACATGTTTTGGGGCTCAAATCCCAAGTTTTGGTCAAATGTATTGTAAGACTCCACGAATTGCGGGCATGGAGCGCGAAGTATAGGTTGAGTCATAGGGTTTTCCACCCTAAGTATTGTAAAGTAATGTAATGTCATGTCGGCCTACCCATGGTTTGTGGACCATGGGATTGTATAAATAGAGTGAGGCTCTAAGTTGTAAAGAGAGCATATTAGAGAGATAGATGAATACGAATGGTTCGAGCATAGAGTAAGAGTCTAAGTGTATTGGGTCGTAGTAGTAGGAAGAGGCTCTGCAGTTGAGTGCACAGAGGCCTAGTAGAGTCCGCAGCTGAGTGCGCAGACCCCTGCAGCTGAGTGCGCAGGGAGGTGTCAATTCTATAATCTTGAACGAAAAATAATAAAGTGAAGAGTGAATCCAATTTCTGTGCATATGCTTGTATATTTCCTTCTTTACATTTATATGGTTTTGTTTATCGCGTGCACTTATATGATTGCTAGATATATTGTTAATTTATCATCAGTCTTACACAAATAAGTTAATTAATTGGGTAATAACAGATTAAATAGCAAGGAACGTGGGTATAGTATGAGTCACACCTTGAGTAGGGATACCCGGAAGCAGCATCACATGTTGCGAGAGACTAACAAATGCACGTAGCAACGTGCACAGGGTCAAACCGCGGACCTCCAAAAGCTCATCAGACATCCCCAGGGTGCAGAAACTTGGTTCTAGCACCCTCCCATACTACTTCAAGCGAGACCTCAGTCCGCGTGATCCAGGTGGATGTTGGTGGCCACCCACCTATCCCATCTGGACCCCTACAACTGTCCCTTTTAGTTTTTCAGTTTCCTTAATTATAGCGCAGTTTACTATTTTTAGCAGTTTTTTGGGTCCTAAACTTCCGGAGCCGTTTTGAGGCCCTAAACGATGTTTTTTGGGAAATCTACTCCCAGTAATTTTTCTATCCAAAAAATTGTCTTTTTCGTCGTATTCCTCGGAGAGATCTTTCCAATGGGCTATCATGCACGTCAAACGGAGATAATACGACCAATTCGCGACCCCGGGAAGTTGATGTACCAACTTACCCAAAAACGGGGCCCACAACTTGGCGTTTCATCTTCTAGGGTTAGGTTTTGGAATGTAAAGGGTTTTCCATTGTTTCTCAACAATAAATAGGCCTTCCAACCTCATTGTAACACAGTTGAGAACAGTTTAGAGGCATGTAGCCGACACATCTCTTCTCAGAGATAAGCTACCATCACCCTAGCTGGGTTATTTCCATTTCTATTTGTAAGCATATTTCAGTATTTTATAGTAATGAAATGAACTATTATTTCCGTACATATTTGTCTTTATGGTTATCTCTGTATTTTATTGCATTCATGTTTCAAGTCTGGATCAGTGGTATCAGAGCGGTCTGCTTTTCCTCTGTTTTTCTTTGCATGTCCCCAACGAGGTCGGGATATAAGGAGTTAGGTCTTGAACTGGTCGAACCTTTACAAGACCAACCTCGCAAATCTCGACGACCTCCCATGGCGGATGAGAAGAAAAATAAGGGGGCAGGAGATCCTATCAAAATCTTGCTCGAAGAAGCCCTCGAGCGACAAAGGAACGCGATGATGGACAGCTTTGCCCAGATCCTTCAGCGGCTACCCAGAGGCGACACATCGGCTTCCAACAGCTACTCTGGAAATGCCACACCCTTTAAGGTACAAGTTAATTTTGAAATCCCCATCTTCGAGGGTCAAATAGACGCAGATGCCATAGATAAATGGTTAAATTTGCTGGATAGTTATTTTTCTGTTCATGAATTTTTCAAGTCAGGAAAATATTGTTTTCGCTCTTCTCAAAGCAGCCCCCCATGTCAAGGACTGGTGGGAAACCTACTGCGAGCAGAAGGATGAAAGTACAGGCTCATTATTTTCAATCGAACCCACCTAGAATGACTTCTGGGATGCCATCAAGGAGCAGTACTACCCTGTCAAAAGCTATGAGGACAAATACATCAAATGGACCACACTGCGGCAGGGACAAGACCAAGATGTGTTGAAGTTCATAAACATTTTTCATACCCTTTGCACACAATTGGGTATCAAAGATTCTGAGCTGCATCTGGTACTCAAATACCGCAGTCGCCTACACAGATACATCTAGGAAGAGATGGAGTTCTTGAACATCTCCTCACTTGGAAAAGCATACTGATACGCTGTCAAAATCGAGCAAAAGTTCAAACAAAAGAAGCGAGACTTTGGATCTACAAATCCGAAGCCCAAAGGACAAAGCCAAGGCGGGGTAACCTAAGACAACTCCTCGAAGCCGCAAGAAAATAACACCACCACGAAGCCGAAGAAGGACACAGGAAAGTGGTGTGAGTTCCACAAGAGTCCCACTCATAACACAAGTGAGTGTCGGACCAAGCAGTCGCTGGTGGCCGAGTTGAAGGCTTCCGAATCAGATGCATGTTCCGACCCTGAGCTAGAACCTGACAAGGAGAATGGCAAAGGGAAGAAAATCATTGATGCGGATCCTAGTGCCACTGTTGCCACTGCCAAGATCCATAAGAATGAGCCCGAAGACCCAGAGGAGGGGGAGCGTCTTTTCCACTCACAAATATGGGTGAAGGGTTCACCACTGCAATTCATCGTCGACAGTGGCAACCAAAAGAACCTTATTTCAGCAGAGGTCGTGAGGCAGTTGGGCCTACCGACTACACCACACCCACAACTGTATAGTATCAGGTGGCTCCATGAAGGACGAGATCTCAACGTTCGCCAGCAGTGCCGCCTTCCCTACAGCATCAAGCCCTTCACAGACGAGGTATTGTGTGATGTTACACCTTTGGATGTTTGCGATGTACTATTAGGCCAGCCATACTTGTGGAGGCGACATGATGTGTACGAGTCAAGGCCTCGTGCTGTAATTATTTCTTTGGATAATTCATTATATAGGATACCGGAGGTATCCCCACCTACCGCCACCTCTTTGATCACTGCCAAGAAAGGAAGCAAGCTCATCTCCCAGACTAGGAATTTCATTTTCTGTCTGGTTCGCTGCCAAAGTAAGGGGAAGATTGTTGCTACATCCATGACCCCCGCAAAGGATTCCTCCACACAGCAGCAGCAGCAAAGGGATACGGTCATGAAAGAACATAGGAACAACTTCTCCTCACCCACAAGGGTACCACAAAAGTTTCATTTGGGCAACAAAGTTTGGTTACATCTGCAAAAAGAATGCCTTACCAGAACCCATCAGAAACTCAGACCACTCTGACATGGTTCTTACACTAGTACCAAGGCTATGGGAAACAATGCTTGGAAGCACAACATTCCTCCATTCCTTCGCTTGCACCAAGTGTTCAATGTGGACCGTCGTTGACCATGCTTCCCACCATTTCTGGACACATCAAAGATTTCAAAATAGCTCACCAGAGACCCAGCTCAGCAGAAGCTTCCTCATCTCAGGGAGGAACTCAACGCAATGGGGACCATTGCTTCCTAAGGGGGGGGGAATGATCCAGGTGGATGTTGGTGGCCACCCACCTATCCCATCTGGACCCCCACAACTGTCCCTTTCAGTTTTTCAGTTTCCTTAATTATAGCGTAGTTTACTATTTTTAGCAGTTTTTCGGGTCCTAAACTTCCGGAGCCGTTTTGAGGCCCTAAATGACGTTTTTTGGGAAATCTACCGCCAGTGATTTTTCTATCAAAAAAATCATCTTTTCTGTCTTATTCCACGGAGAGATCTTTCCAACGGGCTATCATGCACGTCAAGCGGAGATAATACGACCAATTCGGGACCCCGGGAAGTTGATGTACCAACTTACCCAAAAACGGGGCCCACAACTTGGTGTTTCATCTTTTAGGGTTAGGTTTTGGAATGTGAAGGGTTTTCCATTATTTCTCAACAATAAATAGGCCTTTGAGCCTCATTGTAACACAGTTGAGAACAGTTCAGAGGCATGTAGCCGACACATCTCTTCTCAGAGATAAGCTACCATCGCCCTAGCTGGGTTATTTCCATTTCTGTTTGTAAGCATATTTCAGTATTTTACAGTAATGAAATGAAGTATTATTTCCACTGCATATATGTCTTTATGGTTATCTCTGTATTTTATTGCGTTCCTGTTTCAAGTCTGGATCACCGCGCTCCACAGACTATTGCCGAAAGGGCTAGTAGTACTAGGATTTGCTTGGATAAATCACCTTTGAACCTGGGTCAAGCCCATACAATCCAACAAATGGTTCCATTTCCAGGACCGGGATCTGCATAAGGGATGTCTAATGTTGTGCCACTAGAATCCAACAAAGAAATAAATTGAAGAGTGGTTGGATAAGATGATTCATGAGTTTGCGGCATAGGAAAACAGAAATCCGCGAGTAACTAACGAACAGTGGTTGGAGCGCTACTTGTATATGGAAATCCATGAAATTTTCTTTGCATCCTTTCCTTCTGAGATGTATGACTGAATCGTAAAGCTAACAGACAGTCAGGGAAGGTGTAGGCTCGAAAAACCAATCGTGTGGACTCTAGAATTAGTGCGCAGACTAGAAGCGTCAGGAGGTAAGATCACGAGAGATGTGGACCATTGGCTTGACCAAATTATAGGAGGATTTATCACTGAGTTCGCAGTAGATACGACCGTCAGCTATAGTGAGGCGAAGTGACATTTCCTCAAGGGACCGTGAGGTAAGTATATTAAATATTTAAACACTTGGATTAAGATGCTATTATGTGAAAAGTGGGTTATGCGAATAAATTAATGTTTGGGACAATGCGAAGTGGGAAGATCTACAGAAGCAGAAGTAGTGAAGAATTGGAAACCATTGCCTTAATTTCCCCCTCGCGGAAAAGCGAGGAGGAGCTCGCGAAAGTTTCTCTGAGAAGTGCGGTCAGTCTGATAAGGCAGTGCATTCTGTGTTTACCACCTCCACCTACACCGCCACCTATCTCACCCTCCTCACCTACACCTCCACCACCACCACAGTTTAGTATGGCAAGTGCGATCAAACTGCCAGTATTCAGAGGAGTAGGGAATGAAGATCTGGACCAATTCTGGTTCATGATAAGAGCAGTATGGGAAGGACAGGGCATCGCGGATGACAATATTAGGAAGGCTACACTGGTGAGCGCATTGCAGGATCGTGCATTAACATGGTACATCAAGAATTCTAATGACCATCCAAACGTAGGAATCGTAGAAATCCAGGCCGCACTAAACAGGGAATTTAGCAGGCCAAAGTCAGAAACACAATAAATCATCGGGTTTAGGGAGATCACAATTCTCCCAGGCAAGACCCCGTGAGATTTGGACCAAAGACTAAAGGGTATGATTCACAAAGCCAACATGACATTGACGGATGGACAGCACCGCGCATGCTTTGTAGCATCACTAGCACCGCACTTAAGGACAGCGCTGTCACAACAAAAACTTTCCACCCAGGCTGAAACTTTGGAGATGGCGATGAGATTGCATGAGACCCCTATACAAGACGCTGGTCTGGGAGTCCAAAAAATCCACGTGCAACTACAAAATCTGTTTCTGGAAATGCAAATTTTGAAACAAGACAAGACATCTCAGCCAGAGGCGTGCGAGGAAGTATGGTGCATAAAATGCAAAGGCCAGAGGCATGACAAGGACCATTGTCCAATGTTCGCAAATTACTTGGCAGGAGGAGGGCCGATGTTGTTAAGACCTGAGGCACAGGCAGGGCCGAGCACGGTGCCTGCATTAAGGTGCATGATCTGTTAGATAGGAGGAAAACAAATTACGGATAATTTTCATCTATTGCATAAGTATGCGGAGACGTCTCAGCAATTGTTTTGTAACTTCTGTAGGTCAATAGGCCATGATGAGTGCACCTGCAAACGCTAGGACTCTTCCCTACAAGGTGCAGACCAAAACGTGAGCCTTTGACCCGAATGTAGGAATGACACGACTAGATTTTAGGGGCACAGTCGAGGTTGAGGTGGAATGGGACCAGGAAGGGGTCACGAACAGTTAATTTGTTATAATTGTGGAGGGCCAAGGCACTATGCCCGCGATTGTACAAACCCGACGAGGACATCATGTTTGTACTATACTCAGTTTGATCATGAGGCATACGACTGCCCTACATTGATAGTGAGACTGTGCAAAAAGGGGATACTTTAGCCCCCTCTGACTCAAAATTTGCAGATGATGAGGTCTAAACCGCGTGAAGAAGATCTGAATGTAAACATGATGCTCAGGAGCAGTGTGACCACTGGCGATGATAAAGGTAAGCAGCCAGAAGAAAGTGTGTGGGTTCGCAAGGCTCCTACAAAGGAACCTGAATTTGATTTAGAATGTGTGAAGGAGACATTCATGGAAGCTAAGAAGAGCTTAGGCCTCCACTTCAGGTAGTAAGGATCAATTAGAACCAGGAATGGATCCTTCAATGCTCACTACCTTTCTAGAGACATGCATGAAACTGCTACGCGACAGCAAGGCAATCAAAGGACTACATGAACTTATCACTAGGTGTGTGGGGTCAGGAGAACCGTGCGTGGTCCGAAAACTTGGAAAGCATGCTTTGTGCACAGGAAGGGAAATGAGGTTGGCTGCACAAATTGGCGAGTATGAAATGGATCAGGTAATCCTGGATCTGGGATCGGACGCGAATTTACTACAAAAGCAAACATGGGAACGCATGGGCAAACCCATGCTACAGTGGTCTCCTATTCATTTACGAATGGAGAACTAATAGAAGATCTTGCCCATGGGAAGATTGCAAGGGGTAATAATAGATATTGGAGGCGCGAGCGCACAGGCAGATTTTGAAGTGATTGAGATTGTCGATGACAGTAATCCCTATCCTGTGCTACTAAGAATAGACTAGGCCACCGATATGAATGGAGTCATAAATCTGAAGAAGCCAAAATGATCTTTGAGAAAAAGTCACTACACGTAGTAGTACCATAAGATCCAGCCGAAGGAGCACGATACACTGAACCGGTGCGCGACGATGATAGTGATGACAATCTCGATTGTATTTACAAGATAACTGTGCGAGAAGAGGATTGGGTGAATCTGACTACAGATGGAAGGATTTCATGTGAGCACAAAAGCTCCTACACTTCAGATTCAAATGAAGAGATCGAGCAATGGCAGAATCGGCTGCATGAAGTAACAATGCTTAATTGCAACATGATGGCTAGATTACTGCACTGCGTGACAACAGAAGCAAGGGATCTGCAGACATATGATGGGTTGACAATAGTGGATGAATTCCTGAGCAAATTTGAAAGCGCAGTACCATAACACCATTGGTTTGATGCGCTGAACTGGGCAGTGTGCGTGATGCCCGCACGATGGTGGGGTACGCATCAAGGAAATTTTGAGGACTGGTGTGGATGCAGAAGGATGATGCACCTATGCTTTGCAAAACCCCCACTCAAAACGTGAGACAGTCAGCGGGGGCAGAACGACTTACGCGCCCACCTTTCTCGATGGGTACCGACATATGTTGTATAGCCCGCATAAGCGCACACCACTCCCAGAATAGAGAATCGGAACAAACCATAGTATCAAGAAAGGTGACACGTGCTACCAATTATCCACAAAGAAGCATTTGATAGGGTGTGTGAAGTACTAAACAGGGTTCTCCAGGAATAGAGTAGAGACCGTAATTTCTTAACAGAATGCAAAAAGGAGTCTACACATAAGGGCTTCTACAGTCATAACAGTGCGCAAAGCCCAGGATGAAGAAATCACACAGCTATGCGAGGTTGAACACATAAAGATTCAGGAAGCCATTCGGAGAGGGAACCTTCGACTCCACTAACTCGAAAAAGACCGGGTATGAATGAGGAAGAAAAGCATTTTGATGGACACCGAGATCAAGAGGCTGGAAAACGAGATCAAGCAAGCATGTCTTGTCAATAAACCAAGTGTGAAAAGGCAAGGTGTGGATGATCATATCACAAGATTAGAAGATTGTCACCGGGAATTTATGACTCTGTTGCCATGGCTACGAGTGCACCTCACTAAACGTAGTAACCAGGGGAGCGCACTACATACAGTAGAATGCACGGTGCCGCCTGTCACGCAGGCAATTGAGGAGTTTCTGTGGACTATACTGGAAGGCGAGTTGAAGTCTCGCACAGGTGGTGCGACCACCTGACTAGTTGTAGGGAGCACAGTCTCAGCACTCCATGCAGTTGAAAGAGAGTGTGGGACTATCGAAGAGTATATTTGGGAACCGCATGATGAGGGAGTTGCACGAAGAATCAGCATGTCACAAGGTTCATGACTGCGCACAAGGCACTGCGCTGCCACGCGGTTAAGCTGGGAAGTAATCGTTGGTGTCACTGTTCATGACGAGATGTCTGATTTAAGGCAAAAGGGAGCGAGCAACATGAATTTAAGACACGAATTAAGGGCAAGATTTGGGACAATCTGCGACCAAGAAAGCATTGATGGCCTAGAATTGGGAGGAACAGTCAAATTTTAATTCAAAAGGCACTATAAAACTCCAGGGGCTAGCCACTAGACAACACTTGTTCACTTGAGATTTGAGCAACCGATTAGAGCACAGAGTGTTGAGTGCCGAGCAATATTTGAGCCTCGAAGTTTGCAAATGACCACAAACAGTTCAAACAAGATGGCGACTACCAGGAGAGGGCTGGGCTCTGTAGAAGGAACCACCAATGAGGCCACGTAGAACCCCACGATACATGATGTTCACGAAGATACTTGGGTCGTGCTGGAAATCCCAATATTCACCTTGGACACTGAGGCCCAAGAAAGATAAGCAGGCAACGGGACCAGTTTGCATGTCCCCGAGGAATCTGCGGTTCAGTAAACTCTCAATGGAAGAAAAGGGCAAGGTGGTCACCATTGAGACAGATGACAAGGAGGAGGACCTATAGGCTCTTGTTGATGAGATAAAGGAAGCAGAGGATATGGGAGAGGACATGCAGCCAGTGTGATATGTAGTGAAATTGCCTGAGTACATCCCTCCACATAAAGGTAAAACTAAGATACCCAAGGATCTGGATGCCACCAAGAGCGCACTCTAGACCCCGCTCCTCCCTAATGGAATTGTGTTTTAGGTATCGTACCTGGGCCGTGTGCCCACAATGAAGTTTGAATATTGGGACCTCGCAGACAGTGAGAAGTTCCCACACTTAGAGACAGAGAGCCTCATGAATTAAAGCATGGAGGGGCCAGTCATAACATTAGAGCCGCGAAAATGGTTACGCAATGTGGAGAAGGTCAGATTGCTTCATCTGCTGTGGATTCCACACTTTCACCACGTGCCTATTACTATTTTCGTCATCAGGCAGTTGCTTTTCCTAGTGCACGATGGGTACTTCTGGCTAGAGGAGCCTATTCCCATCACGGCAGACCTCACCCATAGAATTTCTCGACTTCCCTGTAAGGGAAAGGATCCCGTGGTGATAGCAGGGAAAAGCGGAGATTTAGCTCCCACGGAGGCCATGAAGAAGAAATATAAACTTGAGAAGAAAAAGAGGGGTTACGCAATCAGCAGCATCAAATATAAAGGGGTGCACGTAGCCACCCAACTCCTGGCGAGGAAGGCAATGAGAAAATGTCGCGGTGATGAGGTACCAGCGCCGGTAGTTGCACTGGCTGAACAATGTACAGAGGAGGTCCAATTCAACTGGGCCAAGTTCCTCTGCGAGTAATTCTTGACCAACTACAAGGAAGCCCAGGAGCAGGGAAAGACCTTCCACTACGCATGGTTGCTCTTGTCCATTTTGTTGGTAACAAGAGAACTGCCAAAGGACAGCCATTTCCCAAGCATTGAACAGGACTTACTAGAGGCTGCAAATTACACATCACTCTGGGCTACCAAGGACGCAAAGTGGATTCGCGAGACAAAGATTTTCAGGGTGCTCATGGAGGCGAGCATCCGAATGTGGATCAATAGAAGGTCGTGCCTATCCCCCACAGTGCACAACAGTCTGCGGAGCTTTGCAGACTTCAAGGTGGACATGAATATTATCTACATCAAGGCACGTAAGGATTCAATGCAGCAATGGACCAAGCTCCCCCTCATCGTCATTGATGATGCCATTTTTTTAGTGTTAGAATCATGGCCTTCCAAGTGGCATGCCCCGGATCTGGCAGAGCTGGATAGAGTAGCATAACAGAAACAAAAGGATGAGGCCAAGTTGTGTGTCACAAAGTTTGGCAAGAAGAGGCTCAATGAAAAAGTAGCTGCGAAGATAAGGGTTGTCCGCGAGGCAGCAAAGGTAGTCGTGGAGCAGACAAAGGTTGTCGAAGTAGCAGCAATGCAGACAACAGTGGCTGCAACAACGCAGGAAGAAGAGGGTCTGGAGTTGTCTACAGGAGAGGAGGAAAAAGACACAAACCTGGCAGAAGAAGGTGCAGACCCGGGCAAAAGTTCCACCCAACTGAAAAGGCCACGCGTCACAGAGAGATCGGGTCCACGGAAAAAGGTCAAGGCCTCCAAATTGGCCATCAACCCGATCACGTTAACGGGAGGCGACCTCTATGACATTTGCGGCATGGTTCGCGAGGTCACCAAGCAAGCGCTCCAAGAAGCCATGTCAGAGTAGTAGGAATTAATTTTTGGTGTCACTGTTCATGACAAGATGTCAGCAAGTAGATGATAGTCGATCCCCTTGACCTGTGAGAAACCACATGCAACAAATCTTGTCTTATATTTCTCCACACTACCATCAGCATCTTGCTTTAACTTGTAAAGCCAATGGGAACTCACAACTGACTTGTTCTCTGGTCTTGGAACCACATCCCAAACATTTTTCTGAACTATGGAGTCATACTCCTCCACCATAGCATCAACCCAAATCACCTGCTGCACTACTTCCATAAAGAAAGATGGCTCAGTCTCAACACATTACCCAACAAGGGCCATGTATCCAGTGTACCTATCAAGTGACCTCCTCTGTCTGTGCTAAGAATATGGTTCTTGCTACACAAAAATATCGTCACCATGATTATTTGCAGTCAGTATGGATCTATCATCACTTGTACTGTCCTCCTAAGCAAGTCTCAGACCTCAGCTCTTCAAGTCAAGCTTTGAAAATGAGAGAAAGACATTGAAAATCAATAAAACTCTGGTTTCGCACTTTCTCTCACTGTTACCTGCGGTCCCGCACCTTCTGTTTACAAAAACTTCGGACCTGCTCGCTCTGTCCCTAAAGGTGTGGGTGTGGACCCCTGTGAAAGTCAAAAAGGCGCAAGTTTATTCTAAAAAACTCACTTTGGGTTAATTTTAGATGATTCTAGAAGGAATTTTGACGTGGATTTGCCGCTCTTAGGTGGTTCATGCATCCCAAAAGAGAAGGAGCTAATCCCTTGATGAGAGGAGCTATCCCTTTGAAGGAGGGCTTTATCCCTTTGAAGGAGGACCTAGTAACTTCCCTCCATTACACTATAAATTCAGGCATTGGGCTGGTTGCTGGGGAGGTTAGAAGCTGAACATTTTTTAGGGTAAATGCTGGTGAAATTAATACTTCCTAGTTGAGCTTGAGAGGAGAGATCACATACCTTTTTGGCTTCATTGGGAAGTGAGTGAAACTTGTCAAAGTAGAGGAGACTTCTTGCTGGACCCTGGGAGGAGCTTGTACAGCGTCAAGGCACAGGTTGTAAAGTTCTTCTTCTTTTGAATTAATACAATCAAACTCATTTTTCTCAACAAGTATCTCATGTTATTTGTTTCATGAACTCCTTGACTTTCATGTTAAATATGTTTTATGATATTGGCTTTTCAGGTGCTATTTAATTTGTTTGCTTGTTTGTGTTTGCAGATTCGCGACAAAGGAGCTCATTTGGATCGAAGGAGCGAGAGCATCCAAAAACTTGCGTTGGACCTAAGGTAGACCCTAAAAACACTTGTTTGCCTTTGTTTATAGAAGCATATTTAGAGAAAGATAGTGTCTGGTTGGTTTGCTTGTCATTAGGTCTTCTTTCGATTCTAGGAAGGTCTATCCTGTCCGCAAGATCGACTTATTCCGTGTGACAGTTCTCCCACATTCTCTCTTGCATCCGACAATAATCTGTCAGCTTCTCTTGTGCACTTTTGTCCCTCTCTAGAATACTCTACTTGAGTGGATGTATCCACTCCTGGAACCTCTGCATGCAGTTTCTTCGCATCAGTCTGAGGCTCCTCCTCCTTAGGAACCAAAAGTTCCTCCATAGCCTATAGTTGGAGCTCCCTCTCAAGGGAAACTCACATGGCCTTCTGCTCATCAAACTTGAGATCTCTACGAACAATTATCCTCCGACTAGTAGGCAAGTACACCCGAAAGTATTCCCAACTTAGCTATCAGCTCAAGTTTCTTCTGACCATCCTTGATCATATGGAAATATACCGATGAGCCAAAGATCCTGAAGTGACCCACATCTGGTCTCTTCCTGGAGAAAGCTTCCTTTGGTGTCTTCATCCCAAGAATGTGATGCAAGCTTCTATTCTACAAATAGACCATTGTGTTGCATGCCTCAGCCCACAAATGAAGTGGTAGGCCTTGGTCATGTAGCATCGCCTGAGCTACCCCCACAATCGTTATGTTCTTCCTCTCGGCCACCCCATTCTATTGTGGGTTATGAGGTGCCGTCAACTCCTGTTTAATTCCTTCCACTGCACAGAAGTCCTTAAACTCTTGAGAGACATACTCTCCACCATTGTCGCTTCTCAAGGCCTTGATCTTCTTCCCTAATTCTTTCTCAACCAAAGCTTTGAACTCACAAAACTTTGAGAAGGTTTGATCCTTCTTTTGCATGAAATAGATCTATTATTTACGAGAAAAATCATCAATGAAAATCACATAATATCTTTGTTTCATGGTGGATGCTATCGAGAATGCTCCACACGCATTAGTATAAACTCACTCCATGATTGCTTCAGCTCGACTGTCTTGATCATGAAAGGAAGACTTAGCGTACTTTCCCAAGGTGCAACCTTTGCATGTGTCCACTTGCTCAAGTTTAACTTTGGGAAGTCCGGAAGAGATCTATTGCATTATCTTCAAGGTCCCATGATGCAAGTGGCCCAACCGCCTATGCCATAACTCGCCAATGTCTTGGCTTTGCACCAATTATGCTTTCAAACTCAATGCAGCACAGTAATCTACCTCTAGCTTATAGAGATTCTTCACTCGAATCCCAGTCCTCTTGGTCTGACCCATGGCTATGTGTCTTAGGAACTCCTTTCCTTTACTGAAGACAACATCATAGCCTTTGTCTTCCAACATCACAACTGATACCAAGTTCTTATTCAATCCAGGCACATAATTTACATCAGTCAGGGTAGCAGGAGCTCCATGATCCCTCTGAAAAGCAACAATGCCTTCTCCTGCAACACAATGCTTTCCATCATCACCCATCTCTATGCACATATTGAGGTCTTTCTCCTCCAAGGTACTGAATAAACTTTTATCGTCGGTCATGTGGAATGAAGCTTCACTTTCTAGATACCAAACACAACCCACCATCAATGAAACCATGCATGCGATGAGGGTAAAATCCAATTCAAACTGAGAGGCCAGTGCCTCACCTTCTGACCCTTTCAAGGATCCCTTCTTGGATTTCTTCAATGGAAAAATAGTTGCATAATGGCCCACCTCATGAAAATTAAAGCGTCTCACTTTAGATTTTTCAATCTTCTTCCCACCATGATAGGAATTCAATTTGGAATGGGAAGCTTTCCCTTTCCCTTCCCTTGCCTTACTTTCTAAGGCTAGATTTTCTTCATCATCATGCTTAGATGAAGAACCATCTCTAGTGCTCCTCTTGATCTCCTCCTGCATCAGATCCGACAACAGTCGTTCCCAATCCGGTAGTTTCTCTCTTCCATTCACTGAGTCCTAGTAGCTATTCCAGCTCTTTAGAAGACCGAGGAGAGAAAGGCTCACCATATCATCATCAACTGTCATTATTCCCACACTACCAAGCTCATCTCTGCAGGTGGTGAGCTTGTTCATATATGTAGAACTAGTGTTGCCCTTGTCACACTTGATTTTCTAAAGCTTATCCTTGAGAGCCAGTTTCCTCTAGTAGCTACTATTCTGATATAGGTCGTTCAATTTCTTCCACATTGAAAATGGAGTCTCCTTCCCATGTAGACTCGAGACAATATGGTCTCGAACTCCCTCCAGAAGAGTCCTCCTCGCCTTCGCGACACACTTCTTCCATTCAACCAATTTTTTTGCATTAGTTGTAGCTGGCTTGGGGATTTCTTGATCAATGAAATCCTTCAAACCATTGTATTCTAATACTACTTCCATGCAATCCTTCCTTGCTATGTAATTCGAGCTGCCATCCAGTGCATACTTGAGTCTCAAGCCATTGAATTCCAATGATGAACTTTGAGGTGTGATAAGAATTCGATTCTTTACCTACAATCAAGAACTTTGAATTTCGACTTTCCCTTCTCAATATACTATTCACAGCTCTGATCACCTTTGCTCTGATACCATGTAGAAATTCTCACTGTATATTAACCTAATTATGTAATATAACTAAAGAAAAATACTTAATCTACTTCTACAATCAAACTTGCGAAAGCTTAATTAATTTGAGCAAGATAGAATAGAACACATATAACAAAGAAGAAGAATCAATACACATGAAACACAAAAGAATACTCTAGGGAAAGCCTCAGCTAAAAACCCCACTATCTGTATTATAATACAAGTGGAAATATCTCAGGATTACACAAATATTTAGCTCTCACAGCTATCCAGCTCTCAGTACAATCCCTCTCTGATGCTCATAGACAGAACAGACAACTCTTATTCCTTCTCCTCTGCCCTCCAAACCTCCTCTTTCCTTGCGTTGTTTTCCCTGGGTGTTCCAGCTGTAACCTTGTGTGACACTGATCTCACTCACTGCTCCAACACACTGTAAAACTGCACAAATCTCAAGGAATGAATTCCTTCTGCATGCAAGAGATTTTCTTATAGGAAAATTCTTACAACTGATAGTACACTATCCCTGCCTTTAATCTCAACTCAGTCTTTGTGTGAACTGACATGCATGAGTTATTTATGATAGAATATTGAGTTATCTGGAGTACACTAGTTCCATGCATGCATGCATTAACTGACTGAACTCACAATTAGTTCCTAAAACTGTTTGGAACTAATTTAACTGGACTTAACTCAGTTAACTGACGTAACTAATTACAACTCATCCTTATCTCCTTAATTGAGGGATAATTTCCTTAATCAAAGGGATAACTGTTGCATGACTTCACAAAAACTTCTAGCTTGAATTTCTCCAACTAATTAACTCAAGATGAATTAATTAATTATTTTTCAAGCAGCTGGTGAGACTAAATTCAAATTTTAATTCAAGGACAAATTAAAATTGGAATATTCTTGTTGCCACCTTTCAAAATAAACCCAATTGAGTCTTCTTCTAGCCACATTGTTATAACAAAACAACATCCTGAATCTACAGAAAACATGGCCAACAAAGGAGGAGGAGACAACAAGAACAATGTAGGAAACCAAGGTGAAGGAGAGGGTACATGACAACCTCTATTTGGGGGGAACAATGATGGACCAAGAGGCGGGCCAGAGGAGCAAGAGGAAGAGGAAACAACTTTTGGATTCCCTATCTTGGACATAACTAGAGATGTTACCATGAAGAATATACCACTGGCATCGCTTCCACTTTTTCGCGGTATGTCATCTAAAGACCCTGATGCATTTCTATTTGAATTTGATATCCTTTGCAAAAGCTATAATTATTATAACGATGCAAAAAAACTAAAATTATTCCCTACCACCCTAAAAGACTCAGCCTTGAGATGGTTCATGAGCCAAGGAGAACATACCATTTATTCCTGGGATGATATGAAATATGTTTTCCTTAAAAAATATCAGGACTATTGTAAAAGTAGAGATGTAAATGATATATTTAGGATGCAATAGATGGAGGACGAAAGCCTAGAATAATATCTAGAGAGATTCCTTTATAACTATCATAAGTCACGGGGGGGGAGCCTTAGATGAACGGTCCATTAGGACTATCTTCTTGAAAGGATTAAGGGAAGAATGTATTGAGACACTGAATCTCTTAAGTGTTGGTGATGTTTATAAAAATCCTTTTGCTGAAGTAGTTGAATTATGTCGAACCTATTCAAGGAGTCAAGCTAAAGTAGGTAAAAGACTCAGGGACAACCCAAGAGATTATGTGCCCAAGAACTTGAAATTTGTACCTAATGTTGTTACCAGGGTTGAGCTGGGAAATCTTTTGGAAAATTTTAAAACAGACATTTTAAACACCATTAGTGACCAACTAGACACCTTGAAAATTAAGAGAAAACAAGAAGAGGAGAGAGCTTCCATGGAAATATTCTATCCTAAATGTAAATGAAAACATATGGAGAGGGAATGCCCTATCAATATGGTTGAAGTATGTGGAATTTGTGCCTTGGAACATGCCACCGAAAAATGCCCAGCCATTCCCAGATTTCAAGCCATTTATAAAGGTAGTATGGAGGCTAATGACCCATCTCAAACAAACAAAAAGCCTTCATGGAAAGGGCCAAATCAAAACATGTATCAGGACCCTAATCCACAAAACTTCATTCAAAACTAGCCATGGAACTTTCAGCCATCCTACCCCCCTTGGAGTAATCAACAACCCCAAAATTTCCCATGGAACCAAGGGTGGAGAGGAAACTTTTATGGGAATACATTCCAGCCCAAAAATCAGTTGTATCCTCAATACCAAAGCATGCCTAACATTCCCTACACATAGAATATCCCTCCATATCAGCAAGGATATAACCCAAATTATTATCAGCAACCCTCACTGCCACCACCTCCTTTGCACCAACTTCTACCCTCAAGTTCTAACTCATCACCTCTGCAGGCACCACAACCATTTAACCCACCTCATCCTACCTTGTTGCCTGCACAACCCATAGCTAATCCAAATCATAATAAATAGCCTCAACCTATACAAAACATGGAAGTACATCCCTTTCCCACCTATGTTATTACTATTGTCCCAATGAGTGAAATTTAATTGAGATCTGGGAAAACAGTTAATAAGGAAAATTCAGTTGTCATAATTCAGGAAGAGGCCCCTAGAGAACAATCAGAAAACCAACAACATCAAGAAAACCAAAAAAAAAATGAACCAGAAGAACCAAATGAACCTCCTTACCCGGAAAGATTACTTGTTAAGAAAACTGAGTTTCCAATCGAATATGATTTAGAATCAGAATTAAGGAATGTCTGTATCAAAATACCCTTGTTACAAGCCATTAGAGACATTCCTATATATACTAAAATCATTAAAGATCTTTGCATTAAAAAACCGAGTAGAAAAGTGCATAAAAATCAGAATGTGAAAATCATGAGTGGAATGTCCAGAATGATCTATGATTTACCGCTAAAGTATAATGACCTAGGAAACCCCATAGTTACCATAGAAATCAATAGAGCTCTCTTTCCAAACACCCTTATAGATCTAGGGGTAGAATTCAATGCTATGACATTCGAAACCATGACATATTTATAGTTGCAAGGAATTAAACCCACACCTATAATCTTGGAATTGGCAGATAAATCCATTGTCAAACCCATGGGAGTCCTAGAAGACATAGTAGTCACGATTGCCTCTCGGAAATATCCCATTGATTTTATTGTAATTTCTCCAAAACCTCTAGACCAAGACAACCAACAATCCTAGGACACCCTTGTTTATCTACTATTGAAGCTGTTATAGGGTGCAAAAATGGAGAAATTATCATTTCCAATGGCTCACACAGTTAAACGTTGAAAATTTTTCCTCTTGATCAAATAGTTGCCGAAGTACCTCTTTGGTTAGAGAGTCCTTATGGGGATGAAGACTGTATTTTTCCTTTGTTGACTTTAGAGCAGTCTAGAGGACTTCAAGAAAAATTGAAAGATTGTGTTTTACATCAATTTTTATCTGATATTTCTTGCATTAATTATCCAATTTCATTTTACAGTTATCAACATGTTTTAAGTAATGAGTTTCAGGAAGCCTGTCATCAAGCTATATACACAACATTTACTTTGGAAGCATTAGAGAACAGTAATGAAATCACTACTCAACCGATTGAGACCAGTGAGGGGAAGATCCTATACATGGGCACTAAGTTGGACACAAAACATAAGCAGTAATTGTTAAGCATGGTTCGAGAGAAATCCAGAGCCTTTGCTTGGGACTACTTAGATATGAAAGGTATACACCCAGACACATGCATACATCATATCTATACCAATGATGAAATGAAACTTGTCAGGTAGCCGCAAAGGCATATGAACCCATCCTTGAAAGAAATTGTCAAAGAGGAACTGAAAAAGTTATTGACTGCAGCTTTTATTTGTCCTATTTCGGACAGCAAATGGTTATCACCTTTGGTGGTTGTTCCAAAGAAGAATGGTAAATGGCGCATATGTGTTGACTATAGAGAGTTTAATAAAACTACCTTACGATATTATTTTCCCTTACAATTTATTGATCAGGTGCTTGGCACACTCTCTGGAAAAAAAAGTATTTTTCCTTTCTAGATGGGTACAGTGGGTATAACCAGATACAAATAGTTGAGGAGGACCAAGATAAAACTACCTTTACGTGTTTGTGGGGTACCTATGCCTATAGAATTCTTCCTTTTGGCCTTTGCAATGCCCCATCTACTTTCCAGTGAGTTGTTCTAGCCAGCTTTTTTGAATTGATCCATGACTGTGTAGAAGTCTACATGGACGGCTTCATAATATATGGAGATGATTTTCGTCAAGCTTTGGAAAATATAAAAAAGGTAATTGTCTGATGTCAAGAAGCTCACCTAGCCTTTAGCAGTAGTAAATGTAAAATGATGCAAACTAAGGGAATATTTTTGGGCCATAATGTTTCATTTGAAGGAATAAAAGTCTATCCATCCAAGATAGAGGTAACCTCACGTATTTCAATTCCTATTACACAAAATGAGGTAAGAAGCTTTTTCAGACATGCAGGTTACTATTGGCGATTTATTGAGAATTTCACAAAATTGCAGCACCCTTGTTTAAACTACTTACTAAAGATGTTGATTTTGTTTGGGATCATAATTGTCAAAATGATTTTCAGGTATTAAAGAATAGGTTGACGACTGCTCCAATACTGAGAAGGATGAATTGGTCCCTTCCATTCCACATATGCACTGGTGTTTTAGATACCGCCCTTGGAGCAGTGTTGGGACAAAGGGAAGATCACTATCCTTATGCTATTTATTTTGTTAGCAAGAATATTTCCCCTATTGAATTAAATTATACAGTGAATGAAAAGGAGTTGTTAGCAGTTATTCATGCCATTAGTGTTATCGGGAAAACTAGTGTCGATGCAGAGCTGCTAGTCCCACTAAGGCTGGTAGCTACCTTAGAAACAAACAAACTAAAACTACTTTCATTTTCCTTTATGAGAAATAGATAAGAGGGGAATAAGGAGACCAACCTCTGTCTTGCGCTTGGTTCCTTGCTTGATTCCTTTCCCTCCTGATAGATCTTCGCTACTCGCTTCCTTGTCTACCCAGCTTCACAGAGCACCTGTAGAGTCAAAGTAGCATAACACTATCCAAGAACATAGATCTATTATCATAAACAATATAGTAGCAAATATATATTGACCACACAAATGCACATAACATCCATTATACAAGAATGTGGAGGAAAACTTGAATAGCTTTATTGATAATCAAGAAAGAGCAAAGAGTATTACAACCAATTGTTCTGACCGAGCATCATCCTCTCAGCAAGAAAGCCTTTCTTCATCTCATGAAAAGCTTAGATCACCCAACAATATGATATTGCACCAAGAAACCAGTAGCATCTCCTTACAAGATACAAAATTCCAGCCTCTGGATCTCTGGGATGAGGGATCCATAAATAGATGTTTGCAAGGGGGGTGAGTCAGCTTTTGAGAGTTGATTAGTGTCCCCTCTCTGATATTTCTTGATTCCACTTGGAGATTGATGATCTCTTACTCATCCCTGGGCAAATGCTGAGAGGCAAGTGTCACAGGAGAAGTTTCTAGAAGATTCCATGATCCTCCACCTTGCAGATTGACCCTGCCATTTGTCCACTCTCGCCCATCTCACCCCATAGAAGGGATTTTCAAGATGCATCACACCTACTGTGTGTATTTAGGTGGGATGCAGCGCACTTTGACCATGGAGCAGGTGAGATGGTCCAGTTTTGACCAGTTCTGAGCAGTTTTTCATGGAGAAATTCTGGGAGAAGATGTAATTAGTTGACCTTGTTATTTTAGAGGTTGGAACAACACTTTTAGGGACTTAAGAGCCATTGGTTTATGGACATTTATGATTGGGGTTGCAGTGCCCAAAAACGTCTATAACAGTTGCCCCCTAAAGCATGAGGTCGTTAATCTGTCGATGTCGGGTGAAATGCTTTATCACAAGGATCTGAAGTTCTTTCAAGCTGGAAGGCGACCTGTAATAAGATACAATACAATACATTATCTTCATAATATTTTCATGATCTAGCTGAGGCGGGCATTCTGATGCTCGGCTTTATAAATTCATTTTCATGTACATAAGACAGACAATCGTCTGGGTGTAGACTGATGATTCTGGTAGAGCCATCATCCCTTAGATTGGATGATTATCTGTGCAGTAATGATGTACATTTGATGTCTTTATTTTCCTGAATATATATCACAGCTCGGATGGATGAAACTAGATCCAAGGTCTTCGATCTCGTTCGATCTTCACTCAAAGTACAAGTCGATCCATGTGAGAGATGTTTTGGAGTCGAACATGGAAAGACGTTGCCTGATTACCAGCTAATGATGTAAGCTGTTAACAGGCGCGAGAGGAATCACCGATAATGATGATGACCCTCAAGGTACTACAGTACAATTCACGTGGTGTGAATAAGGGACTTGGCATCGAACACCATGCAAAATCTTTCGCTTGAAGGCCATTGATGTAAACCTGTCGCCGGAAGTGAGAAACTTGCCATTGAGGCATGCAAGCTTCAAAGTACTGAAAGGGTTGTTCCTAGATCGACTTCTTGAATAATGGGCTGATGTCGACAAGAAGTGATCCATCATAGGAGGGCCTTAATGAATCCCACATCAATGACACAGAATGGAGCAAATGATCTTAATGGAGGTGAAAACGATCTGGTGATATAAGGTTCAAGGTGGCGGTCATGAAAGAATGGAGCGTGAATGTATTGCAGTGGGTGAGACACAGGTGAATTCTCTAAGCGACTTCTCTTGAACATATAGGTGACACTGACATGATGGATTGGTAGCATTAATCCAAAATAAGGATGGTGTGACGGAACCATGGTGATGTGACCAGTGAATGGAACAACCCAACCTGACTCGGATGTGGAGTGAAAGTGTCATGTTCAAGAGCGACTTGCTACCGATAAAGTTTCTTCAAGTTTTCTTCCCAATTTTCCCCAGTCATTGTTGACCATTACCTCTTTATTTTTGTCAAGCTTGAGGAGGATAACATATGCTTGTTCTATAATTTTCCCTTCGGGCAAACCGATCGCTATGTTTTAACGAGCCTAGCGATAGTGAAACTCGTTCTTGTCTGTATGGACAAGTTTGTCGCTATTCGGTTTTAACGAGTTTAACGACAAGGATAACTCGATCCTTTTCAATTTTAGAGAGTCTGAAAAGGGATGTAAAGAAAACTCCAATAATCCTTTTTCGTCATATAATCCCTTGAGTCCGAAAAAGTATAAAACAATACAAAAGGGATGGATTTTCCGTACTTTTAACGAGCCGAACAAAGCAAGCGCTTGATCTTTTTGTGTAATAATCCCTCAAGTCCAAAAAGATTAAAATATAAAGGAGGGATAGCACTTCCTATCCCTTTAATGAGCTGGAGAAGCCAATGGCTCGACAATCTTTTCATATTTTATGAGTCAGTTGAAAAGAGCTTAAAGGAGACTCGTGTTTTGAGGAACGAGTGATAAATATGGGTAGCAGTTGATTCCAGGTAAGGTTTAGAATTTTCCAATCATGACAGTGTCACAAGGATGGCTAACAGGATCACTCTTCGCAATTGTTCCTCAAAAGGGTAAACAATCAGGTGGAGGTGAATGATCGGCCAAAACAAAGTGGAGGTGATGATGAGAACACGACCAAGGCTTCAAAAGGCTGATGGTAATACATTCACAATGGTTATTTACCAGAGAATGGTTCATTTTTTAATGAGCTTAAACTCTGGGGGAACATTTTCTCATTACTTATGTTTATTTTTTAACGAGCTTGAATTTCGTGTTAAAACTGCTCGATTAATCCAGTCGTATAATAAGGATGTCTCATATATAAAAACGGCATTATTTCAAAGCTTTGCCCTGCATCCTTTCTTTATGCAAGTTAGGAAATGAACAATCCTATGAGTTTAAAGGGTTAGAGGACCTATAAATTTAAAAAAATAAATGGTCACTCTTCGCTTGCACGCCAAAAGGTTTGCATGCCCCCAGGTATAGCGAAGTAGATTTTCCAAGTTACCCCTCAATTTGCAGACAAAACATTTGTTTTATCAGGAAAGGCCTACCTTTTCAGGTTACCCCTCACTTTGTAGACAAAAAATTTGTTTTATCGGGAAAGGCCTACCTTAACAGAGGTATCTTATTCCGGTCTAATCCCATTTTCCAAAATGGACGTGTGTGTCAGGCCAATCATATACTCTCCACGGAAACCCACCCTGTACCCAAGGTTTTCCTGTCGAAACAGGCCAGGGTGCATGCCCCCTGGGTTTCAGTCATATCCTCTGAATCACTCGCGTTCATCAGGAGGATGGACTTGGGATTGATGAGACATTCCTTGCGTGAAAAGACCATTCAGGGTTGGTATATGACTATTTGCTATGTGTGAACCAGGGAATGAAAGATGGTCTACAAGCTTGACCACTCTTCCTTCGTGCGGAAAACACATTACTCTAAAGAGTGAGGAGACAATGGCTCCCATGCAATAAATATAGTCTCGTCCAAGGAGTAGATTATAATCCAGGGGTCTTTGGACTACCATTGCATTCATGTGAACGGTTTTCCTTCTCAATGTTATCGGCACATTGGGAAGGATACCTAACGGTCGACTGGTTCCTTTGTCAAAGCCTGTTAGATTTCTCATCTCAGGAAAAAGCGATGGTGAACCAAGCGCTTTCCAAGTAGTTGAGGAAAGGATACTCACAGAAGCCCCTTCATCTATGATGGTACCAGCCATGACCATTCTATATATTTAAGCAATGATTTGAAATGGTACACTAGCCGGTAAGCGGGGTCTACCTAGTAGATTCCAATCGAAGGAAACAACTAGGTTGCTTGGAGGTGGGACTGAATAGACGGTCGGATATGACTCTGATGAACTTCCTTCCTGCGGTAAAGGAACTGGTAGACTACCCCCATGTTCATCGGAGTCTGTGCTTACGAAAAGAATTTGGATGGTGTCATCCTTGTTCTCTTCAATGACTGTATCATCTGAAGATGGATCCTCTAAAGGCAAGACCGTGTCAACTGCTGCCTCGACCTTTTGACTTTCGTCTGGTGTGGATTCAGATGGTTTATCTTCAATGATAGACGCTTCGGCCGACCACAAGGGCGTGTCAGCCGGATTTTCAACTAGTGACAGACTCGGCCAGAGTTTCTTATATCCCGGAGGAAGTCGTAACGGTTAAACCGGACGGTCGTCCAAAACTCTTTTAGCCTCATCTAAGGAGGGACAACGTGGACGGCGTGATCGCCTTCACACAATTTACAAGGAAATTTACATCTTCCTTTTTGTCCAAGTGCTTCACTTTCACTAGTTGATGGTGTACCTTCAACATGATCATCAGAGGTTGACGACACAGGATTGTGCAAACGGGGAGTCCAGTCCCTTAAGATCCGAGGGATGCAAGGACAATCTCGATGACAGTGGTCTCCTTTGCAAATGACACATGGCGATTTAGACCTGGTCGGTGTAGTGTGTGGATTTTCTCTAGATGATGCTTGGTTGCCCCTATTCGCCTTTGGCTCCTTCTTCTTCTTCTCTTTCTTCTTCTTCTCTTTCTTCTTCTTCTCCTTCTTCTTCTCGGTTACTTGATTTTTGGCCTTACCAGCTTCATCAAGCGAAGAGGAAGGAGGAGAGGAAGAATTGGACGAAGTAGAGGGTTGGGGGGTAACTTTGGTATCGTTCAGTTGCTGACTTAATTGTTCAAGAATCACGGGGTTCTCAACGACAGAAGTTGAGAAGAGCCATACGGGCAAACCAATTGTCAATCCCAGAAATGACAATGTGGCCATATGGGGTGCACCAACATCTCCCCAAGAGGAGAAGGGACTAGGATTTCCCCCAAGGGGAACTCCTTGGTTTGTGGGCTCCATTCTTCTCAACCTAAGACCAACGTAGGAAAGGTGATATTTATTCTGTTTAAAATGAATTTTAGACGCTTTGACACAACTTGTTTTTTCAATTTTTAAGAGTCGAGAAAAAACAAAAGATGACTCTAGTCGCCTTCGATTTTTAATGAGCCTGAAGTGACAAGTGCTCAGATGGACCTTTTCCTTTAAGGAGTCTGAAAAGGAACGAAAGGAACTGATCTGGAAATCTAGACAGAGGGATTACCAAACCAATCGCAAAACTGCAGAATACTTTTTATGGTACAGCAGTCAATCTTCCCAAATGTTGTGTTCAGTGCATTGCGATCGATAGGGTGGCAGACACGGCTTCCTATGGATAAAGGATAAAGCCTATTGTGATCTCCCAATATATACTCGACGGTATGTGGGAGCAAAAGTCCGTACTAGCACTTATCGTCTCAAGGTGGAGGAATCACCCAACCAACAATGAGAACAACAGTTACCAGGCTTAACGACGCTGGAATACGTCTCTAGCCTAGACTTCTAGATGTTGTGCGTTAGGTTCCAAAGCGTTTTTAGATTCATTAAATTTATTTTGCAATTGATATTGCTTAAGAAATTTTCCTTTCAGGTTCACTGCATGATGTAGATGTACAATTCCTAAAATGCAATGTAAGATGATAAACAGTCGTTTAATCTTCTTTTGGCAATGAAAATCCTAGCTACTAAGGAAAGAGAGATAGCGTTCTTTCAACATAGAGCAGAGAGCACACACTATATGCACTGTCCTAAATCAAACCAAAAAACAGTCTAAATGCAAATGCACGTGCATGTATTTGTTTTCAGCCTTCTTAATGTGTGAATGATAAAAAGAAAGTTAAGCGCAAATCTGAATTATTTTTCAAAGCGACGTTACTAACAAGTTTCTTTTCAAGACAAAATGAGGACAATGACAACACTTTTTGATTTGGAAATGAAAACTTGCTTTCGACATTTGAAAAACTACTAATTCAGATCAAATACAAGAGTAACAGTGTAATCGACTATCAAGAACAATCAGATTCTCTTCTATGACTGAAAACGACACTTGCGACACTTTCAAATCAAGAAACGACAGTACGATTACGCTACTTCTTCGTAAAAGAGAACTGAAAATGGCTCAAAATACATAAAAACATTTACAGTCCTTTGCACAATAGAGGTGGAATAATGGCAAGGAAGGGGGTTTCAACAGAGGTGTACTGACTATAGGCAACAAAACTCTTGAATAGAGTTGAAAAGAGTGAACACAGAAACCAAATCTAGGACTAGGAAAGGCCTTGTCTGATCAGCACACCTGTAACACAGTGAACTAGAGATGCAGCACACCTACTACACTTGAAAAGTGCGATGCGTTTAGAATTCACAGAAGAGACAGTGCACTGGACTAGGGACGAGACTTTAACTGGATTCTGGGTCACAGTTTGCAGCTCAGTACAGGGATTTAGGCCGAGCAAGTGGTAATCAGTAAATCAATCACAAGGGTAGATCTAAAGAGGTTACTAGAGCCACCACAAGGGCAATTAGAGAGCTTGTAAATCAATTGTTCAGTTCATAAAAAAAACCCGGAGATAGACTAAAGCAGCATTGATCTACTTTGCACTTGCATAGCAAATGCAGTTCGAAGGCTAGCTAGCTTAACTTCAGGCTCCGTCTGTAAGTTTATAAAGTAAGCAAATGCAGATAAACAAACAATCTATTCGCTCCCCAGTGGAGTCGCCATTTTGTTATCGGGAAAACTAGTGTCTATGCAAAGCTGCTAGTCCCACTAAGGCTGGTACCTACCTTAGAAACAAACAAACTAAAACTACTTTCGTTTTCCTTTATGAGAAATAGATAAGAGGGGAATAAGGAGACCAACCTCTATCTTGCAATTGGTTCCTTGCTTGATTCCTTTCCCTCCTGATAGATCTTCACTACTCGCTTCCTTGTCTACCCAGCTTCACAGAGCACCTGTAGAGTCAAAGTAGCATAACACTATCCAAGAACATAGATCTATTATCATAAACAATATAGGACCAGATATATATTGACCACACAAATGCACATAACATCCATTATACAAGAATGTGGAGGAAAACTTGAATAGCTTTATTGATAATCAAGAAAGAGCAAAGAGGATTACAACCAATTGTTCTGACTGAGCATCATGCTCTCAGCAAGAAAGCCTTTCTTCACCTCATGAAAAGCTTAGATCACCCAACACTATGATATTGCACCAAGAAACCAGCAGCACCTCCTTACAAGATACAAAATTCCAGCCTCTAGATCTCTTGGATGAGGGATCCATATATAAATGTTTGCAAGGGGGGTGAGTTAGCTTTTGAGAGTTGATTAGTGTCCCCTCTCTGATAGTTCTTGATTCCACTTGGAGATTGATGATCTCTTACTTCTGGGCGAACGCAGAGAGGCAAGTGTCACGGGAGAAGTTTCTAGAAGATTCCATGATCCTCCACCTTGCAGATTGACCCTGCCATTTGTCCACTCTCTGCCATCACACCCCATAGAAGGGCTTTTCAAGATGCATCGCACCTACTGTGTGTATTTAGGTGGGATGCAGTGCACTTTGACCATGGAGCAGGTGAGATGGTCCAGTTTTGACCAATTCTGAGCAGTTTTTCATGGAGAACTTCTGGGAGAAGATGTAATCAGTTGACCTTGTTCTTTTAGAGGTTGGAACAACACTTTTAGGGACTTAAGAACCCTTGGTTTATGGACATTTATGATTGGGGTTGCAGTGCCCAAAAATGTCTATAACAATTTGCAAGTTTAGACATTACATAATTGGTTATGATACTATTTTCCATATCGATCATTCTGCTATTAGATTTCTTATGAAAAAACCTATTATTAATGGTAGGATTACTACATGGTTGTTGTTATTACAAGAGTTTAACATAATTGTGATTAACAGGCCTGGACGAGATAATTTGGTTGTTGACTTCTTGTCTCAGATGAATGTTGCTCAGGAAAATGTTTCAACTTCAGTTCTGGATGGCTTTCCAGACGAATAATTATTTTCTATATATACCCTTACTCCCTGGTTTGCGGACATAGCCAACCACCATTATCAGGGAAGTTGCCTCAGAACCTTTCCACCAGGAAGAAACACATTATTGTTCAGCGTAGTGCCAACTATTCCTGGATAGATGGAGACTTATTTCACATAGGACCTGACCTAATTATGAGGAGATGTGTGCGAGAAGACAAAATGTTTCATGTGTTGAAGGCCTGCTATAGTGAACCTTGTGGGGGGCGCTTTGCAAACAAAAGGACCGCATATAAATTCTTATGCACCGGGTATTATTGTCCCATGCTTTTCAAGGATGCTAAAAATTTTGTAATCGGTTGTGATGCTTATTGAGCGATAAAAAGATGTCTTTTTAACTCCTAATTATCTTCACATTAATTGTCAAGCTAGGGAAGATTTTTTATTTCAAGAGTGTACTCAGTCTGAGGCGGCTATTTACTCAAGAGTAATGTTTTGCAATATAGTGCTTAAAATGCAAAAGTAAATGAATGCTGGAAACAAAATCTAATTGGAACAACAAGAAACTGAAATGTTCTGAAATAAATCATTCACTCAAACAATCATCAGTCGAGAACCCAGTAATGATAACTCTCTCCCTTGTAAACTGATGCAAATGAAAATCAATCATAGGAAAGATTCACAATCTGAGAACTTAGGCAACGATAGCCAATGTCCTTTACAGTTGTTGATCTTTCAATCCACACTAAAGCAATTAACTAGAAATGGCAATTCAATTAAAAATGTTCACTAAAACACACTTGCTGCAATATCAATTAAAAGATGAAATCAAATCCTTACAGAAAAGAATAACAACTAAATCTATTGAAAAACTGAACAGCAAAGCTAATTAAATAAAAATACACAGCAACTGCAAATGTAACTGAATCAGCAATCTTAATCTAGCAGCATGAACATTAATCGCAGGTATTAAAGAAACGGAAATCGCAGTTATAATTGAACAGTAACTTAATTGGACAGCAATTGCAATTATAAATGAGCAACAATTAAATGAACCACAGTCTTAATTAGATAGTGTAGTATTAGATCAGAATTAATAGCAGGACATTTCAAGTTATAATTAATAATTTTGTCACTAACGCAATCCAATTATGATTTCAATATAACAGAGCAATTCTGCGAAATGTTCATAAACAAAAGATTACTGAATAAAACAAATTAAAGAAATGAAAAGGAAATCAAACCATCACACGGCTGGAACTGTAAAGATATAATACAGAGCAGCAGCTTAATCCACCAGAGGTTGGGCCCTTAGCCGCCAG
The DNA here is from genome assembly GCA_031772625.1 of Pinus tabuliformis. Taxonomy (NCBI): domain Eukaryota; kingdom Viridiplantae; phylum Streptophyta; class Pinopsida; order Pinales; family Pinaceae; genus Pinus; species Pinus tabuliformis. The sequence continues at coordinate 946,605,087 of CM062815.1, read as the reverse complement.
CAAATGCTGCTGGGCTACTTCAGATAAGGCAAATGAACAACAACCCTTTTACTTATTAATCATCAAGCTATGAAATCATTACAACAGCAAAAGCCTTGAGAATTACAATGGTAATGCAACAATCTCCTTTTCCTCCTATCCTATCCTATCCCATCATGAATCATGAATCTTTAATTCTGAAATCGTAATTCTGAATTTCCTTCTCTGATCTCTGTTTTCATTTAAATAGAGAGAGAGCAGAGAGCAGTTACAACAGAGATGATTACAACATGATTTCTATTACAAAATTGGATTGTTCTCAACAAATTGATAAGCAAGATCATATCTGAGATATCCTTCCATCAATCATTCAATAAGAACAGGTCGAATTTGGCATTGCAGCTGAGATAATTTGGAAAACGGCCACACAGCGAATCTGAGAAAAATGTCTTCAAAGAACCTTTTGTTTCTCTCAATACGGACCGAATTTGGGAAAACTGCTTTTTGCAAAACTAATATGGTCTGTTCTGGATAAAACCCATGTTTTGGATTTTCTAGATTCTTCTCCACTTGCCCAAAACGTTCAATACAAAATCATCACTTCTTATTCCAACAAATTTCTGAGTTGGCACATTTAATAATCAAATCTTCAATCTGGAAATTATCTTGGATGCTAAAAATGGTGAGTAATGTTACAACCAATTTATTAATAAACCATCATTGGTAAAATCATGCATAATCATCAATTTATTAAAAATAAAGGAGAATAAATAATATTTATCCATAAGAGCATAAATCATTATAAAATAGAATTATATGATAAATTATGATAAATGACATGATAAATAAGAGTAAAAATGGGTGGAATAGATGTTAAAAAGTGATAATAATAATGACATATTAACGACCTAACACACCCCCACACTATATATATTGTATGCCATCATGTAACAAAAGACTGAATATATTGCATGTCCTCATGCAACCCAAAGACTTTGTGTTAACCAAGTAATAAAAAATTGTTCATTCCAGCGCATGAAATGGATAAAACAAATGGATTCTTCCTCAATTAATGAATATTCAATTTTAGCAATCTTGATGAAGACATAACAATTTTTACATTGATGTTCAGGTTATGTATACATGAAGTTGCAGCCAAATATGATATAAGTAACAGCAAACTTCATTAACCATTTTCTCACAATCTACAAAACAAATTTTGTTGAAATTTTGCAAGTAGATTTCTACTATATTAATGCTTCTACAATCCAAAAAGTAGATTGTTTTGATGCATGGATTATGAGATATAAGAAAAATGGATGTAGGTGATAGTGCATGATTTCCGAAATTTTATGAACTAATTTAACTTGAAATTATCTAACTTTGTGTATTTTAATGATACGTCTGTATTTTCCAGAAATCACAAGAATTGAGTTCATAGTTTTAAAAATATATGGAAATCAATTTTTTCATTGTTTAAAAATGAAATTGTATGCTTTAAATGAGAAAGAAAGTTAGAAAACATCCATCATGCATAGAAATTCCTCCCCCTCTCTAAAAAATTAGCATGCCCTCATGCAATGCTAAAAAAAAAAAAAAAAAAAATTGAGGTGGTTTCTACCATCTGGTGAATTCTATGCTTAGTGTAAAACAACATGGAATAAGGGATGTGTTGAGAATGAATAAGAATAGCAATGGATGATAAATAATATTAATGGTCATAAGAAATAAATGAATGGAAGCAACACTCCCCCAAACTGAAAGATGATATGCCGCTGAAAAATTGGAAGTGGTAAAGATGTGGAATAAAGGATGATAAATAATGTTCAAAATGGATTTTCATGAAATTCTCCTAAATTTGTAATAAATCAGAAAATTATTCTATTCAAGTTTTACCTCCAAAAAATAAAATGTAAAATGATATGTATGGACTAGCATTTGTTAAAGCTGATGTAGGTTGAGCGGATATTGAAAGTGATGCAAAAGGTGGAATCCAAGCATGCATATCATGTTTGAACAATTGTTCACGTTCGCAAGTTGCTCGAGCCTCTTCTGTTAGTTGCAATAGTGTGGTTATGCTGCGAGTAGAGTTTCCCCTCCATACTTTTTGTTATCCTATAAACAAATCACTATTTTGCATACAATGTTCTTGAATTCATAGTGTTAATTTTGAATAGCAACAGATTAAGATGCATGCAAAAATTTCAATCAGAAAAACTTTTGTATACATGCAATACTAATATTTTGTCAAATCAACAAGTTATGGTAGAGTATAGTAATCAGATCGCATGCTATCCGATAATGCATACATTCCCCCCTCTAATTGGAAAAAGGGTTCCATGACCATAAAGCCTATGAAAGGTGTTATGCTGACGGCAGGGCAAGGGAATGAACAATACAACAATGAATGAAGCAGAGTACACATATCAATGATAGGACGGCAAGAGTTATGGTTATAGTGAGAGTAGAGTGTGTAAAGATAGTTATGAATAAGAGATAGGACACTTTGGATTCATGATAAGTTATGCGAAAAAAAAAAGGACAGCAATATGCCAAAAAATGCTTTGCTGACGATATTCTAGCTGAAAATGATGGGATCTGAAAACAATTTCTCATGCGTAAAGGTTCAAAATAGGGAAAAAATTAAGGAAATAACTTCTCTGATAAAAAGAAAGAATAAGAAAAGGGTATTATAATAATAATTGACGATAAGGTATAACTTCAATACCATAAGCAGAGCCTCTGCTGCCAGCAGGCGTCCATAGCCTCGGCAAGGTTTCTTTTTAACCCATATGAGCCAAGATTCTCAATTTATAACTAGAGAGTTCCAGTGTTGTTTTACAGAAGAGATCAGTGTGTCGGCATGGTAACCAGATAACCACACTGCCATTCACTGGGATGTAGCAAAAATGATCAAGCCTGCTCGTGATGAGACCTCCTATTCCAAGGATAATTTTGGCTATCCAATGGATCATAACCCTGGTGTGGTGGCCATAATGGGAATGTCACTTTGTTACAGCCTTATGAACATGGTAGGCTGGCTCGTAATGAGACCCCTTATCCTCCATCTGCGAACAAAATTTTGTTGTTATTATATATTTTTATGATAAAAAGAGGGAGGTTCAGTACTCCTTAAGAGCAGGGATGGTGGAAGAAGTTGAACATGTCAATAGAAAAAAAATATACCCATAATCTCATTTATTACAGACATAGAAGATTATAACCAGGAAGGGTGGAACCAGCATGGTATTAAGATGATCAATTAGTATACAATAGAAAACAATGCAGTAAAGTAGTATATAAATAATTGTGTCCCTTTTGAAAATAATCTATCATTAAGGAGCTGTCATGTTAAAAATCATAACATGAATGATATTAACTCGCTTCAATAGAATCCATAATTCTTGTCCTCATAAAAGTAGTGTACTTCATGCCATGAAAGGGAATCAGTAAAATGTGGTTGAGATAAACTAGGAATAATCCCACAAGAAGAAGGAAGGGTTGTTCTTGAAAATATTCCCAAAGTGTACAAAAACACTCAAAAAGGTGTTTTTCCTCGTAGGGAATAGCAAAGGAAATGCACACCAAAAAGCAAAAATACACATGAAAAAGTGTTGTTCCCTGTAGGGATCAACGAAAGAATGCAAGTGAAAAAGTGTTGTTCCTTGTAGGGAACAACAAAAAAAATACACACAAAAAAAGTGTTGTTTCTTAAAAGGAACAACAAAACAATGCATGCGAAAAAGTGTTGTTCCTTAAGAGGAACAACAAAAAATGCGAAAATGTTGTTCCTTCGGAAAGGAACAGTAAAAATGTAGAAGTGTTGTTCCTTCAGAAAGGAACAGCAAAAATGTGAAAGTGCAGAAGTGATTTCCTTTACAAAGGAACAGCAAAAATGTGAAAGTGCAGAAGTGTTGTTCCTTCGGAAAGGAAAACCAAAAGTGCAGAAGTTTTGTTCCTTCGGAAAGGAACAGTACAAATGCAGAAGTGCAGAAGTGTTTCTCCTTTGGAAATGAACAACAAAAATGCAGAGTGCAGAAATGTTTTCCCTTCGGAAAGGAACAACAAAAATGTGAAAGTGCAGAAGTGTTGTTCCTTTCCGAAGGAACAACAAAAATGCAGAAGTGTTGTTCCTTCGGAAAGAAACAACAAAAATGTGAAAGTGTAGAAGTGTTGTTCCTTGTGATGTTCTTTAGGAAAGGAAGAGAAAAAAAGCAGAAGTGAAGAAGTGATGTTCCTTCGAAAAGGAACAGCAAAAATGCAGAAGTGTTGTTCCTTCGGAAAGGAACTGCAAAAATGTGAAAGTGCAGAAGTGATGTTCATTTGGAAAAGAACAGCAAAAATGCAGAAGTGTTATTTCTTCGGAAAGGAATAGCAAAAGTGTGAAAGTGCAGAAGTGTTGTTCCTTCATAAAGGAATAGCAAAAATATAGAAGTGTTGTTCCTTCGGAAAGGAACAACAAAAGTGCGAAAGTACTATTCCTTCAGAAAAGAACAGTAAAAATGCACAATCATAAAATGCAAGCACGCAAAAACGAATTAGTTGTTCCCTGCATTGATGCTGAGGATGAGCTACAATTTGAAGGAAGCAACACCTGAAACACAAAGATATAAGAGAAATTAGAAAAGAAACAATATTTTTTTTAAAAACAGTATGTAAATAAATATATTAAGTTACAACAGTTATGATGTTATGTAAAAAAATGATCTCTTTGAAAAATGTGTTAGCAGTAGTGACAAGATATTAATCTTCAAATGGAAATCAATTCTTCATTTCTTCTATTATAAATATGTTGGGTAATGAGTTGGATGAAATTCCCTTGTTTCATTAAAATTTCTTTCAAGAATCGCTTGTCCATAAATTGACCTTCTTTATTCTCCTAGGACCTGCAAAAAAACGAGTGTCTACCTACAATAAAACATTAAATCATGGAGAAAGAGAGGTGATCGGACTCCCCTGATCCAAGAATCATGTAAAAGAACAACAAGTAGTTATTCTATATAACAAATCCACGGAGAAAATAACAAAGTAAAATTTATTTGTCACTTGTGGAAGAGCAGTGGTCGACCATACTAACCAGCAGTGTTTTAATAACAACTTTTTTGTTTTTCATCCAAATTGAGTGATTCCAAATTCGGATGAGAGCTAATTCAAAGGTATATCTCCAATAGAAATAGGTTTTAAAAATTCAATGATATGATATGTCAATTTTACTTAGAACAATATGCATAACGGAGTCATTTTCAATTACCCTATTTAGAACAACAGTGGATATTTAAAGCATAGATTCTTTGTTTGATGTCGGATTCAAATGATTCAAATTGGAAATGAAATTAGATTCATTTATTTATATCCAATAGAAATAGGTTTTGAAGACAAAAATAATTGATAGGTCAAATATTCTAAGGAACAGTCGAAAAGACAGAGTTTTAAGAGTGTTGATTTACGATAGACAGTCAGTGTTTTGATCATAACTTCTCCATAAGATATCAAAAATGAATGATTCCAATTGCATTGTAAACTATATTTATAGGGGAATCTACCGTAGAAACATGTTTTAAAAATATGGTCATTTAGGCCTCCAAAAATGGACTGTCCCAACTCTGTTCCTGAGCTGCCTGCTAGACACTTTGTCACTGTTTTGGTTCAAACTTTTTCGTTTCAAATCCTAATTGAGTGATTCAAATAGGGTTGGAAAGTAGACATCAAGGAATACTTAGAATAGAAATAGGTTTTAAGAATATTGTCATTTAGCCCTTCAAGAACTGATTATCCCATCTATGTTTTCAGAAATTTCATCAAGCCCACAAGCCAAAAAAATATTATATTCAAGCATTTTTTCAACTTGGTGATAAAAGTGAAAATGAGTGTTTGTATAGCTATTATTTCCATTATAATTCATCTACATACACAAATAAATTAAAAAAATTTATCACCAATGTTGATTTCCATAGCGTGTTGCAACAAAAACAACTATTTTTATATTAAAAAAATGTGTTTATTTTATTTCTTTTTTTATTTTATTTTCTACACTAACCTATTTTGATTGAAAAATGAATATGATTACGTATAGGAGTACTTCCAATGGAACCATTTTCGAAATACGGCTTCAAATATGTACATACCCAAATTTGAAAAATGCATATTAATGAATATTAGGGTATGAGAAACCAACTTCCCTTGAAAAGTTGGTGTCAAAAATTGTTGAAGTATGGAGTGATGCTACAAACAAGTGATGGAGTGAAACCAATCTTCAATATATCCTTTACTTTCTTCATTTCCCATAGCCATAATACCATGAAGTTCTTGAGCTTTTAAAATGGCTTGTTGATGCAAATTAGAAAAACCTCATTTTTTTCCATAGCTTCTACAATTTTTTATTTTGAAACATTCTGAATCTCATTTTAAGTTTTTCAAATCGCGCATGTGAGATAGAATGTGTGGTAAGGGTGGGTAAATTTTGTAGTTCAACACTTTAAGCATGTTGTACTGGTTTATTATGGTGAGGGTGTGGAATGAGTTGAGCAGGACATTGTGTACGGAATGGAGCATTTTGATGATGTAGTTGATTGGGTTGAGTGGATGATTTTGATAAGCAAGCAAGATGTTGTGGAGAGCTGGTGAGGAATATGGAAAATGTGTTTGTGCTACAAGATGAGGGAGAGTAGTCATGCAATCATAAGGTGAACCATTCCAAACCTATAGACAAGATTTGTGGTGGTTATATTGAGATTGACATGGCTGCCCTAACACATTACTATTTCATAATGGATTCTGCAAGTAAAAGAATGGAGAAGAAGGGTTTTGAACCATACCTGTAGGCCATGATTTCCATGGTTTTGACCTTGTTGCAACTTCCTCGTCTCTTTGAAATGCTACTTCCATCCTAGATAAGGAAGAACAACTATCTATGGGATGCTCCTTTCAGTCATGAGGGCAAAACACTTCATCAATTTCTTGACTTTTCTGAACCTGCAAAACATACAATTTTGAACTTAGAAAGCTAATAAAATCAACTTTAAAATTTTCAAATAAAACATTGATTTCAGCTCTTATGTCTCCGGTTCTTGTAGAAGATTTGGAAAAGAAAGAACAAACATCTCTAAAATTCTTACCAGCCTTAGAGATTCCTCTTGAATACCTTATGCACAATTCACAAACATCATCATATGATAATTGAAAAACATCACCTTTTCCAATTAAATTTAGGAGTTCTAAAAATTCATCTTTGATTCCTTTAAGAAGGAGTGTTTTTAAGATTTCCTTCTCCAAATACTTATGCTTTGATTTTTGAAGGTTGTAATGAAATCGCTCTACATAGTCCTCCAAGCTTTCATATTCCCCTTGTATCATATTGAAAATATCTTCATCGCTCTTGCAATAGTCTTGGTACTCTTTCAAGAATATGTTCTTCATGTCCTCCCATGTTTGGATGCAATTCCCACCAATGCTCATGAACCATCGGAGAGATGCTCCTTTTAGAGTAAGAGGAAACACTTTCAACCTTTGATCATTAGTACAATAATCATATCCTCTACAAAGTATTTCAAACTCAAATAAGAATGTGTCTGGATCTTCATTTTTCAGGCCATGAAAATTTGGTAGGGAAGATGGGGGCATTATGTGCATTTGTGTCACTCCTCCTAGATCTTTGATAGGGAATTCAAAAGTAGAAATGTGAGCCATTTTTTACCATAATAGAGGATGTTCTTCATGTTTTTATTTGAGCCTCCTTCTTCAAATTTTCTTGTCAATTGGTTAGTGAAATGGGTGGTGCTTACATCATTATTTGAGTGAAATCATGAGATTTGTTTTTCAAAATTTCTGTTTTTTTCTTATTCATTCACACAGAAATTCAAACATTTATTTCTACCCTAAGTTTTTTAACAATTCTGTTGGACAGCGGGTAGGAGAGCAGGGCTTTTACATGCTCCATACGCAGGTTCTTACCTTCCATTTTTAATACCCAACTCTTTCCTAACAGGCACCCATCAGATGCACACTACTCTTTATAAAGGGCTACACTCTCCTTGGCAACAACGCCAAAATTTAAGCGAGAAAAGGGTGTCTTTTTAACTCCTAATTATCTTCACATTAATGGTCAACCCAGGGAAAATTTTTTATTTCAAGAGTGTACTCAGTCTGAGGCAGCTATTTACTCAAGAGTAATGTTTTGCAGTATAGTGCTTAAAATGCAAAAGTAAATAAATGTTGGAAACAAAATCTAATTGGAACAGCAAGAAACTGAAATGTTCTTAAATAAATCATTCACTCAGATAATCATCAGTCGAGGACTCAGTAATGATAACTCTCTCCCCTGTAAACTGATGCAAATGAAAATCAATCATAGGCAAGATCCACAATCTGAGAATTTAGGCAACGATAGCCAATGTCCTTTACAGTTGTTGATCTTTCAATCCACACTAAAGCAATTAACTAGAAATGGAAATTCAATTACAATTGCTCACTAAAACACACTTGCTACAATATCAATTAAAAGATGAAATCAAATCCTTACAAAAAAGAACAACAACTAAATCTATTGAAAAACTGAATAGCAAAGCTAATTAAATAAAAATACACAGCAACTATAAATGCAACTGAATCAGTAATCTTAATCTAGCAGCATGAACATTAATCGCAGGCATTAAAGCAACGGCAATTGTAGTTATAATTGAACAGTAACTTAATTGGACAACAATTGCAATTATAAATGAGCAACAATTAAATGAACCACAGTCTTAATTAGACAGCGCAGTATTAGATCAGAATTAACAGCAAGACATTTCAAGTTATAATTAATAATTTTGTCACTAACGCAATCCAATTATGATTTCAATATAACAAAGCAATTCTGCGAAATGTTCATAAACAAAAGATTATTGAATAAAACAAATTAAATAAATGAAAAGTAAATCAAACCATTACACCACTGGAACTGTAAAGATATAATACAGAGTAGCAACTTAATCCACCAGAGGCTGGGCCCTTAGCCGCCAACAGATGCTGCTGGGCTACTTCAGATAAGGCGAATAAGCAGCAACCCTTTTACTTATTAATCATCAAGCTGTGAAATGATTACAACAGCAAAAACCTTGAGAATTACAATGGTAATGCAACAATCTCCTTTTCCTCCTATCCTATCCTATCCCATCATGAATCATGAATCTTTAATTCTGAATCCCCTATTCTGAAATCATAATTCTGAATTCCCTTCTCTGATCTCTGTTTTCATTTAAATAGAGAGAGAGCAAAGAGCAGTTACAACAGAGATGATTACAACATGATTTCTATTACAAAATTGGATTGTTCTCAACAAATTTATAAGCAAGATAATATCTAAGATATCTTTCCATCAATCATTCAACAAGAATAGGTTGAATTTGGCATTGGAGCTGAGATAATTTGGAATACAGCCACACAGCGAATCTAAGAAAAATGTATTCAGAGAACCTTCCATTTCTCTTAATACGGACCGAATTTGGGGAAATTGCTCATCACAAAACTAATTTGGTCTGTTCTGGACAAAACCCATGTTTCGGATTTTCCAGATTCTTCTCTATTGCCCAAAACATTCAATTAAAAATCGTCACTTCTTATTCCAACGAATTTCTAAGTTGGCACATTTAATGATCAAATCTTCAATCTCGAAATTATCTTGGAGGCTAAAAATGGTGAGTAATGTTATAACCAATTTATTAATAAACCATCATTGATAAAATCATGCATAATCATCAATTTATTAAAAATAAAGGAGAATAAATAATATTTATCCATAAAAACATAAATAATTATAAAATAGAATTATATGATAAATTATGATAAATGACATGATAAATAAAAGTAGAAATGGGTGGAATAGGTGTTCAAAAGTGATAATAATAATGACATATTAATGGTCCAACAACGCTTGCCAAAGGATGGGGAGATCAGTTCCTTAAGATGAGATGCCCCTTCAGACACAAATATCCATAAAACCTTTTGAGAAGTGGACATTAGATTTTGTGGGGCCTATTTCTCCCATGTCAAAGAAGAAGAAATACATTTTGGTTTGCACCGACTATGTTACAAAGTGGGCCAAATCTAAGGCTTTGTATTCTCTGACTAAAAAAATAGTGGTGGATTTCCTCTTCGAGGACATTTTCACCAGATTTGGAGTACCTCGAGAGATCTCCTGTGACCAAGGCACGCAATTTACATCTAAATTGGTCAAGGCCATCACTAAACAATATCAGATCAAACAATGAAAATTACTCCTTACTATCCCGAAGCTAATGGGTAGGTGGAATCTACAAACAAAGTGTTAGAATCCATTTTGACCAAAACCATTCATCTTCATCACAAAGATTGGGTCGACGGGTTGCCTGAATAATTATGGGCTTATCCCATAACCTGGAGGAATGTAAGGGGCACACCCCGTATGAACTAGTCTATGGTAAACAGGTGTTGCTTCCAATTGAATTCCAGGTGAAAACATTCTGAATTTCTACTCAACTGGGGTTGAATCGCAACGAAGGGAAAATGAAAATGTAGGTTAATGAACTTGATGAGATCAAACAGAATGCATTCCATCAAATTATGTTAGCGCAAGACCAGAGAGCCCGATGGCATGATATGTTTATCAAGAAAAGGGTCTTTCGCCCAGGGGATTGGGCCTTACTCTATGACAGCAAGTTCAAACATTTCAGAGGTAAGTTTTCAACTAAATGGTTGGGCCCCTATGAAGTGGACGAAGTTTTTGACAATGGCTCTGTTCGAATTAAAACCATTGATGATAGTCGAACCTCCTTTGTGGTAAATGGCCATCAACTAAAGATCTACCATCAGTTTCTCTCTCAACAATAGTTTTTGTAGCAAGTGAGAGGAGATCTAGGAATGGGTTTGGTTCATGAAAATAACCAACCTCTTACTAGTTCATCTGGTTAATTCCTTTAGTTTTATTATATATATTTATAGATATGTATATGTATATAATATAATCAGTGATTTGTCATGTTTCATCTTTATAGGCATTCTCCCCATAGCTTTGTTAGAATAAAGGTTAAATATGTCTTGGGTAGGTTTATTCGTTTAACCAGACTCAATAGATTAGTTATGGAAAAGGATCTTTCTAAAGTTTTCTTTGGATGTTTTAGACTCTCAAAAATTGAAATCCTGAGTAGCAACTGATCCAGGATCGTATATATCAAATGGAACAGTGGTAGTTTAGGGATTCCTTGAGTACAAAATTATTCTTTTCCAGACTCAAGGAAATATTTATGGAAAAGAAGCCCCCCTAGAGCCTCCTTTCTAGACATTTCAGGCTCTCTAAATAAGAAATTCCTCAGGCAGTATTCACCCCGCGCCTCTTTAAAATTCATGGGATGATGTGCAGGGTTCATTCATGATGTGGAGGAAACTTACAATAGGTTGCATGATGATGTTATAGAAAGAGTTTATTTCCATATTTTGTACTTAATACTTTCTATACCTAGGATTCTTGTACTTAATTGTATGCACCTAATTAGTTCCTGTCATTAAAAGTTGTGATTTCTAAGGGTAACATTTGCAGAAGCACAAATGTGTATGGATTTCACTAGCTAACATACATTTCATAGACATCCTTGTTATGACTATCATTTTGCCACTATCTCAAATTAGAACCATCATGACCTTCAAGTTTTGAGTTACAAATCATTATGAGTTAGAGATAAGGTACGTGCCTATAGTTTATTTAGATTAAATCATGAGCATTTGAATGTATGTCATGTGACTGTACACCTCTATCATTGACTATTACACTTTCCCTAAAACCCCTCCTTCCCATGATTATTAATATTTTCTTATCATTTTTCCCTTCCTAATCCTATTCATGTTTTCCACCCCTCCTTCATCCTTCATTATTACCATACTGTCAATTTGAATGATGTCCCAATAAGCAGCCATCATCACACCTCATGTTCGGTACTCCACCACTACTCCATCAGCCACTTCCACAAAGGTACGATGCAGGCCTTCTAATTAACTGTTGGGGTTAAGTTTTTCAAAAGGCTAAGATAGCACCATTGTGATTCTTAATAGCAGGGAGGCAACACTATGAATTCATTTGATGCAAGGTACTGAGTCATGAATTTCCCTTTCAATGCGAAATTTGGGAGCCTTGGTTTTGAACAGGCATGGGGGTCGATAGGCATGAGCCCACGTTTGGACAATTTGCACAAATTCTCGAGTACCAACTATATAAGGAAATCCTGGTAGAAAGAGGATGGATGTGGTTTCTTCAAAAATTTAAGGGGTTCAATGACAAGGTTGCTTTAGCCTTTGCACAAATCTTTGATGGGGAAAGAGTGAAGGATGGTGATTTAAATTTTAAAATCACATAAAAATCTATCAACAGGGCCACAGGGTTACCTTCCACAGGCAAACCATTTTTCAATGGAGGGCAACTAAATGCCTCCAACTGCACAAAATTTCTCAAACTGGCCTATCAAACAATCAGTTGGTCAAAAGGGGTGCTGCAAAACTGTGTGGAGGAAAAATGGCCTCCACTGATCACTATTCTGCAGAGATTCATCACATGTGAGGGAAGGTACGTAGTCATTTTTCTATATCACGTCCAACTGTTATCACATTTCAGTGAAGGTAGTAGGATCAATGTGTGACATTTCTTAAGGTTGAGTCTGCATAAGATGGCTCAGGGTGTTCAGTCTAAGGGTAAGACCCTCGAGACTGCTATTTATCATCACAACCTCATTAAAATGATTATTGTGGCTGATTTAAGTAAGAGGCAGAAGTCCTGGGATGACTTCCTCGTAGAAAACTTCCCTGGTGAAGGAACAGATTTCAAAGGTAGACAGAGGCTCGTCAGCCTGACATCGAAGCATAAGAAGGAAGGGGTTTTTCAAGGCTCTCGGCCTATATCCATCCCTACAACTGAACCTAACCCTCCTAATGAAATGACTCCCACAAAGAACCCTCGAGAATCAATTCCCTGCTCCAGAGCCTCAGAGGAGAGAACAGTTTTGAAAAAAAGAAAAGAAAAGAAACAAGGGAAGAATGCAGAGGAGAAACACAAAGGGAAGAAGCAAAACAAGGATCGTGAGTACCAACCTGAACAAGCTAATACTATGGAGGAATCTCTTTCATAAATGGAAGAACCAGCGTCCTAGATCCTTGAACATCATGCACAGATTTAGGAAACTCAAATGGAAAAGGACACTCTTTCCAGCCAACTCACGGTCATCTCCTATTGCGGAAACATCGGCTCAAGGAAAACGACAGACTAGGAGCATGAGTAGGGTGAAACGCCCTACAACCAAGGCCCTAAACTCTGATCCCATTGATGTCATATCCTCCCCTAATTCGGATACCAAAATACCAAATATACAAACTGAAGAGATGAATACTCAAGTGTCTAAAGAAAATGTTCCTCTAGACATTGCTCGGGATCTAGAAGATATGTCTCCTATCCATCCAATGATCACCAAAAGCACTAGTAAGAGAGGACAACATACTACCTCAAACAGAAAGGGTATCAGTGGAGCTCGAGGAGGAAGTGTCTCTCAATAGTCCACCACACCAACAAATATTCCCACTTCGTTTGAAGAGGAAAACTTAAAAATTCTTTTAATTAAGATGCAAAAAAATATTGTGAAGCTTCGAGAACAGGAACATAAGTACAAAGTTTTGTTTCATTATGTACGAGAGGTGAATAACTAGATTGAAAATACTAATCTCATACTATTTTCTTGAAATGTTGAGTTAAATCAGAAAAATAAGCAATTGTTGCGATGGAAAACATCTCGGCTCAAACCTACAAGGAAACTTTGTGCTTGGGAATTATCTCTCTAGTTCAAGAAGTGTTCCATTCCTGTTAAGCATGGGTTAGAGGTCCTATTCAAGGCCGCAAGTGTTTAACCAGGGGTCTCTATCACAATTATCCTTTTTGGCGGATTATGGCTAATGCATGAGCGCATGCATTCGTATAGGAATGGGGGGATGTTTGCACCCAGTTTATTCTTTAATTTCTTTCTCTTTTACTCCCACTTTTACCCCTTTTACCTATAAATGTACCTCTTTTCACCTAATATGCCACTCCATTCACTGCTTAAACCTTTCCATTGCATAATTAGAGGTAAAAACACTGAAATTACTTGACATTATTTCAGTGTTTGTGGTTGAATTTAGGTAGATTTTAGAGTTATGCTATTAAAATATTCCTAACTATCTATTTTTGGGCTCCTAGCTATGAAGATTATCGACAGGGAATGGCAGATTAAGTACCAAGATGGAGGATGAGGTGGTGGATGCTTTGTCATCTAAGCACTACTATTATTTAGTACTTAAAATCTTGTTTCCAGACCTGTACTCAAGGTGGCAGTCGATGGGTGGAAATTCCTTTTGATGAAGTATAAACAATTTGTGAGATCTTCTGATATCTCATGCCTTGATATGTTTGCAACCAGAGATAGAAGCATTTTATCCAGAGATAGAAGAAGTTTATCCAAAGATAGGAGTTGTTTATCCAGAGGTAGAAGCGGTTTGTCAAGCTACATGCAGCTGATTCGAAGACATCATACAATCCAAGATTAGTTGTTAGTTAACAATTTTCCATGTTAAGGAATATTTTCTTAAGTTTTGTACTCATCGGTTACCTCTTAAAAGGCCCAATGAAATTAAAATCAGGGGTTTAAGCAGTGAAGACAATGTAATGTCTTGTTGTTGTTAATTTTACAAACTCTATTTCGGAAGATCTTAAACTATGTATGACTACATCTAAGCTTTGAATTAAATCAATTTTGGTGTGATCTTGTTGTAAGTCATCGTATTTGTGCTTTGATCTACATTTTACTTAATTAGATTAGCTTTCTCTAGGAGTGGCAGGACCCACCACAACTGGAACTGACATTCATAGTTAGAGTAGATTTAGGAAATTGTTACTGTCTGATTTGTCATAGTTTAGCTTACATTTATGTGATTTTCGAATGGTTTGATTAGTGGAGTGTTTTAACGCTCATTGTTGATCTTATAACTGAGCCTTGGATTGGTCCATAGACATTAAGTGATCATCTACATCGATGATTGATTGCTCTGAAGAATGTTTTTATTGAACCGTGGCATTGTAAATCATTATGATTAAAACCAAATCTTGCATAATTATTTGAAAATGCATACTCTGTTACCTTCATGAATGAGTGAGCATGAATGCATTGGTATAGCACAGTTAATAATATCATTGTGGTGGAATGTAATATGAAGTTGTAGTCAATGTTTATACGTTGAAATGACTTCTGAATGAGAATACATGTGTTTGAGTCCCGTAGTTAATATTAGAATGATTTTGATTGAAGAAGAGTGTTTCTCATACAGTTTGAAGCCTAAACAATTGTTTCATACCTGATTTTTGTAGTAAGGCATTTTAAGTTTGATTATAATGGTTTCATTTTCCATTAGATAGAGTTTGAATTGGTAGTTATAGCATTTGATTTCAATTAGGAGTAGTCTAGGTTTGAATTGGTTATTGTTGCAATTTAAATCAAGGTAATTTAGTTTTTCATTGAATGTAACTTAAATTGGTAGTACAGAGTTTCGAATTCAATTAGAATAATCCTATTTCCCACTAAGTACAATTTGAATTTTGATTTCAAATAGAACGAGTGTTTTCATTTGGGCAGTTTGATTTTCATTAAGAATGAATATGTTTCATTTTGATTGAGCATTTCATGAGAGTGATTTTTCTTTACAATAGATACAATTCGAGTTTTGTGATTGAGAGCGGTTTTGGGACAAGTTGATTGTATGTGAAAATGAAGATGATCTGAATTATGTCAAGTATTTTATCAGCTAAAATAAGTAGCTGGAGTATTTGAATTAAGTCATCTGAGTTTTTCATTATTCATAGCAAGCCTGTGTTTCATATAAGTCCCTTTGAAAGAATGAAATAGGTTTAGAGAAGGGATGGTGTATTGTAGGGTTTGATGAACAATAAACATATTGAGTTTCATAAGCTGGATATGATTTATTTGAGTGTTACATATTGGATTCTTTAAGTAGATGGAAGAGTTCTCTTAATTAGATAGGAAGGTTTTTGAATTGTTTGAGTAGGTGAAGGATTTTTTTATATGAGTAATTAGGATTCCGCACTTAGAAATACATTATGAAGGCAATTACATACGTTGCATTTAGATCTTGAACTAATATGCAGTGAAACTCTTGTTTACGATTCCTGGTTGATAATTAAATATTAAGAGCTTTAAATGACTAATTAAAACTAGCAACAATAAAGTTTTGAAAATGGCTACCATGGTCCATGATGATGGCTTGTGGAACCCTGAACCTAGAAATCACATTATTGAATATGAAAATAGCTATCGTTTTTCCATCATCCTTATATGTAGGCATCGCCTTGACCCATTTCATAAAATAATCCACTGCTAGGATAATGTACCCATACCCCCCGACTGAGTGAGGGTTACATGTAAGGAAATTGATGCCCCATTTTTCAAAATAACCAACAACAATGATTAGGTGAAGAAGAGTCAGAGGTGCACGCATTTTGCAATCGTAGATTTGGTAATTGTGGCATTTCTGGACCACAGTTATACAGTCTTTGAACATCGAAGGCCAGAAATACCCAGCGCGCAAAATCATTTGGGTAGTGAAAAACCTTGACATATGATTGCCACAAGCTCTAGAATTGTAGCCATTCAATTCCTTTTTGGCTTCCTCATGAGTCAAACATAATCTAAAGATGGAATCAGCACGATGATAATAAAGTGTATTGTTGGGATTGGGACCGAATATGACGACACCCAGTTTGAGTCAATTTTAGCCAAAAAAAAATTGATTGAAGATATGCGATGATATCTCCATACCAGGGGTCTAAAGTACTGATAAGAAAGATGGATTCGTCTAGAAGAGAATTCTCTACCACAGTTTCCATTAAGTATAGGTAAATTCACATATCAACTCAGAAAACACCAATTATTTCTTAGACTTAGATTTTATGAATTCTAAATCAAATTATTACGGGATGACTATCCATTTAGAATACTTTCCCCCTAGGAACTATCTCATAAGATTGTAAACCATAGGGTTGCAGTCTGAATCACCGTTGGTTTGCATGAGAGAATCTAGTGATGAAATATTTGGACAGCTTGAATGGCTTCCAAGGCCAATTTATCCACATGTGCATATTTTACCTCAGTTTTCATAAGATTTATGCTCAAATAATATATCACATGTTCATCGTTCAGCTCTTCTTCTTGAACTAAAACCATGCCAATGGTGTCATCGGATGCAGCTAAATACAAAAATTAGTCTCGATGGTAATCAGGAGGATGCAAAAACAATGTATGAGTCAACACGTGTTTGGGTGCATCAAAAGCTTCTTCAACAATTTCATCCCATGTAAATGAGATGCCCTTTTTAAATAGTCGAGTAAAACCTTTAGTTAGCTCAGCATAGTTCTGGATGAATCGATGCAAAATAAAAATCTTTCCCTTGCAAATTTTGGAGTTGTTGAAGATTGAAAGGAGGAGGAAAATTCCGAATAGCCTCTACCTTGAGCAGAGCGACACAAATGTCTTCCTTTGACACAAAAAGTCTTAGTAATTGATTGAATTTCACACAAAAAACACATTTGTGAGGGTTCAACCGTATATTGTAGTGTCGACATCTCATAAAGATAGCTCTCAAATGCGTTGGATGATCTTCCCGTTTCAGTGAATGAGCTGGTAAATCATCCAAATAGGGTTGTACAATATGCTTGATATCATGAAATGCATAAGATATAGCCCGTTGCAAAGTTGTGTTGGAATTATTTAATCCAAATGGTAGCTTTCAATAAGAAAAAGTTCCCCATGGATAGATGAACGTAGTTTTATGTTGATTAGCTGGGAGTATGTTGATTTGGTTGTATCCGGAAAATCCATCCATGAATGAAATTAGTTTGTTAACGGAACAATCATCAATGATTTGATCGATATAGGGGGTAGGATAGTTGTCTTTGGGAGAAGCCCTATTAATATCCCTATAATATATGCATACTGTGATGGCCCCTATAACATCCCTAGTGAAAATTCCATGTAAAAATATATAAATACCGCAGACTATGGGACACATATTCCAAGTTGAATGGTGGGCAGGACATCCTAGTGGGTGTTCATTTGGTTTTTTATGGCTAAATAAATTGGTAAAGAAAATGTCTAAGGCATTAAAGAAGCAAAAAGTATTTTGGCACATTTATTTATGAAAATAATGGAAATTAGGAGAAAAGGAAGGTGAAAGGTCACAGGTTGTATCTAAGGAGGAAAATGAATGAAAATAATGGAAAATGAAGAAAATAGAGGCCTAATTAATAAAAATGCTTATGAGGATTAGTTGGCAAGCTCTTGGCTAAGACTTGATCAGTTTAGTTTTGGATCTCTTTCATTATTCTCTCTCTCGTACTCTTGGATACTTAGAGTTTCTTGGAGCACTCTTGGAGGGTGTGGCATACTTGGAGTTTTGGAGCAAGAAGGAAAAGGAAGAGCAGAAAATCACAAGAGGGCATCGAGATCAGCAACTACAACAGTTTTTCTTGCAAGTACCAAGTTGCATTTATGATTCCTTCACTAGTTTTGGCATGCATGGTGCATGCATGTGGATTCTTAGTCATGATTCGTCACTGGCATGGAGGATTGCCTGGATTGATAGTGGATTTCCTAGCCTTGTCATTTCCTGGATAGCCATGGAGATTGTAGGTTTATTTCCTTGTTTTTTTAGTTGGTTCTCATGTTTCCTTAGCTTGGGTTGAGTTATTAGTTCCTAGAAGCCTTGGTTGGACAAACGCTCTGGAATCCCTGTAACGGCATGGTTGAGTTACTGGTCCTAGAGTCCTTCGTTGGAAAAACACTCTCGATGCTAGATAAAAACTTAGGTTGAGTTACTTGTCTTGGAAGCCTTGGTTGGACAAACGCTCTAGAAGCCCTTGGTGAGTTGAGTTACTAGTCCTGGAAGCCTTGGTTGGACAAACACTCTGGAAGCCGCGCAACAGTGTGGGTTGAGTTACTAGTCCTAGAAGACTTGGTTGTACAAATGCTTTGGAGCCCAGCGAAAACCATGGGTTGAGATACTATTCTACTGTAG
This sequence comes from Pinus tabuliformis, assembly GCA_031772625.1. NCBI lineage: Eukaryota > Viridiplantae > Streptophyta > Pinopsida > Pinales > Pinaceae > Pinus > Pinus tabuliformis. The sequence goes on along the minus strand of CM062815.1, from coordinate 946,586,001 downwards.
CGGCTAAAAACACCCTCCAAAATTTTTCCTTGGATTCATTTTGGAGCCTCCCTATCAACCTTTCACAGCGGCATGTCTTCCTTCATCAAGTACATAAGCTTCAATGATCTTCTTGCAGAAAGACAACTTGTCTATCCAAGATTGATACATTCCCCTCACCGGATGTTTCTTCGAACTTGGTCCAACTGTAGGCTAAGAAGCTCCCACAAGAAATTGCACAATTCTGGAGGGAAACTAGCCTTCCCTCTAGAAATTGAGCAATTCAGTCTAGCAACCTGTCGGGCTCCAGAATTGTGCAATTCTTCCAATCAGGCTTCATCCGGAAAATTTCGCAATTCCTCCCAGCATGGCTGCTTAGCCTAGGAATTACACAATCTTGGCCAGCAGTCAATTGCTCTACCCAGAAATTGCGCAAATCTCTTCGGCAGGTAGCCCAGCTCCCTTCCAGAAATGTGCATTTTCTCCTAGAAGTTGAGCAGGCTCTTGCATGTGCAGTTGGTTTAACCAGTTCCTCTCGAAACCAAGGAAACTTGACTTGCGTGCATGGGCTCCTTTTTACCAAAATAGAAAAAGAAACATACAAAAAGCATTCCTAGATTTTAGGGAGCTATTTTTCGCAATTGGAGGTTACATGCAAAGATCGTTTTAGAATCGTTCCTCCAAATGTCGCTTTTTCCTATATTTGTGGCATGCGGGTCATGAGCTTCAAACTTATTTATTATACGTTACAAAGCTCATTTCTTCACATTGATCTTGGAGCTCTAACATCCCATAGCACATCCAAGACTCTTCGAGACATCCAACTCAGCTATTCACAGATAAGTGGCCTCAACTTGTCTTTATTTTTTGTGTTTTCACTTATATGTGTGTTTTTTTCTTGATTTCTTTGAATGCTTGTTATCTTTTACATGTATACTAGCTTGTACTAGCACCGTTTCAGTTTTCGTTACTATCTCACTGCTTTTGCATGCATGAAACTATTTTGCACGAACAGTCGTTGATTCAGCGACTTGCTTCACCCACATGCATGTTGTTCCATTTTATGAATATTTCATTCACTGTTTTCATGCATGGTCATTTTCCTCTACTTACACTCGATATCGCCATGCATTCACTTTCACATTTTCTTTCAGTTGTCGTCAGTAGGTCTGGGCAACCTTGGCTCGGACTTTGCCTCACCAAGACAGCATTGCGCAATCCTGAGAGGGAAGGCTCTGTCTTCCCCTCAGGAAATGTGCATTTCTACCTAGCATCTATTCCCCAAGCCTGCTTTGCGCAATTCTGAGGGATAGTGACTGCTAGCCCAGAAAATTGTGCAATGCAGTCACTGAGCCTGCAACCATTTCCAGCTGAAATTGCACATTGCGCAATTCTAGCAGTAAGGAGTCAACCTAGATTGTGCATTGCACAATTCTAGTAGCCAGTCATGCCTCCTAGATAGCCCATACTTCCTTTTGTGCAGTTCTGGGAGCCAGTCACCTAGCCTCCTAGAAGAAATTGTGTAATCCTTACCAGTCTTTCCCCAGGTATGTGTTATGTCGTTCCTCTAATTTGTGTTTGGTTTTCGCTGATAGATTTTTTGCCATGCATGTCACTTTGTCTCCAGATCTAGTAGGTGTTCATCTACCTCTTAACAGTTCAGGATCAATGGCCTCCATGAGAGCAAGATCAAAGGACATTGATGGAAGTGCAGTTGGAGCAACAGTTGAGCAAGTGTCCGCAAGTCTACCGATCTATGAAGATACCAAGTTGATTCTAGACAAGGACATCAAGCTGAAATGGAAAGAGGTCAATGATGCATTTGCAGGCACATTTGGGGAAGACCTCAAAGACCGCCAAGTATACGTGAACATCCACAAGTCTGGCTTGTACCAGATTGCATGCAAATATCCCGTGTTCCCATGCACAGACATGATACACTGGATCGTCTCACACACTGACCCCGAGACAATGACCTTGAGCAATGTCAGTGGGATGAAGATTGCAACCTTCAGGGCACGGGATTATGATGATATGTATCAGATGTCGAAGCCCGTAACTATCATGGAGACTCCCTTCAACTTACCTAGCAACAATGCCAACTCCAGAGACATTCTGAAGAACTGGTTAAAGGAGTCGGCTAGATTCAGGATGAAACCCAACCAGATCTACAAGACGAAGATACTATGGAAGGTGTATCAATACTTGGTCATTTTCGCATGTCGACTGCATAGCTAAGAAAGCATGAAAATCTTCCCACAGAGTTGAGTGATCGCGCTGGACTGACTGACCAGAGAAGGAAAACCATGCAACTGGTCTGGTATGTTGGCTCATTAACTGAAGGAACAGGTAATGAGGGCTCAACAACCGCCCAAAGGTATGCAAGAAGAAATCTACATGTCTGCCTACATCTTGGATGCAGTATGTGCCCAACAGGAGTTCTCAGGTTTGAAGTGGGCATGGTCACCGGTGGAGACTGTTGTGAACACTTATTGTAAGATGTTGTCTGAATGCAGCTTCAGAGGAGTTATCACATGGATATCTGATCATTTTGTCACCCTGGTCACCCTGGTTTACAAGATGATTTTCGAATAGGATTCACCCTGCATGTCGATGGTAGTAATGGAGGCACTGATAGACATAGCTGTTAACGGGAAAAGTGTCTATTCAGAACGACCCTATCCCACTAAGGTGTGACAGTGACCTTAGAAACAAACAGAGAAAACTACTTTTGTATTCTTCTTTATGAACTATAAACAAAGAGAAATAGGATGAACCAACCTATGTCTTGCGCTAGTCCTTTGATCCAATCTCTCTCCTCTTTGACAGCTTCCAGCTACCTGCTCCCTTACTTGCCCAGCTTCACCAAGTACCTGCAAGATCACAGAAGAAGGAAACTATACAAAAACATGGGTTCATACTCATAAAAAGCTTAGGATCAGATTTAAGCTAAACATACAAATGTAACAAACATCAATGATACACAAGCATGTAGGAGAAACTCAAATAGTTTTATTGATATAACAAGAAGATCCAGGAGGAGTTACAACCGATAATTCCTGATCCAGCATCAACCTCCCAGCAAAGAAGCCCCTCTTCACCTCCAACAAAGCATAAATCACCCAATACTCTGATATCTATCTCAAAACCAACAGCAATTCTTTGCAATGTACAATATTCCAGCCTCTGGATCTCTGGGATGAGGGATCCATATATAGATGTATGCAAAGAGGATGAGTCAGCTCATGAATTGATTAGTGGATTCTCTCTGTCAGTTCTTGCTTCCACTTGGAGACTGAGAGCCTCTTACTCATCCTTGGTCGAATTCAGTGAGGCAAGTGTTAGTGGAGAAGATTTTGGAAGCTTCCATTGTCTCTCCACTTCGTGGAATGACTCTGCCACTTGTCATTTCCCGCTCAACGCACCCTGGTAGTGCATTTAGCTAGTGTATTTTGGGTGCTTTGCAACGCAGCTAGCTAGTGGAGCAGCTGAAATGATCTTGATTTGACTGATTCTGAGCAGTTTCTGGTGGAGAACTTCTGGGAGAAGATGTATTTTGTTGACCTTGTTCCTTTATGAGTTAGAACAACACTTTTAGGGACTTAGGAGCCCTTGGTTTATGGACATTTCATGCTTAGAGCTGTAAGGCACAAAAATGTCTATAACAATAGCTGATTGGTATGCCTCACCATCCGGCACCTTCATACGGATGTACAGTGCAGAGAAGCCTCCACATGTTATACTGAAGTTTGCCTTGGACATGCTCGTCATGCAGGAAGTAGCATATCACATCTTGGCACGATTTACAGTTGAAGGAGAAACTTCGAAAGGAATAGGAGCTGCTCAAACAGCAGAGGGAATCACAACAGCAACAGGTACAGTAGGGGGTGCAATATGTGCAGATGGATGAAACAGTGCCCGTACAGGTAGTGGACTCATAAAAACATCTATCATTAGGAAAACAGGGTGAACCATCGCAGGAGAAATACTTCGCTCGGGAGATAGAACGAGCACTTGAACAGATGGATAAGGACATGGAGCAGTAGGAGTTAGAGCAGGACATCGACCTCATGCCTCACCACCAAGAGGTCGACCCACCCATTTCATTGCATCCAGAAGATGAGTAAGTCCCAAGCGACCAAGAAGACACTGAGCTCCTTGGAGATCAGCCAGAAGGAGAGATTCACAACATCTCATTCGACGAGTCTCAACATAGAGTTGTGCAATCTCACAGAGTTTCAACTATGGAAGATCATACATCTCCTACATAGTATGAGGAACGAGTGATCATGTCATACATGCGCAAACATACAACAGACTTGGCCGTTGCCACTAGGGCATATGCCGAAGCCACTAGCTCAAATGTTCTCTTTCTGATAGTTGAGAATGAGCAAATGGCTAAGGAGCTATAGAATGCGAAGAAAGGAGGAGAGTTGGTGACAATCTCCACCCGAGAAAAACTGAAGAAGGCAATACTAGATGAAGTATTGTCCCTTGACACAGTGATGCAGGCATTGTATTCCAAGTTTGGCACTGTGCATAAGGCAGTCGTCCATCTCAACAGATGGCATCCGCGATGTGCTAGAAGAGCACGTATGTTGTGGAACGTGCATGTTGTTGTTTATTACATGCAAACATGTGCGATGAGATACAAGGGAGCCCCACTTCACTTGCCTAAGATGATGAAGCCCAGAGCGATCGAGCAAAAGGCACACATCTAGAGTTAGATCTAGAACTATGAAGAGCTCTCGCAGTTCATCACCAGTCTACAGGCTTCCCATGCACAAGTATTCAAGAGTAGGGATGTTGTGGTGCATGGACATGCGATCCCTTCTATTGAGACTCCCACCCAGGTGAAGACAAAGGCATAGTTCTGACTAGAGCCAGACTCATACTTTGACGAGTTGATAAGCATATCCACCAGCTTAGACTTGACAATCAGTGCAGATACCATGCACAAGTATGTTGTTGGTCCAGATGACCTGAAGACAATGATGCGCATGCTTTCAGACAAGTTGGACAGAGGAGCCCGAGCAGTGTACCTGGATACTATGGAGGCAAGAGTTGGTTTCCAGAAATATGTCACCTTGGAATACATAGACACCATCGTGGACTACAGATCTTGGCATCACTACGCTACTATTGATCATCACGACGATGTTGAAGAGTTGGACTTCCCACGGTTGTCTAAGTCATAATGATTTCTTGCATGGCTTGCTCAAGCTATTTTATCTCACATGGGTACATGTGCATTGTAATGTAACATCTTGTCAACTGTAAGTTTAAGTGTCGATAGTTGGCTGTAATAGTCATAGAGTAGATGACGAGTCATGAGGGTAGATGAACTGTAACAAAGGGGAATGTCAAGAGTCTCCCCACCCTTTGCTATAAATAGTCTCTCATAATTCATTGTAAAGGCTTTTGGTCAGCCAAGCTTCTGATAGGACTATCTTAGAGAGAGCTTGGACAGTATTATAACGAACCTTGGCTTCTCCACTGAGTAGAGATAGTACATCCCTTTGGAGGAGCAGGCGGTTATGGCTGTAACATTCTGCTATCAGAACTAGTGGGTGGACATGGATGTATTATATGACTGGAACTTACACTTATTAATATAACAAGATCCAACACGTTTCATGCATATGTTGTATTGTGTTTTAGCTATCTATTTACTCTAAATGATATATGTATTTTCTTTCTTACACATGCATATATAGCTATTTCTGTGTATGTATGTATGAATATTTCTAAAATGTGTTGTTGGTTTAACCATCAATTTGGATTGCTAGCTAACTTTCCTTCCATGTTGTGATGCATCCTTGCTCATTTGTTCCCTTCTTAACTCCGTGCTATCACAGGTTTCCAAGGGGCGCACTCATCTCAACCCCCGTGTGTTAGAACCTCTCATGCACCTTTCTTGGCTCACTACATATGTCACACCCTTGCTACCAATAGAGTTATCTTACTTGCCTCTATGCAAAATCACGGTCAAGTCATTGTCGTATGACCCACTACTGGGACTCCTACACCCAACGATCTGAGGTCTAATTGGGACTTCTTACCGAGGAGATCCACTGACATGTTGGCGGGTCCAGCACCGCCAACATTTTTGGCACTAGAATGAGGCTAGATGACAAGTTGTGTCCTCTCATCCTATTTTGAAACTTTGCATATCTATCATGGAGTCTTGCACTCTTCTCCCTCTGTGACGTTTTTCGAATGTCGAATCTGTTACCATCACGAGGGAGTTTTTCGATCACTTGTCCACTTACATGTATGATGGTGAAAACGAAGTGGCCTGGGCTGAGTTTTTGCATCAATTTATTTCCATGCTTCATGAGGAAGATGGATGTTCTAATGAACAGGCTAGTTTGTTGCTTTCACACACACTTCGCAAATCTCCACATCGGTGGTTGTGCAGCCTATCGGCTAAAAAGCATGCACCCACTTGAGCACTTTTGTGATCTCATTGAAGACACTTTCTATAATTTTGATTCAAAACATATTGACCAAAAATTTCTACAACAATGGAAGGCTCTGCAAGAATCGCCTATGGATTTTCGGCAACGCTTCCGGGATTTTCAGTTTCAATCTTCGAAGAGCCAAATGAAATTTTTCTATCTTTGCAACCAATTCGAGTATTGCGTTAAGAAATTTGTTCATCCCAAGAAGAAGTTTGAAATCAAGCGTCATTCAGTATTCTTCAGTGATGGAGCTACGCAATCACAAACGGATGCGGTAACTATCACAAGTGATTTTCCATCGTCCCCTCATCAAACAGCTCCACCACTGCAGAGTGATGCGAGAGATCATGCTCACACATCTATTCCACTGTCACATCCTCCCAACATCACTTTGCTTAATTTTCATGCAGATTTGGTTGTGAGTCCATTGAGTTGTCATATGCATTTTGTTCCACAAACTCTGTCTTCATACTTGGCTAATCCTCCGGATGATATTGTCTTGTGTTCTTCCCTTGTTGTGAATGAGGAACAAGCCACTAACGTAGTTGGTGTTGCACAACCAACATGCGCTATCATTCATGAAGAGTATGACTGGGATCTTGAGCACCAACACTCAGTGAAGGATGACTCCCTTCCATCCAAACCCCCTCTGTTCTTTCCTAGCATTTTTGTTGAACCTGCATCCATGATTTCGCATGTGTATCTTCATCTACGGATGCACCCATCATTGATCACTCACAGGACACACCGAATGTCAGTCCATCATTCGACAACAGAGAGGATAAGTTATTCATTGAAAATCCACTTGATTTTTCATTTGCCCTGTCTGGAAACACAAAGGATGGATTTGTCCGCTTCTCATCTACCCCTCTATTTGATTCATCAGATCATGAGGATGTCGATGAAATTGTTGATTTTTCTGATCGTGGCTGTCGTGATCCATTTACTCCCATATTTTATCACAATAATGATTCTATCGCAGTAGATTTTTCAAGGCCACTGGTTTATGATGATCTATCTAATGATGAAGTCGAAATACCCAAGACTGTTGAGGCACTTCAGCCAAACTTGATGGTTATGTCAGGCCCTTGCTCTCTTGGGGTTATTTTCACTTCCGATCAAGAAATTGTTCAATCACCCGAGGTTCCTCATCACTCATCTATATGCATTAAAGATCAATCTCACACACAGATCATGCTTCCTCCACTCGAACTGCACGATCCCATCGCTCATGCATTGGAGGAATCTTATACTGCAAGCATGCGTGCATGACACAAGTTGTCTTTGTTCCTTCTGTTTGCTTGCATGTCATAGTCAAGAGTATGCGTATGCTTCAAAGTTGCACACAGTTTTGCACAGCATCGCAACAAGTTCACGGACCACATGTCATGCACTTGCACTCACTTATGTCCAATGGACACTTTTAAACATGAAATGTGTTTGTCTTCATTGTTATATCTTTCTTTTTTGTTGGTTCGCACAACTGGGTTGCTCGCGGACCAAGCCTTCACCAACATGGGTCAATCAATGCGTCGATGGCTGCATTGGAAATATCACTTCACGTGATTAGGCCCATGCACCGTTAGCATAGGAGTAGGAGTAGTTTTTGCTTTCAGTTTGTTTTCTTGCATGCTTCTTTTATTACCTACTTTATTTGCTTGTTTGCTTGCTTGTTTTCTTACTTTGATTTTTCATTTACTTCTGATTTTTCTTTGCTTTGTTGTTTGTTTGCTTGTTTTTGTTCATAGATTAGTTTCGCATGAAACCATGTATGACTCTTTGATCCGAAATTGGATCCTTAAACTCTCTTAAAGCTACCCGCACTCTATAAAAACTCATACCAAAGTTTAAATTCTTGTAGATGTCAAAGCCTATCAGAAATAACCTCTAAACAATGAGAATTTGCAGCCAGCACGAAGCGATGAGGACCTTCAGTCAAAGCACGCTTACCAAGGCCTGTGGAGACCATGCAGTGGTGCAAACTAGCACTTGGGAAATCCAGATCAGGAAACGAAGGTTGTTTCTGATGCACAATTAGTGTAAACGCTGGGAAAAACCCCTTGAAAAGGAGAAGCCCCAAGTGCACGATCACAAGGAAAGCCGAGAAATCATGGGAAAAGCGCTAAAATAGACGGCGGGTCCTGTGCTCCAAAACCGATTTCATGTGGTAAGCGGGTTTGTGAGAGGACCCAGTGATGCCATACAGCGAATGATGTGTGTCCAATGGATGAGAGAGAAAACTGCTCTCATCGTGGGCTAATGTCTGAGCAAGTCATCCACGCGATAATAGTGATAACCGTAGGATCTGGAGGCCCCAGATCTAATGGCGGAGATTGCGCCCGATGGGAAACCGGATTCGATGAGAAAAACAAGCTTCGACACATAAAGGTTGAAGTCCGATTGGACCGTTGAGTTGGCAAATGAATCATTTCATAGAATAACCGAAGTAAAAAACCGTTTGAGGAAGATCTAGCTCAGCTCGTGAGGAGACAAGTGGCCACATCTCTGTGAAGCATTACAGTGATGATGACACAAACCAGGGGATCCCAAGCGGACAACAGTACGCAATCCAAAGAGACGGAAGCCGAAACAAACAATTGAGGAACGGAATGGTCCTAAGCCACGGATAGACAGAGAGTAAAAAGGGGGGCAGAAAAAGGGAGAGAAAAGGAAGAGAGCAGACAGAGGAAGTAGAGAAACAAGAGCCGAGCTCACGGTAATAGGCAGAGTCACAGAGCGAACAGCGAAAAAACGTTGAATGCACAGAGAGTCTTTGGAGCCACTCGGAGGTCGAGTGAAAAGCCAGAGAGCTCAATTGACAGCAGCATATTGTTGTTGGAGTTGCTTGGAGGTTGAGCAACTCACAGAGCAAACAGCTAGAGCCAAGAGCCAGAGAGAGCACCAGAAGCGAGATCTGAGAGCCAAAACTAGAGCCCGAGCCAAAGATCTAGAGCCATAGTCAGAACCAAGAGCCAGAGCCAAGAACCCGAGCTAGAAAGCCGAAGAGCTCTAAGAGCCAAGGGATAAGATGGTGTTCTAAACCCAGTGTTCCTATGTGAAACATTGGAGTTGAGTGTGGAACTTTTAAAAGAAATTTTGCCATAATCCCAGAGAGCCTAACCGAGTTGATTAGAGCTCAAGGAGACATAGCCGAAGATATCAGGGTGAACTCCATATTATATTGTTGTCATCTTTATTGCTGCTTTAACTACTATTATATGCATTTATATATCGGTTTAACCACATTTCCATATCAGCACAAATAGCAGATTTTAAAGTAAATAATCAGCTGAAAACAAATACAAGCATACACCTCATTTTCTAGCATTTCTTAATTCCACATTGGTTAATCATTAAGACTTGGGAAAATTTAAAGGTTTGGAAGTGGGAGAGGTTCTTATAGATTAGACAAGAAGCCTAAGAGCCTCATTTTTAGAACAGGTGGTATCGGAGCTTAAGATTGATTAACCCCACCTTCAAAGAAGGTTGTATCAGAATGCTTGATTGACAAGGAAAAGATTGCTTGTCTGAAAGGTGTTTAGACAATCAAGGGTTGATTGCCTCATTGATTGTATGCTTGGTTGTAGACTGACTATTGTTTGAGTTTGTAGAGGCAAAGGAAAAGCTATTGATAGCTCAGTCTAGGAAGGACACGAAGGAAGAAGGGCTGAAGGCACTCTTCTATCCCAAAGGACCTCAGGGCAATCCTTGAAGCACAAAAGGTTGTTGCAAGAGGTTACTAGGTAAGCTCTTTATTAATCTTGTTTGAAGTTCTTTTGTTCATTGGTATAATGAGAACTTCTACAAGTGAGTCCTCAAAATATTATTTCTTCACAAGTTCCTTTAATGGAGACATGAAGCAAGATTTTTCCACCATGATGAATATGGTGAGAGAAATGTATGAGGATGGTAGGAAGAGCAACATACTTAGAGAGCAGTTGAATTTTGTGGAGGAAGAGAAGCAGATGCTTTCTGGAAAATTGCAAGAAATGGAGAGGCAACTTCATATTGCAAATATGAACCTAAAAAGGATACATGAGTTAGATTCATAACTCTTTGTTGCAAAAGAAACCTTGGCCAAGTATCAGCTTGAAGAAGAGGTAAACCATTCCTGTTTGTCTTCAAATTCTTCTAAGAATGCTTATATTTGTTCTTTTGAAAATCATACCAGAGGCATAGGTTCGAAGCTAATTCCAAGATGGGCTATGAAGGAAAAGGATTGGGCAAACATGCACAAGGTATTGTTGAGCCAATAATGGTTTAGGAAAGGCCTAAGTATTTGGGTCTTGGCTATGGACAGTCTTATGGAGAGAGTTCCAAAGCTGCCATGAAGGCCATTGAAACAATTCCAAAAAGGAGTTTCATTGCAGGTCCTCTACCTCAGAAGTGTGAGGATTGTATTCAGGATGAATGCAATAGCTCGAAACACCATTCGCAGGATGCAGGCATTCAAAAGCACATACTTGAACCAGAGGGTTGTGGAAACTCTGACAGCCTTGAAGAAAGTGATAGTGTTCCAGAGGGAGCTACTTCTTCATTTGTCTCACCTCCTCAGGAAGGCAATAAAGGTGAAAGATGCAGGTATAAATCTGGTTGTAAACACATTCCTTTTGATTTTGTAAAGCACGGAAAAAGAATTGCATGTTCCGTTTGTGGTTTGGATAACCATTATGTTTCTAGATGTTGGAAGAGGATGGCCACATACAGGAAACTTTTGAAGGAAAAGAAGCAAGCAGCCAAAGGTCCACAGGACAAGGCAAATCATGTTGTCAAAAGGATGCACATGTGTTTCACTTACTACCATAAGCAAGGACATCTTATTGAAAGGTGTTGGACTTTGAATCCCACACTGCTTCCACTAAAGCTAAAGGAGAAGGTGGAAAAAGAAAATGGCAGGGATCGAAATAAAGATTTCATGATTGATGTGGTTTAGGATGATTCACATATTGATGTTGATGTGCAAACAAAGGAGGGACCTTTGAAATGGATTGGTAAGAAATGGTTAGAATTCTTATCCAATTAAGACTGCATGACTAGTGATGCATCTGTTTGCATTTCTTTTTGGAATAAATGAAAGTTGCAGGATCTTACCAAATGGTAAATGGAAATAGGTTGAGTAGGAAACTCACTTTATTACTGCAACAATATGTTCATTTCAGCTTCGAAAGTACAAGGTACTTAAGCGAAAGTTGATAGATGGAATGCATGCATGAGCATGAGATGCATGTAATGTTGGCTTGGGAGAAGTTAACTTGGTCTCTAAAATGGAGATGAGGATGAAGTGTTTCATCTTTTGGAAAAGAGTCCTAAAGGTCTTTTTCCTACATGCTTGACTTGAAGGGTCATTTGTTGAAAAGGCATGTTTTATCAGCTTGTTATCTAGTTAATCATTTGTATGCAGATATAAGACATGGAAGGGTTCACGAGATGTGAAATCTGTTTCTTTGTTGAAGCAGGAGTTAGCCCATGCAGTTATTATCTGTATTCTTGTTGTTGTTAACAGTTGTAGTTGGAAGCTTTTCAAACAGGGACAAATGAAAGTTTTGTGGAGCAGATGTACTTCACATTTGTTTGAGCCACCTTGGATCAAGAATCAAGGCAAAGAAGTTCAAATTACCTTTTGTAAAATTCACAGTAGAAGTTCTACATGAAGTCAAGGAGGAAAATAGTTCTTCACAAAACGGCCGACCCATCCAAGAAGGGAAGTGGTCAGAGATTTTGGTTCAGAGGCACTATGAAAAGGCAAGTGTAGGGAGGCAGAAAGAAGAGGGGGTTTTTACTCTCATTTACTGCTAAGATTAATATATCAGTCTTTTGGTGGACCAAAAGTTCTTTTAGTGGGAAGGCGTGATACAAAATTGGATCCTTAAACTCTCTTAAAGCTACCCGCACTCTGTAAAAACTCATACTGAAGTTTAAAGTCTTATGGATGTCGAAGCCTATCAAAAATAACCTCTAAACAATGACAATTTGTAGCCAACACGGAGCAATGAGGACCTTCGGTCAAAGCACGCTGACCGAGGCCCGTGGAGACCGCACAATGGCGCAAACTAGCACTAGGGAAATCCAAATCAAGAAACGGAGGTTGTTCCTAATGCGCGATTAGCGCAAACGCTGGGAAAAACCCCTCGAGAAGGAGAAGCCCCAAGCGCATGATCACAAGGAAAGCCGAGAAACCATGGGAAAAGCGCTAAAACAAATGGTGGGCCCCGCGCTCCAAAACCAGAGTTATATCGGAGGCGTTTTAGGCGATAAATGGGTTTGTCAGAGGACCTAGCGATGCCATACAGTGAATGACACGTGTTCGGCAGATGAGAGAAAAAACCGCTCTCATCGCAGGCTAACGTCCGAGCAAGTCATCCGCGCGAGAACCAGAACCCGAGCCAAAGAGCTAGAGCCAGAGTCAGAGCCAAGAGCCAGAACCAGAGCCAAGAGCCAGAACCAGAAAGCTGAAGAGCTCCAAGAGCCAAGGGATAAGATGGTGTTCTAAGCCCAGTGTTCCTGTGTGAAACATTGGAGTTGAGTGTGGAACTTGTAAAAGAACTTTTTCCATAATCCTAGAGAGCCTAACCGAGTTGATTAGAGCTCAAGGAGATGTAGCCCAAGATATCAGGGTGAACTCGATATTATATTGTTGTCTTATGTGTATGTCTTTACTGCTACTTTAACTACTGCTATATGCATTTATATATCGGTTTAAGCACATTTCCACATCAACACAAATAGCAGATTTTAAAGTAAACAATCAGCTGAAAACAAATACAAGAATACACCTTATTTTCAAGCATTTCTTAATTCCGCATTGGTTAATCATTAAGACTTGGGAAAATTTAAATCTTTGGAAGTCGGAGAGGTTCTTGTAGATTAGGCAAGAAGCCTAAGAGCCCCATTTTCATTCACTCTTGAAACAAGTTGGGTAAAGTACAAGATGTCTTGTACTGCTATAGCTACTTGTTTATCTATCATCCCGCCTCTGTATGAAGAACTTGTTTCTTTTATTCCATGATACGTTGAAGGAAAATACATATTGTTTGAAGTGAACCTTGGTGAAAACACAACTCCTGCACACTAGTGTCACCTCCTCTAGTTAATTGTTTTTGGGTTAACCCTTCCTAGCTCAGTCAAGTAGAGTAAGGTGAGGGGGAAAACCTCAACAAGCACGTCAGAGGTATATAATAAGCTACTTGTCTGAAGGAATAACCTCTTCTTCTCTCAATAAGTGGGGATCCCTCTTCCACCTCTGAAATGAATAAGTGCTATGCACAGTTATGAAAAGAATGAAAAATGAAAAATGAATAAGGTGAATGAAGAGAAAGGCTTCCTGCACAGAGAGGTGATGCAAGTAACTTTGTCGGGGTACTAACCAGGCTCGCTGGCAGCAGAGCGATGCTTGTGTTCCTGCATGAATCCGCTGGGGTACTGTCTAAGCCTGCTGGTAGTGGAGCAACACCAAAGATGAAACTAAGACTCTAATGATTATATTGCTTGTGCACCAATATACCCCTCAACCCCAATCCAAAAAACTGTGTTGCCTTGGCTTGGAATTTGTGTCAATCGACCAAGAGCTTGGCAGATGCTACATCTTACAATAAAGTTGGTGTGAAACCAAGTCGAACTAAGAACTGAACAATACTTCCAAAGGTGTTAGACTTGTTTTTCATGAAAAAGATCCATTCAGAGAACTGGACTTCCACCAGTGTGTCACCAAGTGTTGTAGTGGCTACAATCACCCTCCAAAAATTTTCCATAGCTTTGTTTTGGAGCCTCCCTACCAACCTTTCACAGCAGCATGTCTTGCTTCATCAAGTACACAAGCTTCAGCGATTTTCTTGTAGAAAGACAACTTTTCTATCCAATCTTGATGCATTCCCCTCACTGGTTGTTTCTCCAGGCTTGGTCCAGCTACAGGCTGAGCAGCTCCCTCAATAAATTGCACAATTTTGGAGGGAAAACAACCTTCCCTCTAGAAATTGCTCAATTCAATTTGGCAACCTATTGGGCTCGAGAATTGCGCAATTCTGCCAGTCAGGCTTCATCTAGAAAATTACACAATCCCTCCCAGTAGGGCTGCTCAGCCCAGGAATTGTGAAATCCTGGGAAGCAGTCAGCTACTCTGCCTAGAAATTGTGCAAATCTCCTGGGCATTCAGCCCAGTTCCCTTCCATAAATGTGCATTTTCTCCCAGCAGTTGAGTAGGCTCTTTCATGTGCAATTGGTTTGAACAGTTCCACCAGGGACCAAGGAAACTTGACTTGCATGCATGGCCTGCTTTTTCCTGGAATAGAAAAAGAAAAATATGAAAAAAGCATCCCTATATTTTAGAGCTATTTTTAGCATCTAGAGGTTACATGCAGATATCGTTTTAGAATCTTTCCTCCAAGTGTTGCTTTCTCCTATATTTGTGGTATGCACGTCATGAGCTTCAAACTTATTTATTTGGCGCTTCATAGCTCATTTCTTCACCTCGATCTTGGAGCTCTGATATCCCACAGCACATCTCAGACTCTTCGACACATCTAGCTCAGTTATTCATGCGTAAGTGGTCTCAACTTGTATTTTGTAGCATTTCTGTTGCTTTTTGTGTTTTCTCTTGTGTCAGTGTTGTTTTCTTGCTTTCTTTGAACACTTGTTGTCGTTTACATGCATACTAGATTGTACTAGCACCGTTTCATTTTTTGTTACTATCTCATTGTTGTCATATGCATGAAATTGTTTGGCATGAACAGTCATCGATTCGGTGACTCACTTCACCCACATGCATGTTGTTCCATTTTCTGAATATTTCATTCATTGTTTGCATGCATGGTCATTTGCTTCTTCTTACACTCAGTATCGCAATGCATTCACTTTCACATTTTGTTTCAGTTTCTCGTCAGCGGGTCTAGGTAGCTTTGGCCCGAACTCTGCCTCACCAAGATAGCATTACGCAATCCTAAGAGCGAAGGCTCTATCTTCCTCTCAGTAAATGTGCATTTCTGCCCAACAGCTATTTGCCTAGCATGCTTTGCGCAATTCTAAGGGACAGTGACTACAAGCCCAGAAAATTGTGCAATGCAGTCACTAAGCCTACAACCATTTCCAGCTGAAATTGCACATTGCTCAATTCCAACAGTCAGCCTAGATTGTGCATTGCTTAATTCTAGCAACCAGTCATGCCTGCCAGATAGCCTAGACTACCTTTTGTGTAGTTCTAGCAACCAGTCACCCATCCTCCCAGAAGAAATTGCGCAATCCCGGCCAGTCTTTCCCCGTGTATGTGCTATGTCGTTCCTCCAATTTTCTTTAGTTTTCACTGACATATTTCTTGTCATGCATGTCATTTTGTCTCCAGAACTAGTAGGTGTTCATCTGCTTCTTAACAGTTCGGAATCAATGCCCTCCAAGAGAGCAGGATCAAGGACACTGATGGAAGTGCAACTAGAGTAGCGGTTGATTGAGTGTCCGCAAGTCTACAGATCTATGAAGATACCAAGTTGATTCTAGACAAGGACATCAATCTGAAATGGCAAAAGGTCAATGATGAATTTGTAGGCACATTTGGGGAAGACCTTGAAGATTTCCAGGTAGATGTGAACATCCACAAGTCAGATTTGCACCGAATTGCATGTAGATACCCCGTGTTCCCATGCGCGAACATGATACACTAGATCACCTTGCACACTGACCACGAGACGATGACCTTGAGCAGTGTCAGTGGGAAAAAGATTGCAACCTTAACGGCAAAAGATTATGATGAGATGTATCAGATGTCAGAACCCGTAACTATCATGGAGACTCCCTTCAGCTTACCTAGCAGCAATGCAACGTCCAGAGACATTATGAAGAACTGGGTAAAGGAGCCAGCTAGATCCAGGATGACACCCAACCAGATGTACAAGACGAAGATACTCCAGAAAACATATCAATACTTGGTCATTTTCGCATGACGAACATATGGCCAAGAAAGCACAAAAACCTTCCCACAGAGTTGAGTGATCGCGCTGGACCAACTGCCCAGAATTGCGCTGGACCAACTGCCCAGAGAGGGAAAACCATGCAATTTGTCCAGTATGTTGCCTCATCAGCTGAAGGAATAGGTAACTAGGGCTCGACAGTCGTCCAAAGGTATGTAAGCCGAAATCTACATGTCCGCCTACATCTTGGATTCAGTCTATGCCCGACAGGAGTTCCTGGTGTTATCACTCAGGTTGTTCCCCAAAAGATCTGAGAAAAGGGAATATGGCCGAGGTAACCACAAACCAATCTTTTAGCTGCAGATTCTAGCCAATCTGCAACCAGAGAGGGCTCTCTCTTTGTAATTTAGCTTTGTTTTGCTATATGTTAGGCTAGTTATGAGGCACAAGTTTTTGTTTGGTGTTTGGAAGATGACATTCAATAGAACAGGGCTGCAATATGATAGAAGTTCAGACCATTGGGTTGATGGAGTCCAATGAAAATAAACCTCTGGGTATGGTTTCTTTGGCAAAAGGAGAAGCTATAGAGCAAGATAGTCAGACACAGAACAAATTTCAAGCTGGAATAACATGAAGTGAAGTCAGGGAATGAAAGGCAATTAAGAATCTTTCATTATGCTAACAGAGGGAACATGAGTAAACACTATCAAGGAGCAGTTAAGAATTCCCTAATTGTATTCAGGGTTCAAGAACCAGGGAGATAGGAGCAGTCAAGAATTCCTGCCTATGCTAGTCCTGTAGAAAACATAAAAAATGACAGGAATTGAACACAGAGTACAACAAAGTAAATTCTGGGTTATTCTTTTTTCCTGTAATTTAGAACATGATATTTAGATGGTATATAAAACACAGATACAGTAAAACAAGAGTAAAGAAGACTTATTGATCCATGAGGTAACACGAGAATTCTGTAACATATTCTTCTGCCATTAATTCCATAACCAGCAAATTCACCAGCAAAGCATTCCAGCAATCTTTATTTCAGAAGAGTTCTCAAAATTTACAGCACAGGTCCATAATGATATTCACCAGCCAACAATAATACATATCTTGAGGAGGTATTTATAAAAAAGAGTTACAAAATATCTCATAGAGAAAATATCAAGCATAACTTCATCCATCTACTTCTTTAAAGGAAGTAAATGGCATTGGAAACAAAGTGCAATGAATGCAAGAGTAACTTGCATTGTGCTGGCTACCTTAGGTGGTCTGATATTTTTTAATTTTTGACTCAACCAGTCAATTGGTAGCTATCTCTTTATCCCGCATTCCCACGTTGTTGTCCTGGCCCTTCCATCTGTGCCCGATTTCTCTTTAATGCATTTTGGCGTGAACTCCTTCCTTGTTGTCTTCATATTTATGATATGTGGCATGCGCATTAAATTTGATTAAATGCAGACAATAAAAAAAAAAAAATAGCGCCAACATTACCTTGGTAAAACCTCCAACATGCCTTGCCACCATTGGTCTGTTGGCAACTGGTGTCTTTGTAGTTTTATTAATGTTTCATCAGCTTCAGTATACCTGTAGTAATTGGGCTGGATTTCAAAAAGATGTGTCATCTCATGTTCAATATAGAACAAATTTTCTAATTTGTCATATAAGCTCTGTCCAGAGGGAGGTACTGTGTCTTCTGAAATGCTTGATGATGTTGTAATTTGATTGGTAACATAGGTATTTACCCTATGAGCATATTGTTCATGTGTTAATAGTCTCCAATTGCTAGTCAATAAGCTAGGTAACCCTTTGCTCTGCAACATTGCAAACTTTTCTCTAAAGGCATTTATCTCTGTCTGCATTTCTTGGCACTTTCTTTCCAGGTTTTGTACAAAATTCCTCATGGTCAGCACCTTTTTCACTATCAAAATTGTACCTGTTCTGTCCTGAATATCTAGAGCTGCTAGCTGCTCTCTGGTATGAGTATTCAAAAAATGAATTAGTTTATTGGCTTGTTCGGGCATGTTTGCCAATAATGCTCTGGTTTTTTGAGTCTCAACTTGAGCTATCTCAATCAATTCAATCTGGTCATGGATAGTCTGTATTGATGTCCATTGATCAGTGATGGACTGGCCAATTTTAGTCCACATAATTGTTTTGATTTCTGCCAGATTTTTGTGAAGAATATAGTCCTTCTCCAAGGATTTTACCTTATTTTCCAGGGCCTTTACTTCTCTTGTTTTCTCAGCCACAGTTATTTTTTATTTATCATAATTCACCTCTATCTTGGCCAGTTTTTCTTTGGCTTCCTTTAGCTCTGCCATTTAGAGTTCTAAAGCCTTTATTTCCTTCATCATATCTTCCATGCTCAAGCTGGTATCTAATATTGTTGTTGTTGCTGCTGAAGCTGAGGTACCTGCTGTTTATGCAGGATCAGTAGGAGGGACTGTTGTGGTGACTGTAGGAGGAGCAGTTGTAAGAATTGGAGCTGTTTGAGATGGCTGAGAGGCCAACTCTCCCTGTTTTCCTTGTAGTGCTTCCTCCAATGCTTTCTCTGTTTCTGCCAGTCTCTCATTCATCCTCATTAGCAAACTCACCACGTCCTCCTCTTCTTTTTGCTGTGCAACTTCTGTGGTTTGAGGGTGCATTGTAATTGGCAGCTTGAGCTGCTTCCTGAGAGCTGCGATATCTTCTTCTTTCTTTTTTATTAAGGCCTGTATGCCCTTGGGATCCTTGGGATCATGTCCCAACTCTATGATAATTTCTTCTAAGGATTTGATTCTATTATCCTTAGCCAAAGAAGAAGCCTTTTCTAATTCCAATTGGGCAGAAGTATTATGTAGTGAATTTTGCAGTCTGTGAGCCAATAATGCTTTATCTGCCAAGGTGGAGTACACCATTTCTCCAGTTTGTTTATGTAATTCAATCTGGTCCATTGGGTGGATGTCTTTAGAGTGGACTTCCAGATTGGTCCTGATATAGTCAGCAACTGACTGTGGTTGTAGCATTGTGGGCCTGAAGTGACTAAGGGTCATTTTCCCTTCTTGAATATCATAGGTTGCCATTAGCCTTTGTTGATTTGTGGAGGTTGTTCTCAACAATTGATTATAGAGTTGGATCCTTATTGGGTCATTCCTATCCTTTATTTCAGTAAAGGCTTTCTTGATATCAGAGCCTTGTTTGCTCTGTGGCTTGGTGGATGTAACCTCCACACCATGCTGGCTCTCTTGCTCTTGTTGATAGGAGCTAGTTGATGTTTCCAGAATTGGAGGAATCTGTTGTTCAGTTGTTCCTTCACCCCTTAGGTTTCCTGTTGTCTCTTCCGCTAGTTCTTCTTCATAGTAAGGATTCAACCTTTGCCTCTTTTCCCCTTGCTATTCTGCCAATCCACCTATAGGTGTGTCTTCCTGCCTGTCCCTTTTCTTGGCTCTTTCCTCATTGAGAGGAGTTTGTAACACATGGATTTCAGGTACCTTTATCTGTGTTGAAGGTCCTTGCCCCTTTGATGCATTTAGCTGATCTGCCATTGTTTCCTACTCTGAATTCAGTACTTCCTTGCCTTTGGATGTCCCTGCAGGTGGAGTACTTTCTTGGGCAGGTTGTTGTGAAGTTATGGCAGATGATGTTCCCGCTCCAATGTGTTGAGGCAATATGAAAGGGACCTGTCTAAAAGAGTCCAGTTCAAGTGTTTTTTCAAGATCTTTCACTGCTTTTTCTAATTTCTCTTCTTCAGTAAACTCTTCAACTAATGTGCCTTCTACCCATTCTTGTTGATTAGCATATTGTTCAATTTCAGGGATTTTGTGGTGCACATATCCTGTAAGCTTGTTTTTTACTCTTCTAAAACTTATGAAATGTTCAGGGTCATATGGTGACCAATGAAAACTTTGTTTCAGCATAAGTTGATCTCTTAATATCTTATATGCTTCTTCCCAGGCTTCTTCCCTTTTATTGAAGGTAAAAGGGCCCAATTGATGTCTTATCTTGAGCTGTGCCTTTTTCCTAGCACCATAGAAATGAGTCAAATCTGAACTACTAAATTTCCGGAAGTATTCAAGGGAAAAAAGTCTCATAGGGAAATACTTTGGCAGCTTGTAGGGAGTTAATTCACAGCCATAAATTCTGATCACTGTGTGGTTTTGTTAAACATACCAGTCACCAATACTGTATTCCTTTGAGAGATGTAGAATTTTTTGCATTTCAGCAGAGATCTTGGCAGGAGGAGTTGTCATCAACAAAGAAGTGGTTGGATATATGAACAAGTCAATGAACTCACAATATGTATAAGGGGAGTTGTGGAATTCATGAAATATTGAGGTCCAGAAAATTACAGACCTCCTTTCACCTCTGAGGTCCAATCTTCTAAGAGGAATTTGGAAACTATCAGGTTGATAGTACAGTAGCAAATGATATATGTAGGATGTGTATTTGAACACTCTTTCTCTGTCCAAGTTCATGAATTGCGCATGGATTTTTTTTGCTATGAAGGTGGCATAGTCATACTTAACAGCAGGGGGTTGTCCTGTAGTGAATATGGACATCAATGCTAAAACAGTTTCATCAATATGCTCACTGGTTTTGAAACCCAGAATGTAGGAAATCATATCAGTAATGAGTATACCAGCCTCATTGAACCAGACTTGATTAAAAGGAGGTGGATGCCTAGGTTGGCTTTCTGGTCTCATGAATAATTGAGCTATTCTGGTAATCTCTGAACTGGGCAGTTTGGCAGCTTGGTCAAGCAAGGATTTCATGGTGAGAGGAGCCAGAGGCTGAGTGGGCTTAAAGTTCAGCATCTCATTTATGGATTGAGGAGTAATATAGAAGAGTACAGTCCCAAATGGAGCCATAACTGCTCTTTTTGTGGGTTCATAATTTGCACAACATAAATGGATGAAATCAGGGAGCACATTTACTGAAGGGAGGTAATAGATAGGCATGTTGGATTCCTAAATTCCCAAGACATCAGTATTGCTTCTGTAGCTATTTCTAACTTCACAAAAGGCTTGCAGGTGAGGCTTCTCACCCATCATATCCTTAATCTGGAAATCCCTGTCAGCAAGGGGCACCCATTCCAATTCCTTATGTGGTGCATTCAAGGGGGCAACATTCAAGGCCACTGGAGCTTCCATGCTTCAATTGTCTGTGTTTATAATTGGAATTTGGGTCTATGCAGCAACAAAAAAACAGAGTATTGGCTTTGGGGTTTTTTCTTAGGAAAATTGCAAATTGAGTTTTACATAGAAATGGCCTCACTGGGAAAAAATCATAGTAAAAGATAAGGTCTGCAGAGTTTAGTTGGGAAGCTGGATAAAACAGTGGAAATGGTGCTCTTCTTGCAGGTGATTTGACAAATTTCACTCAATATTTGGGCTTTTTTGGTGATTTTGCAAGCGGAAATGGGCTCAAATTTTAGTTTAATGGGAAATTTACAGAGAACAGAATTCGCAGGTTTTCTTTCGAAAAAGGGGTAAGATAGTGATTTATAATACAGAGGTTTGTAGGCAACAGCGCATTTTATGTTGAATTCTAGTTCTTCGGGCGCTTTTTACAGAAAATTTTGGAAAAACTGGGTTTTTTAAGAGAATTACGGGTAAATACATGTTCTATGGGCGCCTAGTGCGAGATGTAGGTTGAAGAGTGAGCTGAGGGGCCGAGCTACGAATTGAATTCCTCTGCGTGGCAGACTGTGCAGATAAAATGTCGTTTTGGACGTCGAAACCATGCAAAGCTCGCGCAAGATAAACAAAGAGAAATGGACCAAAACGTCGTTAAAATGACTTTTTAACAAAAATTTTGATTTTGGCAGGTTATTGGAGCGCTTTGGTCGAGTGACGTCATCTTTGTCGAGTAGCGGGGGGTACAAAAGATGACCTGGCGTTGACGTGGCGGACACGGTGGACGGAATAGTGATGAGGTGGCAGCTGATGTGGGCGTTGACGTGAGTGACAACGTCAACAGCGGGAAACGGGAGGTGTTTTTTGGTTTTATCGCACCGCCTCTTGTACGATGGTGGTTTTTGGCAAAATGGATGCGATACAATAGAGTGGCGACACACATCCTGCGGTACGGCGGGAAAACCGCTTTTTATTGGGCATTATTCTTCGTACATCGGAGCGGCTCCGATATGGATGAGAGTCGTCCGATCTATGGGATCGGATCCGACGGTCGACGGAGGGGTGAGTTGGCGGCGGCTTATAACACAGGGCCCGCGCATTATTTTAATGTTTTTTAATGTTTGCGGGGTATAAACCTTGGTTAACAGGGGTTTATGGGCGCGGTTGTTTGTTTAACCAAATGTTAAACAAACTCCAATGGTTTTGAACATGGAGGGCTATTATAAGGTTTCTGCCAAACCTTTTAATTCCCGAAAACTTTGATATATGGCTATACTTGCCAGGGGTCGGGATATTATAGAATTTTGGGGTTTTTTGTGTATTTTTACATAGTATGGGAGGGGAAAACTTTTAAATAGGAGCTATATAATAGAGTTAGAGTTAGGATGTTAATAGGGTTTTATGAATGGAGAATGCTAAGTTTATAAGGTAAAACTTAGATTTTTAGGGAAATGAAAGGGAAATGGAATGATTATTTTTACACAAGAAATGTGGCTTGTTTTGGCCAAGTGAACACAGAATTCCACTTAGTATTTGTCATAAAACAAAATGAACTAGGACTATTGAGCAGATCCCAATGTCCTTGAGGGGATGTTAGTAAGTGTTCTTGGGGAAATGAGAGGGGAAATCAATCATGCTCCACTGAACTGTAGCCACTTTGCCATGATGTTTGTGATACTCATGAGATAGATCACATTTAACAGAACAAAACTGATCACCAACCTATTTCTGCAACACCAGAATTACCTACCTATTCTGCTACACCTAACATTTTTTTCTTCATCTTGTTTGGGTGCATTTGAACTAGCAAACCCTGATTCTCTCCTTTTCTTTTAACTGCCCTCCTATCTAAGTCTGCCCTTATCTCTTCCAGGGGCTCAGATTTAGCTGTTGAGCACCCTTTGCTTCTCTACCTACCTACTGATCTGCCAAGCTTAAACTGTTTGGACAGACCTTATTCTCTAATGCTAAAACAAGAAATTTAAACATGGACCGACCAAGATTGAGTTGTTGGGCCATCCACCTAATGTGACAAAAGTCAGTGATTGCACATTTTGAACTTGCTTTTGCAAAAAATAGGATAGTAGTGGCATTTTGACTAGCCCCTTTCCTGGTCTTTCCTTTGGGGTTCATTTTCTTTCTTTTCTTTGACCAATTCATTCTTCTTGCCCTTTGATTTTTTCTTTTAGGGCATACCCTCTTTACATTTTTTAAATTTTTTGATTTTTTCAAAATATGGAAGCTTTGCAGCATGGAAAGGATGATCATATTTGGCATTTCCATAGTCAATCATGAAATATGACACCTATTGGTATAGGAACCTAACACCTGGGTTTGAGGTGGACATGGTCGCCAGCGGAGATTGCTGTGAACGCTTATTATAAGATATTGTCTTAATGCAGCTTCAAAGGAGTTATCACACGGTTGTCCGATCATTTTGTCACCCCGGTTTACAAGATGATACTCGAATAAGATCCACCCTGCATGTCGATGGCAATAATGGAGGCACTAATAGACATCGCTGATTGGTACACCTCACCATCCAACACATTCATATGCATGTACAGTGTGGAGAAGCCTCTGCATGTTCTAACGAAGTTTTCCTTGGATGTGCTCGTCATTCAGGAAGTAGCATATCACATCTCAGTGGATTGATAGCTAGGCTACACTGGAAGAAGGCACCTTGGCCCACTCTTCCTCTGCACATTGGGTTATACGAGATCTGAAGTTTCAAGCATGCGAATGTCGAAGCAGAGCAGGTGAAGAAGTATCCATTTGACCTCCGAAGTTACAATCTGTATGACCCGCATTGTCTTGTGAAAGATCATTGCACGAGAGTATAGTTCAACTAGATCCACGGGGCATTTCATTGGGCGAAGGAGGACCCACGGAGATATTGCTACAGTTTCTCTAGACCCGATGAACAGGTCAAATTTGTTGTGGAATGGTTAGCGAAGAAACTTGAAGCAGCATCCCAGAGAGCACCAGAAGCAGCAGCAATAGTAGAGGCGAACATACCAGTGCATGACAAGGGCAAGATGAAGATTGCCGATCGCATCAAGGAAGAGAAAAGCTGCAAGTTCCGAGAAAATCCACTTATAGAGAAAGCAGCTTTGGCCATAGAGGCAAAGAGGCAACATCGTGACAAACGAAATGCGCAAAGGCAGAGGGAGAAATGGAGAATGGAGGAAACAGAGAAGGAGTTTCATGAGTTGAAGGAGCAACTCTGAAAGGAACAGGAG
Source organism: Pinus tabuliformis (assembly GCA_031772625.1). Lineage (NCBI taxonomy): Eukaryota > Viridiplantae > Streptophyta > Pinopsida > Pinales > Pinaceae > Pinus > Pinus tabuliformis. The sequence continues at coordinate 946,561,309 of CM062815.1, read as the reverse complement.
TTGCACAAATAGGAGAGGGAAGTGCAGCAGCAATAGGTACAGCAGGGGGCAAAACATGTGCAGACAGATGAAACAGTGCACGTACAGGTAGTGGACTCATCAGAATAGCTAGCATCAGGTAAACAGGGTGAACCATCATAGGAGAAGGACTTCGCTCAGGAGATAGAGTTAGAACTTGAACAAATGGATACGAACATGGAGCAGTAGGAGTTAGAACAAGACATCGACCTCATGCCTCAAGACTAAGAGGTTGACCCACCAGCTTCACTACATCCAGAAGATGAGCAAGTCCAAAGCGACCAAGGAGACAGTGAGATCCTTGGAGATCAGCCGAAAGGAGAGATGCACAACATCTCATTCGACAAGTCTCAACATAGAGTTGTGAAATCTCGCCAAGTGTCAACTTTAGAAGATCATACATCTCCTACACAGTATGAGGAATGAGTGCTCATGTTAAACATGCGCAAACATCTAACATCCTTTTCCGATGCCACTAGAGCATATGCCGAAGCCACTATCTCAAGTGTTCGCTTTCTAATAGCTGAAAATGAGCGAATGGCTAAGGAGCTACAGATGGGCAAGCAAGGAGGAGAGTTTGTGACAATGTTCTCCTGAGCAGAACTGAAGAAGGTGATACTAGATGATGTATTTTCCCTTGACACAGTGATGTGGTCATTGTATTCCAAGTTTTACACCATGCATAAGGTAGTCGTCCATCTCAACGAATGGCAGTCGCAATGTGATAGAAGAGCATGTATCTTGTCAAACATGCATGTTGATGTTGATTACACACAAACATGGATGATGAGATACAAGGGATCCCCACTTCACTTGCCTAAGATGATGAATCCTAGAGAGATCAAGCTGAAGGAACGCATCTGGAGACAGATCCAGAGCTATGAAGAGCTCATGCATCTCATCACTAGTCTACAGGCTTCCCACGCACGAGTATTCAAGAATATGGATGTTGTGGTATGCGCACATGTGATCCCTTCTATTGGGACTCTCACTGAGGTGAAGACAAGGGCACAATTACGACTAGAGCTTGACTCGTACTTTAACGAGTTGATGCGCATAGCCACTAGCCTAGACTTGCCAATCAGTGTAGACACCATGCATACGTATGTTATTGGTCCTGTTGCACTAAAGAAAATGATGCACATGCTTTCAAATGAGTTGGATAGAGGAGCCTGAGGAGTGTATCCAGATGCTATGTAGGTAAGAGTCAGGTTCTAGAAAGATGTCACCTTGGAATACACGGACACCATCGCGGACTACCCTTCTTGGCATCAGTATGCTATTGTTGATCATCGCGAGGATCTTGAAGAGTTGGACTTCCCATGGTTGTCTGAGTCATAGTGATGTCTTTCATGGCTTGCTCAAGCCGTTTTGTCTCACATGGGTACATGTACATTGTAATGTAACATCTTGTCAAGTGTAAGTTTAAGTGTCGATAGTTGGATGTAATAGTCATAGAGTAGATGAAGAGTCATGAGGGTAGATGAATTGTCACAAAGGGGAATGTCAAGAGTCACCCCACCCTTTGCTATAAATATTCCCTCATAACTCATTGTAAAAGTTTTTGGTCAGCCAAGATTCCAATAGTACTATCTTAGAGAGAGCTTGGATAGTATTGTAATAAGCCTTGCGTTCTCCACTGTGCAGAGCTAGTACATCTCTTCGGAGGAGCAGGCAGTTGTGGTTGTAATGTTCTACTGTCGGAACTAGTGGTTGGACATGGATGTATTGTATGAGTGGAACTTACACTTCTTAATATAACAAAAGCCAACACGTTTCATGCATATGTTGTATTGTATTTCAGCTATCTGTTTACTCTAACTGATATATGTATTTGTTTTCTTATGCATGCATGTATAGCTATTTATGTGTATGTATGTATGAATCTTTCTAAAATGTATTGTTGGTTTAGCCATCACTTTGGATTGCTAGCTAACTTGCCTTCCATGTTGTGATGCATCCTTACTAGTGTGTTCCCTTCTTAACTCTGTGCTATCACAGGTTTCCAAGGGGCGCACTCATCTCATCCCCCATGTGTTAGAACTCTCATGCAACTTCCTTGGCTCACTGCATATGTCACACCCTTGCTACCAACTGAGTTATCTTACTTTCCTCTGTGCAAAATCGTGGTAAAGGCATTACCGTACAACCCACTATTGGGACTCCTACACCAAATGGTTTGCAGTCTAATTGGGACTTCTTACCGGGGAGATCCCCTGACATGTTGGCATGTCCAACACCATCAACATTGTCCTAGGAGCCAGGTTGGAATAAATGCTCTCAATATCTAAAAGGCTGGGATAAAGACCGATCTGATGATGGTTTTGTGATGTCTGGCCGTGAGGTGGAATCATTGTTTGATGGGTTGAGGTGGATGGCCTTTGGAAGATCTGGATGAGTTTTGATTGATGTTTTCTATGAGATCCCACATCCATGCTTGGAATATGGCACGTGGGTGAATGGTTGAAGAGAGATTTGGCTTAGCCATTCTACGGTCGGGTGGAATGTGGAAGTCCCAATCACCATTTGATGGGTTGAGGTGGATGGCCTTTGGAAGCCCTGGATAAGTTTTGATTGATGTGTTCTATGAGATCCCACATCCATGCTTGGAATATGGCATGGGGGTGAATGGTTGAAGAGAGATTTGGCTCAGCCATTCTACGGTCGGATGGAATGTGGAATTCCCATCTCGGGTTTGGATTTTACATCATTGATGAAAAGTGATATCTCCTAGTATTTCTATGAGTATTATGATGGATTATATGTGGTGTATATGGTTTTGATTTTATTGATATTTTTGTCCCTATGATGTTGGTTATATATATATATATTTTATGACAATAGCTATGTATGGCTCTTAACATGTTTTTACTTGTATGTGAATGGATAATGTGTCTATGACCTAATAGATGAATATGCAGTGAATGACATGAGCAATCAATGGTTCATATCAATTCTTAGATAAGTATGAGATCCCTATACTTAATTCTGTTGTTTACACCTATAGGTTACATGTTCACAATATGTTTGATGGAATTCTTGTCATGGATAGTAGGGGTCTGGCTAAGGTATTGAGCATCTCATTACTTTTGCATCATTGTTTCCCTATAATTTTCCTGATTGTAAGCATTCATTCCATTATTGGAACTGGCCTGGGCTCTAGGCCTAAAAAGTAGCTTAAGTCTCGAGGTAACTGGCACAAAACTTGCAATTTTGGTCCACAGTCACTAGAAGGTAGGCCTATGAGAGTGACTTTGGGTTTCTGGTCGCTCCCTTTCCCATAGCATGAGAGCAACTATGGCCTAAAAGTTCCAATATAGCAGTAGGACCTAGGGACAGACTATGTGAGTGGCTCACTTGTCTTCTGAGGGTTTTTTTTTATGATGTTGGATGACTGCGTGTGATGTTTCGTTGATTCCATTTCCTTAAGGTTACCTAGGAGTTTGAATCATATCATAGTGGCCTCTCGTCGCATGTTTACCCCGGCTGACCAGTTTCTTGGTTAGATGTAGGAGGAGGGTGTTATAGAGTGGTATTAGAGTGTGGTTTTGGGTTGTGTGTTGATCATTCTTTCATATTGGTTGCATATGTGTTGATTATTCTTGTATTCCATGTGCTTTTTTCATTTGCATGGTGTTGATCATGGTTGTAGTGATGTTACCATGTGAAGGTTGAAGGTGTTGTTTTGGAGTATGCCTTCATGTCTGTATGGTTGACTATGCATTGATTGCACGTCAGTGTTCACATATTATCAAGTTCACGTGATGTGGTTGGTTTTTTCATGCATGAGTTTGTGTAGTTGATATGGACATGCATTGTTGACTGGACTCTAGCTAGAATGATGTGTATATGGTTTTGTAGTCATTTGTTATATGTCTATATACAGTTGTTATGCATGTAGGGTATTGGTTATGGGTATGCATGAATAGTAGGTCAAACATGCCTTGAAGGCATGGTATGAAATTTAGGTCATCATGGTTCTATTGGCTTGTTATGATGCTAATGCGTTGAATGAAGTAAAGCAGGAGATGTAGATCATCAAAGTGAAGTTGCAGCATTGGACCTCGACGCGAGATTATGTCGTCACACATGTTGTATGTTGGGAATGTAGGTATGTAGGTTAAGGATTGTTATATGCATTAGGGTTATATACATTAGGTTTATGTACATGCATTTTGATGTTAAGGTTACGTACATGATAGATGATGGTTGATTAACATAGTCATATGCACATGAGTCAGATAGTCAAGGATAATAGTAACATGTGGTTGTAAGCATTGCTATTGTTGGTTAAACTAGATAACTTGATGATTATGTTATATGATATGTTTTTAATGAGTATGTTATAGGTTAACTTGCTGCTATATGACAGTTAGCTTGATGATTAGGTTTTATGTTGTTGATGAGCATGATATATAGCTTATTGTTGTTATGTGCTATTAACTTGATGATTAGGGTTATTTCAATGAGATATTGATGTTGTAATTTGGATTGGTCATATGTGTGATGGTTATGTTCGTTGCATTGAAGATCTTGATGTTATATGTATTTTGTTAAGCCGGCTTGACCTATGCAAATGTTTATAGTGGAGATATTCAGGTATGAGCTGACATATTTGTGATATGGTGTTGTACTAATCTAGATTCATTGTACATATGTGATTGTAATGCATGAACGACAAATGCTTATGAGATTTATGACATGGACATGTTAGTTAGTTTCTATTATAGATACCATGATCTATGTTTGAGTTGATATGTTGCAAAGTTGTATCGTGCTAACCTATATTTATTGTGTAGACAAGATAGCCTCCCCAGATATACATTAAGGTATGAGTTTTCTTATGTCATATATTTGGTGCTTGGTTATTTGATTATGACATCTATTTGGTGTTTGAGTGTTTGGTTCCTAGTTGATTTATTTAACGTGGTATGTTTGCAAGTTGGTTGAATGTTTGATGAATTTCATAATATGAGTATGCATTCCAATGATCTTGCTTTAAGATGGTTTTACTAACACATACATTTTGAGACAGTTGATATGTACTTGAGTGTAGTAGGTGATAGTTGTAGCATTATGTCTAATGACTATGGATTATGACATGATTGTTTGTAAAAGTTGATCTCAAATTGATAGATATGATTGTCTTGATATTTGGAACATGTGGTTGACATGTGTGAGAAGTTGCAGGAAACATGCTTGGTATTAGCGTGACGAGGTAATAATTGATGTGTTTATATAACTAACAATTGGGTGATGTGACAGTATATAGTAAGACTCAATTGCGGCAGGGTAAAGGTAAAAGAAAGGAATTGGATAAGAATTCCTTTAGCTATGTTTGGAAACCCTAATTCCAAACAAATGAGTGCTTTTCATACAGGGAGTCTTCTTAACGTTGATTTTTTCTAACATTATGTGGATACATGTTATATTCATGAACATGTACTTGACAGGTATATTAGCTAGTCTTTAGTTATAGGTGGATCTATCAAAGGATTGGAGTCCCTTAAGAGATGGAGTGGATGTGTTCAGTTGCAAGCAACGTGCTTGTCACAACAAAATGAGCTAAAGGGTGTATTGTTATGTGTATTTATGCACTAAAAGTTATGTGTTAATGACAACATGATTCAGGGAGTTGCATGGCAAGAGAGGTTGTCATGAAATCTTGAAGAAGGATCAGGTCAATCTTTCCTTGGGAACCATGGGGATTGAGTCATGGTGTTTGTTGTTAGTCTTTTGTTTTTGGTATTTTGCAATGGTTGTGCTTGATTTGTGACGTTGAGTGTGTCTAGTGCATAGCTATGCCACTTTGTTTGTAGTGTTGTATTATTGTTGGTTTCCCATAGTTTTCTTCTTGTTGGTTTCTTGGGTTTCCTTTTATGTTTTTAGTCTTGGGAATTGGTTGGGAAAGAGGAAAGTTAATGGTGCTCGTGGGAGAGTTGTGTGGTACCCAACAAGTAATGTAAGACTCAGATGAAGCTTTTTGCATGAGTAAGTGCAGTGGAAGGTAAGACTATGACAGTCAGTTGGACTGGTTGGGTCCATTATGGTAAATAGACGGTGGCAGCACAAACATGAGGAAGGTAACCAGAAAAGGTAAAGTAAATGGATCTGAGGTGTCATATGCCTTGGTTATGTTGGGAACCGTTTTTCTCAATGTCATGCATGTTGTGCATGAATAAATGAAGTTCTCTTAACCTTAACCTTGATATCTGGTCATTATGTTATGATCATGATTATGTCTATGTTTATAAGTATACATGTATGTGTGTGTATGTCGTTGTTTGAAAGGATGATGATTGTATTATGCTAATGATTATATATGTAAGTATGCATGTATGTATTTATGTATGTCTTTTTCTGATACGATCATGTTTCTTTTATTCTAAATGTTTATGTATATGTATCTATGTATCTATGTCACTACTTGACAGGGTCATTAGGAATCGTTCTTGTGGAGGAATGATTGCTTACATAGGAAAATGACATGAAGAGGTTCCTGGTCTTATGAGGAATTAATTGGGAAGAGTAGTCATGAAAAATGTATGAGGTCAGTATCATGTGGATATGAATTGATATTGTATGCTTGTATTATGCCTATGTGTATGTTACAACAGGTAACGCTGAGGGATGCATCAGCAAAATGAAAGTTGTGTAGTTTGTGGCATGCTAGGATAAGCATGGATGGCAGAGAGACATTAGAAGTAAGGTTACTTGGTAGAGGTAGTGTGGTTTCGAATGTGTGGTATTATTGTTGTGCATATGTCATGCATGTTGTACATGTTGCATCTATGATGGTTGTGAACATGTAGTATTGTGCATATGTAGTGTGTGTAGATGTTGTTTATGCAATATTATGTACAAGATGTTAGTATAGATAATTTGGTGAGAATGTTGCATATTCATTGTTTGGTATAGATGTTGCTATTTACATGTTGGGTATATAGTCTTGTGTACATATTGTACTATGTGCATGATGGATATGCAGGGTTGTATGCATATGGTGCTATATGCATGTTTGATATGCGGCATTGTGTACAGATGATGCTATGTACATCTTGGATACGCAGTGCTATGTACATGTGGTGTTGCGTGCATGTTTTACATGTGGTGCTATGTACATATGGTGTGTTTTTCATGATTGTACAAGTGGTGTTGTGTGCATGTGGTGTTGTTTACATGTTGTACAAGTGGTGCTGTGTTCAGGTGGTGCTATGTATATGTCGTGCATGTGGCGTTGTGTACATGTGGTGCATGTACATGTCATGCATGTGGTACTATGTACATGTGGTATTTTGTACACGTTGTACAAGTGGTATAGTGTACATGTGGCATTATGTACACGTTGTGCAGGTGGCACGTGTACATGTGATGTTGTGCACATGTAGTGTAGGTGGTGTGGTGTATGAGTGGTACTGTGTACATCTTATACATATGGTACTAGTGCACGTGTGGTACTGTGTGCATGTTATATATGTTGTGATGAGGGAATGTGATACTATGTATGTGCATTATGTACGTGCATGTATTATGTGGTGTTGTACATCGGGTATATATGTATTGTGTTATGCACTGGGTGTAGGTGTATGTGTTGTATGTCAGGCGTAGGTGCATGTATTGCATGGAGATGTATGCCATGTGTGGTTGTAAGTGTCTGATAAACACTATGCATATGTGCACCTGGTTAAGGAGAAGGCACTGGGTGTTTGTCGGGTGTGGAAATCGATCTGATGTGTGTACAAAATAAGAACAAAGGCAGAAGTAAGGATCGATAAAGGATAAGTATCGGTATTTTATTTCAGCTTTATTATACATGTGGTTTATGATTATGGTTTATGATGATTACGGGTGATCTATGATTCTGGTATATGATGATTACATGTGAATTATGATTTTGGTTTATGATGGTTACATGTGATTTATGATTTTGATGGTTATGTTTTGAGCTAACCTGATGTGATATTTTAATACATGTTGATTTGGTCAAATATGCTAGTTTGACTTATTGTGACAGAAAGCGAACAGGATTGCAAATGTACCTTATTAACAAGATATCAATGAGGTATGATGTGAATTTATTTTGATTTATTTTAAAGATAATGGAAGCTATGTGCTTGGTATATGAATTCATGAAATGCCCGATTGGGTGATTGAAATCGACTACAAGAATTTGCAACAAAAAAAGGAATTGGAACATGGAGCAGTATGCTGGTAGAGCACTTCAGGAGCAGGTCCATTATCGGACACTGGTACCCAATAGTGTCCATTGATTTCCATGAGCATGATATGACCAGTATGGTGGTTCTGAGGCAGGGATATGCCTTGGTTTCTGTATCTTCCGATGCGAGTAAGCCTCGCCAAGGGATGGACTACTTGAGATGGGGTGCTAGTGGAACTTGGAAGGTGAGTGACTACATGGAAGGGGTTGACTGGATTTCCCAATGGATTGTGTAGTAGATGTTATCCTATACAATGTCCTAGGCTGAGGAGGAGATCAAAAGAGGTAACCTCGAACCACTTTAGTTCAGTAGCTAGCCCTACTGAACCAGAGAGGGATCTCTCTAAGGATTTTTCAATGAATAACTGGAAAATAAATGTATTTTAGGCTAGATATATAGGTCTTGTTTGAGTATTTGAGAACTTATGGATTTTTAGTTTGTTGGACTAGGGATGAGAGCAGGCAATTAGGTCAAGGTATCAAGTGTGCAGTAACAGACATAAAGAGGAGCTAGATAATAGTGTGTTATGGTGAACTTAAGATTTAGTCAATGTAGTATAGGTCTGAGAGTTTAATAAATCATAATGAGCATGTATAAGCATGAATTCATTAATCTTAGAAGAAGAGAAACACAAGCATGATTTTCCACATAAACAGAGCTTAAATCTAAGAATTTTGCCTATATGACTATAAGGAAAACCATAAGAAGAAGGAAAAGCATGTAAAGAGAGATGATTTCATCAATTAGAAACTAATATGAAAGGAAATAACACCATAGACTCACTGAACAAGTATTCCTGAAAAATAGTTGCAACTACTCCTTGATTAGTTGTAGGAAAACATAAGGTACAAGTTTTTGGGTCTCGAAAATGTCATCATTTCCATTACACTTTCACTATTATGTCCATTATATCACCTACATTTCACTACTGTGTCACCACATTCATCCCACTTTCATTATCATTGGGCCACATTTATGTTTTTCCAAACTTTATTAATTCTAAGCCTTTTTAAGTGAATTTGTGGTTAAAAATTAGAAAATAATGTGCATATGCTTATACATAACAAGTGGGTTGAGATTGTTGACATGTGTAGGTTAAAAGGAGGCTTCTAGAAGACCTTTATGTGGCACCCTAAGGCCCAATTCGAATTTGAGTGGAGAGAATCATGAGATCATGGAGATATGTGTCACATCTCGTAATTGTATTGAAACTCTAAGAAGACATGTGTCTTATTAGTGCCTATTTTGATTAGGACTCTAGAGGTAGAGGGAGATATTCATGGACTCTCATTAATGATATGGATTCTCATCTTTTTGTATAAATAGGAGATCTCTCTCCTTCATTTGTTAGCTTAGCTTGGCTTTTTAGTTCTTTAGCTCAGAGTTTGTAGTTCTTCCTTGATGGCTTTGGAAAGCTTTAGAGAGCTTTGTTGTGCTTTCTAATTTTGAAGAATTTGAATAAAGCTTTGATGTTCTCAACATGGAAGGAGATGTGAAGTAGATGTCATGGATCACATTAGAATGTAAGGTAGAGTAGATTTTGCTTTGTAGTTTTGCTTTGATTTCATTCAAGTATGTCATTTTATTGCTTTCAAGTTTGATAGTTTAGATTTTCCATTCATGCAATTTTAATTCATGCAAGTGTGTTCAACCGGTTGATTGTAGATTAATTTTTATTTACATGTTCTTTTATTTACTTATTAGTTTTTTCTCGAGCTTTTTAATGTAGTTTTTGTGTCGAATGGTGATCTGAGACTTGCTTCCTCTAGTGAACTTTAGTTTTTAATTCTAGCTGTTATGCTTTTATTTTAGTGAGATTTGTTTGCTGCTATTAGCTAGTTTAGATATCAAGTTCGTCATGTTATTTGATGTTATCTCCAATGCCATGGATTAACCTGAGAAGTTGGCGAGCTATCGGATTATAAGTGAAGTAATTTGATTTCTATTTCATTAATCTGCAAATAGATAGTTTAAATATCAAGTTCTTCATGTTATTTGACGTTATCTTCGGTGCCATGGCTTAACCCAAGAAGTTAATTGGCGAGCTATCGGATTATAAGTGAAGTAATTTGATTTTTCTTTCATTAATCTGCAAATGGATAATTTAGATATCAGTTCTTCATGTTATTTGACGTTATCTCCAGTGCCATGGCTTAACCCAAGAAGTTAATTGGCGAGCTATCGGATTATAAGTGAAGTAATTTGATTTTTCTTTCATTAATCTACAAGTAGATAATTTAGATATCAGTTCTTCATGTTATTTGACGTTATCTCCGGTGCCATGGCTTAACCCGAGAAGTTAATTGGCGAGCTATCAGATTATAAGTGAAGTAATTTGATTTTGCTTTCATTAGTCTGCAAATAGATAGTTTAAATGTCATTCTTTCATGCCATATGACGTTATTTCCGGTGTCTTTAGCTTAACCCTGTTTTAGAAGTTAATTGACGAAATATCGAAATTATGGATGAAATCAGTGACTAGTTTCCAGCTTCTTTATTTTTGGTTTTGAGTGCAGTAGTTTAGATTTTATTTCTGTAATTAGATGGACAGCAGAGACAGTAACCTCATTTTCAGTACTTCATCTTTAGCTTGATTTATGTAGCTGCATGTTTACACTTTTGTTCAAGTTCTGATTTTATAGATAGCATGTTTTGAGATCTTTGAAGTGCTAAGTTTGGAAATTATCATAAGAAGCATAAACCTTGTCTTCAACTATACATCCACACTTGATCTTTAAAAGCATTCTTAAAACTTTAAACTAGGATTTCCATTGCATTAGAATACTTTAGGAGACCAACAAAAACAAAACCCCAAAACAACATAAACTATAAAACAACGAAGTAAGAAAAATGGTTAACTAAGCACATATGGTGCACCACACTTCATCAGTTTACGATACCCGGATTGATAATTTATGTAGAGCAATTTAAGACGTTAAATTGACTAGACACAAGTCTCTCCACAAAAGTCCAACCCTTCTCACTGAATGAGAAATTATACATATAGACTCGAAAAAACCAGTTCCCCACCTTCAGGGGTCTAATCCCTAAGTGGTGGAATAGTTACCAAGAATCTCTCAACAAACCAGAGAGAGTAAGAAGGTCAAACACAAACTCTTCTTTTAGACTTCAAATTGAGTTTTGCTACCTTTATGAGACTTAATTAAACAATAAAACAACCTATCATTCCTATTAACTCAATAATTACATCATCAAGTCTTCAAAATATACAAATTACATCATAAAACCAAAATCTGGCGAAATTTGAAGTGAAAAAATCAACTACAGGTATAAGCATAGCTCATTTGGCTACAAGCATGGCGCTTTTAGCTATAAGCATAGCGCAACCTTGTAGGCCATTTTTGAAAGTCTTCTGGAAGTCAAATTTGAAACATAAGAGAACGGTCAACTATTTCTGTCTAGTTTTCAAATCAACTCAAATTTTTGGAAATAGAGCAAGGGAAGGCCTTAAAAAATTCATTCTCCCGAGGTGACTCTATAAGCGCAGCACCTGTTCCAGAACAGTGGCAGAAAGTGTCTTTTTCACTCCTTTTTTTACTTTTTCTCTTCACCAGTTTGTTGACCTGCTTCCAAAAGTGGATTTTTGAGATCCTTAGGGAAAAATCTATCCAGGGATATAAATTTTTCATCATTTGGAGCTCTGAGATGAAAGCGTAGCACCAAGGCACTGCGCTTATAGAATTTCCTATGTTTTTAAAATAGTCAAAAATGACCAAAATTTTGGAAATGACAAAATTTTCTCCAAATTTCCTCAAAATTGCTGAGTGAGGGTAAAATAGGATATTCTATGCCATGAGGGAGGCCTCAGTAAGTAAATCAAGATTTTGTTTGGAATTTTTGACCAATTAGGTTTTCCTTGAGTTTGCTCTTCAAATGCTTGATCCTGACTTGAGATACTTTGTTTCTGGTATAGTAGTGCATAGCCATATGCCTCTACAAGTTGTTGTTCATGTTTGCCTTCTTGAGGAGCTGCTCCAGGTGTCCATTTACCTTATCAAGCCAATAAACCCTATCTTCATTGATATTTCTAGTGATTAGGTCATCTACCATAATCTATTCTTTCGGTGGTGAAACCTCTCTTTGTAGCTCAAGGGCTCTTTTGGCTACTCTAGTTCTTGGTCTCCCTGATGCAATTTTCTTTCCTTTACCCTTTGACACTTCCATTTAAACTACTTATTTTCCCTTTGTATCTTCTTTCCTTGAAGTAGCTGCTTGTTTTTCTTGAATCATTTGGTTCACCTTCAGTTGCATATTCTCTTGTTGCAGGCATGCTATTAGAGCATTTGCCTCTATCAATTTTCCTTCCAATCTCTTGATTTCAGCCTCCTTATCTCTAATGATCTGATCTTTAACTCTTCCCTCTTGTCCTTTCTCCATAGCTGACACATGTGTACCTGGATGAGAGGACTCCTCATGCTGTGAGAAAATTGTCTCTTTACCTGTTGTAGGCTTGGCCCCTTCAAAAATCCCTTGAGCAAACACAAGCCTATCACATCTGAAATATGTCTAAGACCCTTCTACTTTGTCTTTCCTCTTGGTTGATCTACTTGAAGAAGAAATCTCTTGCTTCATTGGTGAGACTGTAGGTGTTGTTTCATCACTAGACCTAGTTGAAGAAGATGGAGGAAAAGTTGAACTTGCAAAATGGTCCCAAGACATATTTTCTTGTGCTAATTTATGACAAACTAGCACTTTCACTAGGCCATGATGAAACAAACTAGTGTAGTGATTCTCCCCTTGATTTTCTACCTTTTCTTCCATTTAGACAAACTTTTGTACAAGTAATAGGGCAACGTTGATGGTGTTGGACCCGCCAACATGTAAGGGGATATCCCTGGTAAGAATTTCCAATTAGACCTCAGACCGTTTGGTGTAAGAGTCCCAGCAGTGGGTCGTACCGTAATGCCTTGACCGTGATTTTGCAAAGAGGCAAGTAAAATGTCTTTGTTGGTAGCAAGGGTGTGATAGCTGCAGCAAGCCAAGGAAGGTACATGAGAGGTTATAACACACTGAGGGTGAGGTGAGTGTGCCCCTTGGAAACCTGTAATAGTACGTGGCTTGGAAGGGAACACATGAGCAAAGATGAATCACAAGCTGGAAAGAAAGTTAGTGAGCAATCCAAAGTGATGGTTAAACCAACGGCACATTTCAAAAAGATTCATACATACTTATACAGAATTGTCCATACATGCATGCGTAAGAAAACAAATATATATATATATATATATCATTTAGAGTAAACTACATAGCATAGAATACAATAAAACATATGCATGAAACGTGTTGGCTCTGTTATATTAAGTGTAAGTTCTAGTCATACAATACATCCATGTCCAACTACTAGTTCCAATAGGGGAACTTTGCAGCCACAACTGCCTACTCCTCCAAAGAGATGTACTAGCTCTACGCAGTGGAGAAGCCAAGGCTTGTTACAATACTTTCCAAGCTTTATCTAAGATACTCCTATCGAAGCTTGGCTGACCAAAATCCTTTACAATGAGTTATGAGGTTCTATTTATAGCAAAGGGTGGTGTGACCCTTGACATCCCCCTTTGTGACAGTTCATCTACCCTCATGACTCTTCATCTACTCTATGATTGTTACATCCAACTATTGACACTTGAACTTCCACTTGACACAATGTTACATTACAATGCACATGTGCTCATGTGAGACAAAATGGCTTGAGCAAGCCATGCAATACATCACTGACACTTGGTCCGTTGTGGTGAGACAAACTCTTTGACATGCTTGTGATGGTGAAGGTGGTGAGCTAATGCCAAGCTTTTTCATCTGTGTTGGTGTGCATGCACCCCATGGTGACATCTTGTTGAAGCGAACTCTTGCCTTCATTGCATCCAAGTGCATTGGTGTGGCTCCTTCATCCAACTCATATGCTAGCATGCGCATGGTCCTTTTGGTGCAACCGAAGCGGCAACACACTGATGTATAGTGTCTGTGTTGATCTTCCAGTGTGTGCTGGTGGTCATGCACATCAACTGTCAACTATGTGCTCAGCTCCAGTTGGACTTGCTTCTTGTCTTCGCCTTGGTGAGTGTGTTGAATGGGTTGGATCGCATGCATGCGAACAATAACAGGCATGCTACTGAATCCCTTGCATGTTATCAACAACAGTTCTCACCATGTCTGCTCCGTGCCAACTGCTGGGATGGATCTATAACTTGTAAAGGTGTAGTTTCATCCGTAAGTGCATGTTGTGCCTCCTGTTGTTCTTATTCCTGTTGCAACTCATTCACGTGTCTGTGAAAATCATGTTCTTCCTTGAGTTGTTGCTTCATCAAATGCAACTCCTTCTTTATTCCATTTTATGTCTTCGCGCGATCTCCATGTCATGACGTCACCTCATAGCCTGAGTCTCCAAAATTGCTTTCATCATCAGTGGATCTGCTTGAGCTTGTAACTTTGTTCCACCTTCATGTTGTAAACAACCTTCCTCTTGCATTCTTTGCATCCGGTATGTTGCCTTCATTTGTTGTTCATGATGCTAGTTGTTGTGATGTTGTTGTCGTCATATCTTGATGTCCTTGTCTACAAACAACTTGATGTCTTCGTGAGTAGGCAAGCTCATAGACACTTAATCGACTTCATCCCCAAGTGTGCTCTGAATGGTGTCTTCAACTCTGCTCTCCTGGAAACTATTGTACCTGTGCTGCTGAGAGGTAGATGAACACTTGCAATACCTGGAGACATGGCAACACTCATGGAAAGCAATCTGTCAGTTGAAAACCAAAATGAACTTGAGAACTGACTTGCAACATACCTCGGTGATTGATCATGAAGGTCCCGCAATTTCCGCTAGGAGGTCGGGAGACTGACTACCAAGACTATGCCAGGCACAATCTGGGCTACTAGAAGGTTGACTGACTACTGGAACTGCACAATGCATAGTCCAGTGTGGTCGCTGACTGCTATAATTGTGCATTCTCAGCTGGCAATGGCTGCAGGTTCAATGACTGCATTGCGCAATTTTCTGGACCAACAGTCATTGTCCCTCATAAATGCGCAAAATAGTCCTAGAAGACAGTGCCTGGGTAGAAATACACATTTTTGGAGAGGAAGATAGAGCTTTTCTTCCCCAAATTGCGCAATGTTGTCTTAGTGAAGGCAAAGTTTGGGCTAAGGTTGGCCAGACTCGTCGACGGGAAACTAAAAGAAAATATGACAGTGAATGCATGGCGACACTAAGTGAAAGCAGAAGTGATTGACAGTGCATGAAAACATTGAATAAAATATTTAGTAAACAGATCAACATGCATGTGGGTGAAGCGAGTCACCGAATCGACGACCGTTCATGCAAAACAGTTTCATGCATGCGACAACAGTGAGATAGCAACAAAAACTAAAACGGTGCTAGTACAAGCTAGTATGTATCAAAATGACAACAAGCACTCACTAAAATCAAGGAGACAGTTTTCACATGAAGCATAACATAAAAGTGCCAGAAATGCAACACATAACATGGAAAGTGGTCTTACCCCAAAACAGCTGAGCTGAATGCACCGATAGCTTCAAGATGCGATGTGGGATTGTGGAGTAGGAGTATCCTCTCTACGGATAGAGATGATCCTTCTAGCCCAAGAGAGTGGGTCTAGCCACAAACAAGACAATCTAATGTAAATTTCCTTAAATTAGAATCAAATAAGAGGGCCTACCTCTTATAATGCTAATCCACTTAATGATGATCTTACTTCCTAGCTCCAGCCTCCTTTCGTTCCTTCCGTTCAAGTACTTGAAACAAACATGCAAGAGGGGAAGAACCTTGTATGGAGTTCTCGGCCCTTATTCAACCAAATGAACATCCATCACATCACCACTATAAGTTTCTAGATGTGAAACTCCGTTTCCTTTTATAAAAACTTTCTAAAATTAGACCGGCACGGGTATTGGGCTACTAGTAGCATTGATCAGCGCAGGTCACAGTGTTAAACTCTGCAAATTGGTGTGGGTGAGACACTGGGAAAGAGGCTGATCTTAAAAATTGGGTTTTAAGAAGGATCCTTTGGAAATTTTTTGAAGGGAGTGGGGACTACATTCTTCAAACTTCAAGGGATGCAAGAGCATAGGTTTCATGGTGAAATTATAACACAGTAGTCACTAATAGGGTTCTCCAGGATCAAGAACGGGGAGTGACAGGAGAGTGACAAATTATTGTGTAATAGATCCCCCCTAAATCATGAAGTCAGAGTTGAGAGCAATGGTTGAAATGCTTTAAGACAGAGCGAGGACTTGGAATACCAGCATTGGAATACCTGCAACTCAAACATACATGTACATATCTGAAATCTGATAGTCATTCCTGATAAACATGAGAGGCATATAAAAATATATGAATTGATGGTATAGGCGTAGTTATCCATCAAGAAAAGGATCATGTGCATGGATCCTCGACATGGATGCAGCCATCCGACTGAAGGGATCAAAATGAAAAGACCCACGGTATGGGCGCAGCCATCCGCATAGAGAGCATCAAAACGAAAAGACCCACGGTATGGTCACAGCCATCCACATAGAGAGGATCAAAATGAAAATACCCACAGTATGGTCAGCCATCCATCTAAAGAATCATGTATATAATCATGAATGACTCATCACTCCTCGCAACTTGGACTTTTGTGATTGATCCGAATTGGATCCTAGAAAACTCTCTAAGTTTTCATGAACTCTGTAAAATTCATGCCAAAGTTTCAAAGCCTTATAAAGATTGATCTTATCAGAGATAGCCTCGTAAAAGTTTCAATTTGTGATCGGCATGGAGCAATGAGGACCCTCGATCAAGCACACAGACCGTCGGCCGATGGTAACGCGCACTATCACGAATTAGCAGAACGGGAGGTCATTTCCAGAAACGGGGGTAGTTTCTGATATGCGATTTGTGACAAGTCACTAATCACATATCACTGGGTAAACCCCTCAAAGAAGGAAAAGGCCCGAGCGCCCATACCCAAAAAGTTATAAAATGTAATGGATATCATGCCGATTCTGTCAAAGGCGGGGTCCCACAAAAACCGGCAGAATATCGGAAGGGCTTCGAGTGGTAAGCAGTTTCAACCAAGTCCCGCTCGATGCCACACAATGGGTGCCATGCATCTGGCAGAAGAGAGAGAAAACCACTCACATCGGATGGGTAAACGTCATGTTACTTACCTGTCTGATATGAACGATGACCGTAGGATCTAGAGGCTCTAGATCGACGGCAGAGACGCGATCCGATGGATGACTAGATTCGACAGGGTAAACAAGCAGAGTTGTATAAGATTTGAAGTCCGACGTGGACGATGCATTGGCAGAAGGTCATGTTCGCGGGCATTCTTGGAGTTAACGATAAAAACGGTCATTTCAAAGACGTCCAAGAGAACTGACACTCAGTTCATTACAAAATAGGTGGCCACCTCCCTGTGAGGCGTTATACAGTGATGATGACACTGAATAGAGGAATTCAAATGGATAGAGGTATGGGAACCAGAAAGTCAGGAAGCGGAAATGAACAGTCAAAAAGTAGATTGGCTTTAAAGCCACGAACTAACAGAGAAAGAGACAAGTAAGTTAGAAGCGGAAAGCTGAGAGCAGAGAACAGAGAGAAGAAATCGAGCTGACCTGCAGAAGAAAAAGGCAGCATTGAGACTGAGACAGAGAGAGTCTGAGAGTTTGTGTACTCGAGAGAAGGCTTGAGAGATTCAAGCGAACTCCTCTCTAAATTCCTATCATGTATTGAGTCTCATATTGGACTCATACCATTGTGACCCATTGGATGTCGAGAATTAGTAAAGAGAATCTGTGTACTCCAGAGACTTGGGGAATCCAATTACAGTCTTGTTGATTTCTATCTGTTGAGTGAGACTCAAATTGAGCTTACTGTTGTAAAAACTCTACTTTGAAAACATAATAGAGAATCCACCACTAAAGGCTAGATTGGGAGACGTAGCCCAGGAGTACTGGGTGAACTCCTTATTAAACTTGTTGTATTTATATTTTTTGTCTATTGTGTTTTCTCTAACTGCTTCAGTGTCTGTGTATTTAGCAATCTTATTGATCTGTTGCATAAAGTAACATAGGCACATCCATGCACATGAGTCTGTAATACCTTATTGTTTATCTTCTATCAATTTCGGATCAAGTGGTATCAGAGCTCTAGGTTGTTAAGGTTAGACAAGCTTGTGCTGGATTTTGTTGTTGAATGCTAACTAGGACAAAGCTCAAATTAGGAGAACGAGAATTGGTTGAAGCTAACCCAAAAATTGGAAGAGTCTACCCTAAGATGAAAATGGTCGACGAAAGTCCCTTGGAATCAGACTCCCAGTTCATGGATAGTTTCATGACCATGAGAGCCATGGTGGAGGAAATATATAGAGAATTTAAGAAAGGTAGAAATGAAGATTCATCATACTCCAAACAAGAAAAAGGAGTAGAAGAATCTCTCCTCCATGATCATTCTAAAGGAAAAGGGAAACAACAAAAGTTGCCCACACCTCCTAATAGCCCTAAAAATAAAAAGAAAACATCTTTGATTAAACTAGATGTTAAATTTGATTTATCGATATATGATGGAGAGTTGAATGCAGAGAAGCTAGATAATTGGATTAGACATATTGATGTGTATTGCAGGGTGCAGAGAATTAAATCAAACAAAAGTAAGATTCAGCTGGCTAGCCTACGCATTAGAGGCACTGCCTTGGTATGGTGGGAAGGCAGGACACAAGCTGACATGAAGAAGCATGGTAAAATTCTTTCTGTCTGGAGTGAATTTGTTTCTGCAATTAAAAAGAAATTTTATCCACTAGCTTATATGCCGTAAGCCATGATGAGTTGGCAAACCCTTCGCCAATTAAAAGGAAAAAGTGTACAAGGCTGCACTCAAGAATTTAAAAAAAGAGCTTTAATTCTAGGAATTTCTTTAAACTCACATGAAACTCTGCTAAAGTATATAGGTGGTCTACACAGCTATTTAAAGCACACCATTCTCATGTTTAATCCCACTAGCATAGATGAGGTATTTGTCCAGGCTACACATCTAGAGGCTAGAGGCAAGAATGTGAACCCAAAAGTTGGGGGATCATCAAAACCCACTGCAAGCAAAAAAAAGGAAAAGAAAAAGCAGAAATGGAAAGAGAGGAAGAAAAATTTTGTACAAAATACCAAGCCTTCGTGCACTCACTACAAGAAGGATGGACATGATGATGAACACTGTTGGATTCTGCATCCAGAGCTGAGACCCAAGAAGTTCGATGGAAAAAAGAAGAATATTGTTGCATCTATTCAAAAGGATTTGGGGTCAGACTCAGGAGATGAAACAACAATCGCAGCCACAGGTATAAAAGGTAAAAATTCTGAAGCATCTACCAGTAATTCTGCATAATCTACTAATAATGAAGAAAATGAGAGGAAAAGACATGAGCTTTTTAATATTCGAGTTATTTCCAAGCATCAAAATATTGATACTTTATTTGATAGTGGCTCACAAATAAATTTAATTTTTGAAGCAATTGTAAAGAAGCTGGGGTTACTAACCACACCTCACAAGAAGCCATATCCATTAGGTTGGTTATGTGATAAAGCAAAGCTACAAGTGAGTAGACAATGTAAACTTAAGTTTTCTTTTGGGTCAGCATTTGTAGATGAGGTTGAGTTAGATATAGTTCCTTTGGATATATGTGGAATTGTTTTAGGAAGTCCTTACTTGTATGATAGGGAAGCTATTTTCTATAGAGCTGCGAACAATTATCAACTCGTTAAAGATGGAATCGAATATATTGTAAGAGATCATAAACTCAAGAATAATTATACTCTCATAAACTCAGGGTAGATGAAAATAATTGTAAATTCATGCAAACAATTTTTATTGATGGTTGTAAAGGAAAAGAAACCTAATAAAACCAATATATTTGAGGGTTGTAATGCTAAACAACAAGCTGATTTAGAAAAAGTTGTTTCAAAATATGATATACTATTTCAAGAACCTAAAAGTCTGCCACCCCAAAAGGAAATAGTACATGATATTAATTTTCAGCAAGATGCTCCATTGCCTAACATCGGAAGGTACAGGTTGTCCGCTTTAGAGAATACAGAAATCAAGAAGCAGGTACAGGAGCTGCTCGAGAAGAGGTTCATAAGACCTAGCACATCACCATGTGGGTCTCCAATTGTCTTGATGAGAAAGAAATATGGCTCATGGAGAATGTGCATTGGTCACCGAGCGTTGAATAAGATAACGATCAAAATCGTTATCCCCTTCCTTGCATAGATGATCTATTAGATCAGTTAAAAGAAGTTGTTTACTTCTCCAAGTTGGACTTGCATAGTGGCTACCATCAGGTCAGAGTTGCAGAGCAAGATGCATGGAAGACTACTTTCAAAACAGATAAGGGATTGTATGAGTGGTTAGTTATGCCTTTTGGCTTAACTAATCGTCCTGCTACTTTCATGAGAGTAATGAATGATGTACTCAGGCCTTTTAGTGATGATTTTGTCATTGTATATTTAGATGAAATTCTTATATCTAGTAAAATATGGGAAGAACATTTGAAGCATGTCAAGCAGACTCTAGATGTTTTGAAAAGGGAAAATCTCTATGTTAAGCTCTCAAAATGTGAATTTGGGAAAACATATTTGAATTATTTGACTCATATTGTAGGGGGTGGTGAATTGAAGATAGATCCCTCTAAGGTTGCAGTCATTATAAACTGGCCTAAACCCAAATCTTCTACAGAAGTTAGAAGCTTCTTAGGAGCAGCATAGAATTGGAGAAAGTTTATTTCTAACTTTTCCTTGATTGCAGCTCCCTTACATGCTTTAACAGGATTGAACAAGGTGTTTCAGTGGGGAGGCAAACAGCAGAAAGCCTTCGACACCTTAAAAGAAAAGATTAGTATAGCACCAGTACTAGCACTGCCCGATCTTCAAAGACCATTTGAGATCGAAAAAGATGCCAGTGAATATGCCATGGGAGCAATGTTGATGCAACATGGTAAACCCATATGTTATCATTCTGAGACATTTAATTCTGCAGAGTGTGAAAAAGTGGAAACATTATTTAATTGGAAAAGAGACAGTTATGCATACTAATCATCAACCACTTCAATATTTACACTCCCAAACTAAGTTGCAGCAATCAAGACACTATAGATGGATGGGTTTTCTACAACAGTTTCATCTTTTCATTAGATATAAAAAGGGCATACACAATAAAGTTGCAGATATGTTGTCCAAACCAATCATAAATGCATCTACTATACTTAAGCATAATTCAGTATTGCATGAAAGCTACATTGAACAATATGCTCAAGATATAGATTTTAAAGATGTATATGCAACTTTAAGTCGCGGCAAACAAGTAGAAGAATTGGATTATCGTGTTAAGGACCAACTCTTGTATCATTATGAAAAGTTATGCATTCCACAAACTGAAAGAGTAAAGATAATTCGAGAAGCACACACTTCTCTAATATTAGGTCACTTTGGTGTAAGTAAAACAGTTGCACAGCTGCAAATATTTTGTTATTGGCCAAAAATGAATGAGACCATTTCTAGATATGTAAGAGGGTGTACTATGTGTGCTAAAAGCAAGCCCAGCAATAGAAAAATAGGCTTGTACACTCCACTACTAGTTCCTTCTCATCCTTGGGAAAGTGTTTCCATGGACTTTGTTGGGGGACTGCCTAAATCTAGAAAAGGTCATGACTATTTATATGTTATTGTGGATAGGTTCAGAAAAATGTGTATTTTAATACCTTGTAACAAACAGATTACAGCTGAACAAACAACAAAGTTGTTCTTTCAACATGTATGGGTTCATTTTGGATTACCCACTTCCATTGTATATGATCGAGATTCCTGATTTGTTGGGAAGTTTTGGTCGAGTTTGTGGGAATTGATGGACACTAGACTGAAGAAGAGCACAACCTTTCATCCACAAACAGATGGCCAAACAGAAGTGGTCAACAGGACAGTGATCTAGTTGCTCAGAGGCTATTGCAGCAAGCATCCCAAGCTTTGGGATGAACATTTATGTTATGTGCAGCATGCTTACAACCGTGCTAAACATTCTTCTACACAGAGATCTCCTTTCGAGACCTGTTTTGGTTTCACACCAAGGTCTCCCTTGGATTTTGTCTTTGGTAAAGACATAGCAGTTGATGGACACAGTGATGTGGACAAGGCAACCAAGTTCATTAAACAAATCCAAGAGATTCACCAGGCAGTACAGGAACAGCTGGAAAAGAGCCAAGCCAAGTACAAGGCAAGGCATGACAAGCATCGGATTGAGCATAGCTTCCAAGTTGGTGATCAAGTCTGGCTGTATATCAGCAAGGATAGAATGCAAGGTGAAGGAACTAAGTTGAAGCCAATAAGGTATGGACCTTTCAAGATACTTGAGAAAATTGGTGAGAATGTTTTTCGCCTTGATTTGCCAGCGTACATGCACATATATTCAGTAGTTAATGCAGAAAGCTTGAGACTATTTGAACCTTCATTGATTGAAGATCCCGGAGAGCAGAGTCAGTTGCCTTCTATTGATGATTTGTTACCTGAATATCTTAATGAATTGTAGGAAGATACAGTTTTGGACATGAAGGTGAGAACTACGCGCAGAGGGGATGCTAAGTACCTCAGGGTTGGACTCAAAGGTTCAAAACCAAGCAGTGTGAAATGGATAGAAATTGGGCAAGCAAGGAATTTGTACCCTGACTTGATTGATGCGTAAAAAAAAAGCAAATTTTGGTGGTCCAAAAGATTTTTCAGTGGGAAGGCCATGATCCGAATTGGATCCTAGAACACTCTTTAAGTTTTCATGAACTCTGTAAAATTCATTCCAAAGTTTCAAAGTCTTATAAAGATCGAGCTTATCAGAGATAGCCTCGTAACAGTTGCAATTTGTGATCAACGCGGAGCAATGAGGACCCTCAATCAAGCCCGCAGACCATCGGACCATGGCAACGCCTGCTGTTATGAAACCAGCTCAAGAAAAAGATAGAAAAGATAGATCAACGCCTTAGAATTCAGCCTCTTCGAGGGGGCAACCTCCTTTACATTACATAAATGAACAATTCTTGGATGATTCAAATGACAAAACCTCCTTTCTATATATAGGAGTCTAAGGAGTCACAATATAACCTAGCCGACCTAACAATAATAATATAAAGCCACAAAAATAACAATAGAGGGATTCTATGGGGCACAGTAATAACAATATGGGGATAATAGGGGCACAACAATATTAATAAGGGGTACAACTACAATAGTAATGGGGTAATCACTAGTATTATAGGGACCCAACATGCCCCTCTCCTTCAAAAAAGTGTTGTCCTCAACGCTTGAGTAGTTCTGGATGCTTCTGCATAAAATTCTCATCCTCCCATGTGGAATCTTCAGCGGATAAGTTCTTCCACTTGATAAGATACTCTGAAATTGATCGATTTCGTAGCTGTCGAGTTCTTGTTTCTGTGACTGCTTCCGGTTCCAATATAATTTTTCCTTCCTCGTCAAGTTCTGGCAATATTGTTTGAACTGGGAGCTTTTCGCCTATAACCTTCTTTAAACATGAAACATGGAAAACTGGGTGCAATCGAGAAGCTGCAGGAAGCTCCAATTTGTATGCCATAGTACCAATCTTTTGCAACACCTTGTATGGACCATAATACTTTGGTGATAATTTATTATCCTTCTTAGCTTGCTTGAGGGACATTTGCTTATATGGTTGTAGCCGTAGGAATACCCAATCACCTACATCAAAACTTCTTTCGCTGCGATGTTGATCTGCCTGTTGTTTCATTCTATTCTGTGCCAACACGAGGTTATCCTTTAAGAGTTGGAGGACTTGTTGTTGATGTTCGATGTGATGTTCCACTGCTTGAACCTTAGAATTTTCTCTTAAATATGATGTGATGGATGGTGGTTGATACCCATAAAGTGCCATAAATGGGGTCATTTTTGTTGTTGTATGGAAGGAAGTGTTATACCACCATTCAGCCAGAGGCAACCATTTGACCCATTGTGTCTGTTTATCAGATACAAAGCAACGAAGATATCCTTCCAAACATTTGTTTACTATCTCAGTTTGCCCATCAGATTGAGGATGATAAGATGAGCTATGAGCTAACTGAGTACCAAGACAAGAAAATAATTCTGTCCAAAAATTTCCAGTGAAAATGGGATCTCTGTCACTTACAATAATCTTTGGGTTTCCATGTAGCTTTTGAATTGTTTCCATAAATGCAGTAGAAACTGTACTGGCTTTAAATGGATGTGATAATGCACAAAAGTGTGCATACTTGGTAAGTCTGTCAACTACCACCATGATGACACTCTTTCCCTCAGACTTGGGTAAACCTGTGATAAAATCCATTGAAACCTCCTCCCAACGTTGGCTTGGAATGGATAAAGGTTGTAATAGACCCGGTGTCTTAATTGTTTCAACTTTATTTTGTTGGCAAACCAAACATTCCGCCACAAACTTTTGAATATCTGATTTAAGGCCATCCCAAAAAAATTCCTTCTTAACCCTGTGGTAAGTTTTTAAAAATCCTGAGTGCCCTCCTAAGGGAGAAGTGTGCAATTCCATAAGAATCTTTTGTTTTAGTTGGGAATTCTTACAGAGGTATAAGCGATCTTTGTACCATAACGAATCATTTTTCCAGCTAAATGTATCAGACATACTGGAATCTTGTTGTAACTTTCGAATAAGTGCCCACACTTCTTCGTCATTCTTCCATTCCTCCCTTGCTTCATTTATCCAATCTGGTTGGATAATAGAAATGGCGCACAAAAATGCTTCCACATCCTCATCCTTTCTTGAGAGTGCATCTGCCACCACATTTTGCTTCCCTTTTTTGTAGATGATTTCAAAGTCATAACCCAACATCTTTGTGACCCACTTTTGTTGCTCTTCAGAGGATAATCTTTGTTCTAAAAAGTATTTAAGGCTATCATGATCCGTTTTTACCTTGAAGTGTCTTCCCATTAGGTAGGGTCGCCATTTCTTAAGTGCATGGAGTATTGCCAACATTTCCTTCTCATAAATAGCTTTGTGTAAAAACTTTCCCTTGATTGGACGACTTTCAAAAGCAATGGGTCTTTCATCTTGCATTAAACAACACCAATTCCATTTCCTGAAGCATCACATTCCACAATAAAGGTTTTTGTGAAGTCCGGTGTAGCTAAGACCGGTGCTTGGCACATTGCCTCTTTAAGATGTTCGAAGGCCTTTGTTGCTTCTGGAGTCCATGAAAATGCATCTTTCTTCAATAATGTTGTTAGAGGTGCTGCTATTCTCCCATAATTCTTAACAAACTTGCGATAATACCCTGTCAACCCGAGAAATCCTCGCAGATGCTTTATGGATGTGGGGATTTTCCATTCCTTAATGGCTTTAATTTTGCTAGGGTCTACCTTAACTCCTTCATGAGATACAATATGACCCAGATATTCCACCTCTTGTACTCCAAAGAAACATTT
This sequence comes from Pinus tabuliformis, assembly GCA_031772625.1. Classification (NCBI taxonomy): domain Eukaryota; kingdom Viridiplantae; phylum Streptophyta; class Pinopsida; order Pinales; family Pinaceae; genus Pinus; species Pinus tabuliformis. The sequence goes on along the minus strand of CM062815.1, from coordinate 946,535,582 downwards.
GGATCTTTTTGCATATAATTGTTTCTCCTCCAATAGTTGTAGCACCCTGTCAACATGTTCAACATGATCCTTCCAAGACTTGCTGTAGATTAGTATATCATCAAAAAATACTAACACAAATTTTCTAAGGAATGGTTTGAAAATTGAATTCATCAAACCTTGAAATGTTGAAGGTGCATTGGTAAGGCCAAAAGGCATGACCAAAAATTCATAATGACCCTCATGAGTTCTAAATGTTGTTTTCGGAATGTCTTCAATCTTCATTCTGATTTGATGATATCCTGAACGAAGATCCAACTTGGTGAAGTAAATTGATCCATGCAATTCATCCAGTAATTCATCAATGACAGGAATGGGAAACTTATCTTTAATAGTGAGCTTGTTGAGCTCCCTATAATCTGGACACATGCACCATGATCCATCCTTCTTGTGCACCAATACTACTGGAGCAGAGAAAGAACTTTGACTTGGTTGAATTATACCAGCCTCTAGCATTTCTGCAACCATACGTTCAATTTCACTCTTTTGGCATAGGGATATCTGTACGGCCTGATGTTTGGAGGAACACTTCCTGGAATCAGATGAATAGCATGATCATGATCACGAATAGGTGGGAGACCTTTGGGAGTCTCAAATACCTTGGAATGATTGTCCAAGACTTTTTGGAGATCTAGAGAAATAGATGATTCCACTGTGGACACATCTAGCGAACATAATTGTGCAATTACACCTCTTTGTTCCTTTTTTAGAAGCTTTGTCATACCATTAGAGCTGATTATCTTTCCCGGTTTCCCTGCAATACCCCTTAATTCAACTTCCTTTCCTTCCACAGAAAATTTCATGAAAAGTTCTTGAAAATTAAAAGCTATTGTACCCAAGGATTGTAGCCATTGGACTCCTAGTACAACATCAGCACCTCCCATTGGAATGGAAAGCATTGGGCTAGTCAATACATATTCTCCCATGGATAGCTTGATATTATGGCACTTTCCTAAGCAATTTATTGTTCCTCCATTTGCAACCATCACTTGACACTCTGGTGCTGGATATAAGAAGCAATTCAATTCTTTTGCTACCTTACAATGAATAAAATTGTGGGTACTTCCTGAATCAATCAACACTATTACCTTTTTCTTCTTGATTTGTCCTTCTATCTTGATGGTTTGAGGAGTGGTAATTCCCACCAATGCATTACAAGATATGGTTGGATTCATTTCTTCTTTATCTAGGCTTTGTTCCTGGAGTATATCCTCTTCTTTTGACCTTTCTTGCTCCTTTTCTTCTTCCTCTTCACAATCTATGTAGAATAATTTCTTCTCAGCACACTTATGACCTTTAGTGTATTTGCTATCACAACTGTAACAAAGCCCTTTTGCTCTTTTTTCTTCCAATTGTTGTGGTGTCAACCTTATAGGTTGTGGAAGACTAGGGCAACAACACTTCCGTCTTTATAGTTGTGAGTGGTATGCTTCCTGGTTGCCATAATTTTGCTTTCCATTTTTCTTGCTAACCTGAATGCCTTCTCTAATGAATCAGGTTCCCAAAGGCGAACATCATGTTGGATATTATCCTTTAAAGACCCTATGAACACATCAATCCTATGCTCCTCTGGAATATCTTTTACCCTTATGTTCAATTTTTGGAACTCCTCAATGTGCTCCATTATTGAACCCTTTTGTTTGAGACTTATCAATTGGCTAAAAAAAGTGTTGCTTTTGTATCCTCATAATGTGCTATCAATTCTTCCGTAAAAATTTCCCAAGTGATAAATTGTTTACGAGAGCAAAGCCATTGATACCATACAAACTGATTTGGTTCCAAATATAAAGTTGCAATACGTACCTTTTGTGTGTTTTGCACATTATTGAGATCGAAAAATTGCTCCATCTGTAATATCCATGTTGCGGGATCCTTGCCATCAAACTTCCTCATATCGATTTTTGGAATATGGTGGGTCTTTGATCCAACATTAGAGTCTATGGAATCATGATTAACTTTTGTCCTCATCATGAATTTCCTTTACTACCATTTCACCATTAGTGACCCTTTCTTGTAGCAACTTATTCATATTTATCTTCAATTCTTCCATGTCTGTCTTCAAATCTATCTTCAAATCATCCATCTTAGCTTCCACATCATTCATCGTAGCTTCTACACCTTTCTTTAAACAATCCATCTTAGCTTCTACGCCCTTCTTTAAACCATCCATCTTAGATTCTGTTCCTTTTTGTGCAAGGGACAGTTGTTGCACCTGGTCTTGTAATTTTGATATATCATGTTGCATTTCTTCTTCTTCTTCATGAGTCATGCTAGAGCTTTCAGGTTCCTTACTAGGTGTTTGCCTTTTCTTTCCTCGGGGCATCAGTTACCGATAATAATGCTCTACTATGCCCTTTGAATTCCTTCAAAATAAATTTTCAAACCAAGCTTAAGCAAAAATTTAAGAAAATCTACACACCTTTTTTCACTTTGTAGGAGCTCGATATTGCCTCTGATGTATCTCTGTACTTTCCAATCATCTAGATCTGAATTTGTGATCTGTAGTAGCCCTCTGTGTCCTATTTCCAATGCCACAAGTCTGACCCAAATTGGATCCTCCAAGGAAGAGTCATGCGAAATCTCCCACAGTGACTTGATTATAGACTAGTTCAGTAGAGCGAACTTGTACAACGTGCCACGAGTCACTGTTTTGACCTTTGGATCTAAAAATGCATACAAGAAACTACAATCCGTCCACTTTCTGTACCTTCTTACGAAATTTCAATCTGATCCCCAGAGAGAAAGTTATGACACTTTTCCCCAGGTCACCTGTTTGGAATGTAATTCAGGAGTCTCCAAAAAGACCAACTTCCTCAGATCATATCTCCGCAAATATAGCGCGAACAGCTCTAAAATTTGGACCCGAGGTTTAGCGTGATTTCTTCTCAAATTGGTTTTTTTGCAACTTCTGATATGTCACAGAAAAAAAGTTATAGCGAAAATTCCACGATGACCTGTTTGGAGCAGTGAAACCATAGAATCCAAAGCTCTGATACCAAATGTTATGAAACCAGCTCAAGAAAAAGATAGAAAAGATATATCAACGCCTTAAAATTCAGCCTCTTCGAGGGGGAAACCTCCTTTACATTACATAAATGAACAATTCTTGGATGATTCAAATGAAAAAACCTCATTTCTATATATAGGAGTCTAAGGAGTCACAATATAACCCAGCCGACCTAACAATAATAATATAAAGCCACAAAAATAACAATAGAGGGATTCTATGGGGCACAGTAATAACAATATGGGGATAATAGGGGCACAAAAATATTAATAAGGGGTACAACTAAAATAGTAATGGGGTAATCACTAGTATTATAGGGACCCAACACGCGCTGTCATGAATTAGCAGAACGGGAGGTCATTTCCAGAAACGGGGACAGTTTCTGATATGCGATTAGCGACAAGTCACTAATCGCATATCGCCGAGCAAACCCCTCAAAGAAGGAAAAGCCCTGAGTTCCTGGACCCGAAAAGTTATAAAATGTAAGAGATATCATGCTGATTCCGTCAAAGGCGGGGTCCCACAAAAAACGGTAGAATATCGGAAGGGCTTCGAGTGGTAAGCAGTTTCAACTGAGTCCCACCCGATGCCACATAATGGGTGCCATGCTTCCAGCGGAAGAGAGAGAAAACCACTCACGTCGGATGGGTAAACGTCATGTTACTTACCCGCCCAATATGAACGATGATCGTAGGATCTGGAGGCTCCAAATCGAAGGCAGAGACGCAATCTGATGGATGACCAAATTCGACGAGGTAAACAGGCAGAGTTGTATAAGATTTGAAGTCTGACGTGGACGATGTATTGGGAGAAGGTCGTGTTCACGGGAATTCTTGGAGTTAATGGTAAAAACGGTCGTTTCAAAGACGTCCAAGAGAACTGACACTCAGTTCATTATGAAATAGGTGGCCACCTCCCTATGAGGCGTTATATAGTGATGATGATGCAGAACAGAGGAATTCAAACGAACAGAGGCAGGGGAACCAGAAAGCCAGGAAGCGGAAACGAATAGTCAGAAAGCAGATTGGCTTTAAAGCCACGAACTGACAGAGAAAGAGACAAGTAAGTTAGAAGCAGAAAGTTGAGAGTAGAGAACAGAGAGAAGAAATAAAGCTGACCTACAGAAGCAAAAGGCAGCATCGAGACAGAGACAGAGAGAGTCTGAGAGTCTGTGTACTACAGAGAAGGCTTGAGAGATTCAATCGAACTCCTCTGTAAATGCCTGTCATGTATTGAGTCTCAGATTGGACTCATACCATTGTGACCCATAGGAGGTCAAGAATCAGTAAAGAGAGTCTATGTACTCCAGAGACTTGGGGAATCCAATTACAGTCCTGTTGATTTCTATATGTTGAGTGAGACTCAAATTAAGCTCACTATTGTAAAAAATCTACTTTGAAAACATAATAGAGAGGCCACCACTGAAGGCTGGACCGGGAGACATAGCCTAGGAGTATTGGGTGAACCCCTTATTAAACTTGTTGTGTTTATATGTTTTGTCTATTGTGTTTTCTCTAACTGCTTCAGTGTCTGTGTATTTCGCAATCTTATCGATCCGTTGCATAAAGTAACATAGGCACATCCATGCACATGAGTCTGTAATACCTTATTGTTTGTCTTCGATCAATTTCGGATCAGTGATATAAGCCGAGGGTCTTGCGCTCCAACACGACCTGATCAAAGTGAAAATTCTAACATGTGAGTAGACATGCTAAAGTTGAACATGCTTGAAAATCACTTGATTACCGACCAATGATGTGAACCGTTAACAAGCACGAGAGAAACCACCCATAATGTCAATGGCTCTCAAGGTACTATCAGTATAATTCAAGAAGTGTGAATAAGGAACTGAAGTCGAACACCTGTGAAATCACTTGATCGAGGACCAATGATGAGAATCTATCATCGAGTGCGAAGAACTTGCCATTGAGGCATGCAAGATCTAAGGTATTGGAAAGGAGTTTCTAGACCAACTCCCTGGATAATGAGCTGAAGTAGACAAGAAGTGATTTGGCGAAGGAAGGTCATAATGAATTCTTAATCATCGACACGAAATGGGAAACACAATGAATGAGAGTAATCCAAGATGGTGACATATGATTAGACAATGTATATGTAGGAAAACTTCTCTTGAACATGTGGATGACAAGACTTCGGATTTTTGCAGCATTTGACATCATAGGATCATAGGTCACGGTGACATGGTAGAGATCATATGAGAGGTTTAAAATGGATAACCCAAAACCTAGGGAGGCAAGTGACAGAGTGAGGATGTCCTAAAACCCAACACAAATAGCAGATGGGTGTCAATGTTCAAGAGCGACATGTTGCCTCAAGTGAAGAATACAATTGATGAAACACTTCCAATTTCCCCCGATCATTTCTGGCAAGTAACCTAGTTATTTTTACACAAGCTTGACGAGGATAGCATATGCTTGTAATATAAGTCCATCCTAGTAAGTTTTATGATCCCTTGGAAGGAGTAGCCCGGTCTTGTCATAATTACAAGTCCTATGTCGTTTAGTCTTTTAACGAGTTCAAAAAAGGTGAAATTCACAATCTTTTTCATGTTTATAGAGTAACTTGAAAAAGACACGAAAAAGAAAACTCCAAGGGTCCCTTTCTGCAAATTTGTCTCTTGAACCTGAAAGGGTAGAAAACAATATTCAAGAGAACCTCCTAGTCATGTTTGACTAAGGTATACCTCTTTCGTAAATAGTTTTATCCCAGCCCAAAAAAGGGGTAAACATATATTGGGTAAAGGACGTTTCGAAACCTTTAACGAGTTCAAAATGGTAAGAGATCGATAATATTTTCATATTTTGAGAGTTAGAAAAGAGCTCAAAGATGACTCCCTATTTTTATTTACTTTAACAAGTCTAAAAGGAAAAAATACTCAGCAATATTTTCATTTTTTATGAGTTAGAAAAGAGCTTAAAGGTGACTCGTCCTGGAGGAACGAGTGGTATAAAGGGTAGAAACTAGTTCTGGTTATGGTGGAACTGCTCAAAAACTAAGAGGCCAAGAGGCTAGCTAGTAAAACCACTCATCATTGCGATTCCTCAAGACAGGGTAAAACAACCAAGTGAAAGCATATGATCGGCCAAAGAGATGGTGGTGATGGAATGAAACAACCAAGGCTCATCTAGCATAAATTAGCTAATAAAAACGGCAATCACGAGATGTAAATCGGGCATGGGTTTATTTTTACACAAGCTTGAACCATGGGGAACCCTGCTTGAATTCGGTTTCATGTTTACACAAGCTTGAAACAAAAAACTATGCTTGAGCTTGGTTTTATTTTTTCACATGCTTGAAACAAAAACTATGCTTGCGATAAGTTTTCATGCCCCCAGCATAATGACTCAATTCAAGGTACATGCCCCCCAAGCTTCATTTCATTTAGCGAGGTGGATGGAATGAAGGTTCACTCTCAAGATCCAGGAAAGACTCGATTGTGATTTTACGAGATCTTAATCAAAGACTCGATTTGAAAAAGGGAGTTGTTTCATTTTTAACGAGGTTGACGTAGTAAAAGAACTATCCTCAGACATTTGTTTCAATTTTTAACGAGGTTCATACAGGAACAAACTATCCTCGCACGTTGTTTCAATTTTTAATGAGGTTGACACAGAAAAAGAACTATCCTCGTAATCTGATCATGGACCATACGAGAACATGGCCCCCAAGAGGTCCACACTAGACGGGAGAACTACGCTCTGGGTGGAACACATGTCACTTGGTACAAATGACAGATCGAGTTCCAATGCCCCTAGTACATAATGTATTATACCATCTATGTGATCATCAGCAGATGTGGAGATGGAACAAGTAGCCACATAATTGACCTGTTGTGGGGAGGGTACTGCTTGCAAACTGATCCAAAAATGGATCCTGGATAAACCTCTCAGTCTAAAAGACTTCATGCAAGAGGTAAAACGTGAAAAATGGCACAAATCCTTTGTAAATTAGAGGAAAATTAAAATTGTAGGTTGCTCTGAGAAATAGTCTCATTGCAGAGATCTTCTCATTCTGAATCCAACACAACTTAAATGGGAAAAAACAAACTCCGGATGAAGGATTTATTGTAAAATGAAAATTGCCCAATGTCCTTAGAAAAGGAGGCAATTTCATTAAATTTTGAACTATATTGAAAATTCTGATTTTAGTATAGGGTCACGGGCTAATCCAAAGCTAACACATGGCAAGCCAGGATTGGGCCACGTGGCCCTGTTTGATTGGTCAAAGAGGAAATATCGCATTGGCAGATAACACTATTGGGCCTTAAAAAGATGAAGAAAACCATGAAAACAAGGCTATCAGAGGCAGTAAACAGGAACTGTCGAATCTGGCTAATCAATGGTCCAGATCTGATCGGTGTATCACATCGGCAGTGATAGGCGGATCGGCAATCGCAATCAGCATTGGCATGAACCATGTATATGGGGAGGCCTCAGACTTGTGCGATCTGCAATTGCAACTTGTCGCATCGCAGTATTGCATTGGCACAACACATTGGAGCGGGGCTACATCTATTATATAAGTGCGATGCGATGTAAACCAGACCTGAAAGGGTTCCAGAATGGAAATATATATAATTACAAATCCGCCCAAAGCCATGTTTGCATTAATTTCACCATTTTAATGCATTTTTAAAATGCAAAGGGAAACCAAGGAACAGACCAACTGTGACATGCGATAACGATTATGGGCAGGGAGTTTGGGATGCGATTATGAATATTTGAAGTCCAGGAACTATGTTTTCTGCGGACTTTCCCGTGTTTTCACAATGTTCTCTATGTAAACAGAGAATGACTGTTACTAAGGATTCCAAGAGCTGATTTCCCCTTACATTACAGAAATGGTGGCCACCTCCCTTTTTGGCATTAAGTAATGATTTTATAACGGCTGGAAGAGAGATTCGAAGTGGACAGAGGTCGGGGAGACCGAGAGACGAGAATATGAAATGAACAGGCAGCGCGATTTGGCTTTTAAGCCGTAAATGTCAAAGACTGTGGGCTACTGAATTTTTGGTGGCCGAGTTGTTGTTGAAGGTTGTTGTTGGGGTTTTGTTGTGAAGTAGAAGCCAAAGAGGCAGCATAGAAGCCAAAGAGGCAGCACAGAAGAAAAAGAGCAGCTGAGGGAGCCTTTGGGGTCACTTGAAGTTCAAGTGAAAAGCCAGAGAGCGTGAAGGTTGCAGAAGGCAGAAAGAAGCCAGAGCCAAAGAGCCAGAGAGCCAGAGCCAAGAGCCAGAGTTAGAGCCAAGAGCTAGAACCAGAGCCAAAGAGCCAGAGTCAGAGCCAAGAGCCAGAACCAAGAGCCAAAGAGCCAAAGCCAAGAGCCAGAGCTTCAAGAGCCAGGGGATTAAATGGTGTCTGAACCCACTGTTTCAGTGTAAAAATAGTAGGAGTTGGGCCAAGAGCTTGTAAAAAAGACTAATACCATAATCCCAGAGAGCCTAGTTGAATTAACTAGAGCTCATAGAGATGTAGCCCAAGAGTTGTGGGTGAACTCCAAATTAATTTGTTGTCTTATGTGTTTTTTTTACTGCTGCATTATTCACTGTTATATGCATTTATATATCAGTTTAAGCACATTCACATATCAGCACAAACAATAGACTCTAAAACATATAATCAGTTTAAAACAATTATCAACATACACTATATTATCAAGCATTTCTTAATTCCGCATTGGTTAATCAAATAGACTTGGGAATATTTAAGCTTTGGAAGTGGGAGAGGTTCTTGTAAGTTAGATAAGAAGCCTAAGAGACCCATTTTCAAATTATGTGGTATCAAAGCCTAAGATTGATTAACCACATCTTTAAGAAGGTTATATCAGAATGCTTGATTGAAAGAGAAAAGATTACTTGTCTGAAAGGTGTTTGAACAACAAGAGGCTGATTGTATGCTTGTTTGTAGACTAACTGTTTACTAATTTTGCAGAGGTGATGGAAAGCTATTGATAGCTCAGTCCAGGAAGGGCAAGAAGGAGAAGGGTTGAAGGCATTCTTCTATACCAAAAGACCTCAAGGAAATCCAAAGCACAAGAGGTTTGTTGCAAGAGGTTGCTTAAATAAGATCTTTATTTATCTTGTTGAAGTTTTTTTGTTCATTGGCATAATGACAACTTCGACAAGTGGGTCCTCAAATTCTACTTTCTTCACGAGACTCTTTAATGAAGACATGAATCAAGAATTTTCCACCATGGTGGATATGGTGAGAGAAATGTATGAGGATGGAAGGAAGAGCAGCATGCTTAGAAAGCAGCTGAATTCCATGAAGGAAGAGAAGCAGTTGCTTGCTGACAAATTGCAGGAAATGGAGAGGCAACTTCATATTGCAAATTTGAGCCTGAAGAGGATGCATGAGTTGGAAACACATCTCTTTGTTGCCAAAAAAGCCTTAGTTAAGTACCAGCTTGAAGAAAAGGTAAGCCATTCCAGTTTGTCTTCAAATTCCTCCGAGAATGCTTATATTGGTTCTTTTGAGAAACATACTAAAGGCATAGGTTCCAAGCTAATGTCCAAGATGGGCTATGAAGGAAAGGGCTTGGGAAAGCATGCACAAGGTATTGTTCAACCAATAGTGGCTGAGGAAAGGCCTAAATATTTGGGTCTTGGCTATGGACAGTCTTATGGAGAGAATTCCAAAGCTACCATGAAAGCCATTGAAACAATCCCAAGAAGGAGTTTCATTTCATGTCCTCTACCTTAGAAGTGTGAAGGTTGTATCCAAGAGGAATACAATATCTTGAAACATCAATTGCAGGATGCAGGTGTTCAGAAGCACACACTTGAACTAGAGAGTAGGGGAGACTCTAACAACCTTGCTGAGTTTGATGGTGTTCCAAAGGGAGCCACTTCTTCATTTGCTTCACCTCCTCATGAAGGCAATAAAGGTGAAAGAGGTAGGTATAAATCTGGTTCTAATTATATTCCTTTTGATTTTGCAAAGAATGATAAATTTCCACATAAGTATGGGGAAAGAGTTGTGTGCTCCTTTTGTGGTTTGGATAACCATGATGTTTCTAGATGTTGGAAGAGAATGGCTGCATATAAGAAGCAGAAGAAGGAAAAGAAGCAAGAAGCCAAAGGTCCATTAGAAAGGGAAAATCATGCTATAAAGAGGATGCACATGCAGTGCACTTACTGCCATAAGCAAGGACATCTTGCTGCAAAGTGTTGGACACTGAATCCAACAATTCTTCCACCAAAGCTAAAGAAAGTGGAAAGAGAAGATGGCAGAAATGGAAGTGAAGATTCCATGAATGATGTGTCTCAAAATGATTCACATGATGATGTTGATGTGCAAAAAAAGGTAGTACCTTTGAAAGGGATTGGTAAGGAACAGTTAGAGTTCTTATCCGATTAAGATTGCATGTCTATTGATGCATCTACATTATATTTCATTACAACTTCGAAAGTACAGTGTGCTTAAGTGAAAGTTGAAGGATGAAATGCATGCATGAGCATGAGATGCATGAGCACAGGGATGTTGATGATTTCCTTGTTTTTGAACATGTATGTGTAATTAACTTGCAGGGTTGATTGCTTTGACATGCATGTGATTCCATGTTGACTACAAAGAGGTTAACTTGGTCTCCAAATGGACACAATGATAAAAGTTTCATCTTTTGAAAATGAGTCCTAATGGTCTTTTTCTACATGCTTGACTTAAGGTTCATTTGTTTTAAGGCATGTTTTTTGGGCTTGTTACCTAGTCCATCATTTGTATGCAAATGTAAGACATGGAGGTGTTCACAAGATGTGAAATCTATTTCTTTTGTTGAAGCAGGGTTTAGTCCATCCAGTTGTTGTTGGAAGCTTGTCAAACAGGTAGAAATGAAAGTTTTGTGGAGTAGATGTACTTCACATTTGGTTGAGCCACCTTGGATCAATGATCAAGGCAAATAAATTCAAACCACCTTCTATGACTAGAACAGCAGAAGTTCTGCAGGAAGGCAAGGAGGAAGACAGTTCTTCCCAAGAAGACTAGCCCATCCAAAGAAGGGAAGTGGTCAGAAACTTTGGTTCAAAGGCACTATGTAAAAGCAAGTGTATGGAGGCTGAAAGAAGAGGGTGAGTCACTCTCATTTACTGCTCAGATCAGTATATCAGTCTTTTGGAGACCAAAAGTTCTTTTAGTGGGAAGGCGTGGTCCAAAAATGGATCCTGGATAAACCTCTAAGTCTAAAAGACTTCATGCAAGAGGTAAAAGGTGCCAAATGGCACAAATCCTTTTTAAATCAAAGGAAAATGAAAATCATGGGCTGCTCTCAGAAATAGTCTCATTGTAGAGATCTTCTCATTCTGAATCCAATTCAACTTGAATGCATGAAAACGGACTCCGGATGAAGCAGTTATTGTAAAATGAAAATATCCCAATTGATGAGCCCAAAATTGGGTAACTTATTGGGCTCATTTTGCCTAATTTTCCTTGTTCAATCCTCCATTTTTCATAGATTATGCATGTTTTCCTAGTATGTTTATGTTATTTGAATGAATAAGGGTGGTCACTCTACCAAGGAGGCTAATACGTGGTCATTTCAGGTTTTTTGGACAAATTTTGGAGCAAAACCAAGCAATTATGGCCCAGGTGACAGCCAAGCTGGAGGTGACGATTTGTAGGGAGGTTGTCTTTCGCATTAAATGGCCCTTCCTCGAAATCTCCACCCTAAACTCCGAGCTCAACAGGCCACCAAAACGAGTTCTAAAGGCAGTCGAGCAGTTTTGGGAAGAGTGATTGTTTACTAGCAGTTGGAACAGACGAGTCCCTTGAATTTAGGAGGGTTGTTAGGCCCCTCGTAGTGTACAAATAGGAAGGCCTCAACCTTCGTAGTTTACTTTTGGAACTGTTGGTATTTTCACTATAGTGTTGTCCTTTTCTCAGCTTGTTTTCTTGTAGCTACTGCTGTAGAACTTTCTTGTGATGATTATTTTTGAGTAATGAGAAGCAGATTTACTTGGCATCAGATATGAGTTCTTTATAGGAGCCTGCAGCTCTTTGGGTTGGGCCCAACCCGAGTGCTAAGGCCTCCTTTATGTATCGTTATTTGTTCTTTATGTATTTGCAAAATCATTTCTTTTAAGTAGATTAAATCTTGTTGATTAACTAGGTCACTGTTGATGATTAGAAAGACTTTTGATGTTCAGATTGAGTTGATAGGTTGTTAACAGGAAAAAGCCTCAAAAAAGGGCCATCAAACACCTCTAATTTCACCTCTCCCTCAGTGGGATCAGGAGCTGGGATCAAGGTGACCTTGCTGCCCACAAAAACACTGACTTTGCTTTGCCATGCAATCACTAGTGTTTGATTTTCATTTGTAGAAGTTGGTTACATGTTCAGATTTTTTCTTGCTTAGTTGCATAAGTTAGTATACATGGTTTCATTGCAGTTCAAACTTCTGTTCATTCTCTTTACTGTCAGCTAGATCAGATTAGGTCAACGTAACTAGGTCTTTGATTTTACAAGTCTTCGTTGGTTCAGTTGGAAAAACAACTTGCAGAGCACCTGTACCACTTCTCTATCTGCCCATACTCCATCAAACCCATCTGCTCCATCCCTCAACTCAGATTCTTGCCTTACGTTTGCCATTTGCTCACATAACCCTAATTTTTGTGCAACATTGCTTCAGTCCTCCTTGAACAAATCCAGCCATCTACATCTTTCCTCAACTCCATCCACCAAGTCCTGGACCACCTCCAACCCTGGTCCTACCTCCATACCCACTCCTTCATCTTTCTTCCTCCATCCATCCTCCAAAATCCCATTTCTGAACATCCTGTAAAAAAATTACAGACATCCTGTAGAAAATCACAGACATCCTGTAGAACCCCTGCAAACTTCCTGTAGAAGCTCACGAATGAGGTTTCTTGATAGAAAAACTTTGTGAAACTCTCTAGAAGGGTGTTAGGGACCCCTTAGGCCCTCTCTGAATCTTCCTAACCTCCTCCAAGCATTTCCTCTCGCCAATCCATCTCTACACAGTCAAAACATTCAAATCGCATGCACGATAATTCTAGCAACTTATTCAAAAATACAAAAAGATGTTTTTTTTTATGTTACTGTAGAAGTAGCTTAGATACATGTATTTACCTTCCTAGAAGTCAATGGCATTTCTTTCATTAGCTTGCAACCTCTTTCTTGCATTGGTAGGGGTAGCTGGTAAAATTAGGGTTTGCTAGGGTTTACGTTTCCTTTCAGCTTTCCAGTTTCTTTCTGCAAGTAGATCAGCCTTCTTTGAGTTAGTTTTCGTCCATCAGTTAATAAGCTTCTTCTCAGAGCTCATAGAAGTTGGCTTAAGCTCCTAGTGGACTTGTGCCAGCTAACCAAGTGATAGTTGTGGCAAGAGCTAGTACTTGTGCATACAGCACCGTCGCTTCCAAGTTTGTTACGAACTACCGGGTTGATAAAAGTAAAGAAGGGAGTCCCAAGAGTTGCAACATTATTGCTGCAATACTGGAGCTCACCACCAATGTCCTTAGAAAAGGAGGCAATTTCATTAAATTTTGAAGTATATTGAAAATTCTTATTTTAGTATAGGCTCACGTGCCAATCCATAGCTGACACATGAAAGGCTGGGATTGGGCCACGTGGCCTTGTTTGATTGGTCAAAAAGGAAATATCGCATCGGTGAATAACACTATCGGGCCTTAAAAACATGAAGAAAACCATGAAAACAAGGCTATCGGAGGCAGTAAATAGTAACCGTCAAATCTGGCCAATCAATGGTCTAGATCTGATCGACATATCGCATCGGCAGTGACAGGCGGATCGGCAATTGTAATCGGCATTCGAATGAACCATGTATATGGGGAGGCCTTAGACTTGTGCGATCTGCGATTGTGACTTGTCGCATCGCAGTATCACGTCGGCACAACACATTGGAGCAAGGCCACATATGTTATATAAGCATGATGCAATGTAAACCGAACCCGAAAGGGTTCCGGAATGGAAATATATGTAATTACAAATCTTCCCAAAGCCATGTTTGCGTTAATTTCACCATTTTAATGTATTTTTAAAATACGAAGGGAAACCAGGGAACAGGCCAACTACGACATGCGATAGTGATTATGGGCAGACCCGATGGGAGTTTGGGACGCGATTATGAATATTTGAAGTCCGGGAACTGTGTTTTCTATGGACTTTCCTATGTTTTCACAGTGTTCTCTGTGTAAATAGAGAACGATTGTTACTAAGGATTCCAAGCGCCGATTGCCCCTTACGTTACAGAAATGGTGGCCACCTCCCCTTTTGGCATTAAGCAATGATTGTATAACGCCTGGAAGAGGGATTCGAAGTGGACAGAGGTCAGGGAGACTGAGAGACGAGAATCTGAAACGAACAGGCAGCGCAATTTGGCTTTTAAGCCATGAATGTCAAAGACTGTGGGCTGCTAAATTGTTGGTGGCCGAGTTGCTATTGAAGGTTGTTGTTGGGGTTATGTTGTGAAGTAGGAGCCAAAGAGGTAGCGTAGAAGCCAAAGAGGCAGCGCAGAAGAAGAAGAATAGTTGAGGGAGCCTTTGGGGTCACTTGAAGTTCAAGTGAAAATCCAGAGAGCGTGAAGGTTGCAGAAGGCAGAAAGAAGCCAGAGCTGAAGAGCCAGAGAGTTAGAGCCAAGAGCTAGAACCAGAGCCAAAGAGCCTGAGTCAAAGCCAAGAGCCAGAACCAAGAGCCAAAGCCAAGAGCCAAAGCTTCAAGAGCCAAGGGATTAAATGGTGTCTGAACCCACTATTTGAAGTAAAAATAGCAAGAGTTGGGCCAAGATCTTGTAAAAAAGACTAATACCATAATCCCATAGAGCTTAGTTGAATTAACTAGAGCTCACGTAGATGTAGCCCAAGAGTTGTGGGTGAACTCTAGATTAATTTGTTGTTTTATGTGTTTGTTTTTACTGTTGCATTATTCACTGTTATATGCATTTATATATCAGTTTAAGCACATTCACATATTAGCACGAACAACAGACTCTAAAACATGTAATCAATTTAAAACAATTATCAGCATACACTATATTGTCAAGCATTTCTTAATTCCGCATTGGTTAATCAAATAGACTTGGGAATATTTAAAGCTTTGGAAGTGGGAGAGGTTCTTGTAAGTTAGACAAGAAGCCTAAGAGCCCCATTTTCAGATCAAAAACAAGAACCAATAGGGGACGATGGTTGCATATGAGGCACCTGGTGACCAATGAATGACAATTGATAAATGGTCACTATTCTCCCTTCATGTGGAAAACAAACCACATGGAAAAGTGAAGAAACAAGAGCTCCCATGACATAAACATAGTCACGTCCAAGGAGAAGATTGAAATCTAAGGGACCTTGGACTACCATCACGTCTATATAGACGGTCTTTCCTCTGAAAGCAATAGGGAACTTCAAAAGGATCCCTAAGGGTTGACTGGTTCCTCCACTTAAAGCCAATAGATTCTGGGTGACAGGAACAAGCTGTGGGGAACCCAAAGCTTACCAATTGACAGAAAACATGATGCTAACAAATGCACCTTCATCTAGTATAGTTCCATGTACTACCATATTATAGGCTTGTACTATGATCTAGAAAGGCACATAAGATGGAAGGCAGAAAGCAGTCAATTGACTCCAATCAAAATAAATGATAGAACTACTTCGTGGGGATATCATATGATTACCCCCATGCATTGCAGGATAATGAGAAGGACTCCCCTAAACAACTGGGATGGGAGGGTCACTCTTCAATTCATGAGAATCTAAGGAAACGAGAAGAACATGAGCAGTATGATCATTACTCTCTTCGGGAACAGAGTGAACAACTGAAGGTGAAGCCAATTCGACACTCTTTTCAACCAATGGTTGGTCGGGAATAGACACAAGAGAGTCATGCTCAGGAAGAGTAGGATGGGCAAGAGATGAATCCAAGTCAATCTCTTTACTAACTAGGAGAGGGTTAGAAGAAAGCCTCTAATAACCAACAAGAAGTTGGGGTTGAGGAGCTGTAAGGTTTTCCAAAACTTTGGAAGCTTTATCCATAAGAGGAAAAAGGTGAAGAAGATGCTCTCCTTCACATAACATATGGGGGAATATAATATTTCCCTTCTTATTACCATAATTAGTTGAAGGCCTAGCATCGACATGATCTCCAGAGGTCGATGGTGATGGTCGATCTAGATTTTGAGACCATACCTCCAAGACTCTGGGAATAAAAGGACAGTCTCAAAGGAGATGGTCACCCTTACATAACTGGCAAGGGAATTTTACCTTCTGCAAAGGATCAGAAGGTTTGTCGACAGGAAGTGCATTTGGAGCAATAGCTGCACGGTTTTCCTCTTGCTTATCTGAATTCTTCTTCTTCTTCTTCTTCTTCTTCTTCTTCTTCTTCTTCTTCTTCTTCTTCTTCTTCTTCTTAGCCTCCTGGTCACTGGATTTCAAACTTTCACCAGGCGAAGCAGAAGAGGAAGATGAAGAAATAGGGGAAGAAGGTGAGAGGTCAACCTTAGAATCAACATGGAGTTGTTCAGGTGAAGAAGATGGCTGGACAGAAGTTGGGACACTCAGGACCACCGAGGTTGAAAATAACTAGATAGGTAAACCAATAGTTAACCCCGGAAAGGACAGTGTTGCCATATAATGAGCTCCAGTGTTTCCAAAAGAAGGAAAAGGACTAGGTCTCCCATCGGAGGGGAATCCTTGACTGGTAAACTCCATAAATGTTGCGATTAGAATCGACCCTAAAGAATCACTAAGGAAGATAACTTTAACCAAGAATATTTTGTGGGTAGCTAATTTTAAGACACTGAAACAAAACTTTGCCTTTTCATATTTTAAGAGTCGAGAAAAGGGCGAAAGGTGACTATAGTCGCTTTTGGAGTTAACGAGCTTGAGAAGACAAGTTCTCGATGATCTTTTCAAATTTAAAGAGTAAAAAAAGATCAAAATGACTACTCAAGATAATATAGGCCAAAGCAATACCAGGTAATAGTGACCTACGAAATACCTCCCGACGAACCGAAAAGTACGAGCAGGCAATCTCCCCGAATGTTGTGTTCGGTGTATCACGTTTACAAGGCGGCAGACTTGGCTTCCTATGGATAAAGGATTGCAAACCTAGTGGGGTATCCCTTTATATACACGATGGTACGAGGAGCACAAGTCCGTACTAGCGCTGTCTAATGCCGAAGTGAACGACAGCTGCTAGGTTTAAAGACGTTGGAACACGTCTCTAGCCTAGACCACTAAATGTGAGCGTTAAGTTTCAATGCTTCCTTAGGTTAATTCAATAAATTTTAACGGTTGATCTTGAATTAGGTTTCAATTCCAAGGCCCTACCGCTGTCATCTAAAAACTCCTATATGCAGCTATATGAGAAAATAAATATTTCTTTGATGAAAGTTAACACTAATTGAGGGATAGAGAGCACACAATCAATGCAACAATCAAAGAATGAAATCTTTCACTAATACATGTCCTAAATGCACTTAATCTTCCCTTAACAACAAAATAAGTTTCATTTCATTTCTAATGCTTATGATGATGCAATTCTAGCTTCTCAATGACACTACTAATGCAATATTTTTGCTTAAGTAAATTAGAATGATGTTCTTCTTTTCATAAAATGCAAAATGAATCTTTCACATAAAGCACTTTAATGAAACTTTTCACAATTCCAAACAAACAAGCATCGATCAAATCAAGAGCATGATAAATGAAACTAAAGCAACTTCTTCCCTAAATCACACAAGCCAAACACGCAAATGCTTCAATCGACAAACCAAGCAATGTAATCTATGCTCGGAAAGAGAAAAGAGGCACTTGAAATAAGAGAACAAACGAGACTCTTTCACTCATTCAATTGAAAATGAAGAAATGAAGATGTTGTGACTGAAGGATGGATTAAATGAAGCAACAAATCATAAATTTGACACAATGAGAAAAATGAATGGTAATTGACCTAGATGCCCTAGGGTCATAGAAACCATCCAAAAAACTCAAAAAATCAAGCAATGAAACTTCAAGCTAATCAATCAATCAAAACCAACAAACAAAGAATTCTAGTCACTTCTGGGCGGAAGAAGAGAGTCTGAGGGTCAAGACACACTGGCACTGGAATGGGAGAAATTCATATTTTTTCTTAACTTAGAGACTGACACGCTTTTTGGGCTGAAACTAGTGCTGATCGGCACGACTAGCCATGCTACAACTAGCACTAATAGGCCTGATCGGCGTGACTGTTTGGCCAAAAAGAGCATTGATCGAGGGATTCAAAGAAAAAATAAAAATAACTTCACTTAACACATCAGAGGGTGGGCTAGTGCCTGTATGCCTTCAAACAGGTCAATACAGATCCAGAAGACCATAAATAAACAAACTAGGCACACAAGTAGAAAAAACAGAGTGATGAAAAGGAGATGTATTTCCCAACGGAGTCGCCAATTTGTGGAGTAGGAGTATCCTCTCTGTGGACAGAGACGATCCCTCTAGCCCAAGAGAGTGGGTCTAGCCACAAACAAGACAATCTAATGTAAATTTCCTTAAATTAGAATTGAATAAGAGGGCCTACCTCTTATAATGCTAATCCACTTGATGATGATCTTGCTTCCTTGCTCCAGCTTCCTTTCATTCCTTCCGTTCAAGTACCTGAAACAAACATGAAAGAAACAACAGAAAACGTGATAGCATAAAATCAAATCCAATCTACTTAAAAGGACAAGGATTTCTAAGCTATCAAATGTAATATTACACCCGATATAAGAAATAAACCATTAGTTGTATTAAAATAAACTTCAAAGAGAAATACAATTGAAGCCTTGACATTGGAGATCTCCTTTGTGGTATCCAAGTCTTGCTACACGCCTTTTCAACACTCTTTTCCTCCCCTAGCTTGACATGAAATGGCTTCCAAGTTATAACTTTCTCTCCTCATGCTTTAGCTACAAAAGGCTAGTCTTTTGTCATCTAAGACTAATCTTCTTCTATCAAAAGCTAAAGATATGCAGAATTTTGTAGTTGGTTGTATTGTGTGTATTGTAACCAAAAAGGGTAAGAGGAAGTGGTTTATATAGGGAGAGGAGGATAAGAATGAGATCCACTCAATGGGGAAGAAGGTCTTATCTCCTTGGGAAGGTCCACTTTTAAGGGGGAAAGAACCTTATATGGGTTTCTCAGCCCTTATTTAACCAAACAAACATCCAACACATCGCCACTAGAAGTTCCTAGATGTGAAACTTCACTTCCTTTTATAAAAACTTTCAAAAATTAGACCGGCATGGGTATTGGGCTAACAATAGCGTCGATTAGTGCGGGTCACAGTGTTAAACTCTACAAATCGGCACAGGTGATACACTGGGAAAGAGCGATGATCTTAAAAACTTGGTTTTAAGAAGGATTATCTAGAAATGTTTTGAAGGGAGTGGGGACTACTTTCTTCAAACTTCAAGGGATGAAAGAGCATAGGTTTCATGGTGAAAGTATAACACAGTAGCCACTACTAGGGTTCTCTGGGATCAGGAACGGGGAGTGACAAGAGAGTGACAAATTATTGTTTAACAGGGATGTTAGCGCTGCAAGGTTGATGTGTGAATGAGCTCTGTAGCATCCAATTGATGAGTTTTGATAAAATCGAGGTTGTGATGCGCATGCCACAAATATAGGGAAAGCGACACTTGGTGGGAGGTTTTTAAAATGATCCTTGCACGTAATCTCCAACTGCCAAGAATAGATCCCTGAAACAAGGGATGCCTTTGCATGCTACCTTGGGAGAAGCAATCCATGCATGCAAGTCTGTTTTCTTGGATCCCGGAGGGAACCGGTCAACTCAGTTGCACATGCAAGAGGTTGCTCAACTGCTGGGAGAAAATATGCATTTCTGGCTGGGAGCTGGGGTGGCTGCTCAAAAGTTTTGAGCCACTTCTAGGAAGAGCAGCTAACTGTTGCCCAGATTTGCACAAATTCTGGGTCGAGCAGCCTAGTTGGGAAGGATTCGCAATTTTCTAGGTGAAGGTTACTCAGCAGAATTACGCAATTCTGGGGACCAGCAGGCTGCCAGTCAAGATTGCAAAATTTTAGGAGGGAAGGTTGGTTTCCCTCCAGATTTGCGCAGTTGCTTAGCCTACTACTGGACCAAGTCCAGATGGACACCCTATGAGGGAAATGCAACAAGCTCTGATGGACAGGTTGTCATTCTGCAAGAAAATCACTGAAGCTTGTGTACTTGACGAAGCAAGACATGTTGTTGTGAAAGGTTGGTAGGGAGGCTCCAAAACGAAGTTAAGGCAAAATTTTGGAGGTTGGTTGTAGCTGCTACAACACATGGCAACACACTAGTAGAACTCCAGCTCTTTGAATGGACCTTGTTCATGAAAAGCAAGTCTAATACCTTCGGAAGTATTGTTCAGTTCTTAGTTTGTCTTGGTTTCCACACTTGCTTGATTATAATATGTAGCATCTGCCAAGCTCTTGGTCGATTGACACACATTCCAAGCTAAACCAACATAGTTGTTTCGATTAGGGTTGAGGGGTATATTGGTGGACAAGCAGTATAGTCATCAGAGTCTTAGTTTCATCTCTCATGTTGTTCCACTGTCAGCTGACCTGGACAGTACCCAGGTGGAGTCACATAGGAACACAAGCATGGCTCCGCTGCCAGCGAGCTTGGTCAGTACCCCGGTAGAGTTACTTGCATCACCTCTCTGCGTAGTAAGCCTTTCTCTTCTTTTGCCTTATTCATTTTAATTTTTTTCAAACTTTTTTTACTTTTTCATTTTTCATCTTCATAACTGTGAATAGCACTTATTTATTTCAGAGGTGGAAGAGGGATCCCGACTTATTGAGAGCAGAAGAGTTTGTTCCTGCAGAGAAGTAGTTTATTATACCTATGACGTCCCTATTAAGTTTTTCCCCTCACCTTACTCTACTTGACTGAGCTGACAATGATTAACCTAAAAACAACATAATAGAGTTGGTGATACTAGTTAGCACGCAAGCGTTGTGTTTTCACCAAGGTTCACTTGGAACAATACGTATTTTCCATTGATGTATCATGGACTGAAGACAACAAGTTCTTACATAAGAGAGCGGACAACAAATAACCAAATGTTGATAGTTGTACAAGTCTTCTCGTAATTTACCCAGCTTGTTTCAAGAGTCATACATGGTTTCATGTGAAACTAACCTATGAACAAAACAAGAAAACAAACAACAAAGCAAAGCAGAAGCAAAAGAAAAAGTGAAAGCAAATCGAGTAAGAAAACAAGAAAGAAGACAAACAAACCAATAAAGAAAGTAAGCAAACAAGCATGCAAGCACCCAGACTGAAAGCAAACACTAATCCTACTCCTAAGCTAACAGTGCATGGGCTAGCTCACGTGAAGTGATACTTCCAATGCAACCACGGAAATATTGGTTGATCCATGTTGGTGAAGGTATGGTTCATGAACAAGATAGCTATGTGAACCAGCAAACAAGAAAGATATAATAGTGAAGACAAATACACTCCGAGTTTACAAGAAACCACAGAACAAAGATGAGTGAAAGTGCATGACATGCACTCTGTGGAGCTGCCACGTTGTTGTGCTACACAGTATGCAGATGTTGAGTGTGTGCCTTCTCTTGATTGTGACATTCAAGAAAACGTGAAAAAGGTAGAACACTTATGTTGTGCATGTGTGGTTGTTGTGTAAGATTCCTCCAACGCATGAGCGATGGGATCATGTAGTTCGAGTCAAGGAAGCGAAATCTGGGTGTCTGGTTGATCTTCAATGCAAAGCAGAGAGTAATGAGGAGCCTTGAGTGTTTCAAAAATTTCCTGAGTAGAAGTGAAATCAACCTTAGGACATCAAGGCCCTAACATAACCATTAGCTTGGGATGAAATGCCTCGACAGTCTGCGGGGTTTAGACTTTGTTAACAGATACATCATTGCAAACCAGTGTCTTAGACATATTAACAACGATTGAATCAACGTCGTGATCATATGAAGAAGTAGAGAGATCATGACAACCAATATCAGAAAATTCAAGATGTTTGTTGGCATCCTCATGATTGATGAATTGGGTAGAGGGGTAGATGGGAAGCAAAGATGTTCACCCTCTATGTTTTCAAAAACGACAGATGACAGATTGGATGGATTTTCTTAGGAAGATGTGTCCTCTCCGCACTGTAATGACAAACTGACATCCGACGTGTCCTGTGAATGATCAGAAGTAGAAACATCTAGAAATGGGTTTTCATAGGGGAAATCAGCAATGATAGAATCACAAGGGATGTCAGGATGAATCGAATAAGGGACGGCTAGAAGGGAGTCATCCTTCATGGCAGGTTCTTCTTTAGATTCCCGCACACACTCATCATGAATGATGGCGCAGGTTGGCAACATAACACCAACTCCGTCGAAAAATTGGTCCTCATTCACAACATGTGAGGCGTCCAAAATGGAAGAACACAAGACACTACAATCCGGAGGATCAACAAAACGTGAGGACGGAGGTCGAGGGAATGAATCCATGTGACAACCAACAGGCTTGCAAGACAAATCTGCGCAAATATGAAGAGAAGGTGGGGTGGGAGGATGTGACAATTCAACAGAAGTATGGGCATGATCTCCCACATCACTCCGCGGTGGTGGAGTTGTTTGATGAGGTGAACGTGGAAAGTCACTTGTGACAGCGATTGTGCCTACTCGTGATTGTGCAGTTCCATCGCCGGAGTATGAGCAGGATTCGAGTGATTGTGGATTTTTGAATACGTAAATGAGATACTCAAATCTCCCATCGATAAATTCCCAATCAATATCATCTTCGAGGAATCAGTATGCAAGATTACAAAAGCATGTGTAAAACTGTTCAACGGATTCATTGGGTGCTTTTTGTAACTTCGGTATTTCTTTGTTGAGTGCTTTACGGTCAAAGTGATTGAAAGTACGGTATATCTATGCGACCAGATGAGCAAGAGAATGAATATATTTTTCGGGCAGCGTTGCACACCAGTGAATTGGGTGCCCTCGAAGCATGTAGATGAACAATGCGTAGGTCATGTATTCTTCAAAGATTCCATGCATTTCACATGAGCCTACAATGTCGACTACGTGCCTAACCAAGGTTATGTTTTATGAGACAAGTTATCTGAGAGCTTTTAAGAGATAATGAAATATTTTCAATAAGACATACATTCCAGAAGAGCAACTTCGTAGTTAGTCATGATGGATATGTAGAGATTCAAAATAGATGTGAGGACTCAAGTTGTCATCTGGCCCTCCTTCTAGTGCCAAAATGTTGATGGTGCTGGACCCGCCAACATGTAAGGGGATCTCCCTGGTAAAAAGTCCCAATGAGATCTCAGACTGTTTGGTGTAGGAGTCCTAGCAGTGGGTCGTATGGTAATGCCTTGAGTGCGATTTCGCACAGAGGCGAGTAAGATGTCTTTGTTGGTATCAAGGGTGTGACAGTTGTAGCAAGCCAAGGAAGGTGCATGAGAGGTTCTAACACACTGAGGGTGAGGTGAGTGCGCCCTTTGGAAACCTGTAATAGTACGCAGCTTGGAAGGGAACACACGAGCAAAGATGCATCACAAGCTGGAAAGCAAGTTAGCGAGAAATCTAAAGTGATGGTTAAACCAACAACACATTTCAAAAAGATTCATACATACTTATATAGAATAGTCCATACATGCATGCATAAGAAAACAAATACATATATCATTTAGAGTAAACCAGATAGCATAGAATACAATACAACATATGCATGAAACATGTTGGCTCTGTTATATTAAGTGTAAGTTCTAGTCATACAATACATCCATGTCCAACCACTAGTTCCAATAGTGGAATGTTACAACCACAACCGCCTGCTCCTCCAAAGAGATGTACTAGCTCTGCGCAGTGGAGAAGCCAAGGCTTGTTACAATACTGTCCAAGATTTCTCTAAGATACTCCTATCAAAGCTTGGTTGACCAAAAGCCTTTACAATGAGCTATGAGGTTCTATTTATAGAAAAGGGTGGGGTGACCCTTGACATTCCCCTTTGTGACAGTTCATCTATCCTCATGAATCTTCATCTACTCTATGACTATTACATCCAACTATTGACACTTGAACTTCCACTTGACACGACGTTACATTACAATGCACATGTGCTCATGTGAGACGAAATGGCTTGAGCAAGCCATGCAAGAAATCATTGACACTCGGTCCATTGTGGTGAGACCAACTCTTTGACATGCTTGTGATGGTGAAGGTGGTGAGCTGATGCTAAGCTTGGTCATCCATGATGGTGTGCATGCACCCCATGGTGACATCTTACTGAAGCGAACTCTTGCCTCCATTGCATCTGGGTGCATTGGTGTGGCTCCTTCATCCAACTCATCTGCTAGCATGTGCATGGTCTTCTTGGTGCAAATGAACTGGAAACACATTGATGCATAGTGTCCATGTTGATCTTCCAATGTGTGCTGGTGGTCATGCACATCAACTGTCAACTACATGCTCAGCTCCAGTTGGACTTTCTTCTTGTCTTCACCTTGGTGAGTGTGATAAATGGGTTGGATTGCATGCATACGCACAATGACATGCATGTTATTGAATCCCTTGCATGCGATCAAAAACAATGCTCACCATGTCTGTTATGTGCCAACTGCTGGGATGGTTCTATAACTTGTATGGGTGCAGTTTCATCTGTGAGTGCATGTTGCGCCTCTTGTAGTTCATGTTCCTGCTGCAACTCATTTGCTTGTCTGTGAAGCTCATGATCTTCCTTGAGTTGCTGCTTGAGCGCATGCAACTCTGTCTTTGTTCCATTCTCTATCTTCACGCGATCTCCATGTCACACCATCACCTCATAGCCTGAGTCACCAAAGTTGCTTTCATCATCAGTGGATCTACTTAAGCTTGGAAATTTTTCCGCCTCTGTGTTGTCAACAACCTTCCTCTTGCATTCGTTGCATCTAGTATGCTGCCTTCAGCTGTTGTTCATGATCCTACTCACTGTGATGTTGTTGTCCTCATATCTTGATGTATTTGTCTATGAACAACTTGATGTCTTCGTGAGTAGGAAATCTCATAGACACTTGATCGACTACATCCCCAAGTGTGCTCTGAACAGTGTCTTTGACTCTGCTCTCCTGGAAACCATTGTACCTATGCTGCTGAGAGGCAGATGAACACCTGTGATACCTAGAGACATG
Organism: Pinus tabuliformis; assembly: GCA_031772625.1. Lineage (NCBI taxonomy): Eukaryota > Viridiplantae > Streptophyta > Pinopsida > Pinales > Pinaceae > Pinus > Pinus tabuliformis. The sequence continues at coordinate 946,510,378 of CM062815.1, read as the reverse complement.
GCAACACTCATGGCAAGAAATATGTCAGTCGAAAACCAAAATGAAGTTGAGAACTGACTTGCAACATACTTGGGGTGACTAATCATGAAGGTCGCGCAATTTCCACCAGGAGGTCAGGAGACTGACTGCCAAAACTGCGCAAAGCACAATCTAGGTTGTTGGAAGGTTGACTAACTACTACAAATGCGTGATGCATAGTCTAGTCTGGCTGCTGACAGCTGGAATTGCACAATGCGCAATCTCAGTTGGAAATGGTTGCAGGCTTAGTGACTGCATTGCGCAATTTTCTGGGCCAGCAGTCACTGTTCCTCAGAAATGCCCAAAACAGTCCTAGAGGATAGTGCCTCAGTAGAAAGGCACATTTCTAGAGAAGAAGACAGAGCCTTCCTTCCCTAGATTATGAAATTTGTCTCAGTGAAGGCAGAGTCCGAGCGAAGGTTGGCCAAACTCGCTAATGGGAAATTGAACGCAAATATGTCAGTGAATTCATGGTGACACTAAATGAAAGTAGAATTGATTGATAGTGCATGCAAACATTGAATGAAAGATTCAATAAACATATCAACATGCATGTGGGTGAAGCGAGTCGTCAAATCAACGACCTTTCGTGCAAAATAGTTTCATGCATGCGATAGCAGCGAAATAGCAACGAAAACTAAAATGGTGCTAGTACAAGCTAGTATGTATCAAAACGGCAACAAGCGCTCATTGAAATCAAGAAGACAGTGTTCACACGAAGTGAAACATAAAAAAGCGCTAGAAATGCAACACAAGACATGGAAAGTGGGCTTACCCAAAAAAAATTGAGTTGAATGTGCCGATAGCTCCTAGATGCGATGTGCGATGTGAGAGCTGCAAGTTTGATGTGAGGAATGAGCTCTCCAACGTCTGGTTGATGAGTTTTAATAAAATCAAGGTTGTGATGTGCATGCCACAAATCTAGGGAAAGCGAGACTTGGTGGGAGATTTCTAAAATGATGCTTGCATGCAACCTCCAACTTCCAAAAATAGATCCCTGAAACAAGGGATGCCTTTGCATGCTACCTTGGGAGAAGCAGCCCATGCATGCAAGTCTATTTTCCTCGGCCTCGGAGGGAACCATCAACTCAGTTGCACATGCTAGAGGCTACTCAACTGCTAGGAGAAAATGTGCATATCTTGGTGGGAGTTGGGTTGACTGCTCATAAGATTTGCGCAATTTCTGGGCAGAGAAGCTCACTGCTACCCAGATTTGTGCAAATTCTGGGTTGAGCAACCTAGCTGGGAAGGATTGCGCAATTTTCTGGGTGAAGGTTGCTTAGCAAAATTGCGTAATTCTGGGGCTCAACATGCTTCAAGTCAAGATTGCACAATTTCTGGAGGGAAGGTTGGTTGCCCTCCAGATTTGCGCAAATTCTTGAAGGAGCTACTCAACCTGCTACTGGACCAAGTCCGGATGAACATCCTGTGAGGGAAATGCAACAAGCTCTGATGGACAAGCTGTCATTCTACAAGAAAATCGTTGAAGCTTATGTACTTGATGAAGCAAGACATGCTGCTATGAAATTTTGGTAGGGAGGCCCCAAAACGAAGCTAAGGAAAAATTTTGGAGGGCGGTTGTAGTCAATACAATAGGCAGATTGATTTGTTGTACACCGGTGAAATGCATCAAAATTTTCATGTGATACCTATAAATTCTTGAATACCTACCTTCACATGTGAAATATCTCATGATCAATTTTATGAGAGGGGTGTACCTATACAACGAATGTTTGAATGGAAAAATATATGTTGGAGCTACCTTGTATTGTGTTTTTTAGTACATCTTGTAGTTTAGGAGGTCAAGGTCTTCTCTTTCGAACCAGATTTCTCCAATGTCTGGAATCCATGTAGTTATGGATAGAAGTTGCCTTGAAATAGTGTTTTGAAACCCTACTATGGTCACTTTGTCCCTTTTAAGTTTAGTGGCAAAAGCACTAGTTAATTGGTCATGATACTTCAATTCTTCAACCCTCTGACAAAATGTAAGGCATCCTGCATCTTCAAAATATTTCCTAATGAAGGGAGATGATAAGACCTCATGGGTTGATGTAGGTTCATGTCTAATGACATGTCCTCCTCTATGCTTCCTTTGCTCTGAGGTTTCAGACTCCATCTTAGCACTTAGCTCTTAGGATAGCAATTAGGGTTTTGATTGTGGGAAAACAGGGGATTTTCAAGAGCTGTGAGGGAGTTTGGGAAAAATGAGGGGGACAGGGATGTGAGAAAATTCCAAGAAAATTTGGGGTGGTAGTGGGGGATTTTAGGAAGCTAGGGAAAGTGGAATTACTGGATTTGGGTGAGTGGAAGGTTTCCAAACAAAGGAAACACAATCCTATAGTAAAAAAAGGTGCACTTTGTCTAGGGTTTAGGTAGAATTGATGAATTTTTGGAGTGGGTTTTATGGGAGGTGTTTGGGTGTATTTAGGATAGATGATGGCATGGAAGCAGTTAGATATGATTTTTAGTAACAAATTTAACAAGAGAAGGATGAAAACCTTGTTAACTGCATTTCAAAACCCTAGGAAGTAGACATGAGACAAATGAGCATAGATGAGGGAAATGAAAGAATTTTAAACCCTAAGATAGATCACCAACCTATTTCAACAGTAGAAAAATGTCATCGTGATGGAGAAAACCACTGCAGAGGGCTCACACTCTTGGAGAGATGATGGAGTAGCTACCTGGTATATGTGTAGCAGAGACAGGGTCATTTGCATAGCACAGTTTCAGAAATCAAGTGTTGGATGCAACAAACCTTCTTGAAATGACAGAATTACCTTGGTGGAATGAGATGGAGTGTTGGAAAATGCAATGGGAAAATGAGGAATGAATCAGAGTGAGAGATGAGTATTTATAGGTGGAGAAAAACGATTTTCCCTTTGTACAATAATAATGGACCCACCAAACAGTTTACACTTGGACTTGACACTTTATTTTTGTGATATTATGTTGATATTTCATTTGAGAGAATGAAATAAAAAACATAACTTTTAAACCTTAGTTACCAAACTAATCTCTACTATTCCTCCTAATATGAATTTAAATGGTAAAAAGACCAATTTTCCATAATTACACCTAGTAACCTAGTGGTGACCTAATGATGACTTATTAGGTGGATTATGAACAAAATGAATATGGGACTCTACTAATGATGAATTGAAATGGCCAATGCAGTGTCTTTTAACCATGAGACTGAAAGGAATAATAGAGACTGACCTTCCTAACCGGTGATCAAATTTTTATTGAAACACTTTTTGAAACTAAAAATTTGACCTAAAACCCTAAAAATAACTATGTAAAAGCACATTTGATCGCCGGTGACTGACATGACTTGACGGAAACTAACAACAGAGAAGGGAAGACCGAGGATGGATTTGTTTTGGTCATTAGCATTTCCATATGGAATCAAATTCAAATTGGGAGTGCACCCTAGAGCAATGAGTCCATAATTGTTCACTGAGAGGACAAGTGGCACAGGATTGTGGCATTGGACATTGGTTGTAGATTTGACTTTGCAGTGGATTTTGGACTTCCTTGGAAGGAGGTGAATCCTGGTATTACTTTGAGGGTGGAGGTGTGAACCCCTGGTTTCCCTTGTTGCGGATGTGGGCATCATATCCTTTTATTTGTTGGTTGAGCAAATGTATATATGTGTATTTATGTATATTATTGTAAATATTGTATCGAACTGGATTTATAAAGCTCCATAGCTAGTATGGTTATTTGCTGGTTGAAGCAAATGTGTATGTGTATATGTGGACTGTAAATAATGTAATGAGTTGTGTTATAAATCTCCAGTAAATGGTATGATTGTCATGTTTCAGCAGTGGTCATTGTAAATACTGCAACGAGCTATGTTATAAAGCTCCATGATCAGTATGTCTTGTTTTTAGCAATCTTGTTGGTTATAGGTGTCATTGAACACTGAGGACGGTGTTCCCCCAAGGGGGAGGGTTCTATAACAACCCTGGTGAAAATTCCATGTAAAAATATATAAATACCATGGATGATGGGACACGTATTCCAAGTTGAATGGTGGGCAGGACATCCTAGTGGGTGTTCTTTTAGTTTTTTATGGCTAAGGAAATTGGAAAAGGTAATGGCTAAGGCATTAAAAAGGAAAAAAGGTATGTTGGCACATTTATTTATGAAAATAATGGAAATTAGGAGAAAATGAAGGTGAAATGTCACAAGTTACATGTGAGGGGGAAAATGAAGAAAATAGAGGCCTCATTAATAAAAAGACTTCTGAGGATCAGTTGGCAAGCTCTTGGCTAAGACTTGATCAATTTAGTTTTTGAGCTCTCTCATTATTCTCTCTCTCTCTCATACTCTTGGATACTTAGAGTTTCTTGGAGCACTCTTGGAGGGTGTGGCATACTTGGAGTTTTGGAGCAAGAAGGAAAAGGAAGAGCAGGAAGGTGCAAGAGGGCATCGAGATCAACAACTACAACAATTTTTCTTGTAGGTACCGAGTTGCATGTATGATTCCTTCACTAGTTTTGGCATGCATGGCGCATGCATGTGGATTCTTGGTCATGATCTGTCACTAGCATGGAGGATTGCCTGGATTGACAGTGGATTTCGTAGCCTTATCATTTCCTGGATAACCATGGAGATTGTGGGTTTATTTCCTTGTTTTCTTTGGTTGGTTCTCATGTTTCCTTAGCTTGGGTTGAGTTATTAGTTCCTGGAAGCCTTGGTTGGACAAACACTCTAGAAGCCCTATAAAGGCTTGGGTTGAGTTACTAGTCCTAGAAGCCTTTGTTGGACAAATGCTCTAGAATACCTATAACAACTTGGGTTGAGTTACTAGTCCTAGAAACCTTGGTTGGAAAAATGCTCTGGAAGCCTTTGGTGGGTTGAGTTACTAGTCCTAGAAGCATTGGTTGGACAAACACTCTAGAAGCCTGACGAAAGTTGTGGGTTGAGTTACTAATCCTAGGATCCTTGGTTGGAAAAACGCTCTAGAGCCCATCGACAACCATGGATTGAGTTACTAGTCCTAGAATCCTTGGTTGGACAAACGCTCTAGAGTCCAATGGTAACCATTCATTGAGTTGCTAGCCGTGGGAGCCAGGTTGGAACAAACACTCTATAGCCCTAAAACGCTGGGATAAAGATCGATATGTTGATGGTTTTGTGATGTTTGATCGTGAGGTGGAATCATTATTTGATGGGTTGAGATGGATGGCCTCTGGAAGCCTTGGATGAGGTTTGAGCGATGTGTTCTATGAGATCCCACATTCATGAATAATATGGCACGGGGTTGAATGAATGAAGAGAGATTTGGCTCAACCATTCTACGGTCAAGTGGAACATGGAAGTCCCATCCTGGGTTTGTATTTGTATCATTAATTAAAGGTGATATCTCCAGGTATTTCTATGAGTATTATGATGGATTATATGTGGTATATATGGCTATGATTTTATTGATATTTATGTCCCTGGGATGTTGGTTATATGTATATTTTATGACAGCAGCTATGTGTGGCTCTCAGCATGTTTTTACTTGTATGTGAATGGATAATGTGTCTATGACCTAATAGATTAATATGCAGTGAATGACATGAGGAATCAATGGTTCATAACAATTCTCATATAAGTATGATATCCCTACACTTAATTTTGTTATTTACACCTGTAAGTTACATGTTCACGATATGTTTGATGAAATTTTTGTCATGGCTAGTAGGGGTTTAGCTAAGGTCTTGAGCATCTCATTGATTTTGAATCATTATTTCCCTGTAATTTTCTTGATTCTAAGCATTCATTCCATTCTTGGCAGTGGCTTGGGTTCTAGGCCCTAAGAAGTGGTTTAAATCCCAGGGTTGTTGGCACATAACTGGCAATTTTGGTCCATAGTCACTGGCAAGCAGGCCTATGAGAGAGACTTTGGGTTTCTGGTCACTCCCTTGCCCATAGCATGAGAGCGACTATGGCCTAAGAAGTCCATAATAGCAGTAGGACCCAAGGACAGGTTGTCTGAGTGGCTAACTTATCTTCTGAGGGCTTTGTTGATGATGTTGGATGACTGTGTGTGATGTTCCATTGATTCCATTTCCTTAAGGTTACCTAGGAGGTCGAATCATATCATAGTGGCCTCTCGTCGCATGTTTACCCCGACTGGTTGGTTGCTTGGGTAGATGTGGGAGGATGGTGTTACATTCCCTTGCTTTTTGTTAATAAGAACAATATTGGAAACCCAATCAGTCAAGGGAAGTGGGTAGATAAAACCTGCTTTAAGAATTTTTTCAACCTCAACTTTAATAGCAACACCCTTTCGTGGATGCACTGGACAAAATCATTGTCTAATAGTTTTAGGATCCAGGTAAGTCTTAATTTCATGAACAATGACACTCGGGTCAATTCCTAACATCTCCTCATAGGACCAGGCAAAAATGTCACGGAATTCTTGAAATATGGATTTGTACATTTGAATTTCTTCAAGCGAGCACAGAGCACCTATGTGAATGTTCTCTATAATTCATGTTTTAACTGAGATATCAATCATAATATTTGTAGATATGTTTCCCAAATTCTTTTCTGATTCAGCCTGAAGAATTGACATGGGCCATTCAAGACTATCTATGATTTGAGTCGAAAATATAGTTGAAAAATCATTCTCGATTTTATCAAGGTTAAGAATAAAATATGAACGATGGTGATAATCATCCCATGGCATTTCATCCAAAGTCATAATCTCTGTAATACTTTCATCAGTTGGAAATGTATTGTCAAAAGGATCAGGAAGTGAAATTGGTTCCAACCAAGGTAATTGAGAATAATCATCATTGATCACATTCACTCGATCAATCTCAAAAGATGGTGGATCAGAAAACGTTTGAACTTCCTAATAAGCCAATTCAAGTGGGCTCAAAGGCATATCGTTTCCATAGGAGGTCAATTCAGATTCTAAAGGCACTATCCACATATCAAAATATTCCTTAGTGCTTGATGTGATCATGTTAACCTGGGGATCATTAAAAGGAAAATTCGTTGGAGGAAGTGAAAAACTCCCCATTAGTGATGAGTATTTAAGCAAACCAACACCAATATCTTCATAAGGAGTAATCGTTTTCGCGATGAAAGGTACGCTACCTGTAGAGTTAGGGTCGAGAGTGTAGTAAGACAATTAGTCTACTTTTACTATTATCCCTCGATGAGGAAATATTATCATACAGAAAAGTGATAATACCACTACAGACATAGCATTGATCCAACTTCAACCAAGTAAAAGGTTATAATCGAGTTGAGCATCAACAACTTCAACTTCAATTGCGACCGTCTTACCTTCTAACTCTATGGGTAGATCATTTAGGATCTCATGACGATGAAAACCTCTTCCATCAAAGGATTTCAAAGTGGTAGGTGATTGATTGATAGTTGGAGAACCTAAATCTTTCCAACAAGAAATATACATGATACACATAGAAGCTCCTTCATCAATAACTGTGTGAAACACTCATTTGGTTTTAACAAAAACTGGTATTTGGAATGTCAGTTGATGCAGGAGTCTAGGTATATGACTTTCAAGATCAAAGATAATAATATTAGAATCCTGAGGATCAATTGCTCCAATAGCTGACAATAGTAACTTTCTTTGTGTTGGACATGTTTGCAGCACCTCAAGAGCTGACATTGTTGAAGGAGACATCACCAGGTCTTCAACAATGTTGTAATTCTGAGCAGCTCTAGCATGTGGGTTGAAAGATGATTTTCGAACAACACCTTTGAGAGGTAGTTGAATCATCATGTCAGGGTTTGTTTTCTTAATCTATAATGGTTTAGAAGGAGGAGGAGGAATTGAACTAGAAGGATGACTAGATGGACTAGCATTGTTTCAATTTACAGCAGGACCCTTACATCTATAATTTTTTTATCTTGTTGCTACCATAACTTGTTGTGAAGACATCATTATGATATCTTCCGATGTGGAAGAAGAAGATGGATTATGTGAAATAATTTTGTTGTATTGAGAAGGAAAAGGATCCTTCAAAACAGCGGGACTCAGAGAACCTTTTAAGAATTTGGTAACCTCTAACTGATGTGGGAATTCCCTTGTATAATGATCTTCATTACTAATAAGGTAAGGATAACGAGGTTTCTTTTTCTCGTCAGTAGGTTTAGTTTTAGTTGGTTTCTCTTTCTGAGAATCATTTTGTTTTTTTACCTTTCCCCTTCATTTTATCTCTGGACAATTGATTCTTGTCAATAGATGATTCTACGACATTAATTTCAGAAGTAGTTTCCGGAGGAAGGATTTCAGTGGGTAAATCTTGTATAGCCTAAGTTTTAGTGCTTTAAGAATTATTATTTTTCTCTTAGATTGATGGCTGACAAAACCAATTACACCTTAAGTGGTGTTAGATCCTTTAGGAGGTGAGTTTTATTGATCTAAAATTGTAAGGCGAGGTAAATTTAGGATTTTCTTGTACGAGGTGCCAAATTGGGAGTAGACTAAGTCTAAGTAATAGGCACAATAAATTACATGCTCTTCTATTACAACACCTCCCTTAGCGACATCCTCAGTAATATCGGGAAGCAATGATTTTTTAAACCATTCAACTGAAATTTGATCTAGAATAAAAAAATTGACTAATCAACGCCTATGTCTCCATTCATGTATATGATCTAAAATATAAGTAGATTTCGATTTTTTTAGGGAATTCAAAAGTTCAGTACTAGTGTCATATCGAATTGGTAGCTGAAAATGTGTCAAAAATCCTATTGCTAAAGAGTTGAAATTATGGAACTAACTGCGAGGTAACTCAATGTACCATTTTGTTTCCGAACCGGTTAAAGTTCGTTGGAAAAGGCAAAGTCTGGTAGAATCATCAATTAGTGAATTCGATTCACACCAAATACAATATGTCATAATGTGATTCAATGGGTCCTCTCCTGATTTTCCTTCAAACTTTGGTATATCACTCGGTAACTTGGTAGGAATCACCAACCAAAAAGGATAATAATAGATAGGATCATTTATTAACTGGGATAAATCTGGTAAATCTAAATTTGCGATGAACGGTAACTGTCGGTTAGGGTCTTGTTGTGGTGATTGATAACCTTGAGGGTTAAGTCCAACCCTTGGAGGAGGTTACCCAAGGTATCGCAAAATAGCATGTGCGGTTAGAATTTTCATTCCTCCAAGGTAACCAAGTTGAATCATACCAGGTTGAGGTTGAAAATGAACTTGATAAGTGTGACCAGGGTATGGTTGAATCTGGAAAGGTGGAATTTGACCCATTTGATCCAAGTAATATCGTCCCTGTAAAGGTTGAGCTTGCAAAGGTTGACCTTGAACAAATTGACTTTGAACAAGTTGACTATGAAAATATTGACCTTGAAAAGGTTGGCTTTGGAAAGCTTGACCTTGGAAAGGTGGGATTTGAAAAGCTTGACCTTGAAAAGGTGGAACTTGAAAAGCTTGACCTTGAAAAGGTGTTTGCATTGTCCCTATACCAGGTTGTCCGATAGGAATCTATGTGTTAGACTGGACAGTAGGACCAGTTTGATGAATAGATGCCTGAGGGATAGCATGTGTAGGTTGTGAAACAAGTGTTTGAGGGGTAACTTGGACACTCTTTTGTGATACTCCTGGGATAGGTGTATGAGGTGAACTCGGAACTGGTTTCTGAAAATATGTTTGGATAGGTGTTTGAGGTCCACTTTGAACAAGTTGTTGAATTGGTTACTAAACATGTGTTTGAGAAATTCCTTGGATAAACTGTTCGACAGGTTTTTGTGGAATTCCCTAGACAGATTGTTGGACAGGTACTGCAATACTTGGGATAGGTATTTGCGGAATAGATTGTCCAATACAGTAAATAGGTTGATAAAATGGCACTTGTTGAGCAATTGGGTAAATTTGTTGAGGAAAAGCAGAGTTCTAAATAGTATTCGTCCCAGGGTATGGAGTAGCAATAAAGGATTGTGCCACAACAGGTTGACCCAAACTAACCTGAGGTATCTGACCATAAGTTCCAGTAAAAGGTTGTCCTCCAGGTGTAGGATATGATCTGACAACAGGTTGTCCTCCAAGTGGAGGATAAGGTGGTTTCCCCCCAAGCGGGTAATAAACACCAGTTGGGGTTACTTGAGGATTACCTAAGTTACCAAATATCATGTGAACATATTGGTTTGATGCCAAAGGTGATTCAAGCATGGATGTCATGCTTTGAACAATAAATGTAGATAGACCAGATGACCAAGTAGAAACTTGAGGGGAAGGAGTAGCTCCTGAAAAATTCCAGTAAGTGACTGATACCCAAGAGGAACTGAAGGACCACCATACAATAATGACTCTGGAGAGCTGGTAAACATAGAGGTATCAGTAAGATGACTCCCAAGAGGATTTTTTGACATGGTTTGTCTCGGTGAATAGTAAAAAGGAATGTGGTGAGGTGGAAAATCTTGACCTAAAATGTCCAAAGGGTTAGAACACCAAGGATCAAGTCAAAAAGGATCCAAAGGAACTATTGAAATAACTCTTGGTTCACTAGTAGTAACTGGAGCATGAGGTGATTATTCCTCCTCGTTCCATGTAATATCTTCAATATTAATTAAACCATGAGGTAGTCCAGATGTAATTATAAGTTTCCTTCGAGGTGAAGGTGGAGCAGGAGTAGGAGTTATAATAGTTGAAGGTGATTCATGTTGATAAATATCATAATAAGGTTCTTCAACTTTTGGTTCGATTAGTTTTGTGTCTGAAACTTCTCCAGTATCATATTCACTTTGAATAACTTTAGAAACTTCTAGGCCATAATGAACTAAGCCTAATTTTACTTCTTGGGTTGGAATCAATTCAGTTTCTATTGTCTCACATTCTAAAACTAGATATGTTTCAGGTTGTTCTAAGGTTCCAAATCCTGTTGATTTTGACCTTTTAGTTTTAATATTTTCCGACTAGGTGTAAATTCAAGGGGTAAGCCCTGCATTCTACGTGAATTCCTTGGTGAATCAGCTACGATGAAATTTTATCAAGAAACCAAATAATATTCACAATCCACACCTAAGGTCTCTAAAAAGTAAAAACAAACAAATAACATGCACTAGTAAATCTAAGGAATCAAACCATGCAAACAAGCTTTTCACAACGAAATCACTAGTTGGTGATGAAATCCAACGTTGCAAAGATCAATGTGAAAAGTGGCTAAAGATAGAGCGGGTGGAACCCATTATGCTAACAACCTGCTTAATGTACACAATTTGGTGCAAGTAATCTTCATTTATGCCATCTCGAAAAAAGAATATCCTCCAAAAAGGTCTAAGTGAGTCTAGCCAACGTTTATTCCAAGTACAATAGAGACTTCCCCTCCACTATCACCTTGGGTAATATCCCTAATATTATGGTCTCTAAGGTTACCACTTAAAACAATTTAACCTGGGGGGATAGTCGTAGATCAGACATACACACAAGGGCATAGTAACAAAGCTCAATCCCCTTGAAAGTTCCTCAACATGGTAAATCTAAGGTTTACTTCCAAGTGACTCCCAATTACCTTTTGACACCATTTTTAGTGCATGTAAATCACTCTACCATAACCAATGAAGTGGGGTCGATCACTCCACTGGGTCCAACATGATCTCGTGCTTAACTCCTTTGTAAGGGAAACTTCCCAGAGCCAAATTGCAATAAATGGATTTACTCCCTTTCGCAAGATTCTAATATTTATTTGCAACTTTGGAAAGTTAACTCTCTTCCCTATTCCAAAACCCTACAACCTAATCTAATGTAAGTGAAAAAGATCCCTAAAATAATAAAAAAATCTAAATTTATTTTATTAGCATTATTTTTAAGATTTGTTACTTACTCAAAGGTAAATGGACATGAATTGATGGTGTTATGACTTGACACAAAACCTTAATGCAATCGAAGATGAAATTGTAATCTTTTATTTTCAATGAATTTATAACTGAAGTAAGGAAAGAGTCTTTTCAATTTTTCAATGGAAATGCAAAAACTGTTAAATTCCCACTATATCCCTTTTCCTAAATGCAAATTTTCAATTTTGAATTACCCAAATGTGGAAATTAACTTTTAAAATTTAAATACGCCCAATAACTCAAAAAATCAAGAAACTTTCCTTTTGACATACAATCACTCAAAAAAATTCCAAAATGTATGAAGAAACCAATCAAAACTTAAAATGAATTTCTCCTATTGAATGTTATGAATTTGCTGCATTCAAGAGTACAATTCTGAAACACTTCAGTAATGGAAGAAACATGAATTTTTGTTTCAAATCCATCATAAGAAGTACTTTTCATAAGCAATACTCATTCTTGAAAATCATTTCTTTTCATTCATGAAACAAACTTTCACAAAAGAGTGAATTAAACACAATATCTAATTTGTTCGAAAGAAGAAAGATAAGAAGACAGAAAATCAAGACCAACTGATCTTTCTTTTGATAGATCGACAACACACCAGATGAAGCTTTTACCCTAATTTGTGAAAACAAGAAAATTTCAAGAAAACTCTTTCACAACACTAAACCAAACTAATAGAGACCTACTAGATGTGTAAATAAGTGTAATTAAACAAGAAAAACAAAAAAAATGGACTTGGAGAAGAGAAAAATGAAATTTTCAAAAATTCTAGGTATGTGCATAGGCAATAGATCAACCCAGTGTGCATACGCAGTGTTGATAAGGGCTAAGTGTGCATAAATACACTCTATGCCTAAAGAAAAAGTGCGAAGAGCGAGAAATTTTTAGAACCAAAAAAAAAGGTCAAACAAATCATAAAATCCAGACTTTTAATATTTTCTAAACACTCAGAGAGGGCTATGAAAAAAGGATCAAAGGTCAAAAAAAACAGAATGATGGAGAGTGAGACATTCCCTAGTGGAGTCACCAATTTGTTAGGCAGACTAATCCCTCTTGTGGACAAGATGGATCTCCCTGTAACAAACAAGAAAAGAACTGCTACCTTTCCTTAGCTTATGATTTATTGAAACAAGTAATATGTGAGAGATCATTTACCGATTTAACGAAATCCTTGTTGAAGTCCCTTTCAGTACCTTCGACAATTAGCTTCTCCCTGATGCTTTAAAGACCATTCCAGTGCTTTCCACAACTTCTCCATGATGTTTCGAAGTAGATTTGCATAGACAAAAATGCACAAAGGATCAAAGCATATAATGTATAGAATGAAAGACAAATGAATTGCTTAACTCAACATATATCATTAATTGAATCAATAACCAATCATAACCTATGTGAGTGATCAAGGAATCCCATAAATGATATCAGAATATACATGATTAGGAAAGAATAATTGTTTTTTATTAAATAAAATGGAGAACAAACTACAACCTCAAAGCCTTGATGTTACAAGCCTCTTCCCACAATCTTCAACCTTCTCCTTGGATGAAAAGCCTTATAGCCTTCTTTTTGTAGCATAACCATACCTTCAATAGTCCTCTCCAATCTTCGAGTATATGTTTGATTTATAGGCCAAGAGGAGGAGGTTTGGGATCCTCTTCCTAAGGGATGAGATCCACAAATGGTGGGATAGGGGATCCACAAAGAGAGGGAAGTAGCTCCATGATGGGAGGGATCAGGCTTGAGTAAGAATCCATTCGAAGTTGTTAGTTGGGAAATATTCGACTAACAAAGATTCTAGACTTTACTTTTTATTTTTTACTTGCATTGAGTCATGTGCGCATGTCATAGTGTAAGGCGAAGCGAACTTTTGTGTAGAATCTAATGGTCTATTATGTGTATGCACATAAATTGACTAGGGAAATATACAAGAAGTCAAAAATAGTATTTCGGGCCATGATATCTGGGAATTTCATTCTATTTGGGTTTGTTTAGATTCTAGCCTTTCAGGGGGATGCTTTGGAACACTTTGATGGATAGTGAAAGGTCCCGGCTAATCATTTGCCTAATGCAACAAATGACATGTAACACCTTGATGTCTATATACATCCTCTTGAGTTCAAAAAATAGCATATGTAATGATACCCTCTCAAGGGGAGAGATAGATAGAGAAAATATAGCTTAGTTACGTTGGTGATTCTGTATCAGACTTTTGTTGCATGTGAGATTAACCTTGTCTTATTATGAGTCAAAGGATGGTTTCATAACAAGAATTGAGGGGGGTCACTGATATCGTGAGGTAAAATTGTATTTTTGTTTTGATTCAATAGAAACATGTTTGATTACATTCCCATAGATGATTTTTGTTGATTATATGTGTATGGTTTGGATCAATTCTTGTACATGCTGACCTACACTTTGCGAAGAAGAAACAATTGTTTTGTTTGATTGGGACTGTGCACATGAGATTAGATCTAGGAGTGAGGAGTGAGATCTTCGAATAGAAGTGGGATCTCTAGAGATGCCTCCAGATCCATGATTTTCACCAACCTGTGGGGGATCAGGTGCACATACATTATCTTATTAGATAGATTTCATGTACTTGCCTTGAATCCTTAGATATCACACATATTACACCCACAATTTGATGGACTAGAGGGCTAGATCCATGTAGAACCAACTCCTTATCTCTTAAACATTTCTTTAGACAACACTCCTCACCATAAGATTTGAACCTAAGACTTGATGGGAACTATATCCTACATAAACCAATTGGTCTAAGAAAAAAAAATAAAAGGAATAATTGCTCTCCTCATTTAACACAAAATAGATTTAAATCAAAAAAAACTTTGTCAAATTCATGTTGATTTTTGAGTAACTTGGGAGTACTCCAAGCCCTAGGGTTCGGGGTTTGGAGGTTGGAGCACCACAAAGTCATTTTTGGGCTTGGAACCCAAGGTTGGAATTTTGTACCCAAAGGAGTTTGGGCGAAAACCATGGAGCATTTTGGACATGAGATGGATGGAGATGATAGAGGACATTGAGGAGAATCCAACGCTTCGAGAATCTTCCAAACTTGAGTTGTCTTTAGTGAGTTATGAATTTTTTAATTTAAGGAGTGGGCATGGACAACAAGTGTTAAGTACATCCTATTGTCATAATGGCCTAGTGACAAGTTGTCATGCTAATGTTGACATCCAAATGGAGCCCTCCTTTAGTGTATAAAAATAAGGTGAGGAGAGTTCATTTGAAGCACATCCAAAGGTGCAACGCAAGGCAACAAAAGGATATAAAATAAGCCTGTTTAAGGGAGAAAGAATACCTCTGTTTGGGCCACAAGAAGGAAGGCACTTCAACGAAGGAGGGAAGGTTGTTTGGGAGGCTTTTCAAGACTGTTTGAAGGGTTGTTTCAACCTACAGGAAGGTCAAATAAGGAGAGGTAAGCCACAATTCTGTTGTGGCATATTTTGTGTATGGGTTCCACTTTTTTATACAAGTTGTGAGCACAGGAAGGAGGTGTGGGTAGGTCGCAGGCCTTAAACAACTTGTTGCAGGGTTGTGTGGGTCTGTTTGAGGGCAATAAGTGCCCAAATCATCAACATGGAGGCAGAGGATACTTATGGAGGAAGCACGCAATTGGAAAAGGGATTGTTAGGGTGTGTAGTAGGGATGACATGGGTCACATTCATTCCCTAACTAGGACACAGTCATACAATAGTTTTACATCAGACTTGGAGCTAGATTGTTCTTGTGTTGGGTCAAGTATTGACAAATTGTATATTAGTTTTGGTTGCAGCCTGTGGGAGCCATTTGGTGGGATTGTCTTGGTGGATGAAAGATGATCCTAATAGCAGATATTGTAGTGGAGGATTGGGTTCCAATGGACTAGTGGAGGGAAGCATGTTGGCTACCCAAAGTAGCCCATGACAAGCAGTCCTAAAGGAAGTGTGATAGCTGATTCAATTTGGGTGAAGTGTGGAGCCTAATTTGTAGCTCTTTGATGGATGAAAGGGACTACTAGATTGGCAGATTGGAGCTCAGGTATTGGCCAACCTAGAAGAGCATATTGGATCGGCTCGTGTTCATTGTATCATAAGAAACTTGTAGTAATGATAGATGGCATCCCTCCTAGAGACTCTATGTGTTGTCTCTTGATGGACTAAGGGGAAGCTAGAGAGTAGAATAGAAGAAAAGGACCGGCAAGATGAGATATGACATAGAGACTACAACGACATTGTCATTATATCTTGTATCCCTTGTATGGGATCCCTAGACTGTTATATTACTCAATTGGTTTAATATAACGAGATTGGATTGTTGTACAAATTTGTACAATACTTTGTAGAAAATTGACTATACTTGTTGTTGGGCATGGAATCCCCCCATAGCATGGTTTGGGGCTCAAAGCCCAAGTTTTGAGTTAATATTGTTGTAAAGACTCCACGAATTGCGGGCGAGGAGCGCGAAATGCATGTTAGAGTCATAGGGTTGTCCACTCTAAGTTTTGAAGGTAGTGTCGGCCTACCCATGGTCCGCAGACCATGGGATTGTATAAATAGAGCAAGTGTCTGAGTTGTAAAGACATCATAGAATCTAATGGATAGAATGAGATAGCGAGGCATAGAAGAAGATTCTAAGTGTGTCTTAGGTCATAGTAGTAGGAAGAGGTTCTGCAGCTGAGTGCGCAGAGGCCTAGTAGAGTCTGCAGCTGAGTGCGCGGACAACTACAACTGAGTGCGCAAGGTAGAGTTGAGTCTATAACCAGAGAAGAGATTAATAAAGAAAGGTTTTGTTACCAATTATGTGTATCTGTTCTGAGTTTTTACATGTTTGATATCATTTTCAATTATACTATTTAGTTACTACGTGCACTTGTATGAATGATTTTTATTACTAAGTATACTTTACACAAACAAGTAAGCTAAGTTAATCAACCAATATCGAATTACCAGTGAAGTTGGGTAATAACATTGTTCGGCCCCCAAGTAGGGTTGCGCGAAGGTAGCATCACGGGTTGCAACGTATGGGTAAGTGCACATAGGGACGTGCGCGCAAGGTTGAACCACAGACCCCTTGGAACTCATCAGACATATCCAGGGTGTAGAAACCTGGTTCTAGAACCCTCCCATACTACTTCAGGTGAGACCTCTATCCGTGATCCGCGGACTGTTGCCGAAAGGGCCAGTAGTACCGGGATTTTTTTGGCTAAATCACCTCTGAACTTGGGATAGGCCCCAACAAGCTAACAAATGGTTCCATTGCTAGGACCATATTGAAAATAGAAATTAACTCAGACAAATAGATAAAACACACATAAAAACCAGACACAAAATATTGGCGGAAAAAGGCTGAAGCCTCATGCTTCTCTCTCACATTTTCATTCATTAAAATAATTGAATATAGTGTTACAAATAAATAGATGAGAGATAGTGTTCTCAAGATAGTGCGTGCTATCTTAGACACTTTTGGTTGAGATAATTTCTCACCAGACACACACCAATATAGGAGTTACCTAAACTAACTCCTATCTTAGAGGAACAACCCAAGAGTTAGGCACAAATTCCTAACTTGGAATATTTAATTTATTTATTTATTTTTGGATTTATTATTGTTTTGTGAGAGAGGCTAACATTCCCCCCCTCAATGATAAATCCAAAATAAGAACGAGGAACCATCTTCCAAGTTCTCATGTTGATCCTAAAAAATATAGCCTGAAAAAACCGCCAAAACTGGATGCTGGAAAAAACTCAAATCTGAAGAGAACATGAATCAGCTGCATGCTTGATTCATCTCTGAATGTCGCTTGACAACTCCAACACGTGCCAAGCCGCAAAAGGATCCAACTGTCCTTTGTTTGAAAACAGCATCTGGTGTCCACTGACATAATTTTTATGAATGACCACTGGCGTATTTGCTGATGATGATTGCCCATTGGTTGAAGATGTCGAAAAACAACTCAATGTTGCTTTTTCTATGATGAAAGATGCTCACTGTTGCTTTTGTTGTCGATCGCCCACTGGAAAATTTGCTGATGCTCACTGCTGATGACAAATTCCCACTGGCTGATGAAGATGCCCACTGGCTGCTTCGCTGATGTTGTCGAGACTTTCAGTCTGACAACCACTTGTCAATTTCATTGACATTTCCCCCCTTTTTCAGCTGAAAGGAGAGACAATCTTCTCCAAAATATATTTGAACTGCCCCCCTTCAAGTGTAGGAGAGTTTCACTGTTGTACTCCCTCGTTCAACTGCATGAGAGTACCATCATCGGCTCACTACTGGCTGCACTATGTGTGATTGTAGTCGGTTGTAGAACTGAGACAATCTTTTAACTGTGGATGACCATTCCCAAGGATCGATCCATTCATAATGTATCTTCAATCTGGCTGATTTTTTTTGGTTGCGACATTTTTCTGAGGAATGATTAGGCTTGCCACAATGGCAACAAGGATGGAGATCAAAACACTGATCTTCCATATGACCGGTTCTTTGACAATGAGAACATTTCGGTTGGACATTAACTTCAGGTTGCGTGCAATTCTGTTTGACTGCAACTTTCTCAGAACTTGTTGAGGTGTGTTGTTCAAGAAATCCTGCACTCACGAACTTAATTGGCTTGGAATAATCTGGGATATGTAAGTTGGTGTCATCAGTAACATATCCTAAGCCTCGTCGATTCTTGTTATTTTGAATTTATTCCCAGGGCTTGATGATGGGTTTGGAAGAAATTTGAATTTGATCATGAACAACTTCGACACTTGAAGTTGTTTGGATGAGTGACTTATCATCTGGATGGTTTGAAGACTGGAAAGTATCACTCTTTTCTTGCAAGTCATTCCTTTGAAGTTGTGATTCGAGTTGAAGAAACTCAATGGCTTCATGTGTTTGTCGTAGATGCCGTGAAAGATTAGCAAGAGTTTCTTTGTTGATGTGCACCATGTCTTCATCACTGGAGATGATCAAACTGTGAAGAATGTTTAACCACTGAATATGTTGCGCCATCTGAACTTGCTCTTGTCGTAGATGTCGTGCTTTGAACTGTTTCACTTGATTTTGTTACTTGAATGACAGGCTCGCTTGCTATGGGACTTGAATGGCATGCTCGCTTGATTTGTTGCTTATTGCACTTGCTGGGAACACTTGCTAGAGTTGTAGAACTTTCTTACTTAGACTCTGGAATTCACGCTCGCTTGATGATGATCGCGTTTGTGTGAACGCTCACTTGCCTTACTTGATGACTTCACGCTCACTTGAATGAATAGCCATGCTCGCTTGATGTCGATCTCAACTTGCTTGATTGGTGTTAGAGTGGAACTTGCTTGGTTGCTTTGATGGTTGCTGTAATGAACTTCACTCTGGCTCGCTTGAAGGTCTGAACTTTGTACTATTTTGACGCAAATTGCTTGAATGAATACTCACGCTCGCTTGCAAGAGATGTGAACTTGTTGCTTGTTTGCTTTAGAGTTAAAATTCGTGCATTCACTTGATTCTGCTTAAAGGAAGGGTGTCGAACACTGTCGAAAATGCACCCAAAAAATGCTTAATGATTTTAATGACTCACATAAAAACAAGGAATTCACTTTGACTCAATTCAAGACTTGGGTGTCGGTTTCAACCGAGAATGCACCCTTACAATTCAATGTAATTTGAGTTTGATTACAAGTTCAATAATGTTGATGTAGACTTTGCTTTGAAATGTTGGAGTTTGCATATTCATGAACTTGATTGTATTTGAGTGAATTTGTTTGTTGAGGTAGAATGCCGATGTGAAAACTTTGATTATTTGTTGTAGTGACGCAAATGCATGTGTTGAGCTTAATTATCCTTCCTTGCAGCTATTTCGTTATAGGTGTTGTGCTTGCTGGCATTGTATTTTATGTGTGCATGAAATGAGATCATTTATGTGTAAAAACTAGACACAAATCATAAGCAAAAAACATAAAGCATGCACCATCATCAACACACTCTTCGTGTACCTAAGATCCCCTTATTCAATTTCGGGCGGATCTAGGACAAAATCACCACAAAAAATATGATATCTTTATTAATCACTGAGTACATCTGAAGCAATGATAATGCCAAGCTGACAACCCTTTGAAACAACTCGCCTTCAAAATCTGAATGGATAGTGACACGATCCCTCTCAAAGTAAAACAATACTTTGAATTACAACAACTTTCCCTTATCACTCCAAATACAAAATCACTTCTTACTTCAAAAATACAAAATATACTCCTTATCTCTCCAAAATTACAAAACACTTATCACTCCAAAATATTACAAAACAAAATTCACCTTATCGCTCCATAAAATCACTTCAAGCCTCTCCAAATTCAACTTATCACTCCAAAAAACAACAAATTATTTATAAAAAAGCATACTACCTCTTCACTAAAAAATGCACCTTCTCATATTACTTTTAACTCCCTAGCAATAGCTCTCACACTGTTCTACAAAGCTGGCAACATTTGTTGCAACAATGCCCTCCTTATTTTAGCCATTCTTTGAAGAATCGTTTAAAATGTAACTTGATGGAAAGGTCCACAGAAACTATAAAAACGCACATGAATGAGAACCAAATATATTATTGCCCAGCGCCAATTAATAGGAAAGGGAATTGATGGATGGATAATTAGCATGTCCCCGCTTAAAAAACAGGTTTCAGATCTCAACAAGCGGGTGTGACACCGAGCAATCTCAATCTCACCCTCCCTCAAATTCTAGTCAGCGAACACAGGGTGATGGCGGTGAATGCGACGAGGAAGACAATTCTTTCTGTGTGGATGAAGAATTCAGCTGCCCATACTATTCCTCGACATCCCTTCCATGCATTCAATGCCTCTGCATACATGTGCATCAAAATACTTTGCCACACCAACATGCTTCAAGAGGCGGTGGACACCTTCAAGCATCTGCTTTCAGTTGAATCTAAATCCATCCCCTTTCTCATGACCTGCAACCTTTTGTTAAGTACCCTGGAATTCATTTTGTTGACATGTGGGCATTCTGTTGGAAAATTCCAGGAACTGAGATAGATTTTCTCAGCACGGCCTCCAAATTGTGTTGAAAATTGTAGCTACACAACCGCCTTCAACCAATTGACGTTCCTAAACCAATAAAATGGAAACGCATGGTCCATCTATTCCTCGGCCTCTGTTAAATCCTCCGAGCCTCTGTCGGCGATGGAAATCAACAAAACTTCACAGGAAACCTGCGTTGCTCACATCTTCTTCAGTTTGAGCTCTGGTGCATTGAAATGCTGACTACGCTGTGCAAGAAGATAATCAGTACCCGTCCCACGAAGCTATGCCAGATCCACTAATTGATACTTGCATCGATCCTCGAATGTGAGACCAACTAACAATGGTTTCACTGTCCTCGCAAACAATTAGCAAGACATTTACAAAGAACATGCTCTGCAATCTTCTCGAGTTTGAGTTGGATGTGACAGTCAAGATGAGGAGTAGAAGGAGAAGTGCATACAGGAAAGAGACTGGAAGACGATGTAGTCGAAAAGGGATTTGCAACATATGCTTAACTAAAGGTAGATGTTTGACCAAAGAAATTAGACTGCCCAGATGGAAAAAATACCACCCTCAGGAGAAGCGGATTATATCTCTATTTCTGCTGCAAGAGTAGAATGGGAAAGGCGAGCTCCAGTTAGCCCTTCGGTCAATGGAATCCATAGATCGACCAGGAGCACAATGCATCTAACCATATACCACTCTCACAAACCCTGAAGCCACGAGTATCAAACTTGGATTTGAACCGATTTTTGTACACACAATCACAGAGAAATGCCAGAAAAACAAAATCTGAAATTAAAAAAACTATGAGACCTCATTTCTCATCTCTCATACAAATATGTAGATCTGGAATAAGAAATTTTGAGAACACACTCAAACAAAAAGCCCATTTAAATAATTAAAAAATTACAAAACTCCAAAAAGGTATTTAGCAGGGCAGCGTCCTCTGATACCACAACTCACAATCCCACTCCAACCTACAGCTCCGATACCACATATTGAAAATAGAAATTAACTCAGACAAATAGATAAAACACACATAAAAACCAGACACAAAATATTGGCGAAAAAAGGCTGAAGCCTCATGCTTCTCTCTCACATTTTCATTCATTAAAATAATTGAATATAATGTTACAAATAAATAGATGAGAGATAGTGTTCTCAAGATAGTACGTGCTATCTTAGACACTTTTGGTTGAGATAATTTCTCCTTTGGTTGAGATAATTTCTCACCAGACACACACCAATATAGGAGTTACCTAAACTAACTCCTATCTTAGAGGAACAACCCAAGAGTTAGGCACAAATTCCTAACTTGGAATATTTAATTTATTTATTTATTTTTGGATTTATTATTGTTTTGTGAGAGAGGCTAACAGACCGAGATCTACATAAGGGATGTCTGATGTCATGTCATTGGAATCTGACGAAGAAAGAAATTGAAGGGTGGTTGGACAGAAAGATTCACGAGTTCGCAGCACAGGAAAATAGGAATCCGCAAGTATCAAAGGAACAGTGGTTAGAGCGCTACTTATATACGGAAATCCACAAAATATTATTTGCATCCTTCCCCTCTGAGTTGTATGAGTGGATCGGGAAGTTAGCAGACAGTGAGGGAAGGTGTAGGTTCGACAAATCGATTGTGTGGACTCCAGAATTGGTGCACAGACTAGAAGCATCAGAAGATGAGATCGCGCGCATTGTCGGCCATTAGCTCAATCGAATTATAGGAGGGTTTATCACCGAATTTGCGGTAGATACTTTAGTCAGCTACAGCGAGGCGGAACGACGCTTCCTCAAAGGACCGCGAGGTAAGTACATAAAATCTTTGAACACTTGGATTAAAATGCTATTGTGTGAAAATAAGGTTATGCGAATAAATTTATGTTTGGGGCTACGTGAAGTGGTAGGATCTATAGAAACGAAGGTAGCGCAGAGATAGAAAATAACCCCTTGATTTTGCCTCGGTGGGAAAGTGAGGAAGAGCTCGCAAAAGTTTCTCCAAGAAGCGCGATCAATCTGATAAGGCAACGAATTCCACACATACCACCCCCACCTACACCACCACCGGTTGCACCATAATCACCTCCATCTCCGCCCACACCACCTCCGCCACCACCACAGCTCAATATGGTGAATGCAATAAAATTGTTAGTGTTCAAAAGAGTAGGGAACGAAGATCCAGACCAATTTTAGTTCATGGTAAAAGTTGTATGGGCAGCACAAGGAGTCGTGGATGACAATATAAAGAAGGCAATGCTGGTAAGCATGTTTCAGGATCGCGCACTGACATGGTACATAAATCATTCTAATGACCATCCAAACGCAGGGATCGCAGATATCTAGGCTGCGCTGAATAGGGAATTTAGCAGGCCAAAGTTGGAGACACAATTGATTATCGGGTTTAAGGAAATCCTGATTCTTCTAGGTGAGACCCCATGGGATCTGGATCAAAGACTGAAGAGTATGATTCGTGAAGTCAACATGACCTTAACGGTTGTACAGCACTGCGTATGGTTTGTAGCATCACTAACGCCACATTTAAGGATGACGTTGTCGCAATAGAAGTTATCCACCCAGGCCGAAGCTTTGGAGATTGCAATGAGACTTCACAAGACCCCAATACAAGATCTTGGCCTGGGAGTCCAAAAAATCCACGCGCAACTGCAAAATTTGTGTCTAGAAATACAGAGTATGAAATAGGATAGGACAATTTGCCTAGAAGCGCGCGAGGAGGTTAACAGTACAACTTGTCCAGAAGCACGCGTAATAGCACTCGTAGATACGATGGTCCGTGCAGACCGGAACGAAGAAATCACACAGCTGCAAGAAATAAAACATTCAGGACTTGAGGAGGAAATCAGACGAGGAAACCTTAGACTCCGCGAAATTGAAAAAGATCGGGTACGACTGAGGGAGAAAAGTGCTTTGATGGACGCGGGGGTCAAGAAGCTGGAAAACGAAATAAAGGAAGCATTTCTCGTTGACAAAACAAGAATGGTAAGGCAAGGTGCATACGATCGTACTAACAAGTTGGAGGACTATCACCGTGAATTGGTTAGTCTACTACCGTGGCTTGGACCGCATATCACCAAACGAAGTGACCAGGGTAGCACATTGCAAGTAGTAAAGTGCGCGGTGCCGATCACCACAATGGAAGATGGGGATTCTCCACGAACCATGGTGGAGGATGGGATGGAGCCTCGCACGGGTGGTGCGACCACCTGACTAATCGTAGGAAGAATAGTCTTAGCACTCCAGGCAGCTGAAAGGGAGCGTGGGACTATAAAATATTCTGCCTGGGAGCTGCGCGATATTGGAGATGCGAGCAGAATCAGAACATCATAGGGTCCGCGACCGCGCACGGAGGGTTGCGCTATCGTGCGGGTTGGCTGGGAAGTGACTGTTGGTGTCACTATTCACGATGGGATGTGCGATTTGAGGCAAAATGGAGCAGATGAAAAGCATTTAAGACGCAAGTTATGGGCAAGATTTGGGAAAATTTTCCGCCAAGAAAGCATTAATGGCCCAAAATTGGGGGGAACGGTCAAATTCGAATTCAAAAGGTGCTATAAAACTCAAAGGGCTGGCCAGCAAACAACACTTGGTCATTTGAGAATTGAGCGCTTAAGCAGAGCACAGAGCATTGAGAACCGAGCGATAATTAAGCCCCTAAGTTCACGAGAGATAGAATACAGCCTAGATATGATGACGGCCACTAAGGATGGTTTGGGAATTGAAGAGGTAACTGCCGGTGAGGCCACGCAGACCCAAATGGTGGAGGATGTTCTAGAAGGTGTCGGGATTGTGACAAAAATCCCCAAATCACCGCGAACACCAAGGCCCAAGAAGGATAAATAGGCAATGGGTCCAGTACACATGTCCCCGAGGAATCCGCGGCACAACAAACTAACCATGGCAGAGAAGGGGAAAGCAGTCACAATAGAAACGGATGAGGAAGAAGAAGACTTGCAGGCCCTGATCGCCGTAGAAGAAGAAGACAAAGACATGGAGGAGGATATCCAACCGTTGCACTCTACAACAAAACTTCCCGTGTATGTCCCTCCACGGAAAGGGAAAACCAAAGTTCCGAAGGACCTGGACGAAACGAAGAGTTCACTCCAGACCCCGCTCCTCCCAGATGGCATTGTGTACCCACGTGCCAACAATGAAGTTTGAAGACTGGGACCTCAGTGACCAAGAGAAGTTCCCTCATCTGGAGACTGTGACTCTGATGAAGCAGAATATTGAGGGGGCAGTAATAACTTTAGAGCCATGGAAATGGATGTGCGGTGTGGAAAAAGGTTGGGTTGTTGCACTTATTATGGATACCACATTTTCACCGCACGCCCATCACCATTTTCGTCATCAGGCAGTTGCTTTGCCTAGTGCATGATGGGTATCTATGGCTAGAGGAGCTTATTCCCATCACATCAGACCTCATTCACCGTATTTGTCGGTTCGCCTGTAAAGGAAAGGACCCCACGACTATAGCAGGAAAGGGCAGTGATTTGGCTCTCGTAGAAGCCGTGAAGGTAAAATACAAGCTGGAGAAGAAGAAGAGGAGCTACGCCATCTCTAGCATCAAAGATAAGGGGGTGTGTGTAGCAACCCAACTCCTAGCCAGCAAAGTTATGAGGAAGTGTTGTGCCGACGAGGTACCAGCGCCGGTGCTCGCACCGGCTGAGCAGTGCGTGGAGGGGGTCCAGTTCAACTGGTCTGAATTCCTCTGCAAAGAATTTTTGACAAACTGTCACGAAGCCCAGGAGTATGGTAAACCCTTCCACTACACGTGGTTGATATTATCCATATTGCTAGTAGCAGGAGAACCGTTGGAGGACAATCAATTCCCCAACATTGACAAAGAGTTACCAGAGGCCGCGAAGTATGGTTCACTCTAGGCCACAAAGGACACGAAATGGATTTGCAACACCAAAAATTTTTGGGTGCTCATGGAGATGAGCATCCAGATGTGGATCAATCGGAGGTCGCCCTTGTCACCCACGGTGTACAATATTCTATAGAGTTTTGCAGACTTTAAGGATGATATGCACAACATTTATATCAGGGTGTGAAAGGATCTGACAAAGCAGTGGACAAAGCTACCATTTGTAGCCACTAAAGATGCGATTTTTACTGTCTTGGAGACATGGCCTCCCGAATGGTGCGCCCCGGATCTGGCAAAACTAGAGAAGGCAGCAGCACAGAAGAAAAAGGACGATGCCAAGCTGCACGTCACCCAATTGGCAGAGAAAAGGAAAAAGGAAAAGTAGCAGTTGAGGTAGGGGCAGCGCAAGAAGCGACACAGAAAGCTGTGGAGCATAAGAAGGTTGCAGAAACAACAACAGCAGCGCAGGTAGCAGAGGCAGCAACAACACAGGCAGACAAGGGCCAAGCAACGTCCTCAGGGCAGGAGGCAGAGGAAACAAAAACAACAGAAGGGAGTGCGGACCTAGGGGCCGCATCCACACAATTAAAATGCTTACGCATCACAGAGAGATCAAGCCCAAGGAAGAAGGTCAAGGCCTCGAATTTGGCCTCCATGACATCGGTGAGACGGTCCGCGATGTCACAAGTGAAGCGCTTCAGGAGTTCATGCAGGAGCATCAGACTGTGTTGGGGGCCCTCAGGGCGCAGCTGCAGGAGTTACAGGTGCGGCCCCCTTAGGAAGGTACCCTGTCAACACACATCGTAGTAGGAACTTCAGTAGCAGAGCAGATGTTGTGCGCAAGGATGGCAAACATAATAGTGTTGCCAGAAGGAGATCTAGTGTCGTCCAATGTGATGGATAGATTTTCGATTAGCATGATGAAAGGCCTTGGCCTTAATCTGGCTACCCTTCCCTGGGAAACGTTGTATCAGTTACAGGATGGGATAATGGCAGAGTTGCGAGCCAAGGAGAGCCGCATGATCCAAGTTCTTAGCAAGCAGAAAATAAACATAGAACAGCTCAGCTTGCAACGCGACGAATTGGTGTCGCAGAATCAACAGTTGGTGTAGACGATAGATGACACTTGTCGACGCGTCCCGGAGCTGGCCATCGCAGCAGATCTACCAGTAGAAGTGCGGATCAACAGTTCAGAAACTAGATTTTGCAAGGCCAGAGAAGAGATGACAAAGGTTCAGCTGGAGCTAAATCTTCAGATCGTCGAGCTGCGGTTGAAGGCGCAGCCTTCCACTCCCTCGGAAGTTCAAGAACAACGCACTAGCGCTATCACAGCAGGGTTGGAAGGAATTGGAGGTGTAGTGCGCAACTGTACCAACATGTTGGAACAGGCACTTGAGGTCCTCACGACTTTGCAGGAGGACCCCAACATCCAGCGGCTGGAGACAGAGGCGCGCGAACTCCAACAACAGTACGACAGTATCAGAGGAACTGCGCAAATAATAGCCCTCACTCAGTAGCTTGTGAGGATGTAGTAAGCCAAGTAATTAAAGGAGCAGGTGGACATGGTGTGCCATAAGGAAGCAGTTCTCAAAGCGCGTGTTCAGCCATGGATTGATGAGGCCTTCACAATCATGGTGAATATTGAAGGGAAGCTCACGCACATTCAAGGGATGCATGTGCAGATGCAAGGCAACATGCCAGACACAGAGGTCTCAGGAGAATAGATGCAACAGGTTCAACAAGCAGCAACTCAGTGTGTTGCGGATATTAGGACCATTTGAGACCAGTTGGAGGGACTCCGTGCCAAGATCGCCGTGCCGACAGAGTGACTCGAGGGCGAGTCACGGTGTTTCTGTTGGGGGCCTGTTGGGCATGGAATCCCCCACAACATGGTTTGGGACTCAATGCCCAAGTTTTGAGTTAATATTGTTGTAAAGACTCCGCGAATTGCGGGCGCGGAGTGCAAAATGCATGTTAGAGTCATAGGGTTGTCCACCCTAAGTTTTGAAGGTAGTGTTGGCCTACCCATGGTCCGTGGACCATGGGATTTGAGGCTCTGAGTTGTAAAGACATCATAGAATCTAATGGATATAATGAGATATCGAAGCATAAAAGAAGAGTCTAAGTGTGTCTTGGGTCATAGTAGTAGGAAAAGGTTCTACAGCTGAGTGCGCAGAGGCCTAAGAGAGTCTGCAACTGAGTGCACGGACCCCTGCAACTAAGTGCGCAGGGTAGAGTTGAGTCTGTAACCGAAGAAGAGATTAATAAAGAAAGGTTTTGTTACCAATTCTGTGTAACTATTCTGAGTTATTACATGTTTGATATCATTTGCAATTATACTGTTTAGTTACTGCGCGCACTTGTATGAATGATTTATATTGCTAAGTATACTTTACACAAACAAGTAAGCTAAGTTAATTAACTAATATCAGGTTACCAGTAAATTCTTGGGTAATAACATTGTTTAGCCCTCGATTAGGGCTCTGCGAAGGCAGCATCACAGGCCATGAGGTACGGGTAAGTGTGCGTAACAACGTGCGCGCAGGGTTGAACCACAGACCCCTTGGAACTCATCAGACATCTCCAGGGTGTGGAAAACTGATTCTAGCACCCTCCCATACTATTTCAGGTGAGACCTTAGTCTGCACTCCACGGACTGTTGCCGAAAGGACCAGTAGTACCAAGATTTGTTTGGCTAAATCACCTCTGAACCTGGGTTAGGCCCCAACAAGCCAACACTTGTGCATGTGTGATTTACTACATTATATTGTTCGTTGTGCAAAGTAGTTCTGTTGAGATTCTTGGTTTGGTAGCATCATAGATTCTAAGATTCTATCCTAGACCCAAGATTTTGGAAATTCAACATGGTATCAGAGAGTGTTTGAGCTACTTTGGAAGACAGTGAATCATAGTGTTCACAGGGAAGTACAACTTAAGAGGGAGTTGGTCACATTGTAATTGAAAGGCTCACTACAATGTCGAAGTTGCAAGTTGGTCTCCAGTATGAAGACAGGTTGGAGGGGTTGTCTAGCTATAGTCCACGGAAGGAAAGGATCAAGTTGGTCTCGCAGTTCAATAGGATCTGGGAGTTCGCCAAAAAATCCATCAAGAAGCCAATTGACCCAAAGGAGATGGAAGTGTACGAGGATTTGGATACGAGGGTGAGATTCATCATCCTTGTTGGTGTGAAGAATCCCCTAATAACTCATTTTTCTAGGAAGAACATTGCACATGAGATGTGGATGGCTCTTTAGAATTTGTTCCAGAATAAGAACGAGAATCGGGTACTTCTATTGGAGGATAAGTTGAAGTCCATCAGGATTGTTACACTAAAATTTCTCACCATGACTATTTGCAGTTAGTATGGCTCCATCAATAACCATACTGTCCTCCTTGGCAAGTCTTATACCTCTGCTCCTCATGTCAAACTCCAAAAAAGAGAGAAAGCCTTTAAAAAGTCAATATAACTCTGGTCACGCACTTTCTCTTACTTTTACCTGCGTGCCCGCACCTCAAGTACATAATAACTGTGTACTTGTACGCTCTCTCTGTAAAGGGGTGGGTGCGTACCCCTGTAAAAGTCAAAAGGAGCAAGTTTTACTTCAAAAAACTTACTTGCGGTCGATTCTAGAGCATTCTAGAAGATGGTTTGACGTGGATTGAGCGCCTCCAGATGGTTCATGCATCCCAATGAAAGAGGAACTTATCCCATGAAGAGGGGAGCTATCCCTTTGAAAGAGGGGCTTATCCCATTGATGGTGGACTTGTTTAACTTCCTCCAAAGCATTATAAATATAGGCATTGGGCTAGAGGGAGGGGAGGTTGAAAGCTGAACATTCCTAAGGGTAGATGTTGCTGAAATTAGGACTCCCTTATAGAGCTTGAGAGGATAGATCTCATTCCTTTCTTAGCTTCATTTGGAAGTGGGTGAGCTGATCAAAGTAGAGGAGAACTCTTGCTGGACCCTGGGAGGGACCTGCACAACACCAAGGCACTGGTTGTAAGGTTTCTATTGTTTCCAATTAATACAATTAAGCTCATTTTTCTCAACAAGTTGTTATATATAATTTGTTTCATAAACTCCTTGGTCTTTATGATGAATATGTTTTATTATATGAGTTATTCAGGGGCTATGTAATCGTTTGCTTGTTAGTGTATGCAGGCTTCAAGGAGAAGGAACTCATCTGGATCGAAGAGGCTTGACCGCTACAAACAGCGTTGGACTAAAGGTAAGCCTTAAACACCTGGTTTCTTTTATTTTAAATGCATATTTAGGGAAATATAGTGCTTGATTGTTTTGTTTGTCACTAGAAACGCCTTAGTTTCTAGAGAGGTCGGTTTTGTCCGCAAAATTGACTCTTTCCGCATGACAAAATGGCAACTCCGCTGGGGAATCCATGGATTTGATTGATTTCTCTTTTGATTGATACTTTGATTTGAGAAACGTTGATTTCTTTCTAGTTTTTGACTGATTGACTGTGAATTTGGGTGGAATAGCTTAGGATTGAGTTAGTTTTTATTTTTCTTGATTTTGAGAGAAGTACGCACCCTCTGAGTTAAGCACAGTGCGTACCTGTACGCACTTCTGCTTTGCGCACAGAGCGGGGACGCACCTGTGCAAACGGGCTGCCTGCGTACCCTGTCAAAAGTTTAGAAAATTTCAATTTTTTCCTTTTTACCTATTAGATTTTGTTTATAGTTTATTTATTGTTGCCCAGATCCACTGGTTACCTGTCAGAAGTTTTCATCTAGGCTTGTTTCATTAGCATCAAGGGTTTTAGTGAAGTTCATAGAAATTCTAGCCCTAGGTTTGATTTTTGTATTGGTCTTGTAGTGACTCTGGCTTTAGAAGTTGTAAAAACCTTGGATATCCCTGGTCTTTTCAGTCTTCTTAGGAGTCAGACCATTCGTAAAATCCACCTTTGTTTGAGAAACTTACCGTTGTGTTGTCTCTTTGCGGAATTTCGAGAAGGCTTGTTTGTTAAGCTGTGAATTTCATTCTTAAGAAAAAGAACAAGAGTTTTTTATTTTTGTTTTTGTCTGATTTATGATTCTGCATGAATTAGTCCTTGGTTGAATTGTAACAGAGTAAAACAACCTGGAATTATATTTTGTAGGCTTTTACCTCATTAGATTTACTTTTAGGTAAATTTCTCTTAGATTTTCATTAGATCTTAAAATTGATTTTTGTTAAGTAGTTTTACATGCTTTGTTAAAGTAGGAAAAATACAAAATCTCTTTTGAAGAAAGTTGGTTTTAGTAGCGTTTGAAGTCTTTGAAAGGAGAAAGGAAGTTTTCGTGAAATAATTAGTGGTCTTGTGTTGTGTGCTTTGGAAAAGATAAAGAGATTTTTTCTTTGATTTTCATTGTTAAGGAAGTTGTCTTTATAAATTTTGCATTCTCCAACTCTTTTAGCTAGGGAATTCATTGAAAAGGAAAGATTGTTTTTTCATCCTAGGTGCATCTTTTTAGTGGATTTGAGTCGAGTCTACACATCATAAGTTTCATCTCCACTACTTTTTGTCCTAAAGAAAAGCCATAAAAAATAATGCTTAAAGTAAAATTAACTTAGTAACTTTTTATTTACTAGGGCTCTGATACACCAACATAGATCAGGCTAGTCTCTTGGAGTAGGAGAGTAATTAACTCTCCAAGACAGTAAAAAAAAACAAGTAGCTAATATTGCGGTAGGATAAATCCAATTGTTACATTTATGCTCTGGGAAAGCTCCTCTTAAAGGAGAAGCACGAGATCGTGTCCGAACCAGTCAGGGGATCAATACTCCTTCATTGGGAACGACGCCAGATATGCACGTACTACAAACGGTAAACCTCGGATTAACCATTGTCGAGGAGCCTGGGGTCACTTGTCGGTAAACCTTGGATTATTGTCAAGGAGCCGGCAAGGGGATTGAGCTTGTTACTCTGCCCTTACGTGCGTATCGGATCGTAGACTGTTCCCCCAGGTATATTTGTTGCTGTTGGTGACCTTAGTGGCTATTATCTTTAGGATTCTTCCTAAGGTGACGGTGGAGGGAAGATCCCACTATACCTGGAGCAGACGTCGGCTAGACTCACTTGGATTTTCTGGGGGGTTCACTTCACTCGAGACGGTTAAAGTGGAGGAACTTGGTCCAGTCTATTCATTAAGCAGGTTTCCGGGGTAACTGTTCCACCCGCCATTTCTGTACTGAATTCTGCGATGTTGGATTTCATCACCAACTAGTGTTTTCGGTCCGGAAAGTTACTGTTTGTGTGTGGTTTGACGCCCTAGATTCTTTAGGCGTGTGATTCGAATTTGTTTGGTTCTTTAGAGACTTTAGGCGGTTTGCTTTGAGATTTTACTTTATTTGCGTGTGCAGTAGTTAAAAGTTTTTAGCTGTGGCTGAATTACCAAGACAGTCCCGTAGACTTCGGGGCCAGTCTCCTGAGGTTGTAACCGTGGCTGATTTGTTGAGGAAGTCCCGTAGACTTCGGGGCCAACCTCCTGAAGAAATCCCGGGCCATTACGAAGGTTTGAAAGTCCTCGTAACTCCTAGTGGCAGTAAAGTAGGGTCACCTGAAGAAGGAGAGTCTTCGTTGGTTGTTCATCCTGATTACCAAACTCTAGAAACAGGTTATAATCCTGAAGCTATTTCGGTTTCCGAACTCGCTGGTAGCTTTTCATCTACTAGTGATATAGGCGAAGAACCTGAGATATCTGAACCTGTTACTCTAACATCGGGGTTTGTCTCTCCAACTTCTAGTGCTCCTAATTCACCTAGGGTAGAAAGAGTAATCACCGAAAATCTTCCTTCTGGTTTGATAGCTATTGAAGAACTTGCTCCGGAAGAAGAAATAGGCATCCCTATCCCTGAAAATCAACCTACTATTGATCTAAGGGAGCGTGAATCAATTTTTTACAGTCCACCTAGAAGTACTGCTTGGTATCTTTCTTTAACTAATTATTTGGACAACTCAGTGTTAAGTTTTTCACCACCTCGTGCTCCTTATCCACCTAGGGGTTTTTATACTCTCGTAAATATGTCAAGTTAGTCATCCATGTTTACTCAATCGCCTGAATATTTTTTGTACGGTGGTCCTTCTGTTCCCTCTGGGTATCATTCACTTTCTGGTACTTTTTCGGGAGCATCTCCTCAATCCATTGAACAAAGGTTATTCACTGGAAGCAATGGTGCAAATCCGTTGAGTGTAGAAGACATTCTCATGATGTCAGGTTCTATTCCCAATTCTCAACCTCAAGGTGGCCAGTTACCGCCTAGGGGGCAGCCTCAATTAACGCCTGGGGGGCAACCTCAAGGACAGTATGTGCCTACGATACATTACGTTCCTCAAGGTCAACCCCAGACTCAATATGTACCCCAAGGTCAACCCCAGTATCAATTTATACCTCAAGGTCAACCCCAGTATCAGTACATGCCTCAAGGGTATCTACCCCAAGGTCAGTACTCAAACCAAGGTTTCCAACCACCCCAAGGTCAATCTTATGTTCAAGGAATGGGAAATGTACCTTTCAATTATCAATTCTACCCTCAACCCGGTTTTGGATCTCAATATTCTCAGCCTGTTATGGGTCAGTACCCCGGAATGAACATAGTGTGGGATCCATCGCAAACTCAACAGGTGTTGCAGCCAAATGTACAGTTGTCATCTCAAACTAGACAACCCTTAGTTTCTGGTTCACCCCAGCAACCAGTCCAGTCTAATAGTCAAACTTCTGTACCTTCGGTAGTTTCTCAGTCTGGGCCTATTTCGCCTCATACTCCATCTCAAACGACTGCTACAACTGCCGCCACATCTTTTCAATCTACCCCACCTACTTCTGGAGTATCGACAGCTCCGGTTTCTACTGTTCCTGTATCTACTCCTCAGACATCTTTACCATCGTCTGGATCCACGATTCAAACTACGGTTCAGATGCCTGTAGGACAACCTGGTTTAAGTATGGTTGTCACAAGTCAACCACAATTCACTTATCAACCGTACCAGGGACAGTACCAATTCGGTCCTGCTGTCCAGCAGCCAGTTTACCAGTATCAACCGTATCCTGGGTATACTTATCAA
Organism: Pinus tabuliformis; assembly: GCA_031772625.1. NCBI lineage: Eukaryota > Viridiplantae > Streptophyta > Pinopsida > Pinales > Pinaceae > Pinus > Pinus tabuliformis. The sequence goes on along the minus strand of CM062815.1, from coordinate 946,476,545 downwards.
CAACCACAACAACCCCAATACGGTCCGGTTAATCCTGGTTTTCCAGGAGGATACAATATCTCGAACGCGATTCCTATTCCTAGTTATCCTGGATATCCTCCTCCTGGGGCTGGTCTCATGACCCAGAGTTTTAGGGATCCTAATCGGCAGCTACCGTTTATCGCAACTTTGGACTTACCAGACTTGTCGCGCCTAACGAACGATCCAATTAATTATCTTTTGTTTTGGCCGCCAATGCCGAATAAGTTGCCCAGTGACATTCCCAAGTTCGAAGGTAAATCTGGAGAGGACCCGTCAAACCATGTGATGACTTACCACCTCTGGTGTGCCTCTAATTCCATCTCGGATGATTCGATCCGCTTACGTCTTTTCCAGCGCACTCTCATTGGTCTTGCGGCCAAGTGGTATATTGAGTTACCACGGGCCTCTTTTTATAATTTTAGCCAATTAGCTACCTCGTTTTTAACTCATTTTCAGTTGCCGGTCAGATATGATAATGGCACGGAGTTACTAACTTCATTAAAGCAATCGACATCCACTTATATTTCCGATCATATTCATGAATGGAGACGTTGAAGGCGGTTAGTGAAAGTTTTTATCCCGGACCAGATCTTAGCTGAATGGTTTGTTAAATCATTGTTACCGAAGATTACTGAAGACGTAGCTAAGGCCGGAGTAGTTACTGAGGAGCAAGTGATTGCTCAAGCGCAGTACCTTGACTTAGTTTATACTCAGTCAGGTACGTTACACGAAAATATCCCTGATCTTCCCAAGTCAAATCAAATCGCTGCAGCTCCTTCGGGATCTCATGCCGCTGATGGTATGATTGGTACGGTTAACACTAAAAGTAAGAAGAAGTCTTCCAAGAATTCTTCTCCTATCATAACCTTGCCTGATTCCCCGACAGGAGATTCTTCTGCTGAGGTTTCCGCCGATATTCACGCTATAGAATCATCTACAGCTAAATCAAAATCCGGTGGGAAGAAGAAAGGGAAGAAGAAGAATAAAGCAGACAAAACTCCAAAGGACAAAACTGAAAATGCGGAATCCAATGATGAAAAACGCAAACCTCGATATCCATGTCTCATTTGTGAAGAGGAACATTTTACAAGAGACTGCCCTCATTGAGCAGAGGTTGCGAAAATCGTCAAAGTTTCCCAAACTCCTGCTGTTTTGAAGGATCCATTTCCAAAAGATAGCAAGATGATAGGTTCTTCCTCGAGTGCCAATGAAGAACCCATATTGATGATGTCCCATGTAAGGATTGCGACTCAATCGCAACATTATGGTAGTAAAAGTCATGTTGATGGCAAAGAAGCAGAATCTTCTCATCCTAATCCATCAACCTCAGCTCCTGGTTCCGATCCACTACAGATCGAGAAGCCTAACCCAGACTTAGTAATCAAACCGCTTGCCAAGGGTATACTTCGAAAGTCTGCTTTCAATCCACATGCGAGAGCGGCCCAGAATTATAACATTGTTGAGGACTTAGCTGTTTCACCCTCAGCAATGTCGGCTTTGGAAGTGCTGCAATCATGCCCAGCACAGAGAAAATTAATTTTGTCGGCTATAGGAGTTGTTGATGTTCAGGACCCGAACCTAATAATCTTTGATCTAGAAAATAGTACATCGTGTTTGCCTCATCAAATGGCTTTCCAGATCCCAGTGATAGTCAAAAACAATCCTATTCATCGGACTGTAATTGATGAGGGAGCTTCAACGTGTATTATGTCGATACAGTGTTGGAGATCGCTTGGTTCTCCTTCACTAAATCAATCCCCGACAATTCTTAAGGCCTTTGATGGCTGTGGGTTTCATCCTTTTGGCATTCTACAGGATTTGCTTATAGGGGTTGAAGGAAAAACCATTAGTCTAGATGTGGAGGTGGTTGATGCCCCTCTAGACTACAACCTTCTCTTGGGTCGAAGTTGGTCTTACGCTATGACAGCGGTCGTTTCATCGGTCTTCCGAGTCATAAAGTTCCCACATAATGGAAAGATCGTAACAATAGACCAACTGGCTTACTTTTCATCTGACCCAGCCTCTTCAGAGAGTATTCAGCATGTCGGTAAAATAACTATCCCATATAAGGATGTTAGAGTAGGATTAGTTAAAGATGCCGGTTTACTGGGAACTTTTCCTTTTCCTCCTCTCAATGCATCATCTTCATTTGCAACCATTCATATGATTACATCAGACACTATTTTTTATGACGATCCTTGGATCGTTCCTTTTGAATCTGAAATAGATTCATTTGGTAATTTTATGCCTTTAAGTCCATATGAAATTGCCTATGAAGCCGTGCAGTCTTTTACCGACCCGTGTTCAACCAAAATCGACCTAATGAATGTGGTCCGTGAGGAATCACTTTTCACATCAACCTCAGAGTTAATAACATTTCCCGAAGTTGTTTCATCTGACGAGCAACTTCGTGAAGTCCCGTGTATAGATGATTTACCATGGGAAGATCTCCATCACAGATCTTCATTTTTACCTGAGGATGATCGTTTTGAAAATGATTTCTCATCAATTTTTACAGCTGAATATGTCAAGGACGCTCAGAATCCCATGAAACATCCTGATTCAGAGCTGAATTTGGGAAACATCTCTCGAACTATTCCCATTGACATTTCGGTTAAGCCTGGAATTATTGAATACATTCATATAGGTGCCTCGTGTACAGATGACGAAATTCAGACATACAAGGCCCTATTTCAAGAATTCCGTGACGTGTTTGCCTGGTCCTATGAGGAAATGCCAGGAATTGATCCCACGATTGTTGTTCATGAGATCAAGACTTACCCGGACGCTAAACCCGTCCGGCAACGTTTGCGTCAGATTCACCCAAGAAAATTTGTTGCAATTAAAGCAGAAGTTGAAAAACTGTTGAAAGCAGCTTTCATTTATCCGATCCCGTTAACGGATTGGGTATCGAATATTGTTCCGGTTAACAAAAAGCAGGGAACAATAAGAATATGCATCGACTATAGGGACATTAATCGAGCTTGTCCAAAGGAAAACTACCCAACTCCCTATATCGATCAAATCATTGATGATTGTGACGGAAGCGAAATATTTTCCTTTATGGACGGTTTTTCCGGATACAATCAAATCAATATTCTACCTGCCGATCAACCGAAAACGGCTTTCCTTTGTCCATGGGGGACATTTGCTTATTGTAAATTACCTTTTGGGCTCAAGAACGCCGGAGCAACTTTTCAAAGGGCAATGTCTTACGCATTTCATGACATCAAACACATTGTGCAACCGTATCTCGATGATTTGCCTACTCATTCATTACATCGAGCTGATCACCTTGTCCATTTACGAGCAATCTTCATGAGGTGTAGGAATTATCGTATTCGGTTGAACCCACACAAATGTGTCTTCTGTATAGAAACGGGTCGATTACTGGGATTTGTAGTTTCGAAAGCTGGCATTCGCGTCAATCCCTCGAAGGTAGAAGCTATCATCAAATTGCCTCCTCCTTCGAGTCTTCGCCAACTCCAAAGTTTGCAGGGGAAAGAAAACTTTTTACGACGATTCATTCCTAACTACGCCGAGGTTACAAAGGGTTTTACACGGTTGTTGAAACAGAACGCTCAATTCTCTTGGGATGAGATAGCTCAGAAATCTTTTGATGCACTCAAACACGCGTTGACCCATGCACCGTTGTTGCATCCTCCCAACTACAACCAGGATTACTTTTTGTATCTCGCCGCCTCCCATTCCACCATTGGAATGGTCTTAGTTCAGGAAGATGAATTCAGAACGGAACATGTGATATATTACCTTAGTCGGACGTTAAATCCAACTGAGCTAAAATACTCACATGTGGAGAAATTGGCATTGGCAGCCGTTCAAGCTGTCCAACGTTTTTGTCACCACATTTTACTACGTAAAACTACAGTCATTTCGGATTGCAACCCTATGATCTACATTTTGACCAAACAATTGCTAGGGGGCAAGTACTATAAATGGATTGTTATCCTGCAGGAGTTTGACTTGGAGTTTGAGAAATCTAAGTCTAAGAAATCTTTAGTTTTTGCAGAGTTAATGTGTGACTTCCCGCGTGCTGACACGGAAACTGTGGCAGAGGAGCCCATTGCGGACGGATCTTTGTTTCTAATCAGCACTTTAGATCCGTGGTATGGAGATATCATCTTCTATCTCCAGACCCAATCCTTTCGGCCCAAAGTTTCAAAGTCGGAACGTCGGAAAATTCGATTCCAGTCCCAACAATACAAAATTATTGGAGATACTCTTTATCGCCGTGGGGCGGACTCTATTTTTCGACGTTGCTTAACTCACGAAGAGGCTGAAAGGGTTCTAAATGACTGTCACTCTAGAGCGTGTGGTGGTCATATGTCTGGGTATGCCACAGCCCAAAAGATATTGCGCGTTGGCTACTTTTGGCCGTCCTTGTTTAAAGATTGCATTACTGCGGTCTGAAAATGCCACAACTGTCAAGTGTTTGATCGAAAGATGCGCGCTCCACCTGCTCCTCTCCACCCTATAATTGTTGTTGGTCCTTTTGCCAAATGGGGTATCGATTTTATTACATGTAACCCTCACTCGGCCGGGGGGCATGCGTATATCATCCTTGCGGTAGATTATTTTACTAAGTGGGCTGAGGCGATGCCTACATTCGAGGCAGACGGCAAGACAGCTGCAATTTTCGTGTTCAATCATATAATTGCTAGGTTTGGTGTCCCACAAGCGATAATCACTGACCATGGGCGCCATTTTCGAAACGTTATGATGACAGAACTTACAGGCCAGCTTGGTTTGCGTCACGATACTTCAACTCCTTATTATCCACAAGCAAATGGTCTGGTTGAGTCCATCAACAAAGTTTTAGTTATCATGATCCGACGAATCATTGGTATTCATCGGTCGAATTGGCACAACATGTTATTTTCTGCGCTTTGGGCGTACCGAACCTCAGTGAAAACATCAATAGGGTTCACTCCTTTGCAACTAGTTTATGGTTTGGAAGTTGTGCTACCCATTGAATGCGAAATCCCGTCACTGCAAGTGGCCATCGAGTTACTTCCAGCTACTTCCGAAGAGGAGAAGCGTTTATTATACTTAGCTCAATTAGATGAGAATCGACGTGATGCTGCATTGGCAATCGAGACCCACGCAAAACGTATGAAATCTCAGTATGATCGAAATGTGACCCCTCGAAATTTTTCGGAAGGAGACCTAGTGTTATTATATGATCAAGCTAATGATAAATTAGGTGCTGGAAAATTCGTTCCTATGTGGCATGGGCCCTATATTGTCAAGCGAAAGCTAGCAAAAGGGGCCTATGAGTTGGTAGACTTTGACGGGGACTCTTTGGGTAAACCCAGAAATGGACTTTACCTAAAGAGGTATTATGCTTAAAAGATGGGTATGGAGATTTTTAGTTAGGTTAGTTTTTCTTTCTAGCAAGTGTTTGTTAGTTTAGACAGTGTGCTTAGCTTAGAGAGTGTGTTTTCGTCGTTATTTTTGCTTATCTTGGTTTTACTCTTGATGATGCAGATGTCGATGCCTCTCCAAACATACATTGGTTTCGCTGATGGTGCTTGTCGTAGTACACGGAATATCTCTTCCGAAACTTGGGTTATCTATTCGCCCTCTGACGAGTTAGTATCTATGCATGGGGTGAGCCTCGGTCAAACAACAAACAACATTGCCGAATACAGTGCAGTGATTGAGTTATTGTCTGAATCTATTTCATTTGGGATTCGGAGTTTGATAGTGAGGTTAGATTCTGAACTCGTTGTATTACAGCTTAATAGAGTGTATGCCATTAGAAATCCAGTGTTATTAAGGTTATTTTTGAGAGTGCGTCTCTTGGAACGTGAGTTTGATTACATTGAATATCAACATATTTCAAGGTCTTTAAATACATTAGCAGATGCAATTGCTTCTCGAATGTTAAATAGACATTTGCAATAATCATACATGTAAATTTAAAACCATTCCATAACATGATTTACAAGATAAGCCGGTAATAATGATATATATATATATATATATATATATATAGGAGTGTGTCAAAAAATACATCGTCTTCGATCATAGGTTGAAAAACACCTTATGATCGACAAAAATGATAAGTAAAAAAAACCAAAATGTCACATGTGTCTACAAAACGACCATCCAATCACTGGTGATGATCTCTATATGACACCACTGCACGGGCCACCCTACACAAGAACGTCCTAAAAGATCCTGGGACCCCAACTACATAGCGCTGAAGCCTGATTGGAATATCATCTATGGTAGTCTCCGGTATATCTGCTGTAAGACGCTCTAGGTCACTTTCCAACTCATCCAAAGTCTCTGTGGCCTCGTCCTATGGGGCCAGTGCCGCTGCAACTGGTAGTCTCCTCTCGTAAGGCCGGAGATTGGCTGGACGACATGGGCCTACCTCTGCATTTTGAAAATTATTACTATCAGTTTTGAGACGATATAAAAACAAACAAAAATAATATATAGTTTAAAAAACTTGTGAAAAATGAAGTTACCTGTATCATCCCATTGTTCTCCTAGTGGAAGAACCATGTCCGGATCTCCACGAAAATCAACTCCGGCATAAGGAAAATCCTGTATAGAAAAGACCTGGTCTTCTAACCAGTGAAAGTACTCCGGAGTAAATCGGATGACCTCTGTTCCCTCATCAGGATGACGGGCCATAACCGCAACCCATCGCATCAATTTGGGCTCTCGAGGAAGCCCGACCTCAACAGTGAGCTGTTGTGGGATCAGCATCGAAACCCTCTCTAAGCCAAAACTCACAACTAAAGCCCCATAACCAAAGGTCTTTAGCTCTCCATTTTTGGCTCTAGTCAGTTGGCCTTTTACATTGGCCAACATAGCATCACACCAGTTGAAAATGGTACCTCGATAGCAATCAATTGCCATCCGCATCTGGGATCCAGTGGCAATGTGTAAAGCGGCAGCCCTGCAAAGTCTGGTAACTGTAAAGGCAATCACCATAAGTTCAGGACGGGATATAGTTTTGATCTCTATCCCCTTCTCCTGAGACTGAGTGTTACACCACTCTAGTCGGAGACTAGCGATAGACTAGCCACTTGGCCTAGTCCCGAACAGAGTCAAGTGTTCGCCTCTCTTGGGCAAACCAGTGAGAAAGTAGATATCTGCCGGCTCCATCTCAAGCTGGTGCCCTCCAATATAAAAACACTGGTCCTGAACGTTCCATCTTTCTACCAGCCACTCTAGAAAGCTCACTTGGGCCCCCATGCCAGGTATGGCCCAGTATTTATAAAGGCCGCATGCCTTCAAAGCATCAATTGACGGTTGATGATTAATGGCGGCCAAATCAACATCTTCGTGCTCTCTCTTGCGCCAATCGAGCATGGTGAACAATCTACATAACAAAAAATATCCATTAGATTCCATAAAATCAAAAAAGTTTGGTCCATTTTGGAGAATTTAGGGTTTAAAAACTCATTGCGCGGGGTACGCACCCCGCCTTTAGGAAAAGAGCGTAGGTACGCAGGGTCCCTGAAGGCAAGGTGCGTACCCCGACATTTTTCCAACTAAGAAAATGTCGAGGTACGCGGGTCCCTAGTGTAGTGCCTGCGTACCCCGAGAGGCGGTTTTTGAAACCCTAAAACCTCCCAAAAATGAAATCTGGGGCCTAAAAAAGAATTCTAAACGGATGAAATTGAAGAGGAGGATGTTGAAAATTACCTGGAAGAGACGGCGTTCGGTTTCGACGGTCGGATTCTCCGCAATGTCCACGGGAAGTTTCTTGCCAAAAGCCCTTTTTCTCTCCTCAAATAGTAAAATGGTAAAAATGAATTGGTAAAAGCCCTTTTTATAGGTTTTTTGGGTAAATAAATGGTAAATTTGTTTATGGGAAAATTGTCATTTTTTACAAACAAAAACATCAGAGTCATCTTTAAGCTCTTTTCTGACTCCTAAAACATGAAAAGATTGCCGAGCGTTTCTTTTACACTCGTTAAAATGGAATTAAAAGACGGTCTTCTTACAGCCCTTTTCCGACCGTAAAAACATGAAAAGATTGCCGGATTTTTGTCGTTTCAAATTCGATATTGGAAATAAAACGACGTGTCCTTGATCGCTTTTTACTTTTCAGATCAGAGACACTAATCATGAAAGTACTCCTTGGTCGTAAAGATCAAGCGGTTCTCTCAAGTATTATTTTATACTTTTTCGGGCTTGGGAGACACAAATTTACGAAAAAGGTCAACCCTGGAGTCTTCTTAAGTTTTTCAGACTCTCTAAAATTGAAAAATGCCGAGTTTCTCCTATACTGGACTCGTTAAAATTTCACAGTAAAGGACCTGTTCGATTACAAACAGGAACATACCGCTCCTTCTTAGGGTTCGAATCTAAACTAAGTTGGACTTATCCGAAGGATGAGCTTATAATCAAGAAAATGTTATCCTCCTCAAGCTTGTAAAAAATAAAGAGGTACTTGCCAGAAATGGTGGGGGAAAAGAGAGGAAAATGAGCCTATTTGTTATCCTTTGTCTTGGAAAAACCTTGTCACCACTCTTGAACACGACACTTTTTCATTCACCTGGGTTGGGAAATCCTTTGCCTAACAGTTGATCAAACCACATTGAAAGTCTTCAGCCATTTTCTGGGTATTAACTTTGGGTCAATTGCCACCAAGCCATCTGTTGTGTCGTTATGTGTTCAAGAGGTCACTGCAAATAAGCCATTCATCTGCAAAATATCTGTCATCCATTTTGACCATCCCTGAGTCAGTCCTTACAGCAACATTTTTTCAACTTGATCTATGATTTCGTGTTGTGGGCTTGCCTACGACGGATCGCTTTCTATCGACATCAGCACATTATCTAGAAAGATGATCTAGGAATCATCAGTACCTTGAAATCTGCATGCCTCAATGGCAGGTTTCTCGCCTTTGACGACAGGTTACATCAATGACCTTCGATCATGGGATTCTGTGACATGTTCGACATCAACACATTCATTCACATCTCATGGATTGTACTGGGTACTTTGAGAACCATTGACATCACTGGTGGTCTCTCTCACACTTGTTAACAGTTTACATCATTGACTGGTAATCAAGTGGTTTCTACCATGTTCGACTTCAACTCATTTATTCGCATGGATAGAATCGTATTATTTCGGGAAACAGAAATGAAGACCCTGGATCTAGTTTCCGCCATCCAGGTTGCGAGGAGTTTTGTATTCATTATACAGTAGACTAATTAAAAACAGATGGTTGTGTCCATACTGTGTCTACATATGTCTATGATTATGATGTATTGCGAAATCATTCCTATGTCAGAACAGTAGTTAGTTTGTTAGTTAAGTTTTTGATCTGAGTATGGGAATGCCTACCTCATCGATGATATGATCTCATATATGTATTTTGTGTTGAATATTTGCAGGTTCCAACTGGGCTCTCCACAAGATAATCCTCGAAATGATAAAGTGCTTCACCCTTCCTAGATGATATAAAACCCTAATCTACTACAGACCTCGCACTTTAGGGGGCAATCTGTTACACTAAAATTTGTCACCATGACTATTTGCAGTCAGTATGGCTCCATCAATAACCATACTATCCTCCTTGGCAAGTCGTATACCTCTGCTCCTCATGTCAAACTCCGAAAAAGAGAGAAAGCCTTTAAAAAGTCAATATAACTTTGGTTACGCACTTTCTCTTACTTTTACCTGCATGCCCGCACCTCAAGTACATAATACCTGCGTACTTGTACGCTCTGTCTGTAAAGGGGTGGGTGCGTACCCCTGTAAAAGTCAAAAGGCGCAAGTTTTACTTCAAAAAACTTACTTGCGGTCGATTCTAGAGCATTCTAGAAGATAGTTTGACGTGGATTGAGCGCCTCCAGATGGTTCATGCATCCCAATGAAAGAGGAACTTATCCCATGAAGAGGGGAGCTATCCCTTTGAAAGAGGGGCTTATCCCATTGATGGTGAACCTGTTTAACTTCCTCCAAAGCATTATAAATACAGGCATTGGGCTAGAGGGAGGGGAGGTTGAAAGCTGAACATTCCTAAGGGTAGATGCTGCTGAAATTAGGACTCCCTTATAGAGCTTGAGAGGATAGATTTCATTCCTTTCTTAGCTTCATTTGGAAGTGGGTGAGTTGATCAAAGTAGAGGAGAACTCTTGCTGGACCCTGGGAGGGACCTGCACAACACCAAGGCACTGGTTGTAAGGTTTCTCTTGTTTCCAATTAATACAATTAAGCTCATTTTTCTCAACAAGTTGTTATATATAATTTGTTTCATAAACTCCTTGGTCTTTATGATGAATATGTTTTATTATATGAGTTATTCAAGTGCTATGTAATCGTTTGCTTGTTAGTGTATGCAGGCTTCAAGGAGAAGGAACTCATCTGGATCGAAGAGGCTTGACCGCTACAAACAGCGTTGGACTAAAGGTAAGCCTTAAACACCTGGTTGCTTTTATTTTAAATGCATATTTAGGGAAAGATAGTGCTTGATTGTTTCGTTTGTCACTAGAAACGCCTTAGTTTCTAGGGACGTTGGTTTTGTCCACAAAATTGACTCTTTCCGCATGACAAGGATGATACAGGGTGAAGGAGTGACTTCATATTTGACAAGATTGACTCAGGTCAAAGATGAGCTTGTTGTCATCAGTGTGACTATTTCAAATTCTGAAATGGTGAGTATTGCTTTCAAATGGCTCACCAAGGAATGGAATCCCTTCATCAACGGGATCATTTCTATAGAAAAGTTTCCATATTGGAATAGGCTATGGGATGACTTAATTCAGGAAGAGTTGCGAGACGAGGATCTTCATTCGAAGAAGAAGACCTTTGGTGATGATGTGGCACTTACAACACGAATGAAGGGTGAGAAGAAGAAGGACTTGAATAAAGTCAAGTGTTTCAACTGTGGCTATATGGTTCATTTTTTGTCAAGATGTCCGATGAAGAATAAGACAGGAGATGATGAGAAGAATAAAGGGAACTAGGTCACAGATGTTGCCACCTCCGTTGAGATAGATGCTCTCACCAGAAGACTGGAAGAGGAGGAATTTGCTATGATCTCTCATTTCTTGTAGGGTACTATCGATGAGGATGGATGGTACAGGACAATGGTGCATCAGAACATATGACAGGGTCATAAGAGGTGTTCGAGACTCTAGCTGAATGGGACACGAAGTTGCACATGGTGTCGGGTGAAAAGAGTCAAAAGGAGATCCCAAGATTGGGAGTTGTGCCATTCAAGATGGAGACAAGACAGGTGATGTAGGTCCAAGATGTATTGTTTGTACCAGGATTTAGATATAGTGTGATATTTGTCTCGATGATCAAGAAGAAGGGGTTTGAGGTCTTGTTTCTAGGATGGGAAGGCAAGACTCAAACCTAGAGGCTCTAGCTCCATAGGTATTGTACTTGGAGTTAGAAAGCATGGTCTATACAGGCTGACTAGCAAACCTATAAATCATGGGAAGAAGAAGAAGGCTGACCAGGTGCAGGTTCAACCTTCAAAAGTATAGGTACAGGTTCCAAAGAAGAAGGTCTAGGTTCTAGAGGCTCAGAGGGAGTCGAGTTCTAGCGGGAGATTCAGAGGGAGACTTTTTAGCCCTAGAAGAGCGCGTGGTCAGTGGGAAGCAAGGGTGCTTCCACATCTTCCAAGAAGGAATCATGGAGGGATTGGAAAGCAATACAAGAGAAGAAGAAGAAGCAGGATGTTTCCAGTGACAACGACACTTCCGAGAGTGGCGTAGTTCATGCTGCAGGGATTGCTATAGTGGTGAGTGTTACACAGTAATTTGTCACTGTCTTCATCCCAGTCTTCCTACTGTGTCATGTGTCCGAGTCATACATGCTCATATTAGAAAAATGCTCTCTTATGTTGCCAAATGACCCAATTTTCCAAAGGTTTTTGCCTCATCGTGTCTGTTGGTTAAATAAACGCGGTGAAGGGCGCTCCAAAACAGCCCAAAAGCGCTGCCATCACGGAAGTACACCTGATTCCCGCGATGGTCTGATTTTATGTGCCAGCATGAGGTCGTTTGTAACCTTGAGCGATGACCTAGCTAGCTACGTTATTCAATAGCGATGTCAACGCAGAAGATCAATTATGTGCTCGCAATGATCCAGATTGGGCGAATTTGTTCCAACAGTCGGCCTTCCAGATGACTCCAGACCTGGTTGTTGGCATAGTTTACGTCGCCCTCCTTTCTCTGGCGTGGTTGTTCTGTCATTTGTGCTACTATCCTTGGAGATAAGCTCACTCTTCCACCTTTCATGGAGACTCCTTCTCCTATTTAAACTCTCACCATTGCTATACACTGCTAGTTCTTAGTTTTGGAATGGTTGTTGATAGTACTGTTAGTATTTGTGAGTTTGCTAGATAGCTGGTGTGAGTGTGACAAGTGTGGGATTGTTGATAGCTTGAGGAAGGTTGTGAAGTGCCCTTAATATTGTGTAAAACTTGTGAATGAGAGATACTTGTATGTTGGGAGATCCATCTTCAAGGAGTGAATGCTTGAGGAACATGCTGGCGGGATCCCTCTGAGAAGGCTTGTGACGTCAAGACTTTGGTTGTAAGCTTACTCTTATTTCATTGTTAATGCAATCAATGATGTTTTCCTATGTCTTGTATGTAATGTACTTGATAGCTCATGACTTCTTGACTTTGTGAGTAAATAGATCATTGTAGTTCCGGTTACGTGCTTTGTTGTATTTCCTTTGCATTTTTTCAGGTTGATTACTCATTAGGAAGTGGAAGCTGGAGCAATGCAACAGAACTCCATCGACCACCGGTTGAGGTAGGCCTCCAACTATGACTGTTTAAGGAAAGTTATTGTTGATCTATCCTTGTTTGTGACTAGACCCACTCTAGGGCTAGAGGGGTTGCCTCTGTCCGCAGAGGGAACACTTTCCTACATCACAAATTGGCGACTCCACTGGGGAGCTTTGGCCTTTTTTCTTTTCTTGTTTACTCTTGTCTTGATTTTTGTTTTGGTCTCTTTTGAAGTTTTGGGGATTAGTTACCAGTCTTCTGAGTTTCCTAGCCTGATCTGGGAAATGCCCTTATTTGATTAAAGGATTGATTGTCTTTGATTTGGGAGTTTTTGGTTCGCCTGTTACTATTTTGAACATCATCGCGGCTTTTAATTTAACAATCGCGTTGTCATCGTGTCACCCCTTTTGTAATATCCTGTTCATCGCGTAATTACGCTTAACAGTCGCGACGGTTCTAGAAATCAGACCATCACGGGAAAGTCGTGTACTTCCGCGTTGACATCGCTTTGTTGCTGCGGTGTGCTCTTTATCAGCGCTTGTTGCTTGTGTATCACCCGCGCTGATTGTTGTAGAATTGATTTTCTCAATTCTGCCTCCTAAATCCATCAGTCTTGCTAGTCCCTTGCTGTTCTCACTTGTTTGATAACTTGTTTTTCACTGTTTATAGGTTGAGGCACTCTCTCGTGAGCTTTGTTGAATGAATCTTGTTTTTTTTTTTCTTTGTGACCTAGTTTCATTGTTTCAAGTCTTTTGGATCAGTTTCGCTTGGTTGCTTGGTTGCTCAGAGATTCGTTTGCAGCTTGTTGTTGGTTTGATTGAGCCTTCCCCTTTGCTTACTTTTGGTTGATTGTTTAGTGATTGTTATTGGACCAATCTTGGCATTGATTCGATTTCTCTTCACTACCCGGACATAGATTACAATTGTTTGGATCAACCATTTTTCCACATTTGTTTATTGCTTATTGGTTTCTTTTAGATTTAAGAGACATCAAAATCAAAAGGATTGCATTAATTTAGTATACAAAAGTGAAAGTATATTTGCATTTCAAGTTGCATATTGAAAAACGAATGATTAAATCTCTCATTAGTAGTATCCGTGCACTTTAGGAATTGATGTCTGTTTGCATTGAGTGACTGCTTTTTTGTCTTGATTTTCTTGGTTTGGGAATGATCTCTCTACCCTCCCATAGGTAGGTGTTCATTGAAAAAAAGGATATTTCATTCATTCTAGCTGCATCCTAGGTTTTCTTATATACACATGGTAAGGCCTGAAAACTGAAACATAATCCAAGATCAACTCTAAAATGAATTGAATAAATCTAACAACGCATTGGAACATAACGCACACATTTAGAGGTCTAGGTTAGAGACGTGCTTCGACGTCGTTAAACCTAGTCACTTTTGTTTCCACTCAAGGTTGGGTGATTCCTCCTTCTGTGACTCAATAGTGGTCTAGCACGGAATTGTGCTCCCATGTACCGTCGAGTATATGTTGGGAGACCCCACTAGGTTATCATCCTTTATCCATAGGAAGCTGTGTCTACCACCTTACAAGCTGTAACGCACTGAACACAACATTCGGGAAGATTGACTGCCGTACAAAAAGTCCTTGGTTTTCATATGACTGCCAAGGTGTATATGCAGTTTTACGGATTTGTCTGGTAAACCTTTTGCCTAGTTCTCCAGAGTAGTCACTTTCGTTCCTTTTCGGACTCCCTAAAAGAAAAGGTCCATCTAAGCACTTGTCACTTCAGGCTCATTAAATATTCGAAGGTGACTAGAGTCATATTTTGTCCTTTTCTCGACTCTTTAAAGATGAACAGGTCAAGTTTTGTTCCTATGTCTTAAAATTTATTTGGCCACGATTCACATTTACCTTGTTAGATCTTGTTTCCGTTAGCTTGAGTAGGGTCCTTCCTCATTAGTTTTCCTAGGACTTTTGAGTCATCATCCTGGCGGAATCACCGATCCCATCTCCTGTTCCAAGTGACCAAGGGTCTCCTTCTTCTGTTTCTCCTGAGGTACCGGTTGCGAGTGATACTCTCCTTGTTATTCCGAGTATCCAACCGATTAACTCTCGCGCTCCAGAGGACGAGACTTACGATATTCATTGGAACCCTGTTTGGGAGCCTTCTGAAGAAGATATTCCCGGTACTCCTCCTAGTGTTTTAGTCCCAATGTCTTCTTCTGATATGGAGGACACATCCCCCGTCACAAGTGAAGAATCTGTTGCGACGAGCGGTGAAATTCCCACCTCAACAGAAACTACACCTTTTCGTATCACCCCTCTTGGTGTTATGTTGCCTTTACGCTATAAGGCTTTGAGGGATGTTATGGGTTCTAGGACCCCCGTTATGAGTTCTATGTGGTCGCACACCATCACTTCGACCTCGAAGTCCTTTATTCCTCAAATTCAAAATGTGTCTGTCACTTCCGTCCCGACTATTCCAACTGTCTGTGTGGCTTCTTCGACCCCCATTATCGGTGATGTTACTGCATTCTCAATTGTGACTGCTGCTGCTGGACCTTCTTCAGGGTCAGCTAATAGTGGCCCATCGGCATCTGTACCCAGAGTTGTTGATCCTACACTAAGTGCCCCACCTTCTTATGGTTCTATTCCAGCAGCGGGGGCATATGATCAATATCTGCATGCTATTTAGAATCCAGATCCTCAAAATCTATTTCATTATTATGATTCTAGAGGGGCTCATCTCTATCATCATCGATCTTTGCCACCTCAGCCTTCGGTTGAGGTCACGGTCCCGTTATCCGTTGCTTGGACCACCACTGGTTATGGTATTGACCAAGTATCGCCTACACATCTTCAAGGACCACCTTATCAAGGCCAACCATCTTACATGCAACCCTCTTATGGGTAGCAGTATTACAGGCAGTCTTATCTAGGTCAACCTAGAGGCCCACAATGACAACCCTTCCAAGGACAACCTTCGGCCTCTAGTGGTCTATCTTTTACCTATTTTGCGTAACCTTCTGGTAATCTGGGACAACCTTACATCCAATAAGGTCAACCTGGTATCCAACAAGGCTACCCTTCTGGGCAAGTCGGTCAACCTTACGTTCAGCAAGGCCAACCCACTGTTTAGTATGGTCAACCATCTAGACAAGTCGGTCAGCTTCAAATCCAATCAGGTCAGCCAACTATCCAGTCTGCTCAGCGATCCGGTCTACCAGGACAACCCAACACCCAGCAAGCTCAACCTTCTGGGCAAAGGGGTCAATCTTAATCTCAACTAGGTCAACCTTCTGGGCAAAGGGGTCAATCTCAATCTCAACTAGGTCAACCTTCTGGCCAGATGGCTCAACCTCAATTCTCTCAAGGACATCCTTCTGGGCCTGCTCAACCGGGCACTCAAATGATTGTTTCTTCTCAAGCTCAACCCGGTTTTCAGCCCTAGGTTGGGCTCCAGACCCAATCTGGTCTTCAAATGCGGGTTGGACCTCAATCCAAACTGACCTATCAAATGCAGCCTACCTCCCAGGCTCAGTTTGGAGCCCAGCCGCCTTATGGTTTCCAGCAATCCCAAGGGCAAACTCAATTTGCCCCGTATCAAAATTATCAACAAATGCAGGTGAGTCCTTATTAGAATTACCAGCAACCTTATGTTGCTCCTGCAGGCCAAGTTGGTAATCAATGGAATGCTGGGGGGGCAAATCCAAGGTCAGCCATCCTATAACCCCTATGGAAAAAATCCCTACGGACAAAACCCTCCTGGGCCAAATCCGTCTGGACAAAATCAATGGGGGCAACCGGCAGCCGGCTGGAACTCTGGTACTACCTCCTACCCGCGGCCTCAGATGTCCTTTAACCCTCAATTACCCTTTTTAGCAACGTTGGAATTATCGGATGTGTCCAAACTGACAAATGATCCTATTCTTCATAATCTGTATTAGCCCTCGGTTCCAACTAAGTTTCCCGGTGATTGTCCCAAATTCAATGGTAAAGCTAGAGAAGATCCCCAGGCTCACGTCATGACTTATCATCTATGGTGTTCATCGAATTCATGGCTTGATGATTCAATCCGGCTCCGCCTTTTTCAAAGGACTCTCATCGGCTCTGCTGCTAAATGGTATATTGAGTTATCTCGTGGATCTTTTCAGGATTTTAACTCGTTGGCTATGGCATTTTTAACTCATTTTCAGTTGCCGATTCGATATGAAACGAGCACACACCTCCTCACACTCTTAAAACAGACAATGGCTACACATATCTCTGATCATATCCATGAATGGAGACGGCGTCGTCGTTTGATTAAGTTTTGGATTCCCGACCAGCTTCTCACCGACTGGTTCATGACCTCGTTTGTCGATCCAATAGCACGGGACATTGCTATGGGGGCATGTGTAACTAAAGAGTAGGCTATTGCGCGTGCTCAGTACCTCGACTTGGTTTACTCCCAGTTCGGTACGCTATATGATTATTTGCCTCATGCCCCGAGCCCGGAACTTCCAAAGCCTCGCCAACACCATCTGTTGACAATGTCATTGGTTCTGTTAATCCGCCTTCAAAGAAAACTTCTGCGAACCCTGGGAAGCAAAAGTCGAATGCTCTGAATGAAAATACTTCTCAGGCTGTATCCAATTCTGGTAGTACTTCCGAGGTTAATGCCAGTCAGTCCACCACAGCGAATAAAACCTCAAAAGGAAAGAAGAAGGGAAAAGGAAAGAATAAAGCGGATCAACCTAAGCAGGATTCCCCTAAGCCTCCACCTGAGGACGGTGCCAAACGCAAACCCAAGTATCCTTGCCTTATCTGCGACGAGGATCACTATACCAAAGACTGCCTGAGGCGGTCTAAAGTTAGTTGTTTGTTGAAAGGTGCTCCCGGGACTCCTGCTGTGCTCAAAGAGCCTTTTCCCTCGCAGCAAACGCAAATGGTGGCTGATCCATCCCAATCCTCTTCTCCCTTTGGTTCTCAAGTATTTATGGCTGGGATGATTCCCGTCCACATTAGTACTCAGGCAAAAGAGTATCTGTCGCCTACTAGGAAAGAGCCTGAGGTCCCCTCTAGCACTCCTCCGTCCAGTTCTAGTCTGCTCCATATCAAGAGACCTAGCACTGAGACGCCTGTCCAACCCCCTCCTAAAGGTGTACTCTGGAAATCTTCTTACAACCCTAATGCTCGTGCTGCCCAACACTACAGCATTGTTGAGGACTTAGCCCAGGCAATGTCGGCTATGTCTGCCTTAGAAGTACTCCAGAGTTGCCCCTCTCAGAGGAAGTCCTTGCTATCGGCCATCGGTGGCATAGACCTGGCTGACTCGGATCTGATTACTTTTGACCTAGAGAGCCATATACCGAGACTGCCTCACCAAATTGCCTTCCTCATTCAAGTCATCATCAATTCCAAAACGATTCATCGTACAGTCACTGATGAAGGAGCTTCAACTTGCATCGTGTCTGTTGCCTGTTGGAAGGCTATTGGTTCTCCGACTCTGAGCCAGTCTCCTATGACTTTGGAAGCCTTTGATGGGAGAGAGTCTCGCCCTTATGGTATACTCCAATGTTTGCCCATTACTTTGGAAGGGAAGACGGTCGAAGTGGAAGTTGAATTTGTTGATGCTAATCTTACCTACAACCTCCTTCTGGGACGCAACTGGACATACGCCATGTGAGCCATGGGTTCCTCTCTATTTCGTGTCATTCGTTTCCCTCATCAGGGGAAGATCGTCACGGTCGACCAGTTGTACTTCTTCGCCTCCTCTTCCGAAGGCAACATGCCCTTTGTGGAGCATACCTCCATTCCATATGAGAGCGTGGGAGCTGGACTTTTTAAAGATCCTGCCCTGATGGGTGTTTTTTCAATCCCACCTCCTAACGTCGCTCCTATCAATATGATTTCCATTCGCTCTGATCCATGGGTTCTTCCCCCCACTGATCAGGTAGAATCTTGGGGCGATGAGATGCCGTTGAGTCCTGCCGAGCTCAATTATGTCGAAATTGTTTATGCATCGGCTCCACCTCCTGAATCTACTCCTTCGAGCAGAGCTCTCGACTCGTACGCTCATTCCCCTTGGCTTGGAGATGACGCTTCTTTGAATCCTTTAAAGGAAATATTTCCTTCTGATGAAGCCATTATCGAGACCATGTCTCTCGAGGAACCACCTTGGTCTGATCATCACCATCATTCCTCGTTTCTCCCTGCCCATCGAGAAATGCTTACCTGTCTCAAGCGGTTTGCTCCTTGTCTCCCATACCAACCCCTTCAGACACCCATTCAAGTTTATCAAGTGTCTTCTGAAGGAAATATGGGAAATATCACGTAGACCCAGCCCATCGACATCTTTGTGAAACCAGGGATTGTCGAGCCTATCCATGTCGGAGTCACTTGTACTCCGAAGGAAATTCAGCTCTACACTGATCTTTTTTGCGAATTTCGTGATGTCTTTGCTTGGTCCTACGAAGAAATGCCCAGCATTGATCCTAGCATACTGGTGCATGAGATACCTACGTATCTAAATGCTAAGCCTGTTTGCCAGCGTCTACGCCCCATGCACCCCCGAAAGGCTGCGGCTATTAAAGCGGAAGTTGAAAAGCTTCTTAAGGTTGGTTTTATTTACCCCATCCCACTCATAGATTGGGTCTCCAATATCGTCCATGTGACTAAAAAACAGGGTACTATTCGAGTCTGTGTCGATTATCGAGATATTAACCGGGCCTGTCCCAAAGATAACTTCCCCACACCCTTCATTGACCAGCTCATTGACGAGTGTGCTGGGAGCGAAATGTATTCATTCATTTTCTGGATATAACCAGATCAATATTGCACCTGCAGATCAGCACAAGACCGCCTTTATCTGTCCATGGGGCACTTTCACCTACAAAAAGCTCCCTTTCGGTTTGAAGAATGCTGGTGCTACCTTCCAACGTGCAATGTCTTATGCATTCCATGACATTCGACCCATTGTACAACCATACCTGGATGATCTACGAGCTCATTCAGAAAAATGCCAGGACCATCCTACTCATCTTCTCGAAATCTTTCTCCGCTATCGACACTACCGCATCAGGCTTAATCCTCATAACTGTGTCTTCTGCGTTGAGTCTGGCAGACTTCTCGGGTTTATCGTCCCCCGAGAGGGCATTCGTTTGGATCCCCTTAAATTCAAGGCTATTATGAAGCTTCCTCCCCCTGCCTCTTTGTAGCAATTGCAGAGCTTGCAAGGCAAAGCAAATTTTTTAAGACGATTAATCCCGAACTATTCCAAAGCGGCTAAAGGTTTCACGCGGTTATTAAAACGAGATACCCTTTTTCATTGCAATGTCGCTGCTCAAGAGTCGTTCGAGCATCTCAAGGGTCTCCTTGTTTCTGCTCCATTGTTGCGTCCTCCAAATTATCATCACGACTACACTCTATATTTGGCCGCTGCCAATACCACTATTGGCATGGTTCTTGTTCAATATGACGATGATGACACTGAGCATGTCATATATTATCTCAGCCACAATCTTCTAGATACAGAAACTCGATACGCTTATGTCGAGAAGTTGGCATTAGCCGCCGTTTGTGCCGTCCAACATTTCCGCCACTATATCTTGTTGTGCACTCGACAGTGGTTTCTGATTGCAACCTGATGATGTACATGATGTCACGTCAGTTGCTGGGGGGCAAGTACTCGAAGTGGATCATTATCCTCCAAGAGTTCGACTTGGAATTCACCACTGCCAAGTCTAAGAAATCCCTCGTTTTTGCTGAGTTGCTTTGCTCTTTTCCATCTTCTACCGCGCCCTCTCGGTCAGAGGACCATATCCCAGACGAAACTCTATTCCTAATTAGCACCCTCGATCCCTGGTACGGGGATATCATTGTATATCTGCAGACGTCTTCTTTTCGTCCCGATGTGTCTAAGGATGCTCGGCGACGGATTCGTCATCAGTCTCAGCCCTATCGTATCATTAGGGACACCCTGTACCATCTTGGCGTCGACTCTGTTCTCCACCGATGCTTAACATTCGAGGAAGCTGAGCGAGTTTTGAATGACTGCCATTCTGGCGCCTGTGGTGGTCACATGTCTGGATATGCTACTGCTCAAAAGATCCTCCCCGTCAGTTATTTTTTTCCCTCCATCTTTAAGGATTGCATTCTTGTTGTCCGCTCCTGTCACGAGTGCCAGATCTACCAGCGGAAGATGCGTGCGCCTCCCGCTCCATTGCACCCTGTTTTTACCATCAGACCTTTTACAAAATGGGGCATTGATTATACGACTTGTAACCCTTGCTCGGCCGAGGGGCATGGGTATATTATTGTTGCCATTGATTACTTCACAAAATGGGGCGAGGCGATGCCCACATTATCTAAAGACGGTCACACAGCGGCGCAATTTTTGTTTAATCATGTTATTTCATGGTTTGGAGTCCCTTAGGCTATCGTCACTGATCACGGGAAGAATTTCCGTAATCACATGATGGCTGAGCTAACAACCCAGCTAGGCTTGCACCATGATAGTTCGACTCCATACTCTCCTCAGGCCAATGGCCAAGTAGAAGCCGTCAACAAGGTCCTAGTTATGATGCTTCAGCGTACTGTTGGCATGCACAAGTCTAACTGGCACTTGATTTTGTTCTCCGCCTTGTGGGCCTACCGAACCTCTGTGAAGGACACCACCGGTTTCACTCCATTTCAATTAGTTTACGGACTGGAGGCTACCCTTCCAATCGAGTGCGAGATCCCTTCTTTGAAATTGGTCGTCGAATTACTCCCCAACACTACTCCGGTAGAAGAACGCCTTCTTTACTTAGAACGGTTGGACGAGACCCGTCGGCTAGCCTCTCTAGCTATTGAAGCACAGAAGAAGAGAGTGAAAACTCACTTCGATCATACTGTCCATCCTCGTTCTTTCGTTGAGGGAGATTTAGTCCTACTCTACGATCAAGCGAATGATAAGCTAGGGGCAAGAAAATTCGAGCCCATGTGGCACGGGCCTTATATTGTAAAGAGAGTTTTGCAGAAAGGGGCCTACGAGCTAATTGATTATGAAGGGAATCCTCTCGATAAGCCCCAAAATGGGCTTTACTTGAAAAAGTATTATGCGTGAATTCCATGCACTTTGGTTTGCACATACGTGTGTTTTTGGCAGGTGTGTTGTGTGTGTGTTTTCATGTTTTTGGCTTGGTGTGAAGGCATGATTGGCGATTATTGTGTCTCTTGCTTCTTGTGCAGATGTCTGGTGCACCTTACGTTGGTTTCGCCAATGGTGCCTGCCGCAGTACCTGCAACTTGTCCTCTGTGGCGTGGGTGATCTACGATCCTCATGGTGAGTTGATAGACCTTCAAGGTGTTTTTTTTAGGTTTTACCACAAACAATGTCGCTGAATATAGTGTTGTTATTGAGTTACTGACCGAGGCGATTAATCTCGGTATTCATGCATTGGTTGTGAACCTGGACTCTCAACTTGTCATCCACCAGCTCAATGGGCGATATTCCGTCAGAGACCATCGGATTCTAAGGTTGTATTTACGTGTTAAATTGTTAGAGAGGAATTTTGATTTCATCACATATCAGCATATTCCACGACGATTAAACACGTTATTTGATGCATTGGCTAATCATGTATTAGACAAACATTTGCATCACATGTAATCAGAACAACATACAAGAAGCATGTAAAGCACAATAATAAACCATAGGAATATGTATATATATATATATATATATATATATATATATATATATATATATATAGATATATATATATATAGATATATATATATATATATAGATAGATATATATATATATATATATCTCGTGTGGCGCACCGAGGCGCTCAAAAAATAAGTGTACATGTCCAAATAGAGTCTGTGTTCTTCGTACATCTGAGACATGTCTCTCAAAAAATCACCAGCAGGAAATAAAAACCTAGGTGTCTACTGCGGTGGGTTATGCTCTCTATAGCATACCACCACTCGTGTCACCCGCCTCAACAGGTGGTGAACCCCGGGTTCCCCTCCTACTGTGTGGATCTGGAACGCTCTGGGGACCTCCTCGATCCCCATGTAATCTGGAATCCCTGCTGTGAGGCCCTCAAGGTTTCAGGCCACCGTCTCCACCGTATCATCAGCTGGAGGAGCCAAGGCTAGTGCTGCAATGCCCTGCACATCCCTCCACGCCTCTGGAGCCAGCCTAACAGGTCTCACTGGTCCTACATCTGCATACCATAGCGTCCATCATTAGGACATATACATGAAAAAATAAAATAAAAAATGTGTGATCAAGTGTCTTACCACCATCATCCCACTGTTCTCCAGCGGGCAGCTGCATGTCAGGATCTCCGCGGAAGTCCATGCCGGCATATGGCCAATCCTCTACAAAGATCGTCTGGTGCTCCAGCCACTCTCAGAACAATGTCCCCATGCCACCAGTCATCCGCCACCTCCTCATGGCATGACGTGAGCCCATCATGTGGCCCTTGTCTCACGTGGCCTAGGTAAATCCAAATCCATGTCCTGTAACTGCAGTGCCGGCACCCGCTCCAGCATGAGCGGGACTAAGATGGATCTGTAACCAAACTGCTTCGTCTCTCCTCGACGAAAATTGGTGAGTTGCCTCTTCATGTTCACCGTCACCGTCTCTGCCCAGTTAAACATGGTGGGATTGAGACACTCGAGAGCCAGCTAGAGATGGGTCTTCGAAGCCTCATGTTGGGCTTGGGAGCCTGCTGCCCGTGTCACCATGAAAAGCATAGCATGAAGGACCACGTCGTCCACTGTTGGGATTGCCACCTTCCCACTCCTTGTCTTGTGTGCCCGTGGGCACACTTGAGCCATCAGCATCTCTAAGGAATCACCCCCGGGTCGCTGCCCCTCTAGAATGGGCCTCTCACCTCGACGGGACAGCCCGGTCAAAAAATATATGTCTGTAGCGTCAAACTTGATATCCCGGCCTCGGATGATGAATTTCCCATCTGTGGGATTCCAGGCTCGGATCAGTAGCTCCAACAAATCAGGTTGTGATCGGAGATGCGGAGTTAGGAAGAATTTGAGCAATCCACATGCTCGTAATGCATTTCGGCACCCCGCATCGGCGAAAGCTTCTATATCGTTGTCATCATGTGTCCACTCTTGCCAAACAAATTCCATTGTCACCTGCATGACGAAGAAAATTGGATTAGCACTTCGTTTATCAAAATTCAACGCGTAATTTGAATAAAACATAAGTTCGCGTCATTCATCGCGGAAGTACACCACTTTTCCACGATGACTAGAGCGCGCTATGTGTCAATCTTTTCGGTCATCGCGGACCTGAAGGCTATAGCCGCGATGACCGAGCGGCAGAGCTCAGTTCAAAAAACCGCCCAAATTAACACATTCAATGTTCAAAATGCGTGAAAAAGGTATGGAATTGAAGCGCAGGACAAGGACTACTTACCTGGAACAAGTTTCAAGGCGAATGATGGATGAACAAAGCTGAATTTAGCTCGCCCACTTCGGTGCTCCAACATGCTCCACGGTGCAATGAACAGTAACTATGGTAAAAATGGTTGGATTAACCCCTTTTTATAGTAATTTTTGGAAATTTAAAAATTATATTTTATAAATGTGGGTTTTTCCCATTATTTTGCCACATGGTTAGTCAAATTTTGGCTTTTTAACTATATCTTTATGTATATTGTTCATTTTATCTCGAATGGATTTACGTGTGACGTGTTTTTGTGCAGAGCTACAGGTAGCGGAGTTATGATAGTTTCGTATACACTTGATCCATAAAGTCGTCTTTAAGCTCTTTTCCGACTTAAAAAATGAAAAGATAGTCGAGTTTTCCTCTTGACTCGTTAAAAGAAACAAGAGGCGGTCGCCTTTAAGCTCTTTTCCGACTGTTTAAACACAAAAAGATTGTCGGGCCTTTGTCGTTTCAAGCTCGTTATCAGTTACGAAACGATGTGCTTCCGACCGCTTTTCTACTTTTTCGGGTCGAAGTCACTAGTTACGAAAAGTACTCCTCGATCGTAATGATCGGGCGGTTCTTTCAAGTATCGTTTTATACTTTTTCGGGCTCGAGAGACACAAATCTACGAAAAATGACCCCCCTGGAGTTTACTTTTCCGTGTCTTTTTCAAACTCTCTAAACATGAAAAAGACTCTGAGTTTTACCTATGTCGGACTCATTAAACCTTGACGACGTGGGACTCGTCACCATGACGAGACTCGAGCTTCTCCTTCCTAGGGCTCATTAAACTATTACTAGGTTGGACTCAACAGCAGGTTTCTCATTGATTGTCTATGGCAGCTCGTCACTCTTGAACATCGACACTTTTGCTTCTTGTCGGGTTGCGACATCCATACATCATCATTTGGCCTTCCGCGGGTTTGGGTTATCATTCTAGCCTCATTCCATCTGATTCATTCCATCACCTTCGAGCCTCTGATCCCTTGGTACCTGAATGCTGCCACCCTCCAGAGTCGTGTCGCCAATATGTTCAAGAGTATAATCCTTCTGCAGTTTACACCCTTGCTGTCTCCTCTGATACTCTATTTTTCCATCTACCACTTGTTCCTTATCTCGTGTCGTGGATGGGGGAAACATTATGGCCCTCCTATGATGGGTCGTCTCCTGTCGACATCGGCTCATTATCCAGGGGATTGATCTAGAGATCCCCTTTGGTACCTTAGAGCTTGCATGCCCCAATGGCAAGTTCTTCGCACCTGACAGTCGACTCTCATCATTGGTTGCCGATTGGGTGATTCCACGAGTGTTCGACTTCAGATCCTTCTTCACACTTCGTGGATTGTGCTAGCTAGTACCTTGAGAACCATTGGCATTATTGGTGGTTTCTCTCGCGCTTGTTAACGGTTTTCATCATTGACCGGTAATCAAGCGATTTTCTATCATGCTTGACCTCAGCACATCTATTCGCATGCTAGAATTTGTACTATGATCGGATGGGTTCAAGACCCCGGACTCAGATTACATATGTTCGGGCTGCGTGGATTGGTTTATGATTACATGACTCACTGATGGATGGCTGCAACCATACCTTTATCATCATCATGGTCTCATTAGCTGGATGGCTGCGCCCATGCCTAGACTACC
The DNA here is from genome assembly GCA_031772625.1 of Pinus tabuliformis. Classification (NCBI taxonomy): domain Eukaryota; kingdom Viridiplantae; phylum Streptophyta; class Pinopsida; order Pinales; family Pinaceae; genus Pinus; species Pinus tabuliformis. The sequence goes on along the minus strand of CM062815.1, from coordinate 946,450,727 downwards.
TGTACTTCATTGTCAAAGATATCAGTTGTACTTGCGTGCAGGTTCTTCCAGATGGGGTTACAGCTCAGCGAGTTTCGTAAAGCATTTCACCCCTCCCTCTCTCTCGGGCTTCATACTTTAGGGGGCATCTGTTACACAATAATTTGTCACTATCTTCATCCCAGTCTTCCTACTGCGTCATGTGTCCGAGTCATACATGCTCATATTAGACAAATGCTCTCTGATGTTGCCAAATGACCCACTTTTCCAAAGGTTTCTGCCTCATCGCATCTGTTGGTTAAATAAACGCGCTGAAGGGCGCTCCAAAATAGCCCAGAAGCGCTGCCATCGTGGAAGTACACCTGATTCCTGCGATGGTCCGATTTTATGTGCCAGCGCGAGGTCGTTTGTGACCTTGAGCGATGACCTGACTAGCTACGTTATTCAATAGCAATGTCAGCGCAGAAGATCAATTATGTGCCCGCGATGATCCAGATTGGGTGAATTTGTTCCAACAGTCGGCCTTCCAGATGACTCCAGACCTGGTTGTTGTCATAGTTTATGTCGCCCTCCTTTCTCTGGCGTGGTTGTTCCGTCATTTGTGCTACCTGTTAACCTCCTATACCAATAGGTTCTCATCTCTCATGATTGACAGTGGAAGTGCCAAAAATGTCTACCTTCCATGTTGCTAAGGTTCCATTTTTGTGAAAGAAACAGACAGTTTAAAAAATGTGAAGAGGGTATGCCCTAAAATAAAAATCAAAGGGCAAGAAAATGAATTGGTCAGAGAAAAAATAAAAAATAAATGAACCCCAAACAAAGACCATGAAAGTGGCTATTTCAAATTGCCACTGCTACTTTGATGGGTGGCCCAACACCTCAAGTTGGGCCTCTCCATGTTTTAAATTTTATGTTGTAGACTAGAGAAGAAGTACCTGTTCAAACAGTTCAAGCTTGACAGATGACTAGGTTGATAGAGAAAGAAAGGAGCCCAACTACTTAATCTGGGCCCTTGGAAGTCATAAGGGTAGACTTAGATAGGAGGGCAGCAAAAAGAAAAGAAAATTATCAGGGTCTGCAAGACCAAGTGCACCCATACAAAATGAAGAAAAAATGTTAGGCATAATAGGCAGGGTAGGCAGTTGAAGGTTGCAGAAAGAAAAATCGAAGCACATCACTTGGAGCAAATCAAAGTGGCCATCAGCAGGAAAGGCAAGAGCAATGGCCTATATGGCAAAGTGCCAAATCATCACTAACTTCCCTCATCCCCTTCAAAGTTTCTTACTAACCTCCCATGAGCACTGCAGGATCTGCCTGGCCAGTCCTCCTTATACTCTTCATTTGTACAAATTTTATGTCATAAATGACTTCTTTCTTTGAAAAGAAGCCACATTTCTTGTGTAAAAATTCTTTTCATTTTGATCTACTTCCTAAATAAGTTTGATTCCTGAAAAGCTTAGTAACTACCACTTCCAATTCTCATCCCCCCCAGTACTAACTGCTAACTGTATTTACATCAAATCCCCTATGTTTCCCTTTCCCCTACTATTATAACACCATGGTGTATAAACCCCAAGCAAAGTATAAATATCCCCCCTTTTTAGCACTATAGCTAAATAAGTTTGTCTAAGGGAGACATTAGTCCACCAGGGACTATGGTCAACCTTGTTTTGGGATTTATCTAACCTCTGGTCAGAGTGATAACCTACCCTAAACCCTCATTTCCCCTTTTTTCCTAAAAAATTTCACAAAAAACCCCTTTCCCTCTGCTCAAACCTAATTCTAACCCTTTTTCCCCCGACAGATTAATTCAAAAACCCACAAAAACCCCAAAACCCAAAGTCCCGTGTCCTAAATATTAAACTGAATATTTTAATGGTCGGGCGGGACCCAACCCAAAGTTGCGCGATCGATCAACAGCGCCCGCCAACCGTCGATCATCCGCCTCCCCCGATCCAACGGCGGGCGGCCTTTTTCAAACCCCGACATGCCTCCCTTTAACGTCCGGGGAGATGGCGGTATTGGTGGCCGTACCTGGGACGCATGGCAAGTGGCGGGGTTGTTCGGAGCCCCCCTCCCCAATACCGCCTTCGCCCAAAGGTGGTGCGGGGAGACCGCTTACCACCTCCCCGATACCACCTCCCTGCTATGTCACCCGCACGTCATCATGACGTCGTGCCGCCTCCGCCCGCCCTCGTGCCTCGTGGCCCTCCACGTAGCCCTGCCACCGTTCTCCGCCCACCACCGTGTCCAACCACGCTGGCCTCAAGCTCAGCGTCCACGTCACCCTCCGTACCCCGGGCCCCGCCATGACGTCATGCTGACGTCATCGGCGGAAAAGCACCAAATGTCCCTTTTTGTCCAGATTTGTCGTTAAAAAGCCCGTTTTTGGCCGTTTTATGTCATTTTCGAGTGAAAGTGACTGAGCCGTTGTAAGCCTTTTCGCCACGAAATTGCTTCCTAAACACCAAATTCAAAGTTGGAACTGCCACAACTCGTCAATTCGGCTGCATCGAGCACCCCTGTCCGACCCGAAGGCTTTCCATGTTGTTTATCCAGGTATTCACCACAATTCCCTTGTTTTGCCCCTATGCATACCATTTCTCTGCAAATTCTCCATTAAGCATCTGTCAAAGTCCCAAATTGAAGCTGTCTATTACTTAAATTGGAACTAAATCAACCGACATTGCCCCAGCTCCATAAATTTGATATTGAAACAATAAATTCACGGGCTAAAGTTGCAAATTTATCCTTGAGCTGCCCGGCATTGTTCCCTTTTGCCGGGTGCATGCCCAAAGCTGCATTTCACCAATTTGAATCCTTCATACCCTCTGCAATTCATCTTCATCAATTCACAATCCCTGTGAATTTAACCAAGCAAAGCAGAGACAGTCCTTCATAGCCTACCTATTCCACTTGAGGAAAACTTCTAGCACTACCTACATTCAATCTTTCATTTGAGCTTTCGGGAACCTTGCAAGTTATTAAACTTGCCTTGTTCAATTCAGACCACATAATGGCTACTCCTACACCCACAGCCCTCAGTGTTGCTCCCATAAATGCACCAAATAAAGACCTGGAGTCCTTGCCTCTTACTGACAGGGACTACCTCATCCAAGACTTTGCGGGTAACAGGGACCATTTGCAGACCTTCAGGCAATTGAGAGATGACTACCTGAATGGCAAGGATACATATGGGATATGGGAGTCAAATCTGCCATACTACTGTCTCCCCTCTGTCAACATTTTTCCAGAGATTATTCGCCTATGTGCTGAAAATTATGATGTGCAGCACAGAGCTGTTAAGTCTCCATCTGGGAGCATCCTCTTTCACATTAATGCTGAATCCATCAACCAGATGCTTAACTTCAATCAAACTAAGCTGTTGTTCCCTTTCTCCATGAACTATCTGTTGGACACAGGTGCCAAGATGTCCAGTGAAGACATTCAGAAAATCACCAAGATATTTATGAGGCCTGACTGCCAGCCCACAGGGCCACCTCCCTACTTGGATGTCTATTTTACTGATATAGGCAGACTTCTGTTGGACATGATTGCTTATGTGCTGGGATACAGAACCAGTGAGCATGTTGATGAAACAATGCTAGTATTTTTAGCTGCTTATAGCCCAGGCCAACCCCCTGCCCGCAAATATAATTTTGCCAAATTCATAGCTAACAAGATTCATGAGCAGCTGTGCAAGGTAGACAGAGAGGGCATCTTCAAGTATTCATCTTATATCTACCACCTTTTCATGTACTATCAGTCCGAGGCTTTTCCATGCTACATCAAAAAGATGGACTCTAAAGGGGAAAGAAGATCTGTTATCTTCTGGACATCTGTCTATCATCAAGTGCAAAGGTCACCATATTCATATTGTGAATTCATTGATCAGTTTGTTTATCTAGTCTCTTGTTTATTAATGAGGTCCCCTCCTCCCAGAATATCATTTGAAATAGAGAAGGTCCTGCAGCTCTCCAAGAATTACAAAATAGGTGATTGGTACCTATATGAGGATCATACAGTCATCAGAGTCTATGGCTGTGATCTCTGTCCATACAGGCTCCCAAAATATGTGCCCATGAGGCTATTTGCCTTGGAGTATTATAGGCAGCTAATTCACTCTGACCTCACTCACTTTCATAGCTCCAAAAAGAAAGCCCATCTCAAGTTCAAGCACCACCTGGGCCCCTTCATAATGAATAAAAAAGAGGGATGGCAAGATGCTGAGCTAATCCTTAAAGATAAGTACATGCTCTCAAAAAGCTTCCGTTGGGTCCCTTATGACCCTGAAGGCTTCATCACTGCTAGAAGAGTTAAGTACAGGCTGTTAGGCTATGAGCATTGCAAGTACCCACATATTGAAAAATATGCCAATCAGCAAGAATGGCTGCAAGACACTTTAATTGAAAAATTAACTGAAGAAGAGATAATGCAAAAGAATGTCAAGGATTTGGAAAAGACTCTTGACTTGGATTCTGTGCAGCAGGTACCCTTCAAACGACCGCAGCCAGTAGGAGAAGGTACCTCGGCCTCAGCAGCTGCACCAACCACACAGACATCTTCCACAGCAGCACCAGGTACAGACAAGGGTAAAAGAATAATGGGTGCTGAAGAAGAAACAGTCAAAGAACAGCCTGCCTCCTCAATAGGGCAGCAACAAGAGCACACCCCCCCTCCACAAACTGAGCCACCAGCAGCTCCAATCTTGCAAACCCCAGCACATGAGGAGAGGGGTATGAAAAGAGACAGAGAAGAGTCCACTCCTGCTAGTGGATCCTCCCAGCAACCCCAGGCCAAGAGGCAAAGGGTTGATTCTCCGGAGATAGAAGAAATCAGTGAAGAAGTCCTTGACAGTTCAAGGAAAGATGGAGAAGGCAGCCAACATACAGGTACAAGCTCCTTTCAGCAAGAACAGGGATTACAACTTGGTTTGGAAGTGTCCTCCTCCACTCAGCAGAGCAAGAAGCCCAAAAGCACTAAGGCTTCTTTCAAGCAAATAAAGGCACAAAATGACTTGCTGAGGGTGGAAGTCTATAAACAGTTTCTGAATGCAACACCTGCCAAACAAGAAAGATTGATGTCGGTTTATGACCTGAAAGAGGAGAAAATGATCCTCAGTCATTTCAAGCCTAAAGTGCCGCAGCCAAAATCAGCTGCAGATTTTGTGAGGACTAGGGTGGAGGTCATGGCCAAGGACATCCATCCCATGGACCAAATAGAACTCCACAAGCAAACTGGAGAAATGGTCTATGCCACCTTGGTGGACAGGGAAACCATGGCCCATGAGTTAAAAGAATCACTGAAAAATACCAACATTCAGTTGGATTTTGAGATAATGTCCTCCATGGCCAAGGACAACAGAATAAAATCGTTGGAGGACATCATCATTGACTTAGGACATGATCCTAAGGATCCAAAGGGCGTAAGGGCCCTCCTCAAGAAAAAAGAAGATAACCTCAATGCACTGAAAAAGAGGTTAAAGCTGCTGCCCACAGAGCACCCTCAAACAGCAGAGTTGCAAAAGGAAAAGGAGGTCGATGAGCAACTAGACCTTATAATGCAGCTCAACCAGAAGGTCCTCGATTTGGAGAAGGAACTTGAAGGGGCATTACAAGATAAGCAGGGAGAATCTACATCCCAAGTTCCTCCAACCACTTCAACCACAGCAGCAACAACAGAGACAGCAGTAGCCCCTGTCGCAACCACAGCCGCAATAGAAGCAGCAACAACAACAGCTCCAGACTCCAGTACAAGCATGGAAGACTTGACCAAGGCTATTAAAGAAATGGAGCTCCAGGCCACTGAAATAAGGCAGGCCAACGAACAGTTGGCAGAACTAGATGCCAAATATGATAAATCAAAAATGATTGTGGCATAACAAGGCAAAGAAATAAAGGCCTTGAAAGAGAAAATAAAGACTTTGGAAAAGGAGCTCAAACTAGAGACTGCTATGGCAGAAATCAAAAGAATTTTGTGGGCCCGCATTGACCAATCCATCACCAAGCAATGGAAATCAATTAAGACTGTGCATGAGCAAATGGATTTGATTGGCCAAGCACAAACAGAGATTCAAAGGGCCAGAATAGTGCTGGGAAACAGGCCGGAGCTGGCCAATAGATTGATAGATTTTTTGAACAGGCAGACGAAGGAAGAACTGGCAGCCATCAATATTGTCAACAGAACAGAGGTTGTCCTTACAGTTAAAAAGGTACTCACTCTCAGAAATTATGTACAAACTGTGGAGAGGAAGTGCTATGAAATTCGGGCTGAGGTGGATGAGTACAAGGCCAAAATGGGAGCACTGCAAGCCAAGGGACTGCCTAGCCTACTAAACAGCACGGGAAGACTGCTCCCCTGTGAGCAATATGCAAACAGGATGTCCACCTTTATGGAAAATCAAATTACTGCAGCTGGCAGTACTTCTGAGGAGGCAGGGCCTCCAACAGGGCAGAGTCTTCTACAGAAACTTGAGAATATATTTTTTATTGAAAATGAAATCCACCACCTTTTTGAGGTTCCTCCAAATTTTTACAGATATACGGAAGCAGATGAGACTTTGGTGAAGATCCGAAGACACCAAATGCCCAAGGAAGATTGGTGGCAAGCAATGCTTCAAATTTTTCCACAATAACTTCAGATGTTCCATCCTAGTCAGCTACAACTCAGCATTAAAGACAACATTAAAGGCAGCTGGAAGGTGACTCAGCAAAAGACAGCGGCAGCAAGCAAAAGATAAGATATACGCACTTTTTGGACAGCGTATCCTCAACCGACTCCAACAAGCCACAAAGTCAACATCTTCTGACCATTTTGGACAGCTAAGACACTGAAGAGTTACTACAGCATTTACTCCCTCAGCTACAACGCTCCAGGAGTTGGCATGACATTAATGAAGCATTTACTCTTCAGCTAGATATTTTCTTATGTAAATTATGTATATATACCTCCCCTAGCAATGTACGAGGGGTTGGTGATTTTCACTCTGAAGAAAATGTATTGTATACTTTCAGATTTTCTAATGCAAAGGGTTGGACAAGCTCAGTGATCTCCTGAATGTTTGATGTCTTGCTGATGCCATGCGTGCTGTTGCAGAATTCTTGTGCTGTCTGATGGAATAATAAGTTTTTCTCAATCTCTGTTTTGTCTCCTTATGTTTATTAAATCATACGCATGTCTCACTAATCTAGCAATAAAGAAAAGGAATAGTACAAGATATGTTTGCTTACACCTTGTGCTCAATCTTTACTGCTGTAAATGTTTTCTTCAGAATTAATCATGGACATGAATTCTTAATTGCTCATGTTTTCATTAATTCTATAAATCTGAATGTTATATAGAAATTCTTCACTGCTTCTAAATAATATTCTCACTGTTTCTACATACCAGTTTGTTGGAAGATTCTTAGATGCCTTTCATAGCCTGGCTACATCACACTTAATCACAATTTCGAAACATTGTTTCTCAAACACTTATCTGGCTCTGCAGCATCACTACTGTATCAACATAGCATATCAAACAACTAAAGGAACACTGACTCCATGCCCAATGGCCTAGAACACTCTAGTGAGCACATATATATATTGACTGAAGTCATCACCCAGCAAATTCCAAAAAACAAAACCTTGAGCATCATAGCCAGCCTAATATTTTATACAAACAAAGATAAAGCATACAGAGAGAGCCCTCTCTAGTCACAGGTAGGCTAGAACCTGTGACCAAAAGATTGGTTAGTGGTTACCTCGGCCGTATTCCCTTGGGAGTCAAAGGGAACAACCTGAGTGATAACATAATTGGCGACTCCACTGGGGAGAGAGCGTATTTTTCAACTGCTGTCTGTCTTTAGACAGTGGTTCCAAAAGCTTGAGCAGTCCCTTAAAATAAGTTCTAAAAATACCAAAAATAAGTTCTGAAGCTGGCTCCTAAGAAGAAAACTAGGCATACCAGGTCAAATCCTTACCCAAATCCTCCTCATGTTTTCGAAAACCCCAATTTGATCCATAGAACTCATAAGAGCCAAAAGGAACCAGAGCAATCTCCTGAATCTAGCCCTGAGGCAGTTCAGCATAGTTTTATTCCCACCCCTTCTAAGCCAACCGTTCACCTTCATACAACTCATTCTTCCCCCTCTTCATCATCCACTTCACAAAACATATTGTCAACACCTAACACACAAACTGCTATTGTTGTCCCTGTTGTTCCCGTTGTTCCAGTTGTCCCACTTATCCCACCAAATATGGCTAATCGTTATGCACCCCTTCAGTTGCCTAACAATCCTGGGGCCATGCCTCAGGATTACCAAGGCAAAATAACTTATTTTGATGGAACCAGTACATACACTGCCTTACAGCATACTAAGAAAATGCAAGACTACTTTGAGAACTATGAGATAGATGATGATGATGTAAGGATGAAAATCTTTGTCCAAAGTCTGACAGGGGAAGTAAGAACATGGTTCAGGTCCCTGACCCCAAATTCAATAGCTGATTCGGGTGCCCTTTATCAGTCCTTTTTAAACTGATGGGAAAAGAAAAAGGACCCTCTGCACATTCTATCTGAATATGACACCATAAGAAGAGGCCCACAAGAAACTGTCTTGGACTATTGCACCAGATTTAACACTATTTACAATGCCATTCCTCAAAATCTTAGACCCCCGCCTGATTTAGCATTGATTAAATTCCCTGATGGATTTGATGCTGATATGGCATATCAGCTAAGAGAAAGAGCCCCTGCAACTCTAGCAGACATGCAAAACATAGCTGTGAGTGTAGAGGCAAATCTAATTGCCAAAAGAAACCGGGCCAGAACTGAAAGGAGGACTACTTTCAAAGAAGAACTTCATCATTTGAGCAAAAGCTAGATGCAATCATCAAAGGGATGGATAGACTTGGAGATAGGGTAGAAACCATAGAAAGAAAATCATCATGGGAAGGCCAAACAAGTAATATTAGAAACCCAAACTTCAGAAAGAATCAAAATCCTAATGTTGGTAGGACTGATCCTGACCAGCATGTCAGACCTCCTTTTCAAGAGAATTATGCTGAGGCTTCAACATCTAGTGAACCTAGTGAGGATCCTCACATCAATCTAATGGGTTTGGATGGTGAAAATCAAGTCTTTTTGACACAAGAAGACCAAGAGGTTTACAATGAAAATCAATTCCATACTAAATCAGGAGAATCTTTCAACTTTAAAGAAGGATATGATGCAGTTGTGTATGAGGTGCACAAACAGTACAAACTAAGGAGTAGAACACTAGAGGTACCTACACCCCTCAAACCAAAGGATAATAAACAACCAATAAAGATCAATGAAAATACTACTCTCCCCAAATCAGCTGACAACTCAAAATCACCGGCCACAGAAGTAACTGTGGAGGACATTTCAGAACAACAGTCCTCTCAAAATCAGCCAAGTTTGCCCCATCAATCGAAGATAAAGGCAGATACTTCCATAGGAAACAAACATGGCACCGGTTTCACTTAAAAGGATCCTAACTATGAGCAGAAGACCTCTGATAATTCAGCCGAGAAGGAAAAATCTACGGCACTAAATGCCAAAATTCAAATGGAAAAACCTTTCAACCTGGAAACAGAAATTCGTAAGCTAAAAATATCAGTGCCTCTTTCAGAACTAGCCAAACATGACATATACAGACAACAGATCAACAAATCTCTCCAAATATCAGACAATAAAGATGTTGTGAATGTCCTAGATGACCAACCAGAACTGCTGTTCGGACCTGAGGTTAATGGAAAAACAAAGAATGGAGGGGTGCCACCCTTTTATGTCAGTCTAAACATTCATGATAAGGTCCTACATAATGCAATGTTTGGTTCTGGTACCTCACACAACTTAATGCCCAAATCTGTAATGGAAAAACTTGACTTAGACATCACAAGACCCTACAAGGATCTATTTTCATTTGATTCAAGCCAAGTCAGATGTTTAGGTCTGATTAAAGACTTATGTGTCTCCCTAGTCCAATATCCAACCAAAACTATCTTAATGGATGTAGTGGTAGCTGACATACCCCCTAAGTATGGCATGCTCTTGTCCAAATCCTGGGGGGCCAAACTTCAAGGATCTCTGCAATTGGACATGTCCTATGCAACTATTTCAGTCTTTGGTCAGCCAAAGAGATTGTACCAGGAAACTCTGATGAAATATGTGGTAAGCAGTCAAGATAAGCCCCAAAACTTTCCAATCTATTCCATACACTTAGACATGGATTCATTCATTCTCTACAATGCTGACATATGTCACAAAGCCTATTCGGAACTATTAATGACAGTACAAACCGGGGAGTTAGATGAGCAATGTATTGGCAAAGACCAGGGGACCATGGCCATAGCTGATAAAAAGAATGAAGAACCTGATGTGCCAAGTAACTTGCAGGAAACCAACCTACCCATGATCCAACTTCCTAGTGATCCCAATCTAAACCTTGATCATGAAACCCTGTGGTACCTAGAATTTGATGGCTCTGTAAACAAGCTGGGAGCTGGAGCAGGAGTCTGGATCCATAATATGCACAATGACCAGGCTGAGGGCCATGCATACAGACTAAACTTTCGATGCACCAACAACATGGCTGAATATGAAGCCCTTTTGTTAGGATTGAAACTCCTAAAAAATCTAGGTGCAACCAAAGTCTCAATTTTAGGAGATTCAGACTTGGTCATACAACAAATGAAGGGAAATTTCACCACAAATGATCTGAGGTTGAGATCATACAAGGGGGTAGCTATTCAAATACTTGAGAGCTTCTCACAATCACAATTGACTAAGATTTCCAGAGAACTCAACCTACATGCTCACAGCTTGGCAACTTTTGCCAGCACTTGTAAATTACCTTTCAAAACCAATCATACATTCACAGCTGAAATCAAACACAGACCTTCAGTCCCGGATAACATCAAGAATTGGCAAGTCTTTGAGAGTAACAAACAGATAAAAAACTTTCTCACTTTAAAGGAAGAATTTTCGGGCATGAACATTGACACTAGTACTAGAGATGATCAACCACAAATATGCACATTTACACAGAACATATCAGCTGAAACAGCTGATCTGGTTTTACATCCGACCACTTTTGACAGTGAAACTATACGGGAGTTGAAACAATCAGAAAACGCAGAGGAATTGGCTCAAGCAGAAGATGAGGTAATTGAGCTAAAGGATAATTTTCTGCCCATAGGTCTAACCCCTTTGGAGGATCTGTTTGACTCAAATGATATCTCAAGAAAACCAAAAATCCAACCACTGAATGCTGAAATAGAGGATTGTAACATTGGGACACCTGAACGTCCCAAAATGGTCAAACTATCCAAAGCATTACCTCCTGAACAGAAGCTGAAATACATCGAGTTATTTAGAGAATTTCAAGATGTCTTTGCCTGGAGCTATGAGGACCTTAAGTCTTATGATACATCAGTTATCCAGCACACAATACCCTTAAAAGAAAATCAGAAGCCTTTTAAGCAGAAACTCAGGAGAATCAATCCAGTCCTCCTTCCCCTCATTGAAAAAGAAGTCAAACGTATGTATGAAGCAGGGATCATTGCCCCAATCAGATTCTCAGAATGGATTTCAAACCTAGTACCTACTAGGAAAAAGACAGGAGAAATCAGATTGTGTGTTGACCTTAGGAATCTGAACAAAGTATCCCTCAAAGACCATTACCCCTTACCAAAAATGGATCATATCTTGCAAAGGGTGGTGGGAGCCTCAAGGATCTCCTTACTAGATGGTTTCTCAGGATTCAATCAGATTCTAGTACACCCGGATGACCAAGACAAAACGGCCTTCACAACACCTTGGGGAACATTCAAATATTTTAAGATGCCTTTTGGGCTTAAAAATGCAGGGGCTACATTCCAAAGAGCAATGGATATCGCCTTTGCCAAGGAACTTCATGATTTCCTAGTAGTCTATCTTGATGATCTAACAGCCTTTTCAAAATCAGATCAAGAGCACTTAGAACACTTAAGGCAGGTTTTCACAATTTGTAGAAAATATGGCATATCTTTGAACCCAAAGAAATCACTGTTTGGATTGGAGGAAGGCAAACTCCTGTGGCATATAATCTCAAAAGATGGTATTAGGATTGATCCTGACAGAATTCAAGCTATCCTACAAGTACCACATCCAAGAAACATCAAAGAATTACAAAGTTTTCTAGGGAAGATCAATTTCTTGAGGAGATTCATTCCCAATCTGGCTGAACTCATTAGACTGCTAAACAATATGCTGAAAAAGGATTCCAAGGTCAAATGGACTATGGAAGCTAAACAAGCCTTTGAGGATATCAAAAGAGCATTGACAAACACACCAGTTCTAACAAGCCCTAGATTTGATCAAGATTTTATCATATTCTCTTTTGCTTCTGAGCATACAATTGCTGCTGTTTTGCTACAAAAGGATGATCAAGGCTGTGAGAAACCCATTGCATTCTTCAGCAGAGCACTTAGGGATGCTCCCCTGAAATATCAGATCATGGAAAAACAAGCTTATGCATTGGTAAAAGCCATCAAGGATTTCAGAATCTACATTCTTTACTCTCATATAATTGCCTATGTTCCTAATGCAGTGGTCAAAGATATTCTAACCCAAGAGGGCCTTGAAGGCAAGAGAGGCAAGTGGATTGCTAACATCCTAGAATATGACATTGAGATCAAACCGACCAAACTAATAAAAGGACAAGGCCTAGCCAAATTAATGACTGAAACCAATTTCCAAGCCCTTGACATAAATGAACTGGACGACGAACAGGAGATGGCGACTCCACAGATCAAACAAGCCTTTATGCAATCCCCATGGTATGCTGATATATGTTTTGTATTACTAAACCTGCAAGCTCCTCCAGGGTTGTCCAGAACTAAGAAAAGATTCTTGAAAATGAAAGCATCAAAGTTTTGTATTATTGACAATGTTTTGTTTTGGAGAAATCATGAGGGAATATTACTCAATTGCTTAACGTTAGAAGAAACTGACAATGTCCTCAAAGAATTTCATGCAGGTGACTGTGGAGGACATTTGTACTGGAAGTCCACAGCTGATAAAATCCTAAGGGCTGTGTTTTATTGGCCTTCCTTATTCTCTGATGTGAAGAAATTTGTAATGTCTTGCCACAAGTGCCAAATTTTTTAGGGCAAGAGGAAACTGCTGCCTTTACCACTTAAACCGGTTTCAATTGAGAGGCCATTTCAGCAATGGGGTTTAGACTTCATTGGTGAAATTCATTCCCCCATCCTCTGGCTAGCATAGGTGGATTCTCACTGCCACAGACTATTTTACCAAATGGATAGAAACCATCCCTTGCAGACAGGCCAATGACTCCATTATTATACAATTTCTAGAAACCAACATCTTGTCCAGGTTTGGCTGTCCAAATAAAATTATCACAGACAATGCTGCAGCTTTTAAATCCAAGAAAATGATCAATTTTTGTCACAAGTATCACATCACCCTAGGTCATTCCACTGCCTATTACCCTCAAGGTAATGGCCTAGCTGAATTTTCCAATAAAAGTCTCATCAACATCATCAAAAAAGTTCTGGAAGAAAATAAAATGAATTGGCATAAAAAGTTGGTAAATGCACTATGGGCTGACAGACTGACCACCAAGAGATCAATTGGCATGAGTCCATATGAACTGGTCTATGGGTTAGAAGCAAAGTTTCCTACATCTCTAGGAATCCCTGTGATTTAACTGCTGCAAGAAATACAAGCTGAGCCCAATGATATCCAAAGAAGAATTAATCAAACAATTCATTTACAGCAAACAAGAGAAGAAGTCTATCAAAGAACTCAAGTTCTACAAGAAAAGATCAAAAGAATATTTGACAAAAGAACCAAAGCTGAAGATTTCTTTATTGGAAATAAAGTGTTGAGATGGGATTCCAGAAGAGAGGACAAAGGAAAACATGGTAAGTTTGATTTTTTATGGAAGGGACCCTATGTCATTTATGCCATACAAGGAAATAATACTTATTTTTTGAGAAGTGTGAATGGTTCAGACACTGAGGAAGGCCCAGTTAATGGGAGAATGCTCAAGCATTATTTTGACTCCCTTGATTAAACACTAAACAGGCATGTATTGTACATTAATATTTGTATTCCCAGTATTTTCAATTACAGCAAATAAATAAAGAAGCAAGTGCATCACATTTTTTAGAAGACCAGGATGATATACTATGATATTTTTGGGAAATATGGATCCTGGCATTTGGGCAGCAAGGAAAGCAAAGGGTAACTATCAAATCATGAAAAGAAAGCTTGAGAAACAGATGAAAAACAGATCTAAAAATTCACAGCAAATCAGCTCACTGGGTACTGCCTGCAAACATCCAAGATCCTAAGCATTGGTCTCCAACAAACACAGAAATTCAGCCAGCAACAGGGAAGCAAATTCAGGCAATCTGACCTGCTGTTCTTGGCTTTTCACCTGGAAAAGCCATCCCCAAGTGGAGCCACTGTTAGCCTCCTATACCAATAGGTTCTCATCTCTCATGATTGACAGTGGAAGTGCCAAAAATGTCTACCTTCCATGCTGCTAAGGTTCCATTTTTGTGAAAGAAACAGACAGTTTAAAAAATGTAAAGAGGGTATGCCTTAAAAGAAAAATCAAAGGGCAAGAAAATGAATTGGTCAGAGAAAAAATAAAAGAAATGAACCCCAAACAAAGACCATGAAAGTGGCTATTTCAAATTGCCACTGCTACTTTGATGGGTGGCCCAACAGCTCAAGCTGGGCCTCTCCATGTTTTAAATTTTATGTTGTAGACTAGAGAAGAAGTACCTGTTCAAACAGTTCAAGCTTGACAGATGACTAGGTTGATAGAGAAAGAAAGGAGCCCAACTGCTTAATCTGGGCCCTTGGAAGTCATAAGGGTAGACTTAGATAGGAGGGCAGCAAAAAGAAAAGAAAATTATCAGGGTCTGCAAGACCAAGTGCACCCATACAAAATGAAGAAAAAATGTTAGGCATAATAGGCAGGGTAGGCAGTTGAAGGTTGCAGAAAGCAAAATCCAAGCACATCACTTGGAGCAAATCAAAGTGGCCATCAGCAGGAAAGGCAAGAGCAATGGCCTATATGGCAAAGTGCCAAATCATCACTAACTTCCCTCATCCCCTTCAAAGTTTCTTACTAACCTCCCATGAGCACTGCAGGATCTGCCTAGCCAGTCCTCCTTATACTCTTCATTTGTACAAATTTTATGTCATAAATGACTTCTTTCTTTGAAAAGAAGCCACATTTCTTGTGTAAAAATTCTTTTCATTTTGATCTACTTCCTAACTAAGTTTGATTCCTGAAAAGCTTAGTAACTACCACTTCCCATTCTCATCCCCCCCAGTACTAACTACTAACTGTATTTACATCAAATCCCCTATGTTTCCCTTTCCCCTACTATTATAACACCATGGTGTATAAACCCCAAGCAATGTATAAATATCCCCCCTTTTAGCACTATAGCTAAATAAGTTTGTCTAAGGGAGACATTAGTCCACCAGGGACTATGGTCAACCCTGTTTTGGGATTTCTCTAACCTCTGGTCAGAGTGATAACCTACCCTAAACCCTCATTTCCCCTTTTTTCCTAAAAAATTTCACAAAAACCCCTTTCCCTCTGCTCAAACCTAATTCTAACCCTTTTTCCCCCGACAGATTAATTCAAAAACCCACAAAAACCCCAAAACCCAAAGTCCCGCATCCCAAATATTAAACTGAATATTTTAATGGTCGGGCGGGACCCAACCCAAAGTTGCGCGATCGATCAACAGCGCCCGCCAACCGTCGATCATCCGCCGCCCCCGATCCAACGGTGGGCGGTCTTTTTCAAACCCCGACATGCCTCCCTTTAACGTCCGGGGAGATGGCGGTATTGGTGGCCGTACCCGGGACGCGTGGCAAGCGGCGGGGTTGTTCGGAGCCCCCCTCCCCGATACCGCCTTCGCCCAAAGGTGGTGCGGGGAGACCGCTTACCACCTCCCCGATACCACCTCCCTGCTATGTCACCCGCACGTCATCATGACGTCGTGCCGCCTCCGCCCGCCCCCGCGCCTCGTGGCCCTCCACGTAGCCCTGCCACCGTTCTCCGCCCACCACCGTGTCCAGCCACGCTGGCCTCAAGCTCAGCGTCCACGTCACCCTCCGTACCCCGGGCCCCGCCATGACGTCATGCTGACGTCATCGGCGGAAAAGCGCCAATGTCCCTTTTTGTCCAAATTTGTCGTTAAAAAGCCCGTTTTTGGCCGTTTTATGTCATTTTCGAGCGAAAGTGACTGAGCCGTTGTAAGCCTTTTCGCCACGAAATTGCTTCCTAAACACCAAATTCAAAGTTGGAGCCGCCACAACTCGTCAATTCAGCTGCATCGAGCACCCCTGTCCGACCCGAAGGCTTTCCGTGCTGTTTATCCAGGTATTCACCACAATTCCCTTGTTTTGCCCCTATGCATACCATTTCTCTGCAAATTCTCCATTAAGCACCTGTCAAAGTCCCAAATTGAAGTTGTCTATTACTTAAATTGGAACTAAATCAACCCACATTGCCCCAGCTCCATAAATTTGATATTGAAACAATAAATTCACGGGCTAAAGTTGCAAATTTATCCTTGAGCTACCCGGCATTGTTCCCTTTTGCCGGGTGCATGCCCAAAGCTGCATTTCACCAATTTGAATCCTTCATACCCTCTGCAATTCATCTTCATCAATTCACAATCCCTGTGAATTTAACCAAGCAAAGCAGAGACAGTCCTTCATAGCCTGCCTATTCCACTTGAGGAAAACTTCTAGCACTACCTGCATTCAATCTGTCATTTGAGCTTTCGGGAACCTTGCAAGTTATTACACTTGCCTTGTTCAATTCAGACCACATAATGGCTGCTCCTGCACCCACAGCCCTCAGTGTTGCTCCCATAAATGCACCAAATAAAGACCTGGAGTCCTTGCCTCTTGCTGACAGGGACTACCTCATCCAAGACTTTGCGGGTAACAGGGACCATTTGCAGACCTTCAGGCAATTGAGAGATGACTACCTGAATGGCAAGGATACATATGGGATATGGGAGTCAAATCTGCCATACTACTGTCTCCCCTCTGTCAACATTTTTCCAGAGATTATTCGCCTATGTGCTGAAAATTATGATGTGCAGCACAGAGCTGTTAAGTCTCCATCTGGGAGCATCCTCTTTCACATTAATGCTGAATCCATCAACCAGATGCTTAACTTCAATCAAACTGAGTTGTTGTTCCCTTTCTCCATGAACTATCTGTTGGACACAGGTGCCAAGATGTCCAGTGAAGACATTCAGAAAATCACCAAGATATTTATGAGGCCTGACTGCCAGCCCACAGGGCCACCTCCCTACTTGGATGTCTATTTTACTGATATAGGCAGACTTCTGTTGGACATGATTGCTTATGTGCTGGGATACAGAACCAGTGAGCATGTGGATGAAACAATGCTGGTATTTTTAGCTGCTTATAGCCCAGGCCAACCCCCTGCCCGCAAATATAATTTTGCCAAATTCATAGCTAACAAGATTCATGAGCAGCTGTGAAAGGTAGACAGAGAGGGCATCTTCAAGTATTCATCTTATATCTACCACCTTTTCATGTACTATCAGTCCGAGGCTTTTCCATGCTACATCAAAAAGCTGGACTCTAAAGGGGAAAGAAGATTTGTTATCTTCTGGACATCTGTCTATCATCAAGTGCAAAGGTCACCATATTCATATTGTGAATTCGTTGATCAGTTTGTTTATCCAGTCTCTTGTTTATTAATGAGGTCCCCTCCTCCCAGAATATCATTTGAAATACAGAAGGTCCTGCAGCTCTCCAAGAATTACAAAATAGGTGATTGGTACCTATATGAGGATCATACAGTCATCAGAGTCTATGGCTGTGAGCTCTGTCCATACAGGCTCCCAAAATATGTGCCCATGAGGCTATTTGCCTTGGAGTATTATAGGCAGCTAATTCACTCTGACCTCACTCACTTTCATAGCTCCAAAAAGAAAGCCCATCTCAAGTTCAAGCACCACCTGGGCCCCTTCATAATGAATAAAAAAGAGGGATGGCAAGATGCTGAGCTAATCCTTAAAGATAAGTGCATGCTCTCAAAAAGCTTCCGTTGGGTCCCTTATGACCCTGAAGGCTTCATCACTGCTAGAAGGGTTAAGTACAGGCTGTTAGGCTATGAGCATTGCAAGTACCCACATATTGAAAAATATGCCAATCAGCAAGAATGGCTGCAAGACACTTTAATTGAAAGATGGAGAAGGCAGCCAACATACAGGTACAAGCTCCTTTCAGCAAGAACAGGGATTACAACTTGGTTTGGAAGTGTCCTCCTCCACTCAGCAGAGCAAGAAGCCCAAAAGCACTAAGGCTTCTTTCAAGCAAATAAAGGCACAAAATGACTTGCTGAGGGTGGAAGTCTATAAACAGTTTCTGAATGCAACACCTGCCCAACAAGAAAGATTGATGTCAGTTTATGACCTGAAAGAGGAGAAAATGATCCTCAGTCATTTCAAGCCTAAAGTGTCGCAGCCAAAATCAGCTGCAGATTTTGTGAGGACTAGGGTGGAGGTCATGGCCAAGGACATCCATCCCATGGACCAAATAGAACTCCACAAGCAAACTGGAGAAATGGTCTATGCCACCTTGGTGGACAGGGCAACCATGGCCCATGAGTTAAAAGAATCACTGAAAAATACCAACATTCAGTTGGATTTTGAGAGAATGTCCTCCATGGCCAAGGACAACAGAATAAAATCGTTGGAGGACATCATCATTGACTTAGGACATGATCCTAAGGATCCAAAGGGCGTAAGGGCCCTCCTCAAGAAAAAAGAAGATGACCTCAATGCACTGAAAAAGAGGTTAAAGCTGCTGCCCACAGAGCACCCTCAAACAGCAGAGTTACAAAAGGAAAAGGAGGCCGATGAGCAACTGGACCTTATAATGCAGCTCAACCAGAAGGTCCTCGATTTGGAGAAGGAACTTGAAGGGGCATTACAAGATAAGCAGGGAGAATCTACATCCCAAGTTCCTCCAACCACTTCAACCACAGCAGCAACAACAGAGGCAGCAGTAGCCCCTGTCACAACCACAGCCGCAACAGAAGCAGCAACAACAACAGCTCCAGACTCCAGTACAAGCATGGAAGACTTGACCAAGGCTATTAAAGAAATGGAGCTCCAGGCCACTGAAATAAGGCAGGCCAAGGAACAGTTGGCAGAACTAGATGCCAAATATGATAAATCAAAAATGACTGTGGCAGAACAAGGCAGAGAAATAAAGGCCTTGAAAGAGAAAATAAAGACTTTGGAAAAGGAGCTCAAACTAGAGACTGCTATGGCAGAAATCAAAAGAATTTTGTGGGCCCGCATTGACCAATCCATCACCAAGCAATGGAAATCAATTAAGACTGTGCATGAGCAGATGGATTTGATTGGCCAAGCACAAACAGAGATTCAAAGGGCCAGAATAGTGCTGGGAAACAGGCCGGAGCTGGCCAATAGATTGATAGATTTTTTGAACAGGCAGACGAAGGAAGAACTGGCAGCCATCAATATTGTCAACAGAACAGAGGCTGTCCTTACAGTTAAAAAGGTACTCACTCTCAGAAATTATGTACAAACTGTGGAGAGGAAGTGCTATGAAATTCAGGCTGAGGTGGATGAGTACAAGGCCAAAATGGGAGCACTGCAAGCCAAGGGACTGCCTAGCCTACTAAACAGCACGGAAAGACTGCTCCCCTGTGAGCAATATGCAAACAGGATGTCCACCTTTGTGGAAAATCAAATTACTGCAGCTGGCAGTACTTCTGAGGAGGCAGGGCCTCCAACAGGGCAGAGTCTTCTACAGAAACTTGAGAATATATTTTTTATTGAAAATGAAATCCACCACCTTTTTGAGGTTCCTCCAAATTTTTACAGATATACGGAAGCAGATGAGACTTTGGTGAAGATCCGAAGACACCAAATGCCCAAGGAGGATTGGTGGCAAGCAATGCTTCAAATTTTGCCACAATAACTTCAGATGTTCCATCCCAGTCAGCTACAGCTCAGCATTAAAGACATCATTAAAGGCAGCTGGAAGGTGACTCAGCAAAAGACAGCGGCAGCAAGCAAAAGATAAGATATACGCACTTTTTGGACAGCGTATCCTCAACCGACTCCAACAAGCCACAAAGTCAACATCTTCTGACCATTTTGGACAGCTAAGGCACTGAAGAGTTACTACAGCATTTACTCCCTCAGCTACAACGCTCCAGGAGTTGGCATGACATTAATGAAGCATTTACTCTTCAGCTAGATATTTTCTTATGTAAATTATGTATATATACCTCCCCTAGCAATGTACGAGGGGTTGGTGATTTTCACTCTGAAGCAAATGTATTGTATACTTTCAGATTTTCTAATGCAAAGGGCTGGACAAGCTCAGTGATCTCCTGAATGTTTGATGTCTTGCTGATGCCATGCGTGCTGTTGCAGAATTCTTGTGCTGTCTGATGGAATAATAAGTTTTTCTCAATCTCTGTTTTGTCTCCTTATGTTTATTAAATCATACGCATGTCTCACTAATCTAGCAATAAAGAAAAGGAATAGTACAGGATATGTTTGCTTACACCTTGTGCTCAATCTTTACTGCTGTAAATGTTTTCTTCAGAATTAATCATGGACATGAATTCTTAATTGCTCATGTTTTCATTAATTCTATAAATCTGAATGTTATATAGAAATTCTTCACTGCTTCTAAATAATATTCTCACTGTTTCTCCATACCAGTTTGTTGGAAGATTCTTAGATGCCTTTCATAGCCTGGCTACATCACACTTAATCACAATTTCGAAACATTGTTTCTCAGACACTTATCTGGCTCTGCAGCATCACTACTGTATCAACACAGCATATCAAACAACTAAAGGAACACTGACTCCATGCCCAATGGCCTAGAACACTCTAGTGAGCACATATATATATTGACTGAAGTCATCACCCAGCAAATTCCAAAAAACAAAACCTTGAGCATCATAGCTAGCCTAATATTTTATACAAACAAAGCTAAAGCATACAGAGAGAGCCCTCTCTAGTCACAGGTAGGCTAGAACCTGTGACCAAAAGATTGGTTAGTGGTTACCTCGGCCGTATTCCCTTGGGAGTCAAAGGGAACAACCTGAGTGATAACATAATTGGCGACTCCACTGGGGACAGAGCGTATTTTTCAACTGCTGTCTGTCTTTAGACAGTGGTTCCAAAAGCTTGAGCAGTCCCTTAAAATAAGTTCTAAAAATATCTTCAAAAATACCAAAAAGAAGTTCTGAAGCTGGCTCCTAAGAAGAAAACTAGGCATACCAGGTCAAATCCTGACCCAAATCCTCCTCCTGTTTTCGAAAACCCCAATTTGATCCATAAAACTCATAAGAGCCAAAAGGAACCAGAGCAATCTCCTGAATCTAGCCCTGAGGCAGTTCAGCATAGTTTTATTCCCACCCCTTCTAAGCCAACCGTTCACCTTCATACAACTCATTCTTCCCCTCTTCATCATCCACTTCACAAAACATATTGTCAACACCTAACACACAAACTGCTATTTTTGTCCCTGTTGTTCCCGTTGTTCCAGTTGTCCCACTTATCCCACCAAATATGGCTAATCGTTATGCACCCCTTCAGTTGCCTAACAATCCTGGGGCCATGCCTCAGGATTACCAAGGCAAAATAACTTATTTTGATGGAACCAGTACATACACTGCCTTACAGCATACTAAGAAAATGCAAGACTACTTTGAGAACTATGAGATAGATGATGATGATGTAAGGATGAAAATATTTGTCCAAAGTCTGACAAGGGAAGTAAGAACATGGTTCAGGTCCCTGACCCCAAATTCAATAGCTGATTCGGATGCCCTTTATCAGTCCTTTTTAAACCGATGGGAAAAGAAAAAGGACCCTCTGCACATTCTATCTGAATATGACACCATAAGAAGAGGCCCACAAGAAACTGTCTTGGACTATTGCACCAGATTTAACACTATTTACAATGCCATTCCTCAAAATCTTAGACCCCTGCCTGATTTAGCATTGATTAAATTCCCTGATGGATTTGATGCTGATATGGCATATCAGCTAAGAGAAAGAGCCCCTGCAACTCTAGCAGACATGCAAAACATAGCTGTGAGTGTAGAGGCAAATCTAATTGCCAAAAGAAACCGGGCCAGAACTGAAAGGAGGACTACTTTCAAAGAAGAACCTTCATCATTTGAGCAAAAGCTAGATGCAATCATCAAAGGGATGGATAGACTTGGAGATAGGGTAGAAACCATAGAAAGAAAATCATCATGGGAAGGCCAAACAAGTAATATTAGAAACCCAAACTTCAGAAAGAATCAAAATCCTAATGTTGGTAGGACTGATCCTGACCAGCATGTCAGACCTCCTTTTCAAGAGAATTATGCTGAGGCTTCAACATCTAGTGAACCTAGTGAGGATCCTCACATCAATCTAATGGGTTTGGATGGTGAAAATCAAGTCTTTTTGACACAAGAAGACCAAGAGGTTTACAATGAAAATCAATTCCATACTAAATCAGGAGAATCTTTCGACTTTAAAGAAGGATATGATGCAGTTGTGTATGAGGTGCACAAACAGTACAAACTAAGGAGTAGAACAATAGAGGTACCTACACCCCTCAAACCAAAGGATAATAAACAACCAAAAAAGATCAATGAAAATACTACTCTCCCCAAATCAGCTGACAACTCAAAATCACCGGCCACAGAAGTAACTGTGGAGGACATTTCAGAACAACAGTCCTCTCAAAATCAGCCAAGTTTGCCCCATCAATCAAAGATAAAGGCAGATACTCCCATAGGAAACAAACATGGCACCGGTTTCACTCAAAAGGATCCTAACTATGAGCAGAAGACCCCTGATAATTCAGCCGAGAAGGAAAAATCTGCGGCACTAAATGCCAAAATTCAAATGGAAAAACCTTTCAACTTGGAAACAGAAATTAGTAAGCTAAAAATATCAGTGCCTCTTTCAGAACTAGCCAAACATGACATATACAGACAACAGATCAACAAATCTCTCCAAATATCAGACAATAAAGATGTTGTGAATGTCCTAGATGATCAACCAGAGTTGCTGTTCGGACCTGAGGTTAATGGAAAAACAGAGAATGGAGGGGTGCCACCCTTTTATGTCAGTCTAAACATTCATGATAAGGTCCTACATAATGCAATGTTTGATTCTGGTGCCTCACACAACTTAATGCCCAAATCTGTAATGGAAAAACTTGACTTAGACATCACAAGACCCTACAAGGATCTATTTTCATTCGATTCAAGCCAAGTCAGATGTTTAGGTCTGATTAAAGACTTATGTGTCTCCCTAGTCCAATATCCAACCAAAACTATCTTAATGGATGTAGTGGTAGCTGACATACCCCCTAAGTATGGCATGCTCTTGTCCAGATCCTGGGGGGCCAAACTTCAAGGATCTCTGCAATTGGACATGTCCTATGCAACTATTTCAGTCTTTGGTCAGCCAAAGAGATTGTACCGGGAAACTCTGATGAAATATGTGGTAAGCAGTCAAGATAAGCCCCAAAACTTTCCAATCTATTCCATACACTCAGACATGGATTCATTCATTCTCTACAATGCTGACATATGTCACAAAGCCTATTCGGAACTATTAATGACAGTACAAACCGGGGAGTTAGATGAGCAATGTATTGGCAAAGACCAGGGGACCATGGCCATAGCTGATAAAAAGAATGAAGAACCTGATGTGCCAAGTAACTTGCAGGAAACCAACCTACCCATGATCCAACTTCCTAGTGATCCCAATCTAAACCTTGATCATGAAACCCTGTGGTACCTAGAATTTGATGGCTCTGTAAACAAGCTGGGAGCTGGAGCAGGAGTCTGGATCCATAATATGCACAATGACCAGGCTGAGGGCCATGCATACAGACTAAAATTTTGATGCACCAACAACATGGCTGAGTATGAAGCCCTTTTGTTAGGATTGAAACTCCTAAAAAATCTAGGTGCAACCAAAGTCTCAATTTTAGGAGATTCAGACTTGGTCATACAACAAATGAAGGGAAATTTCACCACAAATGATCTGAGGTTGAGATCATACAAGGGGGCAGCTATTCAAATACTTGAGAGCTTCTCACAATCACAATTGACTAAGATTTCCAGAGAACTCAACCTACATGCTCACAGCTTGGCAACTTTTGCCAGCACTTGTAAATTACCTTTCAAAACCAATCATACATTCACAGCTGAAATCAAACACAGACCTTCAGTCCCGGATAACATCAAGAATTGGCAAGTCTTTGAGAGTAACAAACAGATAAAAAACTTTCTCACTTTAAAGGAAGAATTTTCGGGCATGAACATTGACACTAGTACTAGAGATGATCAACCACAAATATGCACATTTACACAGAACATATCAGCTGAAACAGCTGATCTGGTTTTACATCCGACCACTTTTGACAGTGAAACTATACGGGAGTTGAAACAATCAGAAAACGCAGAGGAAATGGCTGAAGCAGAAGATGAGGTAATTGAGCTAAAGGATAATTTTCTGCCCATAGGTCTAACCCCTTTGGAGGATCTGTTTGACTCAAATGATATCTCAAGAAAACCAAAAATCCAACCACTGAATGCTGAAATAGAGGATTGTAACATTGGGACACCTGAACGTCCCAAAATGGTCAAATTATCCAAAGCATTACCTCCTGAACAGAAGCTGAAATACATTGAGTTATTTAGAGAATTTCAAGATGTCTTTGCCTGGAGCTATGAGGACCTTAAGTCTTATGATACATCAGTTATCCAGCACACAATACCGTTAAAAGAAAATCAGAAGCCTTTTAAGCAGAAACTCAGGAGAATCAATCCAGTCCTCCTTCCCCTCATTGAAAAAGAAGTCAAACGTATGTATGAAGCAGGGATCATTGCCCCAATCAGATTCTCAGAATGGATTTCAAACCTAGTACCTACTAGGAAAAAGACAGGAGAAATCAGATTGTGTGTTGACCTTAGGAATCTGAACAAAGTATCCCTCAAAGACCATTACCCCTTACCAAAAATGGATCATATCTTGCAAAGGGTGGTGGGAGCCTCAAGGATCTCCTTACTAGATGGTTTCTCAGGATTCAATCAGATTCTAGTACACCCGGATGACAAGACAAAACGGCCTTCACAACACCTTGGGGAACATTCAAATATGTTAAGATGCCTTTTGGGCTTAAAAATGCAGGGGCTACATTCCAAAGAGCAATGGATATCGCCTTTGCCAAGGAACTTCATGATTTCCTAGTAGTCTATCTTGATGATCTAACCGCCTTTTCAAAATCAGATCAAGAGCACTTAGAACACTTAAGGCAGGTTTTCACAATTTGTAGAAAATATGGCATATCTTTGAACCCAAAGAAATCATTGTTTGGATTGGAGGAAGGCAAACTCCTGGGGCATATAATCTCAAAAGATGGTATTAGGATTGATCCTGACAGAATTCAAGCTATCCTACAAGTACCACATCCAAGAAACATCAAAGAATTACAAAGTTTTCTAGGGAAGATCAATTTCTTGAGGAGATTCATTCCCAATCTGGCTGAACTCATTAGACTGCTAAACAATATGCTGAAAAAGGATTCCAAGGTCAAATGGACTATGGAAGCTAAACAAGCCTTTGAGGATATCAAAAGAGCATTGACAAACACACCAGTTCTAACAAGCCCTAGATTTGATCAAGATTTTATCATATTCTCTTTTGCTTCTGAGCACACAATTGCTGCTGTTTTGCTACAAAAGGATGATCAAGGCTGTGAGAAACCCATTGCATTCTTCAGCAGAGCACTTAGGGATGCTCCCCTGAAATATCAGATCATGGAAAAACAAGCTTATGCATTGGTAAAAGCCATCAAGGATTTCAGAATCTACATTCTTTACTCTCATATAATTGCCTATGTTCCTAATGCAGTGGTCAAAGATATTCTAACCCAAGAGGGCCTTGAAGGCAAGAGAGGCAAGTGGATTGCTAACATCCTAGAATATGACATTGAGATCAAACCGACCAAACTGATAAAAGGACAAGGCCTAGCCAAATTAATGACTGAAACCAATTTCCAAGCCCTTGACATTAATGAACTGGACGACGAACAGGAGATGGCGACTCCACAGATCAAACAAGCCTTTATGCAATCCCCATGGTATGCTGATATGTTTTTTGTATTACTAAACCTGCAAGCTCCTCCAGGGTTGTCCAGAACTAAGAAAAGATTCTTGAAAATGAAAGCATCAAAGTTTTGTATTATTGACAATGTTTTGTTTTGGAGAAATCATGAGGGAATATTACTCAATTGCTTAACGTTAGAAGAAACTGACAATGTCCTCAAAGAATTTCATGCAGGTGACTGTGGAGGACATTTGTACTGGAAGTCCACAGCTGATAAAATCCTAAGGGCTGGGTTTTATTGGCCTTCCTTATTCTCTGATGTGAAGAAATTTGTAATGTCTTGCCACAAGTGCCAAATTTTTTAGGGCAAGAGGAAACTGCTGCCTTTACCACTTAAACCAGTTTCAACTGAGAGGCCATTTCAGCAATGGGGTTTAGACTTCATTGGTGAAATTCATCCCCCATCCTCTGGCCAGCATAGGTGGATTCTCACTGCCACAGACTATTTTACCAAATGGATAGAAGCCATCCCTTGCAGACAGGCCAATGACTCCATTATTATACAATTTCTAGAAACCAACATCTTGTCCAGGTTTGGCTGTCCAGATAAAATTATCACAGACAATGCTGCAGCTTTTAAATCCAAGAAAATGATCAATTTTTGTCACAAGTATCACATCACCCTAGGTCATTCCACTGCCTATTACCCTCAAGGTAATGGCCTAGCTGAATCTTCCAATAAAAGTCTCATCAACATCATCAAAAAAGTTCTGGAAGAAAATAAAAAGAATTGGCATAAAAAGTTGGTAAATGCACTATGGGCTGACAGACTGACCACCAAGAGATCAATTGGCATGAGTCCATATGAACTGGTCTATGGGCTAGAAGCAAAGTTTCCTACATCTCTAGGAATCCCTGTGATTAAACTGCTGCAAGAAATACAAGCTGAGCCCAATGATATCCAAAGAAGAATTAATCAAACAATTCATTTACAGCAAACAAGAGAAGAAGTCTATCAAAGAACTCAAGTTCTACAAGAAAAGATCAAAAGAATATTTGACAAAAGAACCAAAGCTGAAGATTTCTTTATTGGAAATAAAGTGTTGAAATGGGATTCCAGAAGAGAGGACAAAGGCAAACATGGTAAGTTTGATTTTTATGGAAGGGACCCTATGTCATTTATGCCATACAAGGAAATAATACTTATTTTTTGAGAAGTGTGGATGGTTCAGACACTGAGGAAGGCCCAGTTAATGGGAGAATGCTCAAGCATTATTTTGACTCCCTTGATTAAACACTAAACAGGCATGTATTGTACATTAATATTTGTATTCCCAGTATTTTCAATTACAACAAATAAATAAAGAAGCAAGTGCATCACATTTTTGAGAAGACCAGGATGATATACTATGATATTTTTGGGAAATATGGATCCTGGCATTTGGGCAGCAAGGAAAGCAAAGGGTAACTATCAAATCATGAAAAGAAAGCTTGAGAAACAGATGAAAAACAGATCTAAAAATTCACAGCAAATCAGCTCACTGGGTACTGCCGGCAAACATCCAGGATCCTAAGCATTGGTCTCCAACAAACACAGAAATTCAGCCAGCAACAGGGAAGCAAATTCAGGCAATCTGACCTGCTGTTCTTGGCTTTTCACCTGGAAAAGCCATCCCCAAGTGGAGCCACTGTTAGCCTCCTATACCAATAGGTTCTCATCTCTCATGATTGACAGTGGAAGTGCCAAAAATGTCTACCTTCCATGCTGCTAAGGTTCCATTTTTGTGAAAGAAACGGACAGTTTAAAAAATGTGAAGAGGGTATGCCTTAAAAGAAAAATCAAAGGGCAAGAAAATGAATTGGTCAGAGAAAAAATAAAAAAGAAATGAACCCCAAACAAAGACCATGAAAGTGGCTATTTCAAATTGCCACTGCTACTTTGATGGGTGGCCCAACAGCTCAAGCTGGGCCTCTCCATGTTTTAAATTTTATGTTGTAGACTAGAGAAGAAGTACCTGTTCAAACAGTTCAAGCTTGACAGATGACTAGGTTGATAGAGAAAGAAAGGAGCCCAACTGCTTAATCTGGGCCCTTGGAAGTCATAAGGGTAGACTTAGATAGGAGGGCAGCAAAAAGAAAAGAAAATTATCAGGGTCTGCAAGACCAAGTGCACCCATACAAAATGAAGAAAAAATGTTAGGCATAATAGGCAGGGTAGGCAGTTGAAGGTTGCAGAAAGCAAAATCCAAGCACATCACTTGGAGCAAATCAAAGTGGCAATCAGCAGGAAAGGCAAGAGCAATGGCCTATATGGCAAAGTGCCAAATCATCACTAACTTCCCTCATCCCCTTCAAAGTTTCTTACTAACCTCCCATGAGCACTGCAGGATCTGCCTGGCCAGTCCTCCTTATACTCTTCATTTGTACAAATTTTATGTCATAAATGACTTCTTTCTTTGAAAAGAAGCCACATTTCTTGTGTAAAAATTCTTTTCATTTTGATCTACTTCCTAACTAAGTTTGATTCCTGAAAAGCTTAGTAACTACCACTTCCCATTCTCATCCCCCCCCAGTACTAACTACTAACTGTATTTACATCAAATCCCCTATGTTTCCCTTTCCCCTACTATTATAACACCATGGTGTATAAACCCCAAGCAATGTATAAATATCCCCCCTTTTTAGCACTATAGCTAAATAAGTTTGTCTAAGGGAGACATTAGTCCACCAGGGACTATGGTCAACCCTGTTTTGGGATTTCTCTAACCTCTGGTCAGAGTGATAACCTACCCTAAACCCTCATTTCCCCTTTTTTCCTAAAAAATTTCACAAAAAACCCCTTTCCCTCTGCTCAAACCTAATTCTAACCCTTTTTCCCCCGACAGATTAATTCAAAAACCCCAAAACCCAAAGTCCCGCGTCCCAAATATTAAACTGAATATTTTAATGGTCGGGCGGGACCCAACCCAAATTTGCCCGATCGATCAACAGCACCCGCCAACTGTCGATCATCCGCCGCCCCGATCCAACGGTGGGCGGTCTTTTTCAAACCCCGACATGCCTCCCTTTAACGTCCGGGGAGATGGCAGTATTGGTGGCCGTACCCGGGACGCGTGGCAAGCGGCGGGGTTGTTCGGAACCCCCCTCCCCGATACTACCTTCACCCAAAGGTGGTGCGGGGAGACCGCTTACCACCTCCCCGATACCACCTCCCTGCTATGTCACCCGCACGTCATCATGACGTCGTGCCGCCTCCGCCCGCCCCCGCGCCTCGTGGCCCTCCACGTAGCCCTGCCACCGTTCTCCGCCCACCACCGTGTCCAGCCACGCTGGCCTCAAGCTCAGCGTCCACGTCACCCTCCGTACCCCGGGCCCCGCCATGACGTCATGCTGACGTCATCGACGGAAAAGCGCCAATGTCCCTTTTTGTCCAAATTTGTCGTTAAAAAGCCCGTTTTTGGCCGTTTTATGTCATTTTCGAGCGAAAGTGACTGAGCCATTGTAAGTATTTTCGCCACGAAATTGCTTCCTAAACACCAAATTCAAAGTTGGAGCCGCCACAACTCGTCAATTCAGCTGCATCGAGCACCCCTGTCCGACCCGAAGGCTTTCCGTGCTGTTTATCCAGGTATTCACCACAATTCCCTTGTTTTGCCCCTATGCATACCATTTCTCTGCAAATTCTCCATTAAGCACCTGTCAAAGTCCCAAATTGAAGCTGTCTATTACTTAAATTGGAACTAAATCAACCCACATTGCCCCAGCTCCATAAATTTGATATTGAAACAATAAATTCATGGGCTAAAGTTGCAAATGTATCCTTTAGCTGCTCGGCATTGTTCCCTTTTGCCGGGTGCATGCCCAAAGCTGCATTTCACCAATTTGAATCCTTCATACCCTCTGCAATTCATCTTCATCAATTCACAATCCCTGTGAATTTAACCAAGCAAAGCAGAGACAGTCCTTCATAGCCTGCCTATTCCACTTGAGGAAAACTTCTAGCACTACCTGCATTCAATCTATCATTTGAGCTTTCGGGAACCTTGCAAGTTATTAAACTTTCCTTGTTCAATTCAGACCACATAATGGTTGCTCCTGCACCCACAGCCCTCAGTGTTGCTCCCATAAATGCACCAAATAAAGACCTGGAGTCCTTGCCTCTTGCTGACGGGGACTACCTCATCCAAGACTTTGCGGGTAACAGGGACCATTTGCAGACCTTCAGGCAATTGAGAGATGACTACCTGAATGGCAAGGATACATATGGGATATGGGAGTCAAATCTGCCATACTACTGTCTCCCCTCTGTCAACATTTTTCCAGAGATTATTCGCCTATGTGATGAAAATTATGATGTGCAGCACAGAGCTGTTAAGTCTCCATCTGGGAGCATCCTCTTTTACATTAATGCTGAATCCATCAATCAGATGCTTAACTTCAATCAAACTGAGTTGTTGTTCCCTTTCTCCATGAACTATCTGTTGGACACAGGTGCCAAGATGTCCAATGAAGACATTCAGAAAATCACCAAGATATTTATGAGGCCTGACTGCCAGCCCACAGGGCCACCTCCCTACTTGGATGTCTATTTTACTGATATAGGCAGACTTCTGTTGGACATGATTGCTTATGTGCTGGGATACAGAACCAGTGAGCATGTGGATGAAACAATGCTGGTATTTTTAGCTGCTTATAGCCCAGGCCAACCCCCTGCCCGCAAATATAATTTTGCCAAATTCATAGCTAACAAGATTCATGAGCAGTTGTGCAAGGTAGACAGAGAGGGCATCTTCAAGTATTCATCTTATATCTACCACCTTTTCATGTACTATCAGTCCGAGGCTTTTCCATGCTACATCAAAAAGCTGGACTCTAAAGGAGAAAGAAGATCTGTTATCTTCTGGACATCTGTCTATCATCAAGTGCAAAGGTCACCATATTCATATTGTGAATTCGTTGATCAGTTTGTTTATCCAGTCTCTTGTTTATTAATGAGGTCCCCTCCTCCCAGAATATCATTTGAAATACAGAAGGTCCTGCAGCTCTCCAAGAATTACAAAATAGGTGATTGGTACCTATATGAGGATCATACAGTCATCAGAGTCTATGGCTGTGAGCTCTGTCCATACAGGCTCCCAAAATATGTGCCCATGAGGCTATTTGCCTTGGAGTATTATAGGCAGCTAATTCACTCTGACCTCACTCACTTTCATAGCTCCAAAAAGAAAGCCCATCTCAAGTTCAAGCACCACCTGGGCCCCTTCATAATGAATAAAAAAGAGGGATGGCAAGATGCTGAGCTAATCCTTAAAGATAAGTGCATGCTCTCAAAAAGCTTCCGTTGGGTCCCTTATGACCCTGAAGGCTTCATCACTCCTAGAAGGGTTAAGTACAGGCTGTTTGGCTATGAGCATTGCAAGTACCCACATATTGAAAAATATGCCAATCAACAAGAATGGCTGCAAGACACTTTAATTGAAAAATTAACTAAAGAAGAGATAATGCAAAAGAATGTCAAGGATTTGGAAAAGACTCTTGACTTGGATTCTGTGTAGTAGGTACCCTTCAAACGACAGCAGCCAGTAGGAGAAGGTACCTCGGCCTCAGCAGCTGCACCAACCACACAGACATCTTCCACAGCAGCACCAGGTACAGATAAGGGTAAAAGAATAATGGGTGCTGAAGAAGAAACAGTCAAAGAACATCCTGCCTCCTCAATAGGGCAGCAACAAGAGCACACCCCCCCTCCACAAACTGAGCCACCAGCAGCTCCAATCTTGCAAACCCCAGCACATGAGGAGAGGGGTATGAAAAGAGACAGAGAAGAGTCCACTCCTGCTAGTGGATCCTCCCAGCAACCCCAGGCCAAGAGGCAAAGGGTTGATTCTCCGGAGATAGAAGAAATCAGTGAAGAAGTCCTTGACAGTTCAAGGAAAGATGGAGAAGGCAGCCAACATACAGGTACAAGCTCCTTTCAGCAAGAACAGGGATTACAACTTGGTTTGGAAGTGTCCTCCTCCACTCAACAGTGCAAGAAGCCCAAAAGCACTAAGGCTTCTTTCAAGCAAATAAAGGCACAAAATGACTTGCTGAGGGTGGAAGTCTATAAACAGTTTCTGAATGCAACACCTACCCAACAAGAAAGATTGATGTCGGTTTATGACCTGAAAGAGGAGAAAATGATCCTCAGTCATTTCAAGCCTAAAGTGCCGCAGCCAAAATCAGCTGCAGATTTTGTGAGGACTAGGGTGGAGGTCATGGCCAAGGACATTCATCCCATGGACCAAATAGAACTCCACAAGCAAACTGGAGAAATGGTCTATGCCACCTTGGTGGACAGGGCAGCCATGGCCCATGAGTTAAAAGAATCACTGAAAAATACCAACATTCAGTTGGATTTTGAGAGAATGTCCTCCATGGCCAAGGACAACAGAATAAAATCGTTGGAGGACATCATCATTGACTTAGGACATGATCCTAAGGATCCAAAGGGCGTAAGGGCCCTCCTCGAGAAAAAAGAAGATGACCTCAATGCATTGAAAAAGAGGTTAAAGCTGCTGCCCACAGAGCACCCTCAAACAGCAGAGTTACAAAAGGAAAAGGAGGCCGATGAGCAACTGGACCTTATAATGTAGCTCAACCAGAAGGTCCTCAATTTGGAGAAGGAACTTGAAGGGGCATTACAAGATAAGCAGGGAGAATCTACATCCCAATTTCCTCCAACCACTTCAACCACAGCAGCAACAACAGAGGCAGCAGTAGCCCCTGTCACAACCACAGCCGCAACAGAAGCAGCAACAACAACAGCTCCAGACTCCAGTACAAGCATAGAAGACTTGACCAAGGCTATTAAAGAAATGGAGCTCCAGGCCACTGAAATAAGGTAGGCCAAGGAACAGTTGGCAGAACTAGATGCCAAATATGATAAATAAAAAATGATTGTGGCAGAACAAGGCAGAGAAATAAAGGCCTTGAAAGAGAAAATAAAGACTTTGGAAAAGGAGCTCAAACTAGAGACTGCTATGGCATAAATCAAAAGAATTTTGTGGGCCCGCATTGACCAATCCATCACCAAGCAATGGAAATCAATTAAGACTATGCATGAGCAGATGGATTTGATTGGCCAAGCACAAACAAAGATTCAAAGGGCCAGAATAGTGCTAGGAAACAGGCCGGAGCTGGCCAATAGATTGATATATTTTTTGAACAGGCAGACGAAGGAAGAACTGGCAGCCATCAATATTGTCAACAGAACAGAGGCTGTCCTTACAGTTAAAAAGGTACTCACTCTGGGAAATTATGTACAAATTGTGGAGAGGAAGTGCTATGAAATTCAGGCTGAGGTGGATGAGTACAAGGCCAAAATGGGAGCACTGCAAGCCAAGGGACTGCCTAGCCTACTAAACAGCACGGGAAGACTGCTCCCCCGTGAGCAATATGCAAACAGGATGTCCACCTTTGTGGAAAATCAAATTACTGCAGCTGGCAGTACTTCTGAGGAGGCAGGGCCTCCAACAGGGCAGAGTCTTCTACAGAAACTTGAGAATATATTTTTTATTGAAAATGAAATCCACCACCTTTTTGAGGTTCCTCCAAATTTTTACAGATATACGGAAGCAGATGAGACTTTGGTGAAGATCCGAAGACACCAAATGCCCAAGGAAGATTGGTGGCAAGCAATGCTTCAAATTTTGCCACAATAACTTCAGATGTTCCATCCCAGTCAGCTACAGCTCAGCATTAAAGACAGCATTAAAGGCAGCTGGAAGGTGACTCAGCAAAAGACAGCGGCAGCAAGCAAAAGATAAGATATACACACTTTTTGGACAGCGTATCCTCAACCGACTCCAACAAGCCACAAAGTCAACATCTTCTGACCATTTTGGACAGCTAAGACACTGAAGAGTTACTACAGCATTTACTCCCTCAGCTACAACGCTCCAGGAGTTGGCATGACATTAATGAAGCATTTACTCTTCAGCTAGATATTTTCTTATGTAAATTATGTATATATACCTCCCCTAGCAATGTACGAGGGGTTGGTGATTTTCACTCTGAAGCAAATGTATTGTATACTTTCATATTTTCTAATGCAAAGCGCTAGACAAGCTCAGTGATCTCCTGAACGTTTGATGTCTTGCTGATGCCATGCGTGCTGTTGCAGAATTCTTGTGCTGTCTGATGGAATAATAAGTTTTTCTCAATCTCTGTTTTGTCTCCTTATGTTTATTAAATCATACGCATGTCTCACTAATCTAGCAATAAAGAAAAGGAATAGTACAGGATATGTTTGCTTACACCTTGTGCTCAATCTTTACTGCTATAAATGTTTTCTTCAGAATTAATCATGGACATGAATTCTTAATTGCTCATGTTTTCATTAATTCTATAAATCTGAATGCTATATAGAAATTCTTCACTGCTTCTAAATAATATTCTCACTGTTTCTACATACCAGTTTGTTGGAAGATTCTTAGATGCCTTTCATAGCCTGGCTACATCACACTTAATCACAATTTAGAAACATTGTTTCTCAGACACTTATCTGGCTCTGCAGCATCACTACTGTATCAACACAGCATATCAAACAACTAAAGGAACACTGACTCCATGCCCAATGGCCTAGAACACTCTAGTAAGCACATATATATATTGACTGAAGTCATCACCCAACAAATTCCAAAAAACAAAACCTTGAGCATCATAGCCAGCCTAATATTTTATACAAACAAAGCTAAAGCATACAGAGAGAGCCCTCTCTAGTCACAGGTAGGCTAGAACCTGTGACCAAAAGATTGGTTAGTGGTTACCTCGGCCGTATTCCCTTGGGAGTCAAATGGAACAACCTGAGTGATAACACTACCCTCCTTGGAGATAAGCTCACTCTTCCACCTTTCATGGAAACTCCTTCTCCTATTTAAACTCTCACCATTGCTATGCACTGCTAGTTCTTAGTTTTGGAATGGTCGCTGATAGTACTGTTAGTGTTTGTGAGTTTTCTAGAAAGTTGGTGTGAGTGTGACAAGTGTGGGATTGTTGATAGCTTGAGGAAGGTTGTGAAGTGCCCTTAATATTGTGTAAAACTTGTGAAAGAGAGAGACTTGTATGTTGGGAGATCCATCTTCAAGGAGTGAATGCTTGAGGAACATGCTGGCTGGATCCCTCTGAGAAGGCTTGTGACGTCAAGACTTTGGTTGTAAGCTTACTCTTATTCCATTGTTAATGCAATCAATGATTTTTTCTTATGTCTTATATGTAATGTACTTGATAGCTCATGACTTCTTGACTTTGTGAGTAAATAGATCATTGTTGTTCCGATTACGTGCTTTGTTGTATTCCCTTTGCATCGTTTCAGGTTGATTACTCATTAGGAAGTGGAAGCTGGAGCAACGCAACGGAACTCCATCGACCACCGGTTGAGGTAGGCCTCCAACTATGACTATTTAAGGAAAGCTATTGTTGATCTATCCTTGTTTGTGACTAGACCCACTCTAGGGCTAGAGGGGTTGCCTCTGTTCGCAAAGGGAACACTTTCCTGCATCACAAATTGGCAACTCCACTGGGGAGCTTTGGCCTTTGTTCTTTTCTTGTTTACTCTTGTCTTGATTTTTGTTTTGGTCTCTTTTGAAGTTTTGGGGATTAGTTACCAGTAGTGACAAGAGTAGTTCTTTTCTTGTTTACTCTTGTCACTATTGGTAACTAATTAGTTGGGAGAGTGTTGCGAGTAGTGATGAAGATGATGAGTTACTTCCTAGCCTTGGAAGTACCTCCCTCGCTAAGAGGGAGTGTTTATTTTTTAGTAGCTTGGGAGGTACTCCAAGCCCTAGGGTTCGAGGTTTGGAGGTTGGAGCACCACAAAGTCATTTGTGGGCTTGGAACCCAAGGTTGGGGTTTTGTACCCAAAGGAATTTGGGCTAAAACCATGGAGCATTTTGGACATGAGATGGATGTGAATGATAGAGGATAGCGAGGAGAATCCAACGCTTCGATAATTGTCAAAATCCGAGTTGTCTTTAGTGAGTTGTGAATTTTTTAAGTTGAAGAGTGGGCATGGACAACAAGTGTTAAGGTTGGCCTAGTGTCATAATGGCCTAATGACAGGTTTTCATGCTAATGTTGATGTCTAAATGGAGCCCTCCTTTAGTGTATAAAAAGGAGGTGAAGATAGTTCATTTGAAGCACATCCAAAGGTGCAACACAAGGCAACAAAGGAGAGAAAATAAATGCATTTAAGGGAGAAAGGATACCTCTGTTTAGGCCGCAGGAACGAAGGAACTTCAGTGAAGGAGGGAAGGCTATTTGAGATCCTTTTCAAGACTGTTTGAAGGGTTGTTTCAACCTATAGGAAGGTCGACTAAGGAGAGGTAAGTCACAGGTCTGTTGTGGCATATTTTGTGTATGGGTTCCACTGTTTTATGCAGGTCGTGAGCACGGGAAGGAGGTGTGGGTAGGCCACAGGTCTTAAACACCTTGTTACAGGG
Source organism: Pinus tabuliformis (assembly GCA_031772625.1). Taxonomy (NCBI): domain Eukaryota; kingdom Viridiplantae; phylum Streptophyta; class Pinopsida; order Pinales; family Pinaceae; genus Pinus; species Pinus tabuliformis. The sequence continues at coordinate 946,414,054 of CM062815.1, read as the reverse complement.
TTGCGTGGGTCTATTTGAGGGCAATAAGTGCCCATATCATCAACATGGAGGCAGAAGATACTTGTGGAGGAAGCACACAGATGGAAAAGGGATTGTGAGGGTGTGTAGTAGGGCTAACGCGAGTCACAGTCATGCCCTAACTAGGACAAAGTCATACAACAATTATACATCAAACTTGGAGCTAGATTTGTATTGTGTTGGGTCAAGTGTTGACCAATTTTGGATCAGTTTTGGTTGCGGCTTGTGGGAGCCATTTGAAGAGCTTATCTTGGTGGCAGAAAGCCTATCATAGGAGAAGATATTGCAATGGAGGACTGGGTGCCATTGGACTAGTGGAGGGCAACATGTTGGCTACCGAAAGTAGCCCTTGACAAGCAGTCCTAAAGGAAGTGTGACAATTAAAGGTTGGGTGAAGTGTGGAGCCTATTGTGTAGCTCTTTGATGGACGAAAGAGACTGCCAGATTGGTAGATTGAAGCTCAAGTACTCGGCAGCCTAAAAGAGCAGATTGGTCATCTTGTGTTCATTGTAGCAGAAGCGACTTGCAACAGTGATAGGTGGCATCCCTCCTGGGGACTCTACGTGTTGTCTCTTGATGGACTAAGGGGTAGCTATAGAGCAGAACGGAAGCAAAGGGCCAACAGGATGAGATACAACATAAAGACTGCAACGAGATTATCATTGTATCTTGTATCCCTTGCATGGGAGCCCTAGACTGTTGTATTACTCAGTTGGTTTAATATAATGAAGATTGGGTTGTTGTACACATTTGTACAATATTTTGTAAAAAGTTGTCTATACTTGTGCATGTGTGATTTATTGCTTTATATTGTTCCGTTGTGCAAAGTATTTATGTTGAGATTCTTGGTTTGGTAGCATCAGAAGATTCTATCCTAGACCCAAGATCGTGGAAATTCAACAATTTAAAGTTTCATCTTATTGTTAGGAACTTTGACTCTGAAACTTTACTTTCAAAGGATTTGGCCCATTTTAAGATAACCCAAAACGTTGGATTTTTAAAAATAAATGAAAATGGTGAAACTTTATTCAACTGAAAAAACTACCCTCCCTAAAAATGAAACAATTTGAATACCCTTAATACAATAACTTTTTTCAATAGTGGAAGAAACTACATAACTCAGTTGTCAACTAGCAATGGGGATAACCATCACTAACAGTTATCCACAAATGTAAGTTGACTCATCACTGTTATTCAAGGAAAACCACACCACTTGGAATAACCTGCTCATGGTCCATAAGGGAGTAGGATTCACTCCTACTAGATGCCTTCGGATCTTAGGCCATTAACTTGTTTGATTATGTCTAAGGAAGACGGGTTCCTAGCCAAGCAAAAGCAATTTTAGGTCATACTCCAAGGCCAACTCCTAACATTATAATATCTATACACTCTACATAATATTCATATAACATTATTATCTATCCAAGAGGTGTAGGCTTGTTGGTTTGGGTGTGGCTTAGTCCCCATGAAATCTCAAGTTCAAACCTCGTGGGAGGGATTCAGGTGGGAATCAATTGTGGGGGGTAAAAATTGTCCCAAGGGTTGTCTAACTTATCTTAGTGACAACATCTCATATTGGACACAATCTTGGTGACAACAAAACCATCATCTCCGAATTAGACACAAATTGTTCTTCCATCCAACATTTAAATTTTCACCCAACCTAAACTCAACCTAGTTCTGAAAAAACTACACAAAATTATGTTCTCCCTTACCAAATATTTATATAACACTATTAATGGACGATCATTTTGTAAACTTCGGTAACTACAAAGTAGAATATGGAGAAGGACACGAGAAGTATACGAAATAGTACGCAAATTAAGTATTACCAATAGTACATGGTACGAGTAATTGTACTTGTAAAGTTGGTAAGTAAAAGTGGGTAGGGAAGATGTACAATCGTAGTATTGGTGGAAAATGAATATTTAAAGTTACTATGGGTATGAATTGAATTATTCAAATATTACAAATTTGCTTTGAAAGGCAATTCATCGTAAGAATCAAAATTTAAACTCATCCATCACCTTACTTAGAACCCGAGAAGAGGTTAAGATTATTATAATATATTTTTATTATATACTTCTTAAACTAAGAAACCACGCGCGAGAAGTAGTTAAGATTCTTATAATAATTTTTAATATATATTTCTAACCCGAGAAGAGGTTAAGATTATTATAATATATTTTTATTATATACTTTTTAAACTAAGAAACCACGCACGAGAAGCAGTTAAGATTCTTATAATAATTTTTATTATAACCACCCACAAGCCTGAGTTAGGAAAAATGGGGCTTTGACTCAGGAAAATTGTATTTAGTCAAAGTTGTATTTTTTTAAAACGTAGTTAACAATTTCGCTTTCAAAATATAGATTTTTTCGATATTTTATTTTAAATAAATTTGATCGAAATTTTTGGAAATTTAAATTATAATTATCAAATTTTAGATGCAGTAGTATTTTTATTTTTAAAATTTAAATTAAAACGCTCATATATCAAAATTTAAAAAAAAAAAAAATCCAAAATTGTCACCGACATTTTTTATAAATAAATGGGCCAATGTGTAATGATAGAATTGTACAAATTTTACAAGTTCACTTTAGACGGGACTTTATCAAAAGAACTATAATTTAAACTCATAAATTACCTTACTTAGGACCTGAGAAAAGGTTAAGATTCTTCAAATATTTGTTATTATATACTTTTTAAACTATATTTAGAAACCACCCTGTGACAAGTATGAGTTAGTAAAATGGACCGTTGACTGAGAAAAGTTATTCTTTGTCTTTAATGGTAAAATAAAAAGGAGATGAAGAGAGAAGAGGGTAGAGAGAGGCAATGATGGAACAACGCACCCAAAGAGATTGGAACTTGACCAATTTCTCATTGATAAAATTGGTTCTAGGCGTTCGTGGGATTGGTTATAGGAGTCAAAAAGAATTGAGTAGAAAATATATATATATATTATCTCTTTATATAGTTAAGAGGTTTTAAATAACAGGTTTTAAATAACAGAAAGAGGGATTGGATTTTAAATTTTTATATTTATGTTATATATTTTATTAATTTATTATTAATAAAATAAAAATAAAAATAAAATAAAATATAAAGAATTATATTTTTATTTTATTTATTTAATGAAATTATAATATTTTGTAAAATAAAAATATATGATTTTATTGTTATAGTTATAGTTGGATATTGATTTTATTGTAAATATTATTTATATTAGATTTATTTTTGTTTGTTTGTCTTAAGTAAAATTTAAAATCATTTTTAATTGGTTAACAATTTATATTTCTTGCCTATAAGGAAATAGATTAAGGATTTAAGATTTGAAGGTATCTTATAGGAGTAAAAGTGGAATCCATTAAGGACCACCAATTTATTGTTTTTTGTGGTGTGATTTCCATTAAATAATAATAATAACTTATTGGATATTTATAGATAGTGACAATCATAATTATTTTTATTTTTAATGGACATGTGAACTATGGCAAGTGGTGTCATTGCATCCAAGCTATACAACTTTCTATGGTGGAGATGTTTTAGTGTCTGTAAATGAGTGTAAACATTTAAATCTCAATTGAACTAAAAATGTAATAATAAATAGATACAATCTTTAATTTTGATTTTATTAATAAAATTACACACAAATTTCTCCCCTAAACCATCATAAGCTATATCACTTTAAAATAAATTTAAATAATAATTATTCATATTCGATATTTCTTAACATATAAGTAATAATTATATACAAATTTAATCAATTTAATTAATAAATGTATAATTAAAAAAAAATCTAAATATAGAAATGTAAAATATATATAATTATGTGGAGAGATGCTCTAGGCGAGTATGAAAGAGATGTTGTAATGTAAACATAAACATTTTGACTCCAATTAAAACCCATGGTATTAACCATAGTATTTGTCTATAGTATTTTCCCCTCCGCTGATTTAAGGAAAATCTAAATCATTGACCATACCATGTTGTGCCATTGTAAATAAATATAAACATTTAAATGTCAATTCAATATGGTAGAGATGTAATGTCCCTAAAATGAAATGAAACATTAAACCAAAAATATAATAATAACAAAACATATGGTAAAAGTAATAAACATAATAAATCATTCCTTTCAATTTTTTAGATTGTAATTTGTTTTTATTAATATATATATAAATAATATTTTGCAAGAAAAAAAATCATAATATGCATATCACATTAAAATAAGCTTAAATAACAATCGTTTATATATATATATATATATATAACAATTACCATTTTGCATTAAAAGAGAGTTGGAAACAAGGCCAAAACCTTTTGCATTTTTTAGTGTTTTGAGAGTCATTGTTCCAGTACATCCATAAAATATTTTCCTTGCTTATGTGGGTTCATTTAACTACAATTCTACATTAAAATCTACCATAGTCTCTACAAAAAGCTCCTATATACAAAACATATTTATGAAACATTTAAAAGAGCTTGAGAATTGAGAAGCTTGAGATCACCCAACTTCTATTGTTGTGCCGAAATTTTCCTTCATTGAGTTGTATATGCTTTCTCCATGCTTAGCTAGTCCTCCAACCTTTGGATTTGGCTATCCTTTTCTAGCTTCCAAGTCTTTTTGCTTGAATTCAGACTCTCTGTTAGTGGGTGTCACCATTCCACTCATTTTGAGCTTCAAATCTATAATCTCTACCTCCATGATTGCCAATTTTTTCTCTAATTTACTTTGTAACCATTCACATTTCTTCTCCAATAATTCAAGCTTCACTTCCTTCTCTTTATCTGCCATTTCACTTCTTCTACTTGACAGCTTCATCATAACCACCATTTCCCTTGACAAGTTGTCTATTGACTGACATTATCCCTCTTGATCATGCTCATCTGAATGCGTCTCAGGCATTGCCATTTCCTTTCAAATAGTTCCCAGTGCTCCTTGCTGAAAGATGGACCATAACCTTATTGTATCTGACATTGCATTCATGGTGGTCAATTCTATATTTACGGTCCTTATTGTATCTAACATTGCACTCATGGCGGTCAATTCTATATATAAAGGTAGGACTTGATTCTTGAGGCAACAATGCTCGCGGAGGGAATTAATTGCCATATCTGTCCAAATCCTGACATTGTAAAGGCAATCCACTCTTGCCAAAGGATTTAATTCACAGGCTGGTCAGAATTGATCTACAATTAAAACCTTTGTGTGAGTTTGTAAGGCTCAAATCCAAGTGTTAATGGCAAATATTGGTTGTTCGTGTCCCTCCAACACTTAGATCCTCTTCTTTACCATTCAGTGTATCGGCTCGCCCTTCGAATTGTGAAATGATGGGTAATATATTTACTATATACATAGACTCCATGTGCCATTAAATGCCTTCACCTGCTTTGGTGCGGGCCATAGGGAGGGGATTTCATACCTGACGCATCGCCTTTGGTGGACCTTCTAGAATTATCTTGACAATTATTCTCTCTAACTTGATGACCAAATTGGCCATCTTTTTCAATCAAAATCATTTTTGGGCACCTCATGGTATAGGGGAAAATAGTGTTTGTGATTGGTCCAACTCCATTACTCCTTGCTTCAAAATTGCTCATTTATTAGCCAACTTGTTTGCTTTGGAATTCAATTGCCTATAGATATGATACAAATCTATCTCCTCAAATTTTGTTAGTTGCAAGGCTATCCTTCGAAGTATTGCAGTGTTGGTCATTCCTTCCCCAAGTTTTAGTTTGGTGACTTGCTTTATTAGTATCATTGAATCTCCAAAGACCAACATTCTCTTTATACCCTTGGTAATAGTCAATTCTATCCCTTTTCACAGGGTGAGATATTCAACCTAGTTGTTTGTTAGAATGTCAAACCCCCAAGCAAACCGTGTCTCTCTTTGTGTCTCTCTTTGTTCATGAGGGCTGAAGATTACCCCTCCCATTCCTACAACCTCAAATATTTGAGAATATATAATTAATAAACTTATAAACAATATATATATATATATAATTTCTACCAGTGTAATTTTTTTCTCAAAGTTTGTACTTACAAAGGCTTGCATTCTAAGAGATTTGATCTTCTTAATGTTTGTTCGAAGTTAAAATGGATCTATGTTGGTCTTAAAAAATAAAAAATAAAACAACAATACAACAAAATAAATAAAAGAAATAAATCAAACTTTTTGAGCATAAGAATAAAAATCTTAAATCAAAGTAAATAATTCGTTTCTTTAGATCCGATAGACCAAATTTGATATTAATAAACATTAACCACCATCATCATCATATATATTTTGCATAAATTTTAATTATAATTTAAAAAGGAAAAACCAAAACCCATCCATTTATAATTTATTATTAAAATTTCTTTAAAATAAATTTCCAACCTTTAATATCATAGTGAACTCAATTCCTAAAGAGTTTATGCAATCGGGAATCTTTTTCTTTCTTAGCTCTATTTTCATTGTTTTCTCGAGTTAAGTTTGTGTTTTTAATATTATATTTTTTGGTTTAATTTTAATACAGTTTTAAAAAGTGTATTTGTTTTAGTTGTGTTTTTTAACATATTTATTTCATTGATTTTTATATAATTTTTAAAATATATATAATTTTTTTATTATAATAATGTTTTTATTATTTAATTTTGATAAATATTATATTATATTTTAATTTAATTTAATATTTCTAATATATTTAAAAAATATTTAACACTTTCGATAGAATAGTAATATAAAAAAATATTTAGAAAGTTTATTTTCATTTTTTGAAATCATATATGTTTTTTATAATTCTTCTGAATATTATTTATAATAAAATTGAAATTGTAATAGTTTTAGAATATTATTTATAATAAAATTGAAATTGAAATATTTAGAAAGTTTATTTTTCATTTTTTGAAATCATATATGTTTTTTTAGAAATTTTCTTTTATTAAATTAAAAAGTTTTAGAAATTTTCTTTTATTAAATTAAAAAGTTTTAGAATATTATTTATAATAAAATTGAAATTGAAATTAATTATAATTAACCTTAAATTTATATCAATTCCGAATCTAACCTGCAATGAGAATCAAATTCTTTGATATCTAAATTATAGAAAAAAAAAAAAAAAATTAATGAGATTTAAATTCTTAACAACCTAAACTTTTAACGTAATATGTTGTAATAAAAGTAAGACCTATTATTCTTTATTTTTTACTTTGGCCAGAATCAATTTTGACGATTCGTCAATTGTGAATTCCGAAATGATTTTTAATAAAAGTTGTCTCTTATTATTTATTATCTATATAAAAAATAATTTCCCATTCAACCATGATATTTATAACTTGTACGCTCATACTATAACTCTATAACAATGTTGTAGTCAATAACTCATATCTTTTTTAATATTATAAAATGTACTTTAATATTGTTTCAATATGATAACTTTGGTATTTTATAAAATGTCCCTTAATATTGTTTTAATATGGTATTGAGTTTAACATATTCGATATTTGATGGTTTTGGTCTGATGTTGTATCAGATATAATGTTTTTATTTAATAATATATTGTTCGAATTCAATGTATTATGCCACTTTCAAATTTGTAATAATATGGTTTTTAAAATTTAAATATAATATTAAAATAATATTTATATGTAATTAATAAAAAATAATAAATATTTTTCTAATAAAATTAAAATATATTATAAATCAATTATAATACACTTTTCACAATTTTATTAAGTTTCATTGGCAAAAAATGTTATATATATATATGGAAACGTTGCGAGATGTTTTTATACCTCACTTTTAGGTTTTAAGTGTGGAAAATTATATATATCTATCTAAGATGTTTTATGTTTTTTATATCTAAGTTTTATGTTTTATTACGTGTCATAGGTATGAAAATATTTTATTTATATATTTTCCGCATTTTAAAAAAGAAAATTGACTTTTCTCCCTTCTAGAACGCAAAAGTGAGATGGTTGGTATTGGATAAGCTAACAATTATATTGATTTAAAAATGTCTCAAAATGTTTTTTCTAAGTATTACAAGAATAATCATTATGTGATAATTGAATATAAATAGAGAAAATAATAATATTTTTCCCAACTACTTAAGATAACTTCCATTTATAAATAAGTAAAATAGAATGTTGTTTATATAAAATGGAATGTTGTTTATATTGTGTATATATTATCCTACGATAAGGTATAATTTTTTTTCTTCATTACAAGATGGTGATATAATTTTTATCTGAATTGTAATTTTTTTTTATTTAAATTGCATTTTTGAATATATAAAAAATTTATTACTTGAAAAATCTCTAAAGTATTTGAATTGTATAGATTCAGTGATTTAAATATGCAATTTCAATAAATTCTCATCATATTTAGGGTAAAATTGATTGGAAAATAGTTTTTCTTATGGGACAACTAAGTGGTTGGAACAATGTGATGTATTTTTTTTTCTTCATTAGAAGATGGTGACATAATTCTTATCTGAATTGTAATTTTCTTTTATTTAAATTGCATTTTTGAATATATAAAAAATTTTATTACTTGAAAAATCTCTAAAGTATTTGAATTGTATAGATTCAGTGATTTAAATATGCAATTCCAATAAATTCTCATCATATTTAGGGTAAAATTGATTGAAAACTAGTTTTTCTTATGGGACAACTAAGTGGTTGGAACAATGTGATGTTGTACTCTCCACTGGACTTCAAATCCCGTGGGGGGACACTTTGGATGCTTGTGACAAGGCTCAAGGAGTAGGCTCCCCCACTCTCATGGAGTCTCACTCCTTAGTAAGGAGTAGGCTCCCCCACCCTCATGGAGTCTTGGCTCTTGCTGAGGAGTATATTCCCCCACCCTTATGGAGGCTCGACTCATGCTAAGTCATAAATTCCTAATATATCTAGTTTATAGACTGTTGAATATACTCTTGGTGTGTAGCCTCTAATTTTGATCCCACCCTCATGGAGTCTAGACTCATGCTAAGGAGTAGACTCCCCTACCCTCATGCTAAGGAGTAGACTCCCCTACCCTCATGGAGTCTCGACTCTTGCTAAGACATAGATTCTTGGTATATATGGTTTATGGACTCTTGGATATGCTCTTGGTATGGAGCCTCTAAGTTTGATCATGGGCCTTGCATAGATTAAAAAAAATAAAAAATAAAAAATTGATTGAAAAATATATTTAAAAATGGATAAAAACTTAAAATGTTTAGACTATTCTCTACTTAATTACAATTTCTACGAATCTACTAATGATCCCTTATGAAAATGCTATAATTTTTTTTAAGATGACATCAACAAAATGATAGTCGGGTAGATTCCTTGTACTCCTTCCTACCCGAGTTCAATTCTCACAAGTGACATGTTGATTTATTGGCTCTATTAGTGATCCTTTATGAAAATGCTATAATTTTTCTTAAGATGACATCAACAAAATGGTAGTGGAGTAGATTCTTTGTACTCCTCCCTACCCAAGTTCAATTCTCACAAGTGACATGTTGATTTGTTGTGATAAGACTTCAAGGGTGATGTCCCTTGGGATAGTAGTCAACTTGGATATACTCTTAAATTCTAGTGACAACTAGTATGGTTGAACCTACATAATTAAACATATATAAATCTAAATTTTTTAGGATATGGACTTTTTTCAAAAATCATCACCAAAATTCAATGATACAATTTTTAGTTAAATTGAAAAATTTCGTTGTATATCTACTACTTACACCTTCATCACTATTATTCAAGGAAAACCACAACACTTGGAATTACCTGGTGGTCTGTAAGGGGGCAAAATTTCACTCATGCCAGATATCTCTGGGTCTTGGGCTGTTAACCTACTGCCTCGAATTACTTGGTGGTCTGCAAGGGGGCAAACTTTCACTCCTGCCAGATATCTCTGGGTCTTGGGCAATTAACATGTTTCCTTACATCCAAGAAAGATGAGTGAAGCAAAAAGAGTTCAAGACTCACTGATTACACTTATATTACATCTAAACTATACAATAAATTTAATATTTTCTTGGAGACTCACTAATTACACTTATATTACGTCTAAATCATACAATAATTTTAATATTTTCCATTATTAAGAAAAAAACTTTCGGTAGGAGAATTTTTGCTACATGTATATTACATATAAATTATATAATAATCTTAATATTTTCCATTATTAAGAAAAAAAATTTCAGTAGAAATCGCACAGGAGAATTTTTGCCAACCCGTTTTGAACCATCAAGTGTGGTTCACTAACCACCCTGGATGGTTTGAAACCATCAAGTGTGGTTCACTAACCACCCTGGATGGTTTAAAATGCATCGACAAAATTCTTCTATATAATTTCTACCCAAATTTTTTTCTTAATTCAATATAGATCACAAAAACCTGAATTCAAATTTTTTCCATTATTCTTTTATCTTTTTAACCAAATTAGAAAAAAAATAACATCATAAATATTAAAAAAAAATAAAAAATCCAAACCTCTCCCTAAATACACCCCCAAAAATCATCCCCACCTTCTTTTAACCAACCACACAAACCATCTTTACCAAACACACGAACCAATAGTGGAATGCTATATACATTAATAAATTGCCCAATGGAATGATATACCCTAAATTGGAGGTGTTGCAAAGATTCCAACAAATGTGTGTTTGTTTTATGAATTAATTAATTAAGCATTAGCGTGTGCATTGCTCCCCTAACAACCCACCAATATTCGTTGTTTCCCATGGGCCATGGCCTTCCTTCTATAAATATTCCTCCCGTCATCAATTTCATCCTCTTCCATCCGCGTGCGTTTTAAGGGTCGCTCGCGACAGCGACCGGACGACACGTCACACAGTCGTCCCATCACCTACCACTACGTGGCAGGCGAACATCATAGCCTGTCCCCACGCGGGCGCGGCTGCAATCACCCCCGATTCTCCTTTCCTTTTCCCCACTTTCAAAGCAACCTCCGGACGTCAGCCCCGGCTGACGTGGCGTACCGAACCTGCATTAAAAATTCCCTCCGACAGTGGGCCCCGATACGACAACCGGACGTGGCATCCAGCTGTCCGACGTCAACAGCTACATGATGCCTAACGGCAGCGCGCTACGTGTCGCACAGCGGGCGCCCCTCGGTGCGGCACAGCCTGGATTCCGTACGTACTCGCAACTGACGCGCCCGTCCAACGGCTTCCGTTTCCCGAGGCGGGAAATAAAAGGAAACCCAAAGGCCAACCGAGGGCGATAAACCCGCGCCATTAACTGCCAGGGTTAGGCTCTCCGTCCACTCACATCCCGCCACGTCGGATACAAGTCAGTCAACGATAAGATGGCGAGATCTTTCACGTGATATTCCTCCTGGCTGTAAACCTCTGGGTGGGGCGGGGCCCACCCCCGGCGGCCTGTCCGATGCCACCATCGCCGTGTTGGTACGACCGTCGACCTGCCGGAACTTTCCCCGCAACTAACCGCAGTTAGCAAAATCCAATCTCCCTATAAAAGGAAGGATCCGCTCCCCAGAGTCCCCCACCATTTAATAAATAATTTCCTACCGGTTTTTCTCTCAAACCCCACAGCCAACCCCCCCCTTCTTGCAATACCGAGGCGGCTGTATTTGTTTGTTTGTTTGTTGGAGTCCAGGCTGTTATGTCGGCAGCGCACACTCCCCACCCACTGCCACGTGTCCTCCTCGCCGTTCCAACCACCTGCTTACCTAACAGCTCATCCCTCCGCTCGCCCCTTTATTATTTTTGGCACAGGAATCGCGTCAATTACCGAAAAAGAAATATAACGTACGCCTGTCGCATTTAATATTGAAAGGAAATTTTAAATATTAAAGAAATATTGCCATATCTTTATTTAATTTTTAAATACCCCATCCATACCCGCTGATTTGAAAGTCATAGCATGGGATAAGTATGAAGTCAATTCAGACTTTATATAATTTTTTTTAATAATTGGGCATATCTTGATGGGAGCGATTTTGGTTTAAAAATAGTCTCAAACCATATGACCGTAGCTTCACTTTACAACTAAATGATTACAATTCCCGATGTTTGAAAACTTGTGGGTGCACCGAAATTTCTTGTAATCTGCCATGTGACCAACCTAATCATCCCCTTCCAAATTAAAAAAACTCACCCGAGTCAAATATTTGACCGTTGGGGAATGTTTATCCACATAGGACTCCACTAACACAAACCATCTCTATCAATTATCGTTAAAATTAAAACAATCATGGGAATAATTAGTTGCAACAATTTAATTAATTTTTTTTCTAATTATGCTTTCACGATTAGATTAGTAAAATAACTTTTAGTTTCAAAACTATTATTTATTAAACCTTTTTGCAATATAAAGGGTTTTTTTAACCATATAAAGATGTTTTATATAATAAAGAAAATATAAAAAACTTAATGCTGGTTTGTTGGTATTCTTTAAATTACATTATTCTATGAAAATTGAGAAGAAAAAACAAATAAAAACAAAAATTATGGTTGTTAGATTCCAATTTCCACACATGACAATGGATTACGTTTGTGTGTGGAAGTCTGCATTGGCCATAAAGTTATCATCACCACCCTACTCATCTTCTTTAAAAATGTGATTTGCATCTCAACATCATTTTGTACACTATGATTACTTTTCAATTTAATGTTTTTATATAAATTTGTAGTTCTAAACCATCACTATATCTATATATAGGAGGTTAAAGTAATCCTAGTTGAGTTTAAGATTAATTTTTTTTTTTTTTAAAATATATATTTAAAATCTAATATATTAGATATTTATAATAGATATTCCAAAACACATTTATAATATTTTTATTTTTTTATTTATATATATTTTAACTTTATTATAATGTTTCAATGTCTCTCTACAAATGAATCTAAATAAGGGTTATATGAAATTTATCTCGTCATTATTCATGTTATGAATCTCTTGATTTATTATTATTCATGTTATGAATTTCTTGATTTATTATGTTAGGTTTATTATATTATGTTTGTGTAATAAGTTTCATAGTAAATTTGACTTGGACTAAGATATTGAGAAAATGATAAATGGAGGGTAGGAAGTTTATTGACTAGAAAACAATTGTAAATTAGTGGACTTTCAATTTTGTGACAAAAATATATTCCTTTTTGCCACTTTTGTTTATGTTACCTTACATGATTGTGAAATTTGGGATTGTGGCATTTCTAGATAATTGTGGAGAAAGATAAAGCAAATCCAAAAATGTTTTATAACTTATAATTTTAAAATTAAACATAATACATCATACCCTATCCTCCTTATTGTTGTTTATGTTATCTTATATGGTTGTGAATTTGGGATTGTAACATCTCTAGATGATTGTGGAGAAAGATAAAGCAAATACAAAAGTGTTCTATAACTTATAATTTTAAAATTAAACATAATACATCATACCCTATCCTCTTCATAAAAGCAAATCTTTCCCACTGAGATCATGACTATGAGTAGGTAGTTAATATCTAGGTAAAATATAAACAACATAAAAGATAAGAGACTTCCTAAGAATGCTTTAAATTTCAACCACTTACATCTCAAGCAAGGTTGGCATAAAGCTGTCAAGTTTTGGCTAAATCATTAGGGTATCAAAGAAGATGCTCCTTTGTAAAATTATTACATCCAAATTTAAGGAAACTATTAAAAATTCAAGGATAAAAGTAAATTAAGGTATTAAAGGGACGTGATCAACTCTAATAAAAAAAATCTTTTAAAAAAAGAAAATCAACATTGGTCAAATAAAAACATATTTTCATGATCTCCATAATGAAACAAGGTGTTGGACAATCCCTAAAATGTAGTGAGTGGAATTATTTTTAATCTTTGTAAAGCTAGAGAGTTGAAGATTAAAAACATTTTTTTTTTAAATATCCTATATATGCTCACATTAAATCTCAATTTTAAAATATTTGTTATAATACGAATCTTGCAAACCTTCTAATTATCATATCTATGGTGATGTAGAAGTACTTTTATAAGCATTTTCTAACATATTAACTAAAATTTCAAATAGACTTAGTAAATCTTCACCTCTTTTTAAGACCTTCAAATAAACGTTAAATTTGATAAAATAATAAAAATGCCAATCTCTAAAAATTTTAAGTTTTGATTAAAATAAAAATAAAAATTTACAATACCATTTTTTTGTAACACTGAAATTTTAAATTGTTTAAATTGCATTTTTTAATTATATAAATGAATTCAAAACCCTAAATTTAATATTGACTAATAAAATTTATAAATTTTAATTTTTGCCTTTAAAAATAAATTAACAATACAATTTTTAATAAAACTACAATTTTACATTATTTAAACTGTATTTATTTATTATATAAATAAATTCAAATCCTTGAAAAATCTCTAAAATATTTAAATATTATAAATTTATTAACTAAACTGATTAAAAAATAAACAGAAAACATTTAAATCACAGTGGTAATAATTATCAATATGCATTATTAACTTACTCCACATATAAATATTATAAAACTATATGTTCATTTAAAAATTACTTTGGATGTGACAAATGTTAAATTAAAAATTTAAATTTAATAATTAATAAGTGGTTACAATAAGAGAAGTTTGACACTTATTTTGACAAGATAGTTAACTTTTAAATCTGAGATATGAAAAATATTATTTATAAAAAAATATCTGTAAAATTATAATTTTTGTTTTTTTTTAATTTCTCAATTTTATTTTTCCCTTCAATGTCACATTTAAAATACTATTTCCATGGAATAGCATATTCTAACATTATGATTTCATGCCACATTAATATTTGGGTTCGCTGTCATGCTGGGTGGGTTCACATTGTGTGGGCCCCTGGTGTGACTCATGGTTCTTATCCATATAAGGTCGGTAGAACAAGATTTAGTTCACACCATGCTTTAACTCGTCAGGTTCCCATGGGTTAAGCCCCCGCGGTCAACAAAATATCTACGTCGCTAACAAACCCAAGGTTAGGTACGAGTCCTGAGTCGACACGGCTCTCATTTTTTTCCAAAAAACTAAGGAAAAAAAAACAGGGCGTGGATGTGCGCGAAAACCGGGGCGCGGTTTACATGGGCGGTTTGGGGACCGGAGGTTTGGAATTAGTGGCCCGGAGAGCGGTTTTCAGCGCTGGACTCAGCTCACTGCCATATATAAAGCCCAGCCCGAGCTTCCAACAGAGCTTGTGATTCTCACCGACACTACACAGCAGAAATAAAACGTTTTCAAATACGCGAGAGAGAGAGGGGCCGACCAAAGGAGGTCTGCAGTTCGAATCCGATTACGATCGTGTTGTGCTGAAACAATGGGAGTTCCAAAGGACGAAGCGGCGGTGGCAATGGCGGTGGCGGAGCGGATCAAGGGGCCATGGAGTCCCGAGGAGGACGCAGCGCTGCACAAGCTGGTCGAAAAATATGGGCCACGGAACTGGTCTCAGATTAGCAGAGGAATTCCGGGCCGCTCGGGGAAATCTTGCAGGCTACGGTGGTGCAACCAGCTGAGTCCCCAGGTGGAGCACCGCCCTTTCAGCCCACATGAAGACGCCACCATCATACAAGCCCATGCGCGGCATGGCAACAAGTGGGCTACGATTGCGCGCCTCCTCCCCGGGCGCACCGACAACGCTATCAAGAACCACTGGAACTCGACCCTGCGACGTCGCTATCATGGCGAGAAAGACCAGAGCAACGGGCTAGCTGTGAATTTGGAGTCGGCAGCTGAGGACAAAGAAACGATGACTCCGATGACACCTGTCACAGCCACGGCAACGGCAACGGCAACGGCAACGGCAATGCCAGTGGCTTTAGTGTTCCCAACGGCTGCAGACAACGTCAGGAAGCGGAGCAACAGTAGCTGCAGCGCTAATGAAAATCCAGGAGATGCCGAGGTCGAATCCTGTAGGCTTAAGAGGCTCAATTTTTCTGAATCCCCATCTAGTTCTGAAAATATTAATAATAATAATAATAATGAAGAAACTGTTAGTGGCCATTGCAATTCGGCCGCTGCCCCGGGTTCGAGTACCGGGCAGCAGCTGCATCGCCCTGTTCCGCGACAATCTGCTTTCAATTCCTATGAAGCTGTGAAAGTGCAGGAGGAAGCGTCTGCCTCTGTTTCTGCTTCTGGTTCGGCTGGCGCTTTCGATCCTCCAACCTCCTTAAGCCTGTCGCTGCCTGGAAGCGCTTCTTCAAGCGAGAATAACAGCAGTGGAGAATGCAGCCCCACAGAACAGAGCTCTGAAATGAAATATGCAAAGTTTCAGGCTTATCAACAACCGACTGGTTATTCGTTTGCCAATCCGTTTCCTGTTGGTGGCTACATGAAGACAGAGGAGGCCATGGCTATGATGTCGACTGCAGTCAAAATTGCAATCGGGCAAGCACTGCCCCTAATTTTCCAGCTGCCTAGCGGTAATTCCCAAGAAGGATGTTCGGGCGATTCTGCTAATTATGGTGGAAGTTTGCTGTCTATTATGCGGGAGATGATCGCGAAGGAGGTCCAGAATTATACTAACGGATCGCCGTGTTCAAATCAGGGGTCCGGCATGAATTCTGTAGCTCCGGCGTTCAGAGAAGTAGGCTTAATGCTGAAAAAATAAGAAAAAGAGTCTTATGGCAGTGAAATGGAGAAATTCGAGAAATGTGTCGTGGTCTTGTGGGCTAATTTCGGAGGGTCTGATCAAAACAAGGGCGCAGGGATTGGAATTTATTTGTGGAAAAATGGATTTCTCCCAAGGGGGCAGAACTGTAAAGTGCTGAAGGCGATCTCGATTTCTGTTGATTTTCTTTTTGAATTGTATATCGTGAATCTGAATCCTTTCTTCTTCTGCTGCGGCTTGTATACAAAAATGAATAAAAAGTTTTCTTTATCATAGAATAGCATAGCGCTATTTGATGCCATTCAAATAAATCTCAGAGAATGCGTTGGAATTATAGATAGCTTGAATGCCTGGAATCTTCTGGGGAAATCAACTGGTTGTTGATTAGGCCCATAGTTGGTTGCCTGTGAAGCAATCACATAGTAATTAGGATGTAATTAGTTCAGTCTGTTTATAGGAATTTGGAGCATAAGGCTGAAAGTTCAATGATGGTCTGAATTTTTTCAAATGATGGAATAGCGCCCTACCTCAGAGCTTCATGGGTTTACAGAGCTTAACAAAGTGTTTCGTGGCAATCATAAAAACGCAATTTAATGGTGGGTGTAACCATACGAGCTGGGGCATGAATATTTCTTTAATTCTGGTGAATATTTGAAAGTTCTACAACACACACCGTTGAATACCCTGTTCACTCAAGAGAGACTTTGGCATTACAGAAAATGAATTTGTAGGCCCAATGAATGGAAAGCTCTACACAAACAAGATGGAGAGCTCTACACAAACAAGATATCTGTGACAATTATAGCAAACATGATTTAATGGTGGGTCACTGGCTGTAACCATACAAGGTGGGAGCATAAATATTTTTCACCTCCTGTTGCATGTATCAGAATTCTACACAAGAAACCATTGAGTACCATGTTCATTTTCTCTGGATTACAGAAATGAATTTGTAGGCCCAATAAGTGGGGAGGGTTGAACTTTTAAGATTCAAATAATGGAACTCAGATTCTCTTCCTGAGTGAGTTTTACCAGTGTCAGATTCTCTGATCCATGCCTGTACTTAGACCAAAGTTGGGCTTGAATAGTTGTCCAAAGTTGGGCTTGAATAGCAATTTAGTTTTAGCCAATTTTCAGGCTTGTCTTAACAGTTTATAGCCCTACCAAACTGGTAAGGAAGGGAAGCCAATGGTTGCACTGCTAGAGCTAAGAGGCATCACTGATATAAGAGTAGGAAGGAAGCCACTAGTGTATGTAGGTTTTCACAGTTAAACATCATGTTAAATTTTAAATTAGCTTCACATATTTGGAAGCAAGGAAACCATATCACTAAAGCAGAAGCATATGATGTTTAAATTTTAAATTAGCTTCACATATTTGGAAGCAAGGAAACCATATCACTAAAGCAGAAGCATATTGTGATAAATTTGTATGGGAAATTGGGGATTATGAGAAGGAAATGGATTTTAAGCAGAAGCATATTGTGATAAATTTGTATGGGAAATTGGGGATTATGAGAAGGAAATGGATTTTCTAGATCTTAAGATGAGTGGTCTCTTCTGAAAATCATATGATTCTGCAGGAAATGGATTCCTGGTATCAAATTAAAGATTTTCTAGATCCATGATAATCTCTTCTGAAAGTCATATGGTTCTATACAGAGGATGAGAGCAGGGATTGTTATGTTTGATTTGTAGAATTTGGAACAGTGTTTAAAATCTTGTGAACATCTGGTTAAGCTTTAATAAAAAGGAGAATGTAATGAACAGTTCTCATTATTATTATATCTCTCTTTAGGATTTAACTTGAATTAGATGAAGGCATTAGACAGAGTTATAACTATTTAGCTACTTAAGGGTATGTACCAAAATTTGAAATCTCCTCAACTCTTAAGGGTATGTACCAAAATTTGAAGGGTACGTACCAAAATTTGAAATCCACTGAACTCTCAAGGGTATGTACCAAACTCTCAAGGGTATGTACCAAAATTTGAAATCTCCTCAACTCTTAAGGGTATGTACCAAAATTTGAAATCTTTGAAATCTACTGAACTCTTAAGGGTATGTACCAAAATTTGAAATCTCCTGAACTCTTAAGGGTATGTACCAAAATTTGAAATCTCCTCAACTGTAACATCTAAAGCCTCTTTCTGGAGCTTTCAACCAACCACCAAAGCTTCCTGGAGCACACATCAGATATCATATTTAAATTATACATGGAAAATTTAAGTGATGCTTTTCAATCAATCACCAAAGCCTCCAACAACATATTACCAGACCATATTCTTTCTGGAGCTTTCAACCAACCACCAAAGCTTCCTGGAGCACACATCAGATATCATATTTAAATTATACATGGAGAATTTAAGTGATGCTTTTCAACCAATCACCAAAGCCTCCAACAACATATTACCAGACCATAAACTATATGGAAAAATTAAATCATGCTTTTCAACCAACCATCAAAGCTTCCAACAGCATATACCAGACCATATGACCATATTTAAACTATATGGAGAATTTAAATTATGAATAAACAGATTAGTAACTAGACTTACATTTAAATTATGCATAAACAGAGTCATAATTCATAACATGTATACATATGTTCCATTTCATCTTTATTAAGTTTATTAAGGGTTTTTTGGATTTTTTTCATTGGAACTGATGAGGTGATTCTTTGGTTTTTTTGTGCATTTGAACTAATTAGGAGATTTTGTGGGTTTTTTTTAAAATGATTTTTTTGGAACCTGGCAATATATGATGGTTGGTTTTTTCATTTGATCTCCCTATACGATGGTTGGTGAGATTTTCCTACCAAGGAAGTTTTTTTTCCTCGACTATTCCAATTTTGAATCAAATTTTAAACAAATCATCTTATTAAACAGCTACCATTAATTTATTGAAATTCTAAATAATTTATGCTAATTCTAAATAATTTATTCTAAATCATTCAGGTCAACATAGATATAATTTATACGTCTCTTTCTGTTCATCTTTATTTTGACATTAAAATAAAAATATGAAATGGAAATCAGCGTTGATATCAGCCCCATTCATATATTTTCGGTGTTGACAATGGGTTTTCACTTTCATCACTAGTAATGATCGGCGCATGCCAGCATTCAGAATGTTGACTATAGTCTTCAAATGTTCATTACTGTTGATGATTATTATAGAGAGGTCATGTCAGCGCACGCCTACATCTAGAATCTGCACCATAGTCTAGTCTATGCATCCATGACGAGATTATGAACACAATTCATATGGTTAGTTTTTATTTTAATATTTGTTTGGAAATTCTATTTACTATGGAAAGATTTACGATGGTTTTTTTAATTAGTGGGAAAACATATAGTAAAATTACCAAATTTATTTATGATGGTTTTTTTTAGAGTGGGAAAACCTGAAGTAAAATTATCAAATATTTTTATATAGTAAGAAAATTTATCATATTTTAGTTGTCAAATTAGTAGTAGTCAAATTAGTAAGTTTTCTAAATAGTGAGAAAATGATCATATCTCAGTTGTTGAACTAGTAGTGGTCAAATTAGCAAGCTTTTCTACATAGTGACAAAATCTATCATATCTCAATTGTCAAACGAGTGGTAGGGACAACCATTATTGGGAGAACTCCCCAAATGCAGGTTGGCTCGTCACTGTTATTATTGGGAGAAATCCCAAAATGTAGGTTGACTCGTCACTATTATTGAAGGAAAATTGGGACGGCCATTATTGGGAGCAATCTGCAAATGCAGGTTCACTCATCATTGTTATTGAAGGAAAACTAGGCCACCTGGAATTACCCATTTGTCGGTAAGGGGCAAAGTTTCACTCTTGTCAAATGCTTTTGGGTTTTGCCCTGTTAACTTGTGTCTTTACATTTGAGGAATACGCGCTCTTAGCCAAATAAATGCAATTTTAAGGAATACTCTAGGCCCAAAAATATTTACAATCCTTATCCACATAATAATTAAAAAAATAAATTGTTACCTATTTATTGCACTTAGAGGCCCTCTCAAACCCAATATGGAAGAGATGTTATAAATTGATGTGATGTGTGATGTGATGTGATGTTATGTAAGCATTTAACTTGGTCAAATAAAATAAAATAAAATAATACACTTAAAAATTATATTTATTATTAAAAATAAAAATAACACTGCCTTAATCATTTTTACTTGGTCTAAATTAAAATAAAGAAAATTAAAAATAACTCCACATTAAAATAAAAATAAATTTAGACTAAACGAATAAGGTAAACTTGATTTGTTCAAGTTACTTGTGGATTTGAGCTTTAGGTTTATGAGAACCCACGGTATTCATGTAGAATATAGTCTATTTAAAGGAGGAAATTAAACCACCATAGATCCATCTTAACTCTGATATACCAAGTCTCCAGAGGGATCAAATCTCTTTTGATCCCTTGGACGCTTGGTAGATCCAGCGTTAACATGGATCTATGCTAGTTATAATAATATTGAAATATAGAAGAATAGAAGTGCGGCCCACTTATAAAGTAGGGTGAATCTCTGGGAAGTGGTGTCATTAATAATAGAAAGAGTTAAGCTTTTTATAGTGGTATACATAAGTATTTCATGGGTGAAAAGTTATACGGGTATAAGTATTTTAAGGATGAAAGGTTAATTATTAAAATTGAAGTGGAGTAAGGGATGTAACCATTTCATTAAGGATGAAAGGTTAATTATTAAAATTGAAGTGGAGTAAGGGATGTAACCATTTCATTTATGATATATGGTTTGTATAGATAATGTATAATGATAAAGTGAAGAAGTATTAGGGAAAAGAAGTTATTAGATAAGTGTACTAAAGAAGTATGGTTTTGGATGATGTGTATTAATAACAAAGCTTTGAAAATTGTCCCTCTCAATAGTTAATACTGATCACCAATGACATTCAAGGTAATTCACCATGATGGAGTTGAAATCTAGATATCATCCAATTTATCTCAAAGAAGGAGACACTCCTACCTTGAAGACTAAGTAATCTCTATATGATTAGTTAGTGACCCCTTTTAATTATAGTGATGCACTGAATACTTTGATTTGCTTAATGAATGATTTTTTTGTCTTGATCATAGTATATTTCGCTGACATTTTAATCTTTAGTTCTATGTGGAAGTGGTGTGTGGTGTATATGAAACAAGCGTTGGAGGCATTGAAGAAACTTCAGTGCTCAATAGACATAAAGTAGACTTGTGATTTTGCTATGTAATACTTATTACGTAGTTGCGGGCTTGTGATTGGTGTAGTCGAGTTGAAGATTGATCTTACAAAGATATATGACATCCTTAAATGGGTTACTTTTACTAATATCACTAAAGTTAGGAATTTTGTGGGAAATACACAATAGTTTAGGGAGTTCACAGAATCATTTTCTATTGTTGCAACCCGATTTCATGTTATAAAAACAATTCTAAGAGTTTCAACTTATAGAATAATTAATAGAAAGGGTTTGAAGAATTGAAGTAGTAGATTAGTTGAGCTCCATTGAGTGACTTAATTTGTAGAGGTAATTTTGGAGTAGACATTGATGCTAGTAGGTATGTTATGGGCATAATGGTAATGCAAGGGGGGATATTCTTTACTATCATTCAAGGATATTCCATTATGGAGCAATACAAAATAATTTTATATATGGCAAGGAACTTTGTTCTTTTTTTTTAACAAGGTCGGGTAGTTTACATATTACCAAAAGCTTTGATGGAGCAAGCTCCTATTACAAAACATTGTACCATGAAAAACATCTAAGCCATGAGATAGGAACACAGTATCTTCTCCTAGATTTGTGTTTAGGACTTCATGTGTTTTTATGTATATTATAGTGTACTGCCTACCAAATTGACCTACTAGAAAGAGAAATTTGCATGTCATGGGCTCTCTAACAGTTTTTCAAGGCTTGTAGATTGATTGCTCATGTTTTGATTGGTTCTTCTTGTCATAATTGTACGAGTTCTCTCCTTTGTTGCTCGAAGAGTTCTCTCCTTCAGTGGGTTGAATTCCATGTGATTTGTTTGCTTGTTTTTCCTTTGTCTATGCTTTTTGCTCCAAATTTCGCTGTGCTTCTTTATTTTGTGTTCCCCGAGATGCTTCTTCTTTTGCTGTTGTTGACCACTTTCCTTTTGGCGTAAACAGGGATTGTTGGATATATAAACAGACGAGGTTGTCAGAAGAGTAACGGCTAAGATTAATTCACAAAGATTGGGATTGGGGGATGAATGGTGGAGATTAACCAGAGGCGCAGATGGAAGAGGATACTGGAGGAGCCGTCACAATCGATGATGGTTGAGATATACAGTCATCGGGCACGAATAAGTCCGCATGTTAATCGAGAAGAAAGGCAGGATTAAACAAGGAGATGGTATTTCGGGCAGGTTAGAAACCATAAGTGGTAAAAGGGAGGGTCGCTCGATTCCATTGACCGAGCGACACGTAACATCAGAGGAGAGAGAAAACCGCTTTTCGGGTGGGTAATTTCCATGATTGTTGTCCGCCCGAAATCGGTGGGAGTCCTCCGATCCAATGAGTATAGATCGACAGTGGGGAAGAGATGCGCAGATTTGATTGAATAGGCTAATCAATGACCGTTAGATCGAGCGCTCGATCAACGGTCCTGATTTGATCGGAGATTGGAGAAAGGAGGGAGCAGCGCTGCGGAAAAGGCTTTGGAGTGCGGGCCCGACGATAATAATAGATGCAAATGAATGATATTTTGAAGTTCGAATAAAGCACTCGGACGGGTTTTTCCCTTGTAAACTGATAGAGCTGAGGTCCCTGCGAACGACAAAATTAATGGAGGGCAAAAGTCTGGTTATATCAGTGAGGGAGGAGGGTTGATATAATGAAAGGGGCAGATGGAGGGCATGGATGCTCAGAAGGGATTTGTGCTCGCTGAGAGGAGGAAGTGAAGGGAGAGAAGAGATATGAAGAGCAAGTTGGGTAAGTAGAAGGGTGGGGGTTTAAGATGAAGTCTGCGCATTGAACAGAGGAAACACTGTTGGCTATTAGAGAGGACAGGGAGGGTCTTTGAGACCAAAGCTGCAATTTTTGTGAATGTACCCTCTATTCTTATAGTGCTTTATCTCAGCCCAAAACCTGCGTTCGATGAGATAGATTGCAATGTAGTTCTTGTGACTAGGATCACAATCTTCATTCCTGCTGTTGCTCATACGAGAGTATGAAGTTTCATGATTTTTCCTTTGCTTTCCCATGATTTCCTCGCTGTTGCTACAGTGATGTGTCCTTTGTTGTTTTATAACTGTTGGTTTTTGATTTATTTCTTTTATCATTGTGATTTTTCCTTTGGAATTGGTTAGTTTTATACTTGTGGTTTTTGCTGGTTATTAAGGAATAGAGCTGTGGTATTCCTCTTGGTTTTCACGAACAAGCCTTTCATTTTTTTTCACTGCTTGGTTTGCAAAATAATCTGCCTGTTGATTGCGAATTCTCAAGACATGTTTGTAAATTACATCGCCAGAGCTTTCCAAGTTCTTCTTGATTCTTTTAATTTTTTTTTTCATGAACTCATTGCTTGGTTTTTTGTTTCTTGCCATTGCCTCTATTATTATGGCTGAGTTTCCTATTATGATAGGATTTTAGATTTCTCTTTTTTTTTATTATTCTTGTTCCCATCAACAAGCTATATGCTTCTGCCTTATTATTTGAGATTTGTTCCAATCCCCATTCATAAGTGACATTTTATTTCCCATCAGGATCGAGGATTATTCCCCTTACCCTTGCCTTTCCCTGATTATGATTTGAAGCCCCATCAAAGTATAGACAATGTCTATTATGATTTTTCCTCTAGTTTGTTAGTTCCTCTTCACTCATTCTTATTGTCCATATAATTCATGAGTTTGTCTTCCTCTATCCTTTTTGCCCATTATTATGGCTTCGCTGAGCCAATCTTGCTCTTCCTGTTGAAGAGTGTTATAGTTTATTGGATCTGTTCCTTCGACATTAAGCATTTCATAAGTCAGACCCCATGTTTTTGAGAGGGTCTTCCCTATCCCTGGGATTTGATTTTTGAAAATGCACTTGTTTTGTGTCAACCAAATTTTCCAACATAGAACCACTGGAATGCATTTCCATATTCTCTGAATTGTGGCTTTTTCTTTGTTGTGTATGGGTAGGCCTTCTCAAAGGTCTGAAGAAAATCCGACAAGGGCTTTCCGAAATTTATTCTTATTTCCAAAGGACTTATCAGCTGCTGCCAACATTATTTGACAAAGATATATTCTTGGAAAAGATGTATTTTTTCTTCAGCCTGCATGCATAATGGGCATCGTGTTGGACCTTGAAAGCCTTTTTTTTTAAGTTTTCACTGGTCAATATTCTCCCTTTTAGAAGAGTCTAGATGAACATTTTGATCTTTGGCAAACTTTCTGATTTCAATGCTATTTTCCAAGAATCCCACTCTTGTTGATTTGGTTCTTCTTGAAGGATTTTATATCCAGTCTTAATTGTATAATGTCCACCGCTTGGGTCCCAAAGATATTCATCTCCCTCATCATGGTGGATTGGTGTTGCACCTTTTAAGAGCTGCCTGATTTTGCTCCATTGCGCTTCAAGATCTGCCAGAATTGCCGAGATTTTCCAGTCTTGATATTCCTTTTGGTTCCATAGAGAGATTGAGTGTAAAGTATTGAAACCTTTACCTTTCATCCACTCTTGTATGTCTTCAATTTATGGATGAGTCTGAAGTGGTTCTTTTCCCATGATTCTGTCCTCCCAAATTGAAATTGTTTTTCCATTGCCTGAGATTTTAGAAATGTATCTACTCATTAATGGAATTGTTTTTTAACTAGCTTCCAAACTTGGGTACATTTTCTTATTGGGATATTTCCATTAAGCAATCTTTCCCTGGTGCCATCCATATATTTTGATAAATGAATCTTTTTCCACCAGCTCTCTTTCCCTGTGATTAGTCTTCATATTATTTTCATTCCCAGTGTTGCATTCATGAGCCCAGGTATCCGTATTGATAGTCTTCCTTGTTCATAAGGTAGTACTACTTGCTCCCATTTGACCAGGGTAAATTTTTTGTTTTCTTGCTTCCCCCCCGCCACAAAAAGCTTCTTAAGATTTTCTCCATTTGTTTGTGGGCACTTGCTGGGGCCATGATTATTGCATATTGGTAGATAGGTAGTGCTGCAAGGAGTGCTTTGATTAGTGTTACCCTTCCTGCCATATTCAACCACATCATACCCTAGATTTGTATTTTGTTTTCATTTTTTCAATTTGTTTAGTCCATATTTCTGTCTTCATGTTCTCTTTTGAGATTGGAAGTCTTAGATAGAAGAAGTGTGTCCATTTTCCCTGTATAGGGATGTTTAAGATTTGTGAGAACCTTTGCATAGTTCTGGGGGGTGGGTCGGGGTATTCCATCCATATATCCTTCATTTTGTATTGTTTAATAGCCCACCTGAAACCTATAAAAAATCATCCAGAACTTTTTTGAACCTCCTTGCTATTATTGTTGAAGCCCCTCCCAGCAATGATGTGTCATCAGCGAAGAGTGAGTGGTTTATTGTTTTTACTCCTTTTGCTATTCTGATCCTTGTGATGTTTATTTCCTTTATTTGATTTTCCAAAGCCCTGCTTATTGTTTTCACATTATAATATATAGGAAGGGAGAGAGAGGAAAACCTTGCCTAAGGCCTCTTGTGCTTTAAAAGAAGTCACTGGGCCTTCCATTTATGAGGGGGGCAATCCACGGAGTATAAATGCATCTATGTATGACTTCCATCATATCTCTTGAGAAACCAAGTTTCTGGAAGACAACCATTAGATATGGATGGCTGACCCTATCAAATGCATTAGCCATGTCTAGCTTTGATTATGAGGCCTTTCTCTTGCCTTAGCATACTAGAGTGTATAGCTTCCTGTACGATAATTACATTATCTATGATTTTCCTGTTGGGCACGAATCCTCCTTGGTTTTGAGAGATGATTATTGGAAGTACTTCCTTGCTTCTATTTGCAATTATTTTATTATTTTCTTATAAGATAAATTGCAAAGAGAGATAGGGTGAAACCTGTTGAAAGTTGAGGGGTTTGCTTTCTTTGGGATTAGAGCAAGATAAGAAGATTTTTTGTTGCCTCCTATTTTTTTTTTCAAAGACATTCTTCACCATTCTTAAGAAATCCTTTTTGATGGTATACCAATGAGATATGTAGAATGCTATTGTGAAACCGTCGGGCCCTGGGAATTTGTCCAGATGAAGGGTCCATATGGCCGCCACTACCTCTTCTTCTGTGGGATCGTTGCACCTTGTAGCATTTTGTTCTTTTTTAATTTTTTTTTGTGTGCTTTAAGAAATCTTCACTCTCAACCATTTCTTCGTTCGCTAAGAGTAAGTTTTTAAAGCACTGATAGGCTGATTTTTTTAGTTCCTCCGCATCTTTGAATTCTTGGCTTTCGACTTGACTTTTTTCTATTTGGTTTCTTGCTCTTTTTATTTTCATTGTGTTGTGGAAAAAATATGTGTTTTTGTCCCCTTCCTTGAGCCACAAACTTCTGGATTTCAATCTTGCCTTTTCTTCTTCTTTCTTGTTTTCCCTATATATTTCCCAGAAGATTTCCTTCTCTCTTAGATAATATTGCTTGCCTTCTCTGTTTTATTTTTCTATTTGCATGCTTTACATTTTCTGCTCTAACTCTTTTTTTTTTTTTTCATTTTCTCTTTCCAATTTCTTTAATTTGGTTCTTGTAGTTTTTAATTTTGTTTCCCAAATATACTGAGGTGATTATGTTACTCTTGGCTCCCATGCTTCCTTGACTAGTTCGCTGATTTTTGTGTTGCTGTCCCAAATTGAGCTATATCTGAATGGGAGCGGTCCCTGGTTTTCCATTTTTCCCATGACTATTGTCACCAATTTATAGTTAGATGTTGTGGTGTGTAAAATTTTTGATTTTATGGAGTTGTGCATTGCTACTATGTTTTCTTGTATCAGAATTCTATCTAGCCTTTCTTTTATGTTGCTTTTGCCCACTCTTTTATTGCTCTAAGTGTATTTCCCATTGCTTGGCGAGATGTCTATTAAATTGTGTTGTTCTATTATTTCTTCTAGAATATCCCTGGATGGGTCTATGTGGTATGTTCCTCCAAACTTTTCTTCTATACTTCTTACCAAATTTAAATCTCCTCCTAGAATTATTTTCCTAGCTTGTATTTCTTTTAGTGCTTCTTTTATGGTGGCCCAGCATTGCTCTTTTTCCTTCTTGTGATTTGGGGCATATATATTTATAACACTATACCTCTCTTTTGTACTGATTTGCATTAGATCCGTTTGGATCCAATGCTAGTATTTTTTGTATTTTATTAATCCCCAGGTTCCTTTTTTCCATATTGTGCAAATACCTCCAGACGCTCCTGTTGCCTGTATTGCTTCCCTTTCATAATTGCTGAATTTTTTTTGTTGATATTTTAGGTTTTTTAGTTGTTTGTTTTTGTCTCCTAAATCATAAGGATGTCTGGGTTTTCTTTTTCCAGAATGTCTCGTGGCATTTTATTTGACGGATGATCCCATTTCTCTGCAATTCCAGGAGACTACTATCATTATTTATTTGTTGGGTGGTGCATGACTCCTTTCCCTCTTTGCTGGCTTTTTTCATTGTTTCCTATACTCCTTCCTAAGAAGGTTTCCATAGGTTGCTGCGTTTCTAATGCCACTTCCTTTGCTGCTGCTTCATCCCTGAGTTCTTTGTTTGTCTTTCTTCCTTTTTTTTAAATTATACATTTGGGGGTGCTTCCTTTGATTAATTTCTAGTTAGAATTCTATATACTGAGGTTGGGGGGGGGGGGGAAGTGTGTGAGAGATTGATACCAGAGGGGATGAAGGGGGGTTGGGGGTATGTTGTGGGGATCTAGATCTAGATTTTGGTCTAGGGGATGGGGGAGCTGAAGGATCCAGAGGCTCAAAAGGATTAAGGATAGCAAGAGGATTATTATTTTCTTTGGGTGATGGGGGATGGAGATCAGAAGATGTGGAGGGCTGCGAGGAAGATAGATTTGGTTGTTTGTGAGCTGTCTTCTTTATTTTAACATGTTCCCATTTGTTTTCCAGATCTTCACTCTTTTCATTTTTTTTTTTGTACATCTATTTGCAAAATGACCATATTCATGACATACCTTCCATTTGAAGGGGATTTGTTCATAATCCAGCTGTTGTATGTGTGCCCACTAGTTCACTTTGATTTTGATAGCTTCTGGTAGCCATTTCCCAAGATTCACTTCTACATAGATTCTGGTGCATGCATGCATATTTTCCATTGGCTCGCCCCTGTCTATATATTTCCCAACTACATTTCCTATGGCTTTCACTGAATCATCCCCCCAACAATGAAGGGGAAGGTGTGGCAATCTAACCCAGACGGGGACGACATTGGGTACATCCATTTCTGGGTCGAAATCCGATGTCCATCTGTTTAGATACAAACCCCTTGTATCCATAAAATAAGGTCCATTCCTGAAAATTAGATCTCGATCCTCCTTGGTTTCAAAGTGAAAGGTGTAGTAACTTCTTCCACAAAACCTGATTGAGATTTTTCCATCTATTGACGTAGTCCAGTGCCTTTCTACCCAGTTTTTCACAATTTTGGGTGATGGCCATAACCCCGTAAACTGCCCCACTAACCCACGCTCCGCCAGAGAATGTGTTGCTCTACAGGGAAGGGCAAGAGGGAGTGAGATTTCAGGGATGTCTTCTAATTTTTTAACAAACTTGGTAACTGATGGCCTGTTCTTTGCCGGGCCCATTGTAGAAATGGGAGAGACAAAATCTTTTGTAGTTCCTTCATATTCTTGCTGTTGATCTGAGAGAGGCTCTCCGTCCTCTTATGCGTCCATGGTGCTCAATCCCTAGCAACAAGAGGCCGCTGAGGGGCAGCTGCGAGCTTCTTGCTGTGTTCGTTGGCTAGGGCTGCATAACTCCTTCATCGAGCAACACATGAATTTTTGGCAAGGAAATTTGTTCTTAATGAAACAATGAAAACACTATTTATTGGCTAAGGAGACCACCATCCAAATTGACCATCATCTTATGTAATGCTTGAAGAGTTTGACTAAGTTCCAAAAATCAAGTTATTTTAAATGGATGGGATTTATATAACAATTTCCTTTGGTTATTAAATATAAGAAGGTCATCCACTGTCATACTCTCTAGACTCCTATTGACAAAAAATACACTGTTGGGAGATGTTATGCACAAGGATCCGTTCACTTGTGAAGCATACAAAGAGGAAAATGCAAGAGATAAGGACTTGGAGGGGTGTATCAAAGGCGACAAGGTCAATAGAAAGACAAGAATTCACTACTATCTCCAAAATGGATTAGCCTACAAGATAGAGAATCATTGTGCCAAAGGAAGAGAGAGTATCATTAACAAGGATCCTCACATTGTTGGTTGTCATTTTAGTGTTAGAGATATATTTTCTACCTTGGAAGGTATGTTTATTTGTCAAAGATGTAAGAAGCAGTAGTTAGATTTATCACAAATTTTATTTTCTGTTGTCCCAATGACCCTAGTAATATGTGACAAAGATTATATAATGCACTTCTAGTGCTTACAATGCCATGGAAAGTATATTCCTGGGTTTTTTGGGGGTTTGTTGAGGAAAAAGGGCAAGATGATGACTTGACTCTCTATATGTAATAGTACAAATGGTCAATGAGATGAGTGTTATTATGACTTGTAAGAGCACTATTAATGATAATACCCATCAAGCTTGTTCTTAGAAAGAGTCTCAATATAGTCTGGGATTACAAAGAGCACAATTTCATTTTATAGAAAGACTAAATTTCTTGATGCATGTTGGATTTGATTGTGTTCGAAGTTGGAGATGAAATTCAAGATATTTATTGGCTTTGGATGTGATAAGTGATCTCATCCAAAGTCCATGCATATTTGAAACCATATGAGAATACTTATATATTTGGATGAAAGAATAAATTGCAATATTGACAAATGGTCATCATTTCAACAATAGTGCAAAAGAGGAAATGAAGAACAACTAATATAATCCTATGAGAATTTTGGTGAAGGTTGGTAAAAGAAAGAGGACATGAAAATAAATAAATAAATATAATATTACCTTGCAATCACCATTCGAATTTGATTTTTATTCTTGTCATGTGAGATGTTGGTCAAATATTTTCATAGCAATTCAATTTACCTTCATCCAAATTAAGAGTAGGGACAATATCCTTGGGGGAATGTACAAAATTACAGAAGCATTAGTGGGAAGAGATTTTGCAAGGGTACAAATAAGTATTTCAAGGGTTAAAGGGTTTTCCATCCAAAAGTGAAGTGGGAGATATAATGACTGTTAGATTCCATTTATGAAACATAGCACTATATAAAGAATTCATAAGAGTAAGAGGAAGTGAGTAAATAGTGTTAGGTTTTGTTGGAGTAAGGAGTCACTGTTGGGTGTGTGTTATATTATTTCCACGACTAGCCCCACGTGTGGGGAGGTCAAAGGGGGGCGATAGCCCCCCCTGTTCGTTGCATCGGGCACAATAGGGGGGTCACAAAGGGGACGACAGACCCCCTGTTGGGGGGTTTGAGGGGGGTGGTAGCCCCCCTATGTGGGGTCCGGGGCAGTGCCATGGGGAAATTTTTTTTTTGGACCTTATATTAGGTGGGCGAACCTACCTATGGTTTTGTACGTGGTTTTCACACATGGTTTTAGGCATGATGGTTTTCTACCCATGGTATTTTGTAGATCCGGTCAAGGGAACTATGGTTATGTTCTAATCTAGGGTTAATGGATGCTTCGACATGTATATATATGTATTGTAACATTGAACGGAATATAATGAAAAATCAATATAGTAGTCTTAGTTTTGGGATCCAAGGGAAAATCTCTATGTATATTTGTTCTATGTTTTATGCTCTCGCCATTGTTTATTTTCTATTTTTAGAATTCGTATGCAGGTAATTTCTGTATGGAGTTAAAACCTACAGTCACAACAATGAGTGGTTCATGACATGGTTTCCTTGTGATATTAGTATGAAATAAGGACATGCTTGGAGAATGTTTATTGATTACATAACTTTGAAAAAGACCATTCTCAATAGTTAGTGCTCTTTGCCCCATATTGATGATTTGTATATCAATGACAACATGCAAGGTAATTAAACAAAATGAGCTTCAAATTTGGATGTCTTCAAGTTTGGATAAAGAAAGAAGGTACATGGAAGTCTATTTTAATCCAAATCAATGTATATAATAATGGTTAATAATGCGTTTTGGTTTCAATTATACACCGTCTTTATGTGTATAATGAAAGATGTGTTTTGTCCATTCATATATCCATTCATAATAGTGTTTTATGACACTTTAATCTTTAGATATACTTGAGAGTAGCATGTGGTACATATGCAATAAGTGTTGGAAGCACTAAGGAAACATCAATGGCCATCAAACATATTGAATAATTTTGAGTTTGAAAGGTAGTGCCTAGGGTACTTGGGAAATTTGATTGGCGTATGAGATTTGAAGATTGATTCTATAAATATAGAGGCCATCCTTACATGGGTGACTCCTAGTTATGTCGTGAAGTTAGGAATTTGTGAATGATGACAATATTTAAGGAAGTTCACAAGGTCATTTTCCATTATCACAACCCCATTGCACACTATAGCAACCAACACTAGGAGTTTCTACTCAAACAAGAATCAATAAAAAGAGTTTGAAAATTTGATAGAGGATTAGTTGAACATTGGTGAATTACCTAACTTGTGAAACTCATTTGAAGTAGAAATTGATACTAGTAGATACACTATGCGTTTATTGCTAAGACGAGGGAGAATGTTTCCATGTCAAATCTATTCCATGGAACATGGAGGAAAACGACATATATTATTAAATATATATGATTTATTAAATAGTAAGTGGGTTCTTACAATGATATATTACTTTTTTATTTATACACATAGCCTTGTCTCTTCATAAGAGGTCAACCACTTAAAATATATTATTAAACTATTAATTTGGATTCTCTGTTTATGTTCTAATTTGGTTAATTACAAGTCATATTGCAATGCTTCATCCTTGAGATCTCTTGAAAGATGGACCTTGGTTCTAACTTTTAAGATACCCTTGGGTTTTAGTGCTAATTTCCCTTCTTCATCCAAAATGGACAACTCTCTTTATATATAAGCTATTGGGCCTAATTTCCTTTTCAAGCATGAGCTATGAAAGAAACCTTATAGCTTACCCTTGCTTTGGATATGTAATGCATAAGCTACTTGGCCTATACTCTTTTAGATTTGGTAAAGGACCACAAAACTTGGGGGGAAGTTCATGATTATTGTAATTTTTATTTTAGTTTTTCT
The DNA here is from genome assembly GCA_031772625.1 of Pinus tabuliformis. NCBI lineage: Eukaryota > Viridiplantae > Streptophyta > Pinopsida > Pinales > Pinaceae > Pinus > Pinus tabuliformis. The sequence goes on along the minus strand of CM062815.1, from coordinate 946,381,066 downwards.
TGAATGGTTAGAGTTGGATGAATTCCTAATCTTCTACTTGAAATTCATGATCAATTTTTCAAATTGGCTTATTGCTTGATTTAGCGACTTAATTGATCAAGATGTTTTTGTAGGATATGAATATTTTCACTAAAAAGTGGATACATAGTAACCATAGGATTTTTTAAATTGGTAACATGATACTCTTTAACTAATGGTGGTGGATATCCATATAGAGCTTTAGAGGGAGCCATTTTTGTTGTAGTGTGGCAGGTAGTTGATATGATATGGATCTAAACCAATGAATGGTTGTAAAACTCAGTGGTTGAAACTCGATTCGATAAGTATCGAAGGTTAACAAAGCTATGTAAAACAATGTAAATGTAAAATTTGAATAAGATAGAATGAAAGAGAAGGAAAAATGGGCTAATTAAAATATTAAAAAAATTTAATAGGTGGGAATGCTAAAGAAGAGGCAATAGAGGGTCATGGTTATTGGCCTTCCCCTTACCCCTCATCTCTCCCTATTTTTTCCCTTACTTTCACTCTTAAGGGGTCTTTTGGCCAAGCGAAGGGGAGGCATGGGGAGCCATGAAAACATTGTACTAGATGTTTTTGAAATGAGAATTGGGCCTACATTTGGAGTTGTTTTCCATTTTGGTTTCCAAGTAAACATCATGTCCATTATGTCTTGAATGTTTTGGATATTTTTCTATGTTTGTGAAAAACAATTTGTGTGTGAATTTACTGTGTTATGCTATAACTTTTTTGATTACTTCACTTATGAGATAACATATGGATTACTATTTGCTGATGATGCTCTAGGTAATGTTGAATTGATGTTTGGTAGTTTTATATCGTGAGAATTCATTTTTATATGCAAGTGAAGTACATTAACAACTTTGGAATGTTCACTATCTAATTCCCTTCAAAGTCTAAGATCCATGGGTATTAAAAACTGGATGTTGCAAGTATATATGGAGTTTCTAATATGGGATTTTATAATTGTTGGTGAATTTTTTCTCTCCTGTAGAGTACCATCATTCTCCCTGAGTTGAGAACCATCATTGAATATACATATTCCATCTCTCACAATTTGTATGCCCTTCCCTAGGCCATACACACCTCCAAGACCAAATTTCCATCAGTTGGTTATTTCCCCATTTGATTAGGAGACTCAATTTCTTCATAGTCAATTTCTGTCACCAAGAGACTTAGTTCTTGTCTATTGGGTTCTTTATTCTCCTTGGATTGAAAATTACCTCGTTGGTTGATTTTACACAAGCTTGAGTTTGCTTCACCTTTCTTTGGTTGATTCATTGCCTTCTTTAAGCATTTACTATTGTTCATAGGTCATATAACCATCAACCTAATGAGAGGAGGACCATGCGACCATGTCCTCACTTGGGGAAGTGGATACTATAGGAGGTTCCCTTATTTTGGATGTGTGGAAACTTGGTATGAGAACCAATTATACATTTTGTTGTACTTCAATTGTTTGATCATATTTTTCCTAGTGTAATGAGCACCAAATTTACTATTCTCAACGAAATGAATTGGTATGACCTTTCCTTTCATAAAACATTGCGGCGATGCATTCATTAAAATTCAACATTCAACAATAAAATTTAGGACTTTAGTGCTTTAATTGGTGTTGTTTTTTTCCTATCTATAGTCCAAGCCTTTCTTGAATGATATATGGAAATTGATACTTATGTAAGCATTCTAACTCTAAAGCCTAATTTTTAATATTTCTAGTTGGTAAATGTGTAAAAATTTGTTGTGCTAATGCTCATTACATGTAATGGATTTGCACAATATTTGAAGAATATCCATTCAAAAGAGATACCTATTTTCAAGTTCTTTTATTGCTTATTTTCATTATCCATGTGGGCATTTGCTCATTCTTTCACTGTAATAAGAGGTTATATGGATGCTCTTGAGAGGTAATGAAAAACCACTACAACACTAATAAAGCTCACCTAATATCATGTACTCATTACTAATTGGAGCATATAAAATACATCATGATTTGCAAGTGTGTTGGAATAGGGTCCCCTAAGGTTAATTTTGGTGCAAAAGCCCATGTTTCGAGGTAGAAAGCCAAAGTTTTTGTGATGTAAAGTGTAAAGTCTCCGCAAGTTATGATCGCGGAGTTATGATCGCGGAGTGCGTAGATGTAGAGTTTCATAAAGGGTTTTTTCCCTTCGTTTATGTAAATTGTGTCGGCTTTAGAAGATATACCCATGGTCAGCAGACCATGGGATTGTATAAAAAGGAGAGTCTTAGAGAGTCTAAGGCAGTTCAGTAAGTTTTGAAGACGAATGTAATGGGTCAATAGGAGCTAAGAGCGAAGAGTCTTAGAGTAGAAGAGAGGCTCTGCAAGTGTGTGCATAGAGGCCTAGAGTAGATTCCGCCACTGAGTGCGTGGACCCCTTCATTTGAGTGCACAAGGTAGTTTGAGTCTGTAAGAAAATATCTATGTTTTATCCATTGACTTCTATTATGAATAAATGCGGTTATGTTATGATGAATAATGGGTTTATGATTTAATGTTGTATTGATGCGTGAATCTATATGTTTTACATTGTTATATGAACGCAAGTAATAATATCTGTTTACGCAAAGAATATCTTAATGCATGCTAAAGATATCAGACACTTAAGCTGATCTGGGTAATAACAGACTTAGGAGTGATTACAAAGGTGCGTAAGTGGTTGATTCGCCTGTTTAGGGTCCGCGAAAGATAGTCGTAGACCTTTGCAAAGGTCTAGAGGCTGGTAAGAGGAAGTTATATCGATAAGCCTCGAGGGCTTATCGATCTACGTGAAGGAAGATAAAGGGTACAAAATGACATCATAACCATCTCTAGGTGCGGAAACTTGGTTCCAACATCCCTCCATACTGCGTCAGGTGAGACTTTAGTTTACACTCCGTGGATTGGTGCCAAAAGGGCCCGTAGTGTAGGGATTTGCTTGGCTAACTTAACACTGAACCTGGGTCAGGAACCCCTAAGCCAACAAATGGTTCCGTTGCCAGGACCAGGATCTGCATAAAGAAATGTGTAATGTCACATCACTGGAATCCAACTAAGAAGGAAATTGAGGATTGGTTGGATAAGAAGATCCACGAATTTGCGACACAAGAGAACATGAAACCGCGATTGATGAAAGAACAGTGGTTGGACAGGTATCTGTACACAGAGATACACAAGATTTTCTTATGTTCCTTCCCGGTCGAATTATACGAGTGGATCGCTAAATTGGTAGACGACCAAGGAAGGTGGAGATTTGATGGTCCGATAGTGTGGACCCCGTAGTTAGTGGGAGATTGGAAGCCTCTGAAGATAAGATTGCATGCGATGTCGATCACTGGCTTGATTGTATCATAGGAGGATTTGTGACAGAGTTCGTGGCCGATACCTTGGTTAGCTATAGCGAAGCAGAGCGACGCTTCTTTAAAGGCCCACGAGGTAAGTATTTAAGGTCTTTCAATACTTGGATTAAAATACATTTATGTTTGGAGCTACGCGAGGTGGAAAGTTATTCAGGGATAGAAAAGGAACAGGACCTAAATATAGCCCACTGATTGAGCCTCCTCTGAGTGACAAAGAAGAAGAAACACAGGGTTTTATTCAGAGGGCTATCCAGTTAATAAGGCGAGGGTTCCTGTGAATACCACATCCACCCACACGACCTCCATATTCACCTCCACCACATATACCTTCTCCCACACCGCCACCAACTCCACCACCGTTAAATATGGCAAAGTCAGTAAAATTTCCAGTTTTCAAGGGCTTGGGGAATGAGGATCCGGATCAGTTTTGGTTCTTTGTGAAGACTGTGTGGGAAGCCCAGGGCATTATAGATGATCAGATGAAGAAAGCTATGTTGGTCACTACTTTACAAGAATGTGCACTAACATGGTACATTAAGTACTGCACTGATAAATCGATGGCTGCATTGGCGGATATTCAGACTGCGCTGAATAAGGAATTCAATAGGCCCAAATTTGAAGCGTAATCGATTGTTGGATTCAAAGAAATTATTATGAAGCCTGGTGAGACACCCTGGGAGCTAGATTAGAGATTGAAGTGCAAGATCCATGAAGCTAACATGAATCTTAAGGATGGGAAGTACCGCGAATGGTTTGTGGCTTTTCTCTTGCCTCATTTGAGGGTTGCTTTATCGCACGAAAGATTGGGACCCAGGCAGAGGCCTTGGAGATTGCGATGAGATTACATGAGACACCAATTCAAGACGCTGCTTTAGGAGTTCAATAGATTCATGCGGAGTTGCAGAACCTTTGCCTAGAATTCCAAAGTCTGAAGAAGGATAGAGCGGCTCAGCCAGAGGTGCACGAAGAGGTTTGGTGTTTGAAATGTAAGAGTCAAGGGCATGATAAACATCTTTGCCCCATATTTACAAATTATGCTGCAAGAGGAGGGCCGATGCCTCTGAGGTCGGAAGCTCAAGCAGGACCAAGTGCAGGGCCTGCGCTGTGGTGTGCTATCTTCCAGGTAGCTAGAAAACATGTGACAGATAATTGTCACTTGCTGCAGAAATTTGCATCAACATCACAAAATCTCTTTTGCAACTTCTGCCAATCAGTAGGTCACGATGACCGTAATTACTGTAGTTATGAGTTAATGATGGAGAGAATGCCCATGTATCAGATGCAGATAGAAACTTGGCCTCCATATCAAGGTGCTCGGGGGTTGCGAGGAGGATATCAGGAGCGCAGACAAGGCCGAGGCGGAGGAGGACATGCGATAGGTCGGGGGAAAGTTATTTGCTACAATTGTGGAGGTCCAGGACACTACACGCAAGAATGCATGAACTTGACGCGCCTGTCATGCTGATACTATACCCAGTTTAACCACACAACAGAAGACTGCCCTGTATTAATAGCTAAGATGCACGAAAAGGGGACGCAACCTCAAAACCCTACACAGAACCTACAGAGGATGAGGGTTGAGCCCTACGAAGAGGAGGTTGGCTTTGATTTGGAGCACACGAAGGAAACCTTCATGGAATCGAAGAAAAGCTTCAATGAGGCTTCTACCTCAGGAAGTCAATATAAGCAGTCTGAAGAAATGGGCCCATCCATGCTTACTACCTTTTTGGAGACTTGTATGAAGCTGCTACGCGATAGAAAGGCTGTAAAGGGATTACAGGAGCTGATCAATAAATGTACTAGTAATTCTCTTAAGGGACCGCATGGTTAGGAAAATTGTTAAGAATAAGGCTAGAACAAGGTGTGAGATGAGGTTCACCATGCAAATAGGAAAGTATGAAATGGACCAATTATTCTGGATCTTGGGTTAGATGCGAATGTTTTTCCAAAACAAACATGGGTGAGAATTGGGAGACCTGCGCTGCAGTGGTCTCCTATTCAATTGAGGATGGTGAATTAACAAAATATTATCCCCATGGGAAGATTGTAGGGAGTGACAATTGATATTGAAGGCACGAGCGCATTGGCGGATTTCGAAGTAATAGAAATTGTCAATGACAGAAATCCCTACCCCACACTCCTTGGGATCAATTGGGAATCGACATAAACGGGATGATCAATTTGAAGAATCGAATGATGTCATTTGAAATAAAATTACTCCACATAGTAATACGGTTGGAACCTGCAGAAGGACCACGCTATACTGAACCGATCCACGATTAGGAAAGTGACGATGATTTGGACTAGATTTATAAGATAATGATGCGAGATCAAGTTTGGGTGAATCCGACAGTAGATGGACGCATTGCATGGGACCACGAAAGCTCCTACACCTCAGATTCAGATGAGGAATTGGAACACTGGTAGAATAGATTGCACGAAGTGTCTACGCTACGGTGTAAAATGATGACCAAATTGCTAAACTGTGTATCGTCGGAGGTAAGAATTCTGCCTTATTATGATGTTTTAATTGACGTTGATAAATTTTTGGATGCATTTGAAAGGGAAGTACTAGAGAAGCATCACTTCCAAGCCTTGGACTTGGCATTGCACACTATGCCTGCAAGATGGTGGGGTATGCATAAAGACAATTTCGATGGATGTCATGAATATAGAAGAATGATGAGGGTGTGGTTTGGTCGCCCAAAGGTGCCATTGACAGAGAAATACGATGGAAGGAGTGATACACGATATCACTTAGCAAAATTATCCAATGCCTATGGAACAGAACCGCAATCGAAGTGGGTGCACTGTTCTGTCACACCTTAGATGTAATACCTATTAATTGTTACTTGGAGAAAGAGCTCCTCCATGCCACAAACGAATGGGATATTTTGAAATAGGGATTCTTGATGACATTCAACTTTGAAGAAGGATTCTAGTGCATTGATGAAGCGTTGCAGGAGGTCAAGGCAATGATCTTCAGAATCCACCAGGCTCCCTTGGATTTGATCAACCAGATTGGACCACCCAGCTGTGCCATGCACTGGAGTGCCACAATGTGATTGCTGAAGAAGAAGAGGAAGATTCGAGGAAAATTACTATCCCAGAGACAGAAGGTCACTGTGAAGTGGAGGGGCCGTAGATAGAGAATCCTGATGTCACCACGCCACTGAAAAGGAGACAAGTAAACATTGGGACAGAGGTGGAGTCGAAGTTTGTGAAGATAAGGGACTACTGGGATGATGCTATAGTGGATAAGGTTGCTGAATTGCTCGACAAGTACTAGGATTTGTTCCCTACAAAGTTTTCAGACTAGAAAGGAATAATAGGCGATTTAGAAGTGATGAGGATAACATTGAAACTAGACATGAAGCCTGTGAAATAGAGGCCATATCACCTCAATCCTAAATATAAGGAAAGAGTTCGTTTGGAGTTGGATAAAATGTTAGCGGTAGGAATCATTGAACCAGTGGAGGAATCCAACTGGGTAAGTCCTATGGTAGTTTAGGAAAAGAAGCAGAAGGATGAAATAAGGATATGCGTAGATCTCAGGAAGTTGAATGATGCTTGCATGCATGATCCTTTTCCAACTTTGTTCACTGATGAAGTGTTGGATAATGTAGGAGGACAGGAAGCATATTCATTCACTGATGGGTTCTCGGGGTACCATCAGATCAAGATCATGTCGAAATATAGGAGTAAGACGACCTTCACGAATGAATGGGGATGCTTTCAGTATACTATAATTCCCTTTTGACTGAAGAATGCGTCGGCGATATTTTCGCGCTTAGTCATCGAGGTGTTCAAGGACTTCATTGACAAGTTCTTAGAGGTATACTTTAACGACTGGACGGTGTTTGGGCTACTAAAATGCCATGTAGCTAGTCTATGTTTGATGCTAGATACATGTCGGAGGTATCAAATTGCGCTAACCTTGAAGAATTGTCTATTTTGCGTCCCTTTCGGAATATTTCTGGGTCATGTAGTATGCAGACAAGGATTAATGGTGGACCCAACTAAGATCACGGTCACAATCAATTTGGAGGCACCAAGAAGTGTCAAATAGCTACGCGTAATGCTGGGGCATACTGGTTATTACCGAAAGTTCATCAAGAGTTATGCCCAAATTACCGTGTCGATGGAAAAATGTTGAAGTAGGATGCTACATTCTGTTGGAATGAATAATGTTAGCAGAGCTTGGATGTGTTAAAAGAAAACATGGTCACCACGCCGATCCTAGTCTTCTTGGTTTGGAAGAAGGAATTTCATGTGCATGTGGATGCGTCATTTATTGCGCTGGGAGCAATACTGACACAGGCTGGTGAGGGAGAGTTGGATCACCCTATTGTGTTTGCAAGCATGAAGTTGTCTAAGGCTGAGAAGAATTATTCAACGATAAAGTGCGAAGGTTTGGATATGGTGTACGTGCTCCAAAAGTTCAGACACTACTTGCTAGGCAGACACTTTAAGATGTATACATATCATTCTGCATTAAAGTACTTGGTTAACAAGCCTGTGTTGGGGGCGGGGGGAATATGTAGATGGCTATTGTTGTTTCAAGAATATGATTTCAAAGTCATTGTAAAGCCAGGGCGATTGAATGTAGGACCAGATCATTTGTCATGCATTGAAATAGGGGAGGAGCTTACCAATTTGGAGGAATGACTGCCTGCGGCACAAATCTTTGCTGTGCGCGTAGAAGACACTCGTTTTGTAGACATCATACACTTTCTAACTACAAGAACAACTCTAGAAGGATGCACCAGCCAAGAAGAGAAGGAATTAGTGGTGTGCACGACATATTTTTCTCTTATTGCAGGTCACTTGTATAAGATGGGAGTGGATGAGATATTGCGACATTATGTGCTTGAGTTTGAATGAAGCAACATCTTAGCCGAAGCTCATGGAGGGGATGCGGGAGGCCATTATGCAGGAAAAGCAACAACGCATAATATTTTACGCGCTGGGTTGTGGTGGCCAACACTGCATAACGATTCCAAAGCTTATTGTAGGGCATGCGATGCATGTCAAAGGACGGGTAGGCCTTCGCGAAGGGATGAGATGCATCTGAATCCGCAAGCGTCGTTGCAGCTATTTAAAAATGAGCAATTGTTTTTTTAGGACCGATTCAGCCTCCAGGAAAGAAGATGGGTGCACAGGGTATCATCACCGCGACTGAGTATTTGACCTGATGGGCGGAGGCGCAACCTATAAAGGATTGTATAGGGGCAGCAAAAACGAAGTTCTTATCTGAATATGTGCTAACTAGGTTTGGTTGTCTGAAGACTTTGATGAGTGGTCGCGGTACACATTTTCTTAATGAAATGATCAGCGTGCTGACAGAGGAATTCCATGTTTATCATCAAAAGAGCATGCCATATCACCCTCAGGCTAATGGGATGGTGGAAGCGTTTAACACAATACTGGAGAACACACTGACAAAGGTTTGCAATGCACAGAGGAATGATTGGGACGTGCGCGTACCAGTGGTGTTATGGGCTTATAGAACTACTTGTAAGAAAATGACTAGACAACCACCTTTTTGACTGGTCTATGGCATAGAAGCTATGATGCTGATGGAGTAAATTGTGCCTAGTCTATGGATAGTGGCATTCATAGGAATGGCGGACCGCAGAGCTTTAGAAGAAAGGCTCGTGTGGCTGACAGAGCTGGAGGAAGATAGATTCTTGGATGGATTCCATCAACAAGTTCAAAAGGCACGCAAAAAGGCATGGCACGATCAACACATCAAACTGTGCACCTTCAAGGTAAAAGATTTAGTTTTATTATATGACAACAAGTTTGATAAATTTACAGGAAAATTCTAGATGCATTGGCTGGGGCCATATGTGATCAAGGAGATTACCGATGGTGGAGCAGTCTAGCTGGTGAAAGTGAATGGAGATCCATTCCACGGAAAGGTAAATGGCAACCGATTGAATCCATACACTAGGGATCTGGCCAGATGACTATATGACAATAGCATAGTCTTAGCGCTCCAAGCAGTTGCAAGGGGGCGTGGGACTATAAAATACATTGCTCGGGTTGTAGAGCTACGCGATGAGGGGCATGCACAGGACAAGCAGGTGTCACGGAGTCAGCGAACGTGTGAAGGGCGCCGCGCTACAAGACGAGAGACCGCGCAATGTAGCTAGAAAGTGACCATTACCGTCACTATTCATGATTTGACAGTGATAAAATGGCTAAGAGGAGCGGGGGGAGGGGGGGCGACATTTAAGGCTGAATTTAAGAGCGATATATTTGAAAATCTATGACCAATCTAGACTTTATGAGTGGATTTTGGGGGGAATGGTCGAATTTGAATTTGAACTTTCCTATAAATTATAGATGGGCACCCAACAAGAGACACTTTGTATTCTGAGAGTTTATGTTGTCACGCTGTCTGGTGTGCATGAACCGTGTGTTCTTTGACAATTTGGTGGCTATTTATGTGTTTCACAAGTTACCTACGGAAACTCAACATCTTATTAATAGCTTCATGTCTAAACCCATGGAAACTGCAAGTGTTGGAGGGTCTATTGCCTCTAAGGGAGCTACCCCTAAGGTTGTACGTGTGGAGGTGCCTACAGTAGTGCCAAAATTTCCGAGGTCACCTAGGCTGAAGCCTACGTTGGCAGGAGAGGTTTCCAAGCCAAAGAAGGATAAATAGAAGAAGTCATTGCTGGTGTGCAAGTCACCAAGGAAACATCAGAGGGAAGAAAAACCAACCACACAAGAAAGGGAAAAGTGGTCGACTTGGAGGGTGATGAAGGCATAGAGGACATTGATATTGAGGGGGTAGACCCTATTTCGAAACTTCCATATTACCTCCCTCCGTGCCAAGGCTAGGTAAAGGTCCCAAAGGACCCAGAGAGGGAAAGTTTCTCCTTCATACACCTCTGCTGCCAGAGAATATCGCATTTGATGGTCCACACTTGCTGCGGGTCCCACATCTGAAGAATTACCATTGGGACTTGGGGGACATTGAAGCAGTTCCCCCACCTAGCTATCGATAATTTCATGCAGCGATTATTCTACAAGGACTCTAGTGTCACCATGCTGGAGCTGGTGAAGTGGATTTGTGGGGTTGAAAATGCAGGTTTGTTGAATCTGCTATGGGTGCCGCATTACCATTGCGCTGCCATAAATTTGATTGTTATCAATAGTTGTTGTGCCTAGTGCACGACAGGTTCTTGTGGTTGGAGGAGACGATCCCTATAATCGACATGCTGATCCATAAGATCACCTTACTACCACATTCAGGACTAAATCCGACCAAGGAATTTGGCGGAAAGACGGGCGAGCGCAACCTCGCCGAGTAGATGAAGAACAAGTTTAAGCTTGTCAAGAACCCACACGAGTATTCAATTTCAAGAATAATAGACCACGCAATTGCTATGAGAAATGGAATCCAGAAATTCCAATTTAATTTGTCCTTGAATTAAATTGTTAATTAAATTGTAATCCTTTTCTCATAGCAACTTGTAAATAGTTAACTAAGTTTAATTAACTTAGAAATTTCAAGGTGGAAGTCTTTCTGAAGTTGTGTATATGTTCTCCCTATATTATAGGGGTCTAGGATGAGTTAATTATGAGTTGTAATAAGTTAACTCAATTTATTGAGTTAAGTCCAGTTAAATTAGTTCCAAATTGTTTGAGGAACTTGTTGGCATTATGTTTCTGGTATGGCTATATGTTACAGATGTTGTACTTGATGGCAACACCCGTGGCAAGGCTCTCAATAAACAAGAAGTACGCAGGAGATCAGTTCAGAAAGTGCGTACCCGCAGGTACACCGTGAAGGGACCGCGGCCAGATACGCAGGTCAGCCGTTCAAGAGGTGCGTACCCCCAGTGCACTCATTTCAAGGCAGAGAAAAGCACACGTGGGGTTTCTTATGTTTAACCCTTGGTATTTAGCCGACGGTATTTGTGTTACTATGGTTTTGGCTCGTGGTATTGATCCATGATTTTAGGAGGAGCTTGCCTATATAAAGCAAAGGAGATCACTTGGCTAAGTATCTTTGGCAATTGAATATCTTAAGATCTGAAATATTGGGTTATGGTCTTAAAAGCTTGATCTATATGAAGTTGAAAGCGAATCTGTGAAGGGTGATCTCTCGAGTGCATGATCAGATCTGAGCATCTGAGCATCCTTGCCACTCTGGTGGACTGCCTATGCGGCCTAATCAGAAGTACGCAGGTGTTTAACAGGAGAGAAGCGTGGGTACGCGGAGCAAAAACAGAAGATCTGCATGGGTACGCAGAGCAGAAACAAGAGATCTGCGTGGGTACGCAGAGCAGAAACAGGAGAACTGTGTGGATACGCAGAGCGACGAAGGTTCAAGTGCGTATGCACAGTAACTGTACGCGGCGCGATAGTATCTCTGGGCGCGTACCTGTAGCAATAGTATGCGGCGCAATAATGTCTCTGGGTGTGTACCTGCAGTAACAGTACGCAGAGGTTGAAGAAACAATGCGTGGACACGTAGAGCGGCAGAAGGATATCTGCGGGTATACACAGGGAAGCAGAAGGTGAAGTGCGTAGCGACGCAGGCCACAGAAAAAAAACTGTGTATCTGTCTTAAAATCTTCTGTTGATTGAATTTGATAAGGTGTTCTGGGTTAGTTTTGTTATTACTGATCTGATTACTGCAGTGGAATGTGTAACTTACATGTACTTGATGTTCATTTGATGCTTTATGAAAAGAAGTAGGGGGTTGTAGCTCCCTTCCAGGAAAGACTGGAAAACGAGAGAGAGTTGTAGCTCTCTGCAGGTTGCAGCCTGCGTACTGGTAAAGGACTGCACCAGTACAAAACCATTGTAAAGGAGTTTCTAATTTGAAAGAAGATATAGACATATTGCAGCAGGTGGTTTTCACCCACATTGGGTTTCCACCTTACATCTTGTGTTCTTTGGTGTGACTATCTGTTTTCTTTGCTCATGCTCATTATTTTATGGTACTGACATGCAAAAATAATTCAAAGAACAAATAAGGAAGATTTAAAAAAAGGAATTTGATAATACTGATTCACCCCCCCTCTCAGTATTATTTCCAACAGAACTAATAGTGATCTAACAGTCAATTGATGCATTAGTGCACTCAACTAGTGCTACTCCAGTTAACTGAATATTTACTCATAAAAAACTCATGCATGTCGATTCTAAGAAAGACCCAGTTGAGACTAGAGTTCAGGGACAATGTACTATTTGTTTTAGATTTCTCTGAGTTGTACTGATAGTGTAGGCATTTAGGAACTGAGGAATTTCCCTTTAAGTATAGGCTGATTCTCTTAGGAATTGTGCAAAGAATTATAACCTTGGAGGCTTGGAAATTTGGCTAAGTATTGGCCAAAGGAAGTCATTAGGCGGAGGATAGGAAACACTTGTGCAGGTTAAGCTCAAGGTTGAGCATAGCATATTGTATTTATCCAAATTCTTTGACCAAGGGCGCATTGGGATAGAGACTTAGAGAGCTTGTGAAGAGGCTAAGCTTTGGCCTTGATCTTGATTATGTGTTGGAGATTGAATTTGTTGAGTGCTAGGATTGTTCTAGAGAGAACAAGCATTGTAATTTCATCTTGATTTTTCGGATTAATACAATACAGATAATGGGGTTTTGAGTTGTGGCTTTCCTTAGATATTTATTGTGTTATGTGCCATTGATGTTCTTCCGCTTGTCGATTATTGTTTTGCTCGATCGTTATGTGCTTCCGTTGTAAAGAGTAGAAGTAGATTATTGTCTCTTTCTTTAGTACATTGCATGATCTTGTGAATCTATAGGATTTTATACATGGTATCGAAGCTGAGAACAATATACTAGAGGAGATTTCAAAGTTTTGAGTTTTCGGCCGCAAGTTTGCAGAGTATATATGAAAAGTTTTATGCATAATTTTGAGAAACAAATAGAAGATTTGGTTTCTTTACGAAAAATACCCAAATTCAAAAAAACATTGGCCGAATTAGAGTTTGGATGAGGGAGATATCACTGATTTACAATTAGTTATTTTTCTAGAAAATTTCGTGATGGTGGGACAAAGGAATATATGGTGAGCCTTGCTCTTCTTGGATTCCCAAAGAGTTGGCATAGTTATCAGGACTTTGTCAATGGTCGTGAGAAGCTACCAAATTGGAAACGACTATGGACAGATTTGATGCAGGAGGATATCAGGAGGAACACTAGAGATGGGACCTCTTCCAAGGAAGTGGAAGAGGATTGTGTTTCAGTGAATAAGGCAAAGTGGGCCAAGAGAAAGAAGTCCCAAGGTGAGGAGGTGTTGGCTTGTTAAGCCTGACCCAGGTTCAAAGTTAGTTAGCCAAACAAATCCCGGTACTACTAGCCCTTTCGATAACAGTCCACATAGCACGGATTGAGGTCTCACCTGAAGTAGTATGGGAGGGTGCTAGAACCAGGTTTCTGTACCCTGGAGATGTCTGATGAGTTTGACTGGTCCGCGCTTTGACCCTACACGTAGGTTGCTTCGTGCACTTTCCCATACCTCGCAGCCTGATATACTACCTTCGCGCAGCCCTACCTAGGGGCTGAACATCGCGCTCTTGCATTATTACCCAAGACCTTACTGATATTCCAATTTTAGTTGTTTATTTTAGCCTACTTGCATGCTTTAAGTTATACTTAACAACATAAACCATTCATACAAGTGCACACAATAAATAAATAGTGTAAGTGCCAGTTATATCAAACATTTATTAACCCAAGAACAGATACACAGCTTCTCTTTATTAATTCCTTCCTTGGTTACAGACTTGACTCCACCCTGTGCACTTAGCTGCGGACAACTAGGCCTCTGTGCACTCATCTGTAGAACCTTCTCCTACTCTACAACCCAAAGACATACTTCGCACTATGACTCAATCACTTAGAATTCTCATGCTCTTACTTATTATCCTATACACTTAGTGCCTCGCTCTATTTATACAATCCTATGGTCCGCAGACCGTGGGTAGGTTTATCTAGTTGAAATTACATTACAAAACTAGGGCAGACAACCTTGTGACTCTATCATACTTTCGCACCCCGCGCCGCAATTCGTGGAGCTTTACAACAAGATTTGGTCAAAACTTGGGGCTTTAAGCCCCAAACCATGCCTTGGGGGGGATTCCATGCCCAACAGACCCCCAACACAAACATCGTGACTTGCCCTTGAGTCACTTTGTCAACGCGACGATCTTTGTGTGGAGTCCCTCCAAATGTTCTCGAATTGCACGGAGGTTAGAAATGCACTGAACTGCTGCTTGCTGGATCTACTGCATATGTTGTTGTGAAACCTCTGTGTCCGAACTGCTTCTCTACATCTATACCAGTATCTGCTGCATATGTTTATAGTCCCGCACCTTTGTCTAGATCCTTGGAGTGTGAAGACTGTGCTTCTGCCAGCTAGTCAGATAGCTGGCCCACCCGTGTAGGGTTTCAAGCGACTTCCATTCACTTTTCCTGGGAAAGATTCTCCATTTAGTTTGACTAGCTGGACCACGCCTCTGTCTGTGACCTCCTTAACCACGTATGGTCCCAACCAATGCATTCTGAACTTTCCCGAGAATTTTTCAAACTTACTGTCATATAGGAGCACTAAGTCATTTACCTTGAAGGTGCGTAACTTAATATGGTGGTCGTTCTAGGCCTTTTCACGCTGCTTCTGTACCTGCTGATGAAAACCAACCAAGAATTGTTCCTCCTCAAGTTCTTCCAATTGCGTGAGCCTTTCTTCTAGAGCTTCGTGGTCCATCATACCTGTGAGCACTACAATGCATAGAATAGGTATAATATACTACATCGGCATGACAGCTTCCATGCCATGGACTAACTGGAAAGGCGTTTGTCGCATCAATTTCTTGCATGTTGTCCTATAAGCCCATAGTACTGTAGGTACGCACAAGTCCCAATTGCTTCACTGCGCATTGCACACTTTGGTTAGCGCAGTCTCCAGTATTTTGTTGAAGGCTTCTACCGTCCCATTGGCTTGTGGGTGATACAGTGTAATTTTATGATGATACACCTGGAACTATTTTGTGAGCGCGCTGATGGTTTTGTTCAGGAAATGTGTGCTGCGATCACTCATTATGATTTTTGGATATCCAAATTGGGTCAACATGTGTTCAAACAAAAACTTCGCAGCCGTAGTGGCTGTGTAGTCTTTGACCGGCTGTGCTTTTGCCCAGCGCGTCAGGTACTCCATCGTGGTGATGATGTATCGCACACTCGTTTTTCCTTGGGGTTTTATAGGTCCCACAAAGTCAATTGCCAATTTTTCGAAGGGCTGCAACATCATTTGTGGATTCAAAGGCATCTCATCCCTTCACGAAGGTTTATTGGTCCTTTGGCATATATCGCAAGCCTTACAGTGTGCTTTTGAATCCTGATGAAGGGTTGGCCACCACAACCCTGTGCGAAGAATATTTTGTGTGGTTGCTCGTCCTACATAGTGTCCTCCTGCAGTGCCCTCATGTGTTTCCACGAGGATCTGACTTCATTCAAATTTAGGTATGTATCTTCGCAATATCTCTTCATTTCCCATTTTGTATAGGTGCCCCGCAATGACAGAAAAATCCATCGCGCGTACCACCAATACCTTCTTCTATTGGACGGAGTATTCCTTCGGTGTTGTCCTTGTTGTTAGAAAGTGGATTATATCTTCGAAATTTCCGTCCGCGATGCACATAAAAAAGAGCTGTGTGTCGAGTAATCCTTCCTCCAAACTAGTAGGTTCTTCACTCGTCTCAATATGCGACAATTGATTCGGTCCTGCGTTTAGGTGTCTAGGTTTTACCACGACCTCAAAGTCATATTCTTGGAACAATGAGAGCCACCTACATATGTGCCCCACCAACACAGGCTTATTGACCAAGTACTTTAGCATGAAATGGTTTGTATACATCTTGAAATGTCCAACTAGCAAATAGTGCCGGTGTTTTTTGAAGTGTGTACACCATAGCCAACCCCTCATGCTCGGTTGTGGAATATTTCTTTTCTGCTTTGGACAATCTACGACTTGAAAATACGATAGGGTGATCCAAGCCCTCTCCACCCTCTTATGTGAGCACTTCTCCCAACGCGATACATGAAACATCAACATGGACATGAAACTCCACATCCCATTTTGGGAAGACCATGATTGGAGCAGAGCCCAATTTCCCCTTTAGGACATCCAGGCTCTTCATGCAATCATCATTCCAGTAGAACGTGACATCCTTTTTCAATAGTTTCTCTATCGGCGCGTGATCTGGGCATAGCTTTTGATGAACTTCCTGTAGTACCCCGTGTGTCCTAATGCAGCGTGAAATTGTTTAACACCTCGCGGTGCTTCCAAATTCAGAATTACTGCAATCTTTGCGGGGTCTACCATTAGTCCCTGTTTACAGACCACATGCCCCAATAGGTTCCCAAAGGGAACAAGGAATGTACACTTCTTAAGGTTCAGCGCAATCTGGTGTCATTAGCAAGTATCTAGCATCAAGCGTAGGCTTGCTACGTGGTGCTTAAACAATCCAAAGACAGTCCAATCATCCATATAGACCTCCAGGAATTTGTGGATATATTCTTTGAAGGTGGAAACAACTATGCGTGAAAAGATGGTTGGCACATTCTTTAACCCAAACGACATGACGATGTATTGAAATCAGCCCCATTCAATGGCGAAGGTGGTCTTGCTCCTGTATTTCGGCATGATTTTGATTTGGTGGTACCCTGAGAACCCATCAGTGAAATAATATACTTCTTTCTTGTCAACATTTTCTAATACTTCATCTGTGAACGGGGTCGAGAATGGGTCATGTACACAGGTGTCATTCAACTTTTGGAGGTCCACGTATATTCTTATCTCACCCTTCTACTTTTTCTCCTACACTACCATAGGGCTTACCCAGTGGGATACTTCCACCGGCTCAATAATTTTGGTTGCGAGCATTTTGTCTAGTTCTACGCGGACCTTTTTCTTGTACTTCAGATTCAAGCGGTAAGGCCTCTTCTGAACCGACTTCGTGTTGGGTTTTAAGGTGATCTTCATCATCCCTAAATCACCAACGATCCCCTTTAAGTCTGTAATATTGGTCGGGAATAAGTATTGGTATTCGTGGAGTAGCTCAATGACCTTATCCACCGTGGCATCATCCTAATAGTCACCAAGCGTTGCCTACTTCAGTTCAGCCTCTGTCCCAATGTTTACCAGCTTTGGTTTTAGTGGCATGGTGATGTCAAGATCTTCAATCAATGGTCCTTGAACCTTGCGATAGCCTTCAGTTTCTAGAATGTTAATTCTCTGTGGATCCTCATCATCTTCCTCAATATTTACGTTGTAACACTCCAACGCGCAGCTCAGCTGGGTCACCCATTCTGACTGAAGTATTTCCATTGGCTCCTGGGGTATTCTGAAGATAGCTAATTTTACTACTTGTAGCGCATCGTCAATAGTATCGCACCACCGATCCTCAAACGTGAAGGTTAATAGGAATCCTTCACGCAAGATATCCCATTCGCTCGTGCCATGGTGGAGCTTCGTCTTAGTATACCAATTCATGGGTATGATATCTAGGGTATGACAGAACAGGTGCACCCACTTAGGTTGTTGCTCTTCCCCGTAGACCTTGGTCCATTTCGCGAGGTGTGCACATGGATCATCTCGTCTATCATACTTTTCTGTTATGTGCATCTGAGGCTTCCCAAATCGTAGGTGCATCATCCTTCTGCATTCATGCCAGTCCTCAAAACTCTTCTGGTACATACCCCCCATCTACATCCGGGAGTAGCGCCACTACCCATTTCCGAGCATTGAAACACTGCTGTTCCAGTACTTCTCTTTCAAACTTGTTCAAGAAATCATCCACCTCACTCAACCCATCATACATAGGCAGATCTCTCACGTCTGCTGCCATGCAGCGCAACAAACTTGTCATAATGTTACAGTTGAGTGTGGTTACCTCATGTAACCAGTTCTTCCATTGTTCTATTTCCTCGTCTGAATCTGAGGTGTAGGAGCTTTCACGCTCCCACGAAATCCTGCCATCCGCTGTTGGATTTACCCAGTCCTACTCCCGCGTGGTTATCTTGTAGATACAGTCTAGATCGTTGTCACTATCGTAGTTGGGCACTGCCTCTATGTAGCACGATCCTTCCGCAAGGTCTAACGGTACCACTATGCGCAGTGACTTTTTCTCAAAAATCATCTTGCGCTTCTTTAGATTTATCACTCCATTCATGTCAGTGGCCCAATCTATTCCAGTAGCGTAGGATATGGATTGCTGTCATTAAAAATCTCTATCACTTCGAAATCTACCAGCGCGATCGCTCCTTCGATATCTACCATTATTTCCTGCAATCTCCCCATAGGTAGGATCTTTTGCTAGTTTTCCATTCACAGTTAGATCGGAGACCATTGCAGCACAGGCCTGCCCATGTGCTCCCATGTCTGCTTTGGCAAGACATTCACGTCTGATCCTAGATCCAGAATCACTTGATCCATTTCATATTCCCTGATTTGCACTGTCAATCTCATCTCCCTTCTTGTTCATGTCGTGTTATTCCCAAGCTTCTGGACTGCCTGCGGTTCTCCTGGCGTGGTCCCAGCACATCTAGTTATGAGTTCTTGCAGCCCCTTCACAGCCTTGCTGTCATGCAGTAGCTTCATGCATGTCTCCAAGAATGTAGTGAGCCTTGACGGGTCCATTTCCGGTTCCAACCTGTCTTTACTTCCTGAAGTAGAGGCATCCACAAAACTCTTCTTAGCTTCCATGAATGTCTCTTTAGCGCGCTCCAAATCAAATTCAAGTTCCTTTGTCGGAGCCTTGTGAACCCAGGAACTTTCTTTGGGCTGCTTGCCTTTGTCATCCCCCGTCGTGATACCGCTCTGAAGCATGATATTTACATTTGGGTCTTCCTCGCGTAGCTCATACCTCATCATTTGCAGGCTCTAAGTCGAGGGAGGTTGGAGTGCTCCTTTATCGCGCAACCTTGCTATCAGCGTGGGACACTCATCCATCTCATGGTCAAACTGCGTAAAATATAAGCATGATTATCTTCTTGGATTTGTACAATCACAAGCATAATGCCCCGGTCCTCCACAATTGTAACATATCAGTTGGTCGTGATGATCCAGGTGGATATTGGTGGCCACCTACCAAGTCCACCTGGACCCCACCATTGTCTTTCTCAACATTTTCAGTTTCCTTAATTGTAGCACAGTTTACTATTTTTAGCAGTTTTTCGGGTCCTGAACTTCCGGAGCCGTTTTGAGGCCTAAACGATGTTTTTTTTGGGAATCTGGGGCAACATGGGTCCATGGACCGATGTTGCCTCCCAAAGTGATAGTACTCGGATAGATCTTTCTAACGAGCTATTGTACGCGTCAAACGAAGATCATATGCCAAAGTTACGACCCCGGAAGTTGATGTACCAATTTACCCCCAAATGGGGCCCACAGTTTCGCATTTCATCTCCTAGGGTTAGGTTTTGGAATGTTAAGGGTTTTCCATTGTTTCTCAACAATAAATAGGCCTTTGAGCCTCATTGTAACACAGTTCAGAGGCATGTAGCCATCACATCTCTTCTCAGAGATAAGCTACCATCGCCCTAGCTGGTTTATTTCCGTTTCTAGTTGTAAGCATATTTCGGTATTTTCCATTAATGAAATGAAGTATTATTTCCGCTGAATCTTTGTGTATATGGTTATCTCTGTAATTTGTTGCATTCCTGTTTAAATCCGGATCAGTGGTATCAGAGTGGTCTGCTTTTTCTCTGTTTTTCTTTGCATGTCCCCAACAAGGTCGGGATATAAGGAGTTAGGGCTTGAACTAGTTGAACCTTTGCAAGACCAGCCTCGCAAATCCCGACGGCCTCCCATGGCGGACGAGAAGAAAGACGAGGGGGCAGGAGATCCCATCAAAATCTTGCTCGAAGAAGCCCTCGAGCGACAACGGAACGCGATGATGGACAGCTTTGCCCAGATCCTTCAGCGGCTACCCAGAAGCAACGCATCGGCTTCCAGCAGCTACTCTGGAAACGCCACACCTGTTATAGACAATTTTGTGCCTTACAGCAACAAGCATGAATTGTCAATAATCCAAGGGATCCAAAGTTCCCTAAACATGATGTTCCTACCCCTAGAGGAACAAGGTCAGCAAACCAACAGCTCTCAGATCAGTTCTCCACCTGAAAACACTCAAAAACAAGCAATCCTGAAATCAAAGCAGGTGCTCCACTGGGTTTCTGCGCTGAAACACAACTGCTCCATGGTGTACCTGCATTGCAAAGCAGGTAGAACAAAGCCCACCTGCGTTGGGCGAGTTTGGACATGTGGCACAGTGAGTCATTGCTTTGGAATCTTCCAAAAATGACACTTGGATCAGGTATTTCGCCTTGTGATGAGTCAGAGGCTTTGTTTCTCCAAGTGGAAGCAAGGTTCACCAAGTGGACTCAAGAACTGAAGATCAACTAAAGATTAACTGAAGAGAGAGAGGACACAAGGCAGCTACACATCAGTTGCAAGCTGACTCATCCTTTCTCAATTCATCTATATATTGAGCTCTCTCCTATGAGCTCAGGAGGCTGGAATTTTGTGCAAAGTAATGATATGCTGTTGGTTTCATTCTTGAGTTATTGGGTGGTTGTTTGAGAGAGGTGAAGAAGAGCAATTCTTTCTGCTGGGAGGTGTTGCTGGGTTGGAGCCTGCAATGGTTGTAATCCTCTCAGAACCTTTATTTCTTCATTAATAAAAGCTATTGAGGTTCTTCTATGTGCTCTTGTTTCAATTATGTATTGTGATGATTGCATGTTTGGTTTACACTAATCCATGAACCAGTTATGATTGCATGCCTCTTGTAGTTTCCTTCTTTGTTGTTTTGCAGGATCTCATTGCAGCTGGGTGAGCAGAAGGACAAAGAGCTAGGAGCAAGCGGCCAAAGAGGAGAGTTTGGATTCGACATTAAGCGCAAGGCAACGGTTAGTGCTTCCTCCATTCTCTTTTGCTTTCATAAAGAAGTAAACCTTCAGTAGTTTGTTTTACAGTTGTTGCTAAGGAACTGTCACCCTTAGAGTGGGTTAGGGTCATCCGAGTCGGATACTTTTCCCTACAACAAACTGGCGACTCCACTGGGGAGCGTATCCATTTGATTGTGTTTGTAGTATTTTGCTATTCATTTCCTGAACAAAAGAGTACCAAATCGAAAAGCTTTTGACTATATCAAAAGCGAAGTAGAGGGGCTGCTACTCTTGCTCATTGTCTGAGCAGATTCATGATTTGAAGAGCTGATCTACAAAGATCCTTGTAAGCTCTTAGTGATAGCTTTGCACCTTCTAAATCATCCCTTTGAGTGTGCTTGACTGAATGCTTCTGATTTGAGCAAAAACCGTGCATTTTTGAGAAAATTATGACCCGGAAACTGTGAAAACGCAGCTCTCGTTTTCCAAAGCAGGTAGTACACAGGCTACCTGCTTTGCAACGCAGGTCCCGAACTAGCTACCTGCGCTGAGAGCCAGTTTGGCTGTGCAGAGCCTGCGTTGACCCAAATTTGCTTAGTGCATTTGGGGTTTCCTCCTTTCTCTTGCCTGTTTTCACTTAGTTTTGCTGCTAGGTGTCAGTCTCGTGCCTGTTTTGAAACCAATATTACTTGCCATCATTCTGCCTCTGTTATATAACAAAATTGTACGTGTTCTTTGTATTTCTTGCTCATTTACAATTTCCCATAACGAAAAGTAAACTAGTCATGCTTTTGGCCTCTTAGATCTGAACCTGTGTTAGGCGTTTTGCTGGTCTAAAGAGTTAGCTTGTTTGCTGTCCATAGCTGGTTAGTCATTTTACTTTCATTCGTATGGTTTGATTTCATGTATTTCCAGTGATTAAGCAAGTGAATCTTAAGGTGTCTTTTGATTTTGGACAAGCTTGTTTACTTTCGCTTTAAATCGAAATCAAAGTTATATAACCACTTTCTTTTTGTATCCATCCACATTAAGAAAGGAAAAGAAAATACATGCATTGTGCATTTTGCATTTGACTGTGTGCTTGACGATTTAGGAAAAATTTGCATTTTAGTGTGTGCTCTATGATCTGTGTGAAAAGATTTGCCTTTCTTTTCCCTCAGTAGTTAAGGTTTTCAAATTTGAAAGATTGAAAAGTTTGCTTCTCATCTTAGACTGCATTCAGGAATTTGTTATATACATCTCGTGGTGATCCTTAAAGGCAAACTGATAAGCAAGATCAACATTAAAATAAATCCAATTTACATAACAACGCTTTGTAACATAACGCAAACATCTAGAGGTCTAGGTAGAGACGTGTTCCGGCGTCGTTAAACATAGTGACTGTCGATCTCTACGAAGGTGGGTGATTCCTCCTGAGAGTCGGTGGCACTAATACGGACTTGTGCTCCCACGTACCGTCGCGTATATATTGGGAGACCCCTATAGGTAATTATCCTTTATCCATAGGAATCCATGTCGACCGCCCTACTGATCGCGATGCAGTGAACACAGCATTCACGAAGATCGACCACCCGTACCGTAAAACGTATTCTGTGGTTTCGCGAAAAGTTTGGCACACCCTCTGCCTAGAACTCCGGAGCAGTTTCTTTTGGCCTTTTTCAAACTCTATAACTGAAAAAGTCCATCCGAGCATTTGTCACTTCGGGCTCGTTAAAACATCGAAGGCGACTAGAGTCATCTTTAGCTTTTTCTCGACTCTTAAAACATGAAAAAGCAAGTTTGTGTCTAAAAGCGTCGTTAATAAAATTTATTTTAAGCGGAACATAATCACCTGTTATTCCCACGTTGATCTTTCAGTTGAAAAGTATGGAGCCCACCAACCAAGGAGGCAACCTTGGCGGAAGTCCAAATCCCTTCTCCTCTTGGGGGGATGTTGGTGCGCCTCATATGGCAACATTGTCACTTCCAGGATTGACAATTGGCCTACCTGTATGGCTCTTTTCAACTAATGTAGTCCAGATCGCCACTAATCCTGAGCAGTCGAATCAACAGTCAGACCAGTCTAGGGCTACCCACCAGCCTTCCACTTCTTACAATTCTTCCTCTGATCCTTCATCTTCACGAGGTAGAGCCGGCAGAGGTCAGCCTCCCATGGAGAAGAAGGAAAAGAAGAAGAAAGAAAAGAAGCAGAAGGGGCCTATGGCGAAGGCGACTGGGGGCAAGCAAAAGACAGCTGACAAAAACCCACACACTGCACCGACCGGGCCTAAATCGCCATGTGTCATTTGCGAAGGGGCCCACTTCCATCGTGATTGTCCTTGTATTCCCGGATACTAAGGGACTGGTCCCCAAGATTGCACAATCCGGTAGCATCAACCTCTGGCAGTCATGTTGATTGCAGTCCGTCAACTAGCGAGAGTGAAGGACGAAGGGGGAGACCAAGATCACCCTGTATATTGTGTGAAGGCGAGCATGCCATCCACAGATGTCCATTCTTAGATGAGGCAAAGAGAGTTTTGGAAGATCGTCCGGTTTCGCCGTTACGACTTCCTCCTGGATACCAAAAACTCGCGCCTAATCCCTCGATAGTTGAAAATCCAGCTGACCCGCCCAAGTGGTCAGCGGAAGTTTCGGTCATTGAGAATGAACCTACTGAATCCAGACCAGACGAAAGTCTAAAGGTCGAAACGGCAGTTGACCCGGTTCTTCCTTCAGAGGTTTCATCGTCCAATGACTCCGTCATTGAAGACCCATCTTCAAATGACACCCTCACTGAAGAGGATAAGGATGACACCGTCCATATTCTTTTCATCAACACAGACTCTGATGAGCATCAGGGCAATGCGCCCATTCCTTTATCACAGGAAGGAACATCGTCAGGGTCGTATCCGGCCGTATATTCGGTCCCACCACCAAGCAACCTAGTTGTATCCTTTGATTGGAATCAACTAGGCAGACCCCAGTTACCAGTCAGTATCCCATTCAGAATCATAGTCCAAATCTACAGAATGGTGATGGCTGGAACTATCATTGATGAAGGGGCATCTGTGAGTATCCTTTCCTCTGGTTCTTGGAAAGCACTGGGTTGCCCGGCGCTTTTACCTGAGATGAGAAATCTATCAGGTTTTGATAAAGGAACCAGTCACCCGTTAGGGATTCTCCCCAATGTGGCAGTTACATTGAAAGGGAAGACAGTTCGCATGAACATCATGGTCGTCCAGGGACCCTTGGCATATAACTTACTCCTTGGACGAGACTATATATATTGCATGGAGGCAATAGTGTCCTCACTCTTTAGAGTCATGTGTTTTCCGCACGAAGGAAGAATGGTCCAGCTAGTAGACCAACTTTCATTTCCAGGATCACGCATTGCAAATAGTCAAATACCATCCCTTAACGGTTTATTCGCTCAAGGAATGCCACCGCCCCCGGTTCTACTTCCCGATGAATGCGAGTAATTCAGAAAGAAAGAACTGGGACCCAGGGGGCATGCACCCTGGCCTGCCTCGGGTAGAGAAAACCTTAGGTATAAAGTTAATTTCCGCAGAAGGATGGACTAGTCCGTACCCCGTCCGGCAGAGGAAGAGAGGGTTGTTCTAGGATAAAATTCTTTTGTCAAAGTTATGCTGAAGCGAAGCAATCGCTCCCTTTGTCTAAAGAAGTGGGCTCTCCTAAGGAGGGGGTCTATTTGTGGCAGCAAGAAGCCACCATCTTTGAATGTCAAGCCTCACCCATTAAAACAAGCTGTTTTGAAGGATAAGTAGGGGCAGTCTTCAAAGAAAGAGATGAAATTGCCGCAACAAGTAGTCACCATCCTTAGCAACCTAATGATAGACATCGCCGAAAAGAGAGTTTAGTTTGTGGCAGCAAACAAAACCATTTTTCGGATAATAAGTAAGAGATGGCAGAATCTCGAAATTATACTTTATACCTGGGGGCATGCAAACCTTTTGGAGTGCAAGCGCGGGACGACTATTTATTTTTTTAAATTTTTTAGTTCCTCCCTCTAAACCTGTAGGTCTAACCCGTTAAACTCGTAGGATTAGCCCTTTCTAGCTTGCATAAAGAAAGGATGAAGGGAAAAAGTTAAAACCTGCCAATTTGGAGTAATTAGTGAGGTATCGCTCCTTAAATAAGATTACCTCACCTAAAAGCATTCCTTGTATTAAGACTGGTAGAATCGAGTAGTTTTTGTGCAGAAGTTCATGCTCATTAAAAAATAAATGTAAATTGTGAGCAATCTTTCCCTAGCAGTTCAAGCTCATCCAGAAAAAATGAACCGGTAAAAAACCTCGAGAAATGTAACCTTTGAAAGCCATATTAAAAGCCCTTGGTCGTGTTTATATGCCATCACCTCCATCTGTTCATTTGGCCAATCGTTCACCTCCATATGTTTGTTTACCCATTTTGAGGAACAGCTGCGAAGAGTGATTTCACTTAGCCATCCTTGTGACACTGCCGTGATTGGAGAATTCCAACCTGTACCTGGAATCTGTTGCTATCCCTGTTCATCACTCGTTCCTCAAAAGACGAGTCTTCTTTGAGCTCTTTTCACTGACTCGTAAAATATGAAAATTTTGCCGAGTTTTGGCCTTCCAGCTCGTTAAAGCGACCGGAAAGCTATCCCTCCTCTAGATTTTAATCTTTTTGGACCTGAGGGATTATTGCACAAAAAGATCGAGCGCTTGTTTTGTTCGGCTCGTTAAAGCAACCGAAAATTCATCCCTTCTGTATTGTTTTAAAATTTTTCGGACTTAAGGGATTAGATGACGAAAAAGGAATTTTGGAGTTAACTTTTCATACCTTTTCAGACTCTCTAAAAATGAAAAGGACCGAGTTTTCCTTGTCATTAGACTCGTTAAAATGATTAAATAGCGACAAACTTGTCTTTAGACGAGAACGAGTTTCCCTATCGCTAGGCTCGTTAAAACATAGCGATGGGCTTGCCTGAAGGGCAGGTTATAGAACAAGCATATGTTATCCTCCTCAAGCTTGACAAAAATAAAGAGGTACTGGTCAGCAATGACTGGGGAAAAATTGGGAGAACCTCACAGCATTAATGGTAGCAAGTCGCTCTTGAACATGACACTTTGTCCTCCGTAGCACTTCGGGTTGGGTTGTTTCATTCACCGGTCGCAGAACCATGGTCCTCGCCACACCGTCCACAATTGGGGTAATGCTACCAATCCATCACATCAGTGTCGTTATATGTTCAAGAGATGTGGTTCTGTAAAGAGTCAACCGTGTTCCACCCACTGCCGTACATTATCCTTCATCCACTTCATGACCGCCACCCTGAATCATACATCACAGTTTGTTTTCACCTCATCATAATCACTAGCTCCGTTCCGTGTCACTGATGTGGGATTCATTAAGGCCCTCCTTTGACGGATCGCTCCTTGTCGACATCAGCTCATTATCCAAGGAGTTGATCTAGGAACACCCCCTTCAGTACTTTGAAGCTTGCATGCCTCAATGGCAAGTTTCTCACTTCCGGCGACAGGTATACATCAATGACCTTCGACCAGAAGATTTTGCATGGTGGTCGACGCCAAGTCCTTTATTCCCACCATGTAGATTGTACTGCCGTACCTTGAGGGTCATCATCCTTATCGGTGATTCCTCTCGCACTTGTTAACGGTTTACATTATTGACCGGTAATAAAGCGATGTCTTTCCATGTTCGACTTCAAGAAATTCTCACATGGATCGACTTGTACATCGAGTGAAGATCGGAAGAGATTGAAGACCCCGGATCTAGTTTCATCCATCCGGGCTGCGATATATATTCAGGACATAAAGACATTTGATATGTACATCATTGCAGCAGATGATCATCCTTTTCAAAGGATGATAAATTCGGCAGAGAATTATCAGTCTAGCATCAGACGATCGTCTGTACTATGTACCAAAATGTATTTATAAAGCTGAGCATGGGAATGCCCGCCTCAGCTAGATCATGAAAAATGTATGAAAAATAATGTATCGTATTGTATCTTATTACAGGACACTTCTCAGCAGATCGAATGAACTTCGGATCCTCTCAATAAAGCATTTCACCCGATAAACGACCTCATACTTTAGGGAGCATCTGTTATAGACAATTTTGTGCCTTACAGCAACAAGCATGAATTGTCAATAATCCAAGGGATCCAAAGTTCCCTAAACATGATGTTCCTACCCCTAGAGGAACAAGGTCAGCAAACCAACAGCTCTCAGATCAGTTCTCCACTTGAAAACACTCAAAAACAAGCAATCCTGAAATCAAAGCAGGTGCTCCACTGGGTTTCTGCGCTGAAACACAACTGCTCCATGGTGTACCTGCGTTGCAAAGCAGGTAGAACAAAGCCCACCTGCGTTGGGCGAGTTTGGACATGTGGCACAGTGAGTCATTGCTTTGGAATCTTCCAAAAATGACACTTGGATCAGGTATTTCGCCTTGTCATGAGTCAGAGGCTTTGTTTCTCCAAGTGGAAGCAAGGTTCACCAAGTGGACTCAAGAACTGAAGATCAACTAAAGATTAACTGAAGAGAGAGAGGACACAAGGCAGCTACACATCAGTTGCAAGCTGACTCATCCTTTCTCAATTCATCTATATATTGAGCTCTCTCCTATGAGCTTAGGAGGCTGGAATTTTGTGCAAAGTAATGATACGCTGTTGGTTTCATTCTTGAGTTATTGGGTGCTTGTTTGAGAGAGGTGAAGAAGAGCAATTCTTTCTGCTGGGAGGTGTTGCTGGGTTGGAGCCTGCAATGGTTGTAATCCTCTCAGAACCTTTATTTCTTCATTAATAAAAGCTATTGAGGTTCTTCTATGTGCTCTTGTTTCAATTATGTATTGTGATGATTGCATGTTTGGTTTACACTAATCCATGAACCAGTTATGATTGCATGCCTCTTGTAGTTTCCTTCTTTGTTGTTTTGCAGGATCTCATTGCAGCTGGGCGAGCAGAAGGACAAAGAGCTAGGAGCAAGCGGCCAAAGAGGAGAGTTTGGATTCGACATTAAGCGCAAGGCAATGGTTAATGCTTCCTCCATTCTCTTTTGCTTTCATAAAGAAGTAAACCTTCAGTAGTTTGTTTTACAGTTGTTGCTAAGGAACTGTCACCCTTAGAGTGGGTTAGGGTCATCCGAGTCGGATACTTTTCCCTACAACAACACCCCTTTAAGGTACAAGTTAATTTTGAAATCCCCATATTCGAGGGTCAGATAGACGCAGATGCCGTAGATAAATGGTTAAATCTGCTAGAGGGTTATTTTTCTGTTCATGAATTTTCGAGTCGGGAAAAGATTGTTTTTGCTCTTCTCAAAGCAGCCCCCCACGTCAAGGACTGGTGGGAAACCTACTGCGAGCAGAAGGATGAAAGTACTGGCTCACTATTTTCAGCCGCACCCACCTGGGATTCGTTCCGGGATGCCATCAAGGAGCAGTACTACCCTGTCGGAAGCTATGAGGATGAATACATAAAGTGGACCACGCTGCGGCAGGGAAGGGACCAAGATGTGCCGGAGTTCACCAATCTTTTCCATACCCTTCGCACAAAGTTGGGTATCAAGGATTCGGAGCAACATTTGATACTCAAATACCGTGGCTGCCTGCACAAGTACATCTAGGTTGAAATACAATTCCTAAACATCCCCTCGCTCGGCGCAGCATACCGATATGCCGTCAAGGTCGAGCAGAAGTTTAAACAAAAGAAGCGAGACTTTGGGTCTGCGAATCCAAAGCAGGGGAAAGGTGCCCCTAAACCACAGAACAAAGGACAAAGCCAAGGCGGGACAGCCCAAGACAACCAGCTGAAGCTGCAAGCAAAGAACAGTGCCGCGAAGCCGAGAAAGGACACTGGAAAATGGTGCGAGTTCCATAAGAGCTCCACTCACAACACAAGTGAGTGTCGGGCCAAGCAGTCACTGGTGGTTGAGCTAAAGGTTTCAGAATCAGATGCATGTTCCGACTCTGAGTCAGAACCCGATAAGGGGTATGAAAAAGGGAAGCAGATCATTGATGCGGATCCCAGCGCCACTGTTGCTACCGCAAAGATCCAGAAAAATGAACCTGAAGATCCAGAGGAGGAGGAGCGTCTATTCCACTCCCAGATGTGGGTAAAGGGCTCCCCGATTTAGTTCATTGTTGATAGCGGGAGTCAAAAGAACCTCATTTCGGCAGAGGTCGTGAAGCGGTTGGGCTTACCGACCACAACACATCCACAACCATACACCATTGGGTGGCTTCACCAAGGACGAGATCTTCGCGTGAGCCAGCAGTGTCGCCTTTCATACAACATCAAGCCCTTCACGGATGAGGTATTGTGTGACATTGCTCCCCTTGAAGTTTGTGATGTATTACTAGGACAACCATACTTGTGGAAGCGACATGCTGTGTATGAATCAAGGCCTCGTGCTATTATTGTTACATTGGGAAATAAGTTGTTCAGGATACCAGAGGTAGCACCACCTGCCGCCATCTCTTTGATTATTGCAAAACAATGCAGTAAGATCATTTCCAAAACCAGGAAATTTGTTTTCTTGATGATACGCCCTCAAGGAAAGAAGAAGACAGTGGCCGCGGCCTCCAAATGGGATCCCTCTGCACGACAACTACAGATGGACAAGGTTGTGGAGGAGTACGAGGACATCTTCACCTCCCCGGCAGGGGTTCCTCTGCACTGTCAAGTCAAGCACTCCATCAATCTGACCCCAGGTGCGCCGCTACCCAATGGACCAATCTATCAGCGCTCCATTCTGGAGAACAATGAAATCAAGAGGCAGATTCAGGAGCTCCTCCAGAAAGGTCACATCCGTCCGAGTTCATCGCCCTGTGGGAGCCCGATCGTGTTGGTACAGAAGAAGGATGGGACGTGGAGACTCTGTATTGACTATCGGGCGCTGAACAAGATCACTATCTGTAATAGGTACCCGATCTCGCGGATTGATGACCTCCTAGACCAACTAAAGGGGGTGAAATATTTCAGCAAGATCGATCTGAAGTCAGGATATCACCAGGTACCAATCGAACCCTCCGATGTGTGGAAGACTGCCTTCAAATCCAAGGAGGGCCTCTTCGAATGGTTGGTCATGCCTTTCGGATTGACGAATGCTCCTGCAACCTTTATGAGGCTAATGGATGACATCTTGCGGCCATTCACCAACTCCTTTGTAGTAGTATACTTGGATGACATTCTGATCTTCAGCCAGAGTTGGGAAGAGCACCTCCACCACATCCGACAGGTTCTCCAAACACTGCGGCAACACAAGCTATGTGCCAATTTGGAGAAATGCACTTTTGGCATGACCCAGGTTCAGTATCTGGGATACATCATTGATGAACAGGGGGTGCATGTCAATCCAGCCAAGATCCAAGTCATTCGGGATTGGCCCTCTCCAACCACTCTAACAGAGCTCCGCAGCTTTCTAGGTCTGGCCAACTTCTACCGCAGGTTTGTGTTGGGGTTTTCTCATATTTCTTGGCCCTTGAGTCAAGTCACCAAGGGCGGGGCGAAAGCAAAATTCTTTTGGTCTGAATCTCAACAGAAGGCATTCAAGGAGTTGAAGGATCGCCTCTGCACGGCACCAGTGCTCGCGTTACCAGATTTACAACAACCATTTGAGGTCGAGATAGATGCCTCTAACTATGCTATTGGGGCAGTCCTTACTCAACATGGACATCCAGTGGCATATCACAGTGAAACACTTTCAGACACAGTCCGAAAGTACCCCACTTATGATAAAGAGATGTATTCCATTGTACAGGCCTGCCGACAATGGAAGCATTACATTTTGGGGAAGGAAACGGTCATCCACATAGACCACCGACCTCTGCAGTTCATACAGACCCAAGGGAAATTGCAGAATGATCGCCATCAGAAGTGGTCTACATACCTGCAACAGTTTCACTTGAATATCAAGTATAAAAAGGGCAGCACCAATAATGTTGCAGATTGCCTCAGTCGGCCACCGATCATGGCGCTAACCACCGTGCTCAACTCTTGTGGGCACGAGACTTCTGATTGGCCACTTCTCTACAAAAGCGACCCAGAATTCGGCCACACATACCAGACACTCTTGGAGGGTCGGCATGTTGCAGATTTTCACCTCCAGGACGCCCTATTATGCCACCTTGGTCACCTTTGTGTTCCTTCAAGCGAGCGTGCCAAGATGATTTGGGAAGCACACTACAGTCGGGCTGTTGGGCATTTCGGGGTCGAGAAAACAGTGGCAGTACTGCAAAATTATTTCTATTGGCCGAATCTTCGACAGGATGTTGGGAAGTACATCCGATCATGTACTGCCTATGCCATTGCCAAACCAACCATTAAGAAGCACGACCTCTATACCCCGTTGCCTACCCCTAGTCGACCTTGGGAATCCATCTCCATGGATTACATGTCAGGACTTCCTTCCACTAAGCATGGAAATGACTGTGTTTTTGTGGTCGTCGACAGGTTCTCGAAGATGGCCATTATGATGGCCTGCAAGAAGAATATCACAGCAGAAGCCATTGCTAAACTCTTCTTTGAACGAGTGTGGGTGCACTTTGGGATCCCACAGTCTATCATCTCAGATCGGGACAGTCGGTTTCTCAGCACATTTTGGTCCAGTCTCTGGTCAATGCTGGACACCAAACTCACGAAGTCCACAGCCTTCCATCCTCAAACTGATGGCCAGACAGAGGTTGTCAACAGGATGATTGTGCACATTCTGCGCATGTATAACTCAAAGCATCCACGCACATGGGACGAGAGCCTCCACTATGTTCAACACAGCTACAACCGAGCTCTTCACAGCTCCACTGGCCATAGCCCTTTTCAGGTGGGTTTGGGATTCCAGCCACTATGCCCCATTGATGTGGCCATGCCCCTTGCAACTACTCACATGAATTAAGCTCATGTCTAGTCCGAAACAGATAAGGCCACCAGCTTCATTGAGCGCATCCAACATATTCGCCAGCAGGTCCATGACATTCTTGAGAAATCAAATGCCAAGTACAAGCAGTGACATGATCAACATCGGGTGCCACACAAGTTTCAGGTGGGCGACAAAGTCTGGTTGCATTTGCAAAAGGAACGCCTTACTGGAGCCTATCGGAAATTGAGACCACTCCGATATGGTCCTTACACCATTACTAAGGCTATGGGAGACAATGCATTTGAGCTCAGCATTCCCCCATTCCTTGGCCTGCACCCAGTGTTCAATGTGGACTGCCTTCGGCCATACTTTCCACCATTGCTAGACACATCCGACATTGCAGAACAACTCAAACCCACAGAATTAAATCCAGATTGCATGGAACAAGCTGCAACTGATCGGATCATGGACATGCAGATCAAGAACACTCGCCAACAGAATATCCAACTGTATCGAGTTGTCAAAGTAGGCCAACTCCTTCAGCAGGGCAAGTGGCTCACCAGGGAACAAGTTCAGCAGAAGTTTCCTCATCTCCTGGAGGAGCTCAACGCAATGGGGACCATTGCTTCCTAAGGGGGGAGGAATGATCCAGGTGGATATTGGTGGCCACCTGCCAAGTCCACCTGGACCCCCACCATTGTCTTTCTCAGCATTTTCAGTTTCCTTAATTGTAGCACAGTTTACTATTTTTAGCAGTTTTTCGGGTCCTGAACTTCCGGAGCCGTTTTGAGGCCCTAAACAATGTTTTTTTGGGAATCTGGGGCAACATGGGTCCATGGACCGATGTTGCCTCCCAAAGTGATAGTACTCGGATAGATCTTTCTAACGAGCTATTGTACGCGTCAAACGGAGATCATATGCCAAAGTTACGACCCCGGGAAGTTGATGTACCAATTTACCCCCAAACGGGGCCCACAGTTTGGCGTTTCATCTCCTAGGGTTAGGTTTTGGAATGTTAAGGGTTTTCCATTGTTTCTCAACAATAAATAGGCCTTCGAGCCTCATTGTAACACAGTTTAGAGGCATGTAGCCATCACATCTCTTCTCAGAGATAAGCTACCATCGCCCTAGCTGGTTTATTTCCGTTTCTGGTTGTAAGCATATTTCGGTATTTTCGATTAATGAAATGAAGTATTATTTCCGCTGCATCTTTGTGTATATGGTTATCTCTGTAATTTGTTGCGTTCCTGTTTAAATCCGGATCACGTGACCTCTTGCTGGTCCCATTCCTCCTTGGCCTCGTTTGCGCCCCTGAAATCCAACGCTTACCATTCCTGCATTCTAATCGAGGGGTCGTATCTGAGTCTGAACTGTGTAGGCAGGAGTCCGATCCATCATCAGTTCGTAACTTCTATAGGTGTGCTCATCATGGCCTACCGACCTGCAGAAATTATAGAAAAACTTCTTGGAATTCTGCATATACTTCTTAATAGATGGAAGTTATCTATATTGTTCTTCCCTCCTATCTGACAAATCATGCACCACAATGCAAGCACCATTCTTGGTCCTACTTGTGCCTCTGGTCTCAATGGCATTGGCCCTCCACCCACCATGTAGTTCGCGAAGAGTGGACAATGGTCCTTGTCATGTCCCTGGCCTTTGCACTTTATGCACCATACCTCCTCGCGTGCTTCTAGACGAGCTGTCCTATCTTGTTTCAAACTTTGCAACTCAAGGAAAAAGTTATTTAACTACGCGTGAATCTGTTGGACTCCAAGATTTGGATCTTGTATCAGAGTCTCATGAAATCTCATCATGACCTCCAAAGATTCAGCCTAAGTGGTTATCCTTTGTTGCGACAACATGTTCCGTAGATGTGGTGTTAACGAGGCTACGAACCATTCACTGTGTTGCCCATCTATTCAAGTCATCTTCGCTTCACGAATTGTGCACTTTAGTCTTTGATCCAAATCTCACGAGGTTTGGCCTGGTAGCATGATGATATCCTTGAATCTAATAATCGACTGTGCCTCCAATTTCGGCCGGCTAAATTCTTTGTTTAGTGCAGCCTAGATATCCGCTATCCCCGCATTCAGATTGTCATTGGAATGTTTAATATACCAAGTCAATGCGTGATCCTGTAGAGGATTGACCAATGTTTCCTTCTTTATGTTGTCGTACGTGACACTGTGTGCTTCCCATAATGATTTTACCACGAACCAAAATTGGTCCAGATCTTCATTCTCTACTCCCTTGAACATTGGTAGCTTTATCACGCTGGCCATATTGCTTCACGATGGTGGCGAAGGTGGTGTGGGTGAAGTCGAGGGTGAAGATGGTGAAACTAGTGGTGGTGTGGGTGGGGGTGGTATGGAATTCTCTGCCTTATCAGACTGATCACACTTCTTGGTGAAACCTTCGCAAGCTCTTCTTTGCCCCCTCGCAAAGGTGATATCAAGGTGCTGGTTTCGAGGTCTATGCTACCTTCGTTTCTGTATATCCTCCCACTCCACGTAGCCCCAAACATAAATTTATTCACATAACCCTCTTTTCACATAGTAGCATTTTAATCCAAGTGTTCAAAGATTTGACGTACTTACCTCTTGGTTCCTTGAGGAAGCATCGTTCTGCCTCACTATAGCTGACTGACGTATCTACCACGAATTTGGTGATGAACCCTCCTATGATCCGATCCAGACAGTGATCAACAATGCACAAGATCTTGTCTTCTGATGCTTCTAGTCTGTGCACCAACTTTGGAGTCCACACAATAGGTTTGTCAAGCCTACACCTTCCTTCACTGTCTGCTAGCTTTGCGATCCACCCGTACAACTCATTAGGGAAGGATGCAAAGGAAATTTCATGGATTTCTATATATACGTAGCAATCTAACCACTCTTCCTTTCATACTCATGGATTCTTGTTTTCCTGCACCACGAACTCGTGAATCTTTCTGCCTAATAACTCTTCAATTTCTTTCTTTTTTGGATTCCAATGATGTGACATCAGATATCCCTTATGCAGATCCCGGTCCCGGCAACTGAACCATTTGTTGGCTTGTTGGGGCCTGATCGAAGTTTAGAGTTAGTTAGCCAAACAAATCTCGGCACCACTGGCCCTTTCGGCAACAGTCCGCGGAGCGCGGGCTGAGGTCTCACCCGAAGTAGTATGGGAGGGTGCTAGAACCAGGTTTCCGCATCATGGAGATGTCTGATGAGTTTTACTGGTCTACGGTTTGACCCTATGCGCAGGTTGCTTCGCACAATTTCCCGTACCTCGCAGCCTAATATACTACCTTTGCGCAACCCTACTGAGGGGCTAAACGCCGTGCTCTTGCATTATTATGCAATACCTTACTGATATTCCAATGTTAGTTGATTATTTTAGCCTACTTGCATGATTTAAGTTATACTTAACAACATAAACCATTCATACAAGTGCACGTAGTAAATAAATAGTGTAAGTTCCAGTTATATCAAACATGTATTAACCCAAGAACAGATACATAGATAAAACTTCTCTTTATTAATTCCTTCCTTGGTTACAGACTCGACTCCACCCTGCACACTCAGCGATGGACAACTAGGCCTCTACGCACTTAGTTGCAGAGCCTTCTCCTACTCTACAACCCAAAGACACACTTCGTACTGTGACTCAATCACTCAGACTTCTCATGCTCTTACTTAGTTTTTATCCTATACACTTAGAGCCTTTCTCTAACGGACCATGGGTAGGTCTATCCAACAGAAATTACATTACAAAACTAGGGCGGACAACCCTGTGACTCTATCATACTTTCACGCCCCGCGCCCACAATTCGCGGAGCTTTACAACAAGATTCAGTCAAAACTTGGGCTTTAAGCCCCAAACCATGCCTTGGGGGGATTCCATGCCCAACAGTAGGGTGGAAAGAAGATGGAATTAATGAAAATCAAGTGTTTTCACTATCATGAGCACAAACACTATGCCAAGAACTACCCACAGAAGAAAGCAAGCAAGAAGGAGCCGACAGTAGTGGCAGTAGGTGAGGCTCTAGCTTCACAATTCAAACTTGATTTCACTCTCATTTCATGCATGGTCGACAATGCCATGGGAGGCATGTGGTATCTTGACAGTGGTGTCTCATTCCATATGACGAGGAACAAAGATCTCTTTAGTGATTTTGAGGAGAAATACCTCAAGTAGAGCATAAAGTTTGGATATGTCGATAGGTATAGAGCTACTAGGATCGGTATGGTTACTTTTCAGAGGGAGTCTAGCTCCCCTCTCATGATCACAGATATGATATATGTTCTAGGACTAAAGAAGAATATTGTTTTAGTCACAGTATTGGAAGACCGTGGCTATGATATGGTTTTTTGTAAGGGAAAGGTTTTCCTTAGACACATCACCATGGTATAGGTGAAATAGATCGGTGCACGGGTCAAGAACTTGTATGCTCTTGAGTTTCAAGATGCATGCAGAGCCTTGAGGATAAAGGAAAAGGTTAGAGACTTGGTGGTTGAGAGGTAGAGTACATTACCTCTCAACATGCAGCCCTAGAAGAAGCCTCTAAAGTAGGTTCAGGAAGTTGTGGAGCATCCACAACTTGAGAAGATGAGAGGAGACCGAGTGGAGAGATCCACTCAAGCAAAGAAGAAGGAGTATCAGAAGTAGCCTAAGGAAATTGTGGAGCAACCACAATTGTAGAAGTCAAGAGCAGAATGAGTGGAGGCATCCAGTCATGCAAAGACCTCTAGTAGGGGGAAATTTCGAGCCAAGTGGGCAGAGGGATCACATGCAGCCATACCTTTGGGTGTGAGGTGGGGTGATTTTAAGTGATAATCCCAAGATGGCTGAAATTTGGCAGGGTACATTGAGTGGTTTTATCTCATGGATCGTACCTTGCTATGAGAGCCCAAAGTACATTGTAGCGAGAGGAATAAGTGGGATTGATGAAGTCAGAGATCAAACTGAGAGAGGCTCGAGTATTCAGATACTGAAGAAGCATAGAGAGGGTTGAAAATAGTGCAGAAAGGTAGAGTCAATAGAAGCGCAAAGTTTTCAATCGACAAAGGCAATAGTAGTCAGGGACTTTGATGATAGAGGCATCATTTTGATTCAAGTTGGATGGTTTTTTTTTCTTTTTCTTGGAGTTGCTGGAGCAACAACACTAGAA
The DNA here is from genome assembly GCA_031772625.1 of Pinus tabuliformis. Taxonomy (NCBI): domain Eukaryota; kingdom Viridiplantae; phylum Streptophyta; class Pinopsida; order Pinales; family Pinaceae; genus Pinus; species Pinus tabuliformis. The sequence continues at coordinate 946,343,757 of CM062815.1, read as the reverse complement.
AGAAGTGTTTCATGCAGAACATTCCAAATGTTCAAGATCGAGATCAATTTGAATTTCTTTCTTGTTGAGGAGTGTTGAAAATAGCAACAAGAAATGTTAAAAATAGAATCCAGAAATTCCAATTTAATTTGTCCTTGAATTAAATTGAAATTCTTTTCTCATAGCAACTTGTAAATAGTTAATTAAGTTTAATTAACTTAGGAATTTCGAGTTGGAAGTCTTTCTGAAGTCATGTATATGTTCTCCCTATATTATAGGGGTCCATGATGAGTTAAGTATGAGTTGTAATTAGTTAACTCAATTTATCGAGTTAAGTCCAGTTAAATTAGTTCCAAACTATTTGAGGAACTAAAAGAGAGTTAACAATTAGTTGATGCATTAGTGCACTCAACTAGTGCTACCCTAGTTAATTGAATATTTACTCATAAGAAACTCATGCATGTCGATTCTGAGAAAGACCCAGTTGAGACTAGAGTGCAGGGACAATGTACTATTTGTTTTAGATTTTTCCGAGTTGCACTGATGGTGCATGCATTCAGGAACTGAGGTATTTCCCTTTAAACGTGGTCTAATTCTCTCAGGAATTGTGCAAAGAATTAGAAGCTTGGAGGTTTGGAAATTTGGCTAAGTATTGGCCAAAGGAAGTCATTAGGCGGAGGATAGGAAATAATTATGATTTTAAGCTCAAGGTTGAGCAAAGCATATTTTATTTATCCAAATTCTTTGACCAAGGGCACATTGGAATAGAGAATTGGAGATCTTGTGAAGAGGCTAAGATTTGTCCTTAATCTTTCTTATGAGTTGGAGATTGAATTTTCTGAGTTCGGGGATTGTTCTAGAGAGAACAAGCATTGTAATTTCATCTTGATTTTCTAGATTAATACAATACAGATAGTGGGGTTTCAAGCTATGGCTTTCCCCTGATATTTATTGTGTTATGTGTCATTGATGTTCTTCTTCTTGTTGAATATTGTTTTGCTCGATCTTTATGTGCTTCTGCTGTAAATATTAGAAGTAGATTCTTGTCTATTGTTTTAGTAGATTACATGAGCTTGTGAATCTACAAGATTTTCTACATAATGCACTATGATTCTGATTTCATCTTCTTGAATTCTGATACCATTGCTTTCTTAATATCATCCAACGAAGCAACCTGATTAGTCACAAAATACTTCATGTACCATGTTAGTGCTCTTTCTTGTAGCGTTGTGATGAGTCGCGCCTTCTTTACATCTTCGTCAGTAATCTGCATTTCTTTCGATACTACATCAACTAAAAACCAAAACTGCTCAGGATCCTCTGATCCAAGTCCTCTAAAGGTAGGCAGGTTAATGTCATCAACCATTTTTCTTCTTGGGGGGTTAGGGGGAGGGGGAGGGGGCGTAGGGGAATTATGGGGAGGGGGATGGGGAGCAAGGGGAGTATATGGATGGGGAATCCCAAAGATGCCATGATTTTTCTCAACTCCTAACTTTGATGAACCTTCAATATGGGAGGGGGAATACCGCGGGGTTGTGGGGTTACTTCCTTCTTCTTCACTCTCAGACCCACCTAATAAGGGATTATAGTAAGTCTCAATAAATTTATTTTGTTCATGTTCTACTCTATATTGCATTCCACTTCGCGTAGACACCCTTGAAAAACATTCGCTCAACGTTGATGTAAGATATAGTCATGTCTATTGTGAACTCAGTAATAAATCCTCCCAAGATACTGTCAATCCAATAATCAACCACTCTTGAGATATTATTGTTAGTATTCCTGAGTCGCGGTATCAATTCAGGGCTCCACGCTGTAGGCTCATCATTTTTGAAACAAGTCTTATGCTTGGTCAACTTTGATACCCATTCATATAGTTCACTGGCAAATTTCACGAAAAAGATCTCGTGTTGTTTTGTAAAGAGATAATTCTGCAACTAGGCTTTAGTTGACAAACACATATTTCTATTTTCCTGAACTGTGAATTATCATTATTTTTGATCTACCCAATCTTTTATTTAATTCTTTGATGGATTCAACATCCACATCCATCAAACAGATCCCGGTCCCAGCAACATAACCATTTGTTGGCTCGGTTGGGCTTGACCCAGGTTAAACTTGTACTTCGCACCAACAAAAACCTCAGACACCGAACCTTTCAGCAACGACCTGCAAGTAGGTCGAAGTCTCACCCGAGGTGGCTATGGGTGATTGTAGAAACATGTTTCTATAACCTTGAGGGACTACACAGAGTGGCTCTTAACTTCGCTTTTCTGTACTTTAATTGTCCTTCTATCATTCAAAACATTACTGCGCAATGTATTCTAACTACATTCTTTGTCACATTCATTTTAATATAAACATATTATAGAACTATAACAGTTGCACTAACATACTAATTACCTGCAATTACTTCACATAAATAGGTAGAACACAATTAATAGATACAGATACAAAAGACTTCACCAAAACTTCTTCTTCTTTATTAAAATATATCTTTCAATACTTACAACTTCTTGACCTACGCATCGAGATGCAGGTGGTCTGTGCACTCAGCTGCAGACGCTTCCAAGGCCTCCACACACTCAGCTTCGAAACCCTTCCTTAAGACCCAAAACATAGAATAAAAGACGCGATCACTTGTGCTCTCTCTATGATGTGATCTAATTATTATTTTTCGACAAAGAATTACATGTCCTTAAATGCATTAAATTTTTACAAAAACCATGGTACGCATACCATAGAATCAACAAAACAATGTACTAAAACCCTGATACCTGTTACAAAATGAGGGGCTTTGACCCACCCCAAAGCCCCTACACATTGCGCGGTAAATAGAAATTTTCAAACTCCGCGCACTTTGTTCCTCAAAATGCGGGTTCTTTGACCAAAACTAGACCATGTTCGGCCGCACTGAACATTGATTCCTCATCACTATAACTGCAATACCATCTATTAAGTCACATATACGTTGTACATTCAGTGATTAACCAAAACATGATGAGAGCCATAAATTTTCCTTGCCATAAAACTCATTCATAAGCAACATATAACCAACAAAAATATTAGGGATATAATAGCATATAAGCCACATATAGACAAGTATATTTATCCATAAAATACCAAGGAGAAAGAGATCTATTATTGATGATTGCATTATATGGCCACGTATGGGACTTCCATGAACCACTTGATCGTAGACTAGGCTGAACCAAACCTTTCTTTCATCCAGTCACCCCCATGCCATATTCCAATAATGAATGTGGGATCTCATAAAACAAATAAATCAAAAACATCCAGGCTTCCAGAGGCCAAACCACCTCAACCCTCAACCAATGATTCCACCTCATGGTAAGACATCACTAAACATCACCAAATTGGTCTCTACCCAAGTTTTCTAGGGCTAGAGGACTAATAGGATGAGGATACAATAGGTAAGGTCGCCGAATTACCGCATGGGTACCAATGGCTATTTTCGACGGAGTTCATTGAGTTAAAAGGCATTGTAGGTGATCTGGGTGTAATGAAGATCACTTTGAAGCAAGATGCAAAACCCGTAAAACAACGACCATATATGCTAAACCAAAAATACAAAGAGAAGGTGAAGGTGGAGCTTGAGAAGATGGTCACAACTGAAATGATTGAACCTATGGAAGAATCTGAATGGGTGAGCCCGATGGTAGTGCAAGAGAAAAAGACTAAGGGAGAAATAAGGATTTGTGTCGATTTATGAAAGTTGAATGATGCCTGCATACATGACCCATTTCCAACACCCTTCACTGATGAAGTTTTGGAGAATGTGGGAGGACAGGAGGCTTACTCCTTTACATATGGTTTTTCAGGGTACCATCAGATTAAGAGTGTTTCAGAAGATAGGAGTAAGACCACTTTTGCTACTAAATGGGGATTGTTTCAGTATACAATGATGCCATTTGGGTTGAAGAATGCACCTGCAATATTCTCCAGAGTTGTCATCGAACCGTTTAAAGAATTCATCTATAAATTTCTTGAGGTTTACTTTGATGACTGGAAAGTTTTTGGATTGTTAAAGAAGCATGTTTCAAGCTTGCGCTTGATGATGGATACCTACATGAAATATAAAATCTCGTTGAACCTAAAAACGTGTATTTGTTGTATACCATATGGAATATTATTGGGAAATGCTGTTTGCAAGCAGGGGTTGATGGTGGACCTTGCAATTTTTTTTGTTATTATCAATCTAGATCCGTTGAAGAATGTGAAGTAGCTATGCCCAACTCTAGGGCATAGTTGTTATTATCGGAACTTCATAAAGGCCTAAGAGCAGATCACTACACTGATGGAAAATTACTGAAGAAAGATGTCACCTTTTGTTGGGACGATGAATTGCAAAAGAGCCTCAACATCTTAAAGGAAAAAATGGTTACTGCACCGATCCTGGTGTTTCCAGATTGGAAGAAGGAGTTCCACATTCATGTAGATGCATTGTGCATAGCTTTGGGGGTTGTCTTATCACATCCAGGAGAAGGGGATCTTGATCACCCCATCGCATTTGCGAGTCGAAAATTATCTAAGGCAGAAAGGAATTATTCCACAACAGAACAAGAGGGCTTGGCTATGGTGTATGCACTACAGAAATTTAGGCATTACTTATTAGGCGCACACTTCAAGATGTTTACAAACCATTATGCATTGAAGTACTTGGTGAACAAGCCTGTGTTGGGGGGGGGGGGGGGCAGATATGCATGTAGCTATTGTTTTTCCAAGAATACGATTTTAAAGTAATAGTCAAGCCAAGAAAATTGAACCCTGGGCTGGATCATCTATCCAGAATTGAGAACGAGGAAGAACCAACGAACATTGAAGAAGGACTGCCCAATGTGCAGCTCTTTGCAGTAAGGGTTGCTGATGATCATTTCACCGATATCATTTACTTTTTGTCTACCGGAGTAGCCCCTGAAGAGTATACGACTCAACAGAAAGCACTCGTAGTCAAAGATGCAGATTTTTCTCTGATTTCCAGACATTTGTATAAAATAAGCCCTGATGAGATACTACGCAGATATGTCCTTGAGCTCAAAATACATAGTAGTTTGGTAGAAGAACATGGTGGTGTCACAGGAGGACACTATGCAGGAAAATCCACCGCGCAGAAGATTTTAAGAGTGGGACTATGGTGGCCCATGGTGCACAAGGATTCCAAAGAATATTTTAGTACTTGTGATGTCTTCCAGAGGACCGGAAGACCGTCGAGAAGGGACAAATTTCCACTGAAATGACAAGTCACCTTATAGGATTTTGATAAGTGGGCAATTGAATTTGTTGGGCTGATCAATCCACCAAAAAAGAAGATTGGTGCACAATACATTATTACCGCGACAAATTAGCTAACTAGGTGGGATGAAGCACAACCAGTAAAGAATTGCAATGCAAACAAGGTTATGCAATTCATATTTGAATATATCTTTCCACGATTTGGGTGTCCAAATATCTTGACGAGCGATCAAGGATTACACTTCTTACATAGCTCTATTGAGGCATTGATGGACGAATTTTAGGTACACTATCAAAAGAGCACGCCTTATCATCCTCAGGTGAATGACATGTTTGAGGATTTCAACAAAAGTTTGGAGAACACTCTAACTAAAGTATGCAACGTCAACAAAAATGATTGGGATGTGCACATACCAATATTTTTATGGGCATACATGACTACGTACAAGGAGTTGACAGGACAATCTCCATTTAGATTGGTTTATGGAGAGGAAGTTGTAATGGCTATGCAATACATAGTACCGAGTCTTACAATTGTAGTCGTGAGGACATGACAGACAGCGACATTATGGAGGAAAGATTGGAACAATTGCTCGCACTCGAGGAAGATCATTTTATTGCAGGATTTCACCAACAAGTGCAGAAAGCTAGGGAATAGGCTTGGTATGATCCACATATTAAGCAATTTTTTTTAAGAATGGAGAATTGGTTCTATTGTACGATAGTAAATTCGCAAGGTTCCTAGGAAAATTAAAAATGCATTGGTTAGGACCATACATTTCAGGGATATCCTAGATGGTGGTGGAGTTCAGCTCATGAAGTTGAATGGAGAACTCTTTCTTAGGCGAGTAGATGGTAGTAGGTTTAAAATCTATTGGGACGATTCTATCCCTGGGACTGCACAATGACTATATAAATGGAGGAAAGTCTTAGTGCTATAGGTAGTTGGAAGGATGCACGAGACTTTAAAATACTCTGCCAAAGAAGGACTTCATTGAGGAGGAAGTGTTGTTCGGTATTCAGGAGGATGGTGCAAATGGAGGAAGTTGTGATGGAGACAGAGTAACCATGCTGCAGGGAAGGGTCTGAAGTAGTTCATCCAAAATATGCCCTTTGGAGTTGCTACAATTGATTTGATAGGAAAATGATCGTTAAAAGGAGTGGGGGGAACACATTTATTAGAATATCTTGGCAAAACTTTCGCTAAATTCACATTTATGTGGTGGATCTGAAGGAGCGGATATCAAGGCTTCTATGGACAATATAGGCACTAGAGTCAAGGACAGTAGCTAGATATTCGAAGGCACTATGGAGATATGGGCCTTGCTACAGGAGGACCCACATGTATAGAAGATACAGGTAGAGATCTGTGACAAGTAGCAACAGTTTGATGAAATCAAAGTGACGACATGAACCTTAGCACCTGCGTAATTGTTTTCCCATCTCTAGGAGGGAAAGTTTTTGCAAGGACAGATTGATGATCTGCGGTGAAAGGATCAAATCATTTCAACATGGACGTAACCATAGGCTGATGAATCCATTTAGCTCTCATAGACAGTGGAAAGCAAGTTGAAGATCATAAGGCAGACGCAAAGAACCATCGGTTTGGCATCAACAAGGCTGACAACAGAGAAGATGGTAGAGGTAGTATGACATGCCACTATGCAGTGCGTAGAGACACTTCAACCTTTGAAGGATGCATACAATGGTCTCAAAGGAAAGATTCAGGACATACTTGCTGAGTGACTTAGGAAGAGTAACATCTTTGTGTTGGGGACGTATTGGGTAGGGTCCCCCTAGGTCAATGTTTTGTCAAGGTTTTGTAAAGAGCTGACAATTTGAGGAGCGGAGAGTGCTTCACGTAGTGTTTTAGGAGTCATAGGGTCTTTAGGGCAGGTCAAATCCCCTTATTTTCTCAAAGGATGTGACCAATTTGTATGTTTTGAGCTCCGCCCATGGTTTACGGACCATGGTATTGTAAGGGAAAAAAATATATAAAGGGTTGTCTTAGTAAGTGAAAAGTCAGTCAAAAATTGATGATGAATATGTTTTGGGTATTTAATTGTCATATCATTCTGTGTTAGAGTGAAGGGGAAGGCTCCTGCAGCTATGTCTGCAAAGACCTTGGTAAGTCTGCAGCTGTGTACGCAGGCCCCTGCAGCTGTGTTCGCAGGGATTGTAATTGTGAAAATCTAAGGATAATAAAGAATATTTTGAAGGCATGTCTGTGTACATACATGTTTTACTTTACTTTATGCAATTACTATTTAATTTTGTGCTACACAATATCATAATTAATATATGAATGTTGTTGTAGTTAATTACAGTTAAGGTCCATTGATTTATGCACAATAGATAGAGTTTTAGATCTGCAAATGTAAAATTTTGTATAAATAGATCAGATTCATTATAATATTAAGTAATATCACGTAGCGAAGTAATAGATATGTAGATTAAGTGCAAATCCACCCTCCATATCCCTCTGGATGTGGAAACCTAGTTATAGGATCCCCCAATATCGCCTTGGGTGAGACTGTGGTCTACACGAGCAAATCGTTGCCGAAAGGGTCGGTAATAAAGGGTTTTGTTGGTTAGCACAACTAACTTTGAACTTGGGTCTAAGCCCCCTCAAGCAAACAAATGGTTTCGTTGCCAGGACTAAAATCTATATGAGGGATATGTGATGTGGCAGCATCCAACCAGAAAAGAGATTCAAGATTGGGTCATTCTAAAGTTGCTCGAATTTGTAGCAAAAGAGAATAGAAATCTGTGCATGTCAATAGAAAGGTGGTTGCATAACTATATATTTACAGAACAACACGAAATATTTTTTGCATCGTTCACTAGTGAACTGCACGGCTGTCTTTCAAAACTAGCTGAAAGTAAGACCTGTTGTAAGCACGACGAGCCTACTGTGTGGACTCCAGAGATGATTAAGAGACTATGGAGACTGCAAATAAGATCACAGGAGCTATTGATTACTAGACCTATAGTGTTCTCGGAGGCTTTATTAATGAATTCATGATTGACACATCGGTATCCTACAACGAAGTTGAGCACTGGTTTTTTAGGGGTCCATGAGGTAAGTATTTAAATTCCTTAAAGTTCTGGATTAAGATGTTGTTATGTGAGATGGGTGTACTATGCATGCAAGCATATTGATGTATAAAGAAAGAAAGACTAGATCTACATGGAGCAGAAAGAGATTCAGAATAGACTGTGATAATTTTGCTGAAGCCATTTACCATCCGTTATTGGGTGAATCAGAAAGCGAAGAAGAACAAAGCAACCCTAACACGCTTAGAGATGTGTTGCTGTTAGATAATCAAGGCAATTCTTGGATTCACCATCCATCCACTCAACCTCTACCTCCACCTCCACCTCATAAATCTACATCTCCACCTCCAGTTACCCATGTAATATGATTAATGCAGTAAAGATGCTTGTTTTTAAGGGCCAGGGATAAGAGGATCCTGTTATCACTCCAGGAAACTCTCATAAGTTGCAGCTCAGAGATACCTGGTAACATATAATCTTCAATATTGTTCTCTGAACTATTGGGATGAATAATGGTTTGGATCAAGTCAAATAACCATTTCAGCTCCATTCTCACTCAAGACATGCATGAACACCCTCAAAAATACAAGTCTTTAGACCACTAATGCTCAATAGTTTATAGATTCAATGGATAGATGGAGAATACTGACTGTACCAGTGGATGGATACATAAACATATATGAATGGCCAGCCACAGGAAGTAAATGGAACTTGCAAATCTAATTTATCAATGCAGAGATAAGATGATAGTTATCTGGCATTAGACACAACAAAAACATGAATAACCTATTCAAGTGAAAGCATAGAACAATAGAGAAAATGAGAATTGAACATGTAATAGCAAAAGAAGCTTATATTATTGGAATGAATATGAGAAGCTAGAGTAGTAGAGTCTCCATAGTCTCCACAGGTTGAACTCTTCATACATTTAGCTTTTAGCCTTTTATAGGCCTTTTACAATGCTCCTGAGCTCTCAAAGGCTCAGAGTGTCTTAATCTTCCTCTCTGTATTTTCAACAGTTTGATGCCCTGACTAGGCAAGTGTGGGCTCCAAATTTTCTTCTTCTGACAGCAGAGTAACTACTTTAGGGTAGTTTGTTGCGTTGTCTGGGATCTCTCTCATGCTAGAGATTCTCCATGATCATTTGTTGGTTTTGGATAAGCTGTGCTGTTGATGCTTCATGACCGATTCTATTTCAGGCTGTGTTGCACTGTTGATGCCCATGATATTTCTGTTTCGGGCTAGTTGTGCTGTCATGGAAGGGATATCAGGCCTCTATTTTCCCTTTAAACATTTATAATGACTGTATTCCTATTTTTATACAGAAAACACCGCACACAACAAAATCCCGCCAATCTGTGTTCTTCAGGACTTCAAAAGTCCTTAGATCTGGTCTATTCTCCCATCGGGTCCGCCCTTAGGGTCGCTATCGCAAGTCGCACACGGCCTGTCCCAACATATTTCCTTTGTATTATGAAATACATAAGTGCATTGAAAATGCATTAAAAATCAGCTTCCTACGGACCTGAAATATTATATATTTCGTTCCCGAACCCTTTCGGGTTTGTGACCTATCGCATATCACAAGCCCCTTGGTTCCCTTTGTGTTTCGCTAAATAACGAAATACATTGAAAATGCATTAAAAATCAGCTTCCTAAGGACCTGAAATATTATAAATTTTCCTGAACCCTTTCGGGTCCGGGCTTTATTGCATCGGCGTTTCCCAAGGCTCCCTTTTTATTTTTTTTATATAACAAAAATACACAAAATACATTAAAAGTGGCCTTCCTGCAGATTTGAAATCTTATGAAATATTATGTATATAACCGCCGAGTCTGGTTATCACATCACGAATATGAATGTGTAAAAGCCCTACCCCTTGGTGCTGCTCCACTGTGATATAGCGATGCGATTTGATCGCAATCACATATCGCTCGTGCCCAGGGCCATTGTTAGCGCACTCCTTGTATTTCTCCGATAGCGACTCTTGCGATGCGATGTGGGCCATCGATCTTCATCACTTGATCGACGATCCACATTGAATCACTGATCGCAATCACATATCCACTTGGTCCATGCTTATTCCGCCGGCCTGTCTCCGCCGATTGCAACCCGCTGATTCGATCATCGGAGATCGCTAATCAGGGGTGTCTTGTGCCCATCCTTAAGTTGTCCTCTCTGCAGGGCTGATTGTGATTTTCCACTTAGATCTGGGCCGTTGATCGGCCAGATCTAATGACAGCTGTGCGTTGCTATGTTCATGCCTGCAATACTCTGTTTTTTCACTGTTTTGGAGTGTTTTAGCCTCCCGATAGTGTTTTTCCACCCTTCCAAGGGCTCTTAGCATGTGATGGTTTTGATCTTTGGATGATCTTAAGAAGATTTTGAAGACTTCAAGAGCATATTTGGATCCATTGGCATGATTTTTCTAGCTTATGGAGACTTTAAAGAGCATATTTGGATCCATTTTTGGGCCATTTTCCAACAAGGTTAACACTGGCTCCTTCTAGGGATGAAATCCCCTCCTTAAGGATGAACAAAAGCTACAACCAACCACAGGTAAAATCTTCTCAGTTTGGCTCAAGAATAGATGAAAATAGAAATTACAATCAGTTGGCTGGTAGATTCAATAACCGCAGAAGCTTCTTCAATGGACAATGCTTTTCTTGCCACAACTTTGGTCACAGAGCAGCTCAATGTGTTGCATATAAAACAATCATGACTAGGGAAGCTCAAAAACAAAGAAGTATGACAGGGATTACAAAAAGGACCTATAACAACTTTTCGGTGCTTGAAAATGAAGTTGAATGTTCTATTTGCAATAATTTTGGTCATAAAGACTCTGAATGCAGGAGCAGGTTTCAGGAGAAAAAGGAACAAGCCACAAGCACCAAAACATGGAGAATAAAGGAACCTCAAACAGAAAGATGTGGGATAGCATTTTATGCAGAAGGACAGGAAAATCTATGGTACATTGACAGTGGATGTTCGAAACATATGACAGGTGATAAAGAAAAACTTGAATCTTATTCTACTTTAGAAAAGGGAAAGAAAGTTTCTTTTGGAAATGATACTCCTGCAACTATAAAAGGAAAAGGTATTGCTCCTTTGAAAGAAAAGGTCAAGGCTGGAAATGTTTTGTATGTTGATGGATTGAAGCATAATCTTCTAAGTGTCAGCCAGATGTGTGATCAAAAAACAGAGGTTATTTTCAGATCGAATGGATGTCTTGTTCGTGATCTTGATACAGGTAAAACAGTTCTCAAAGGCAAAAGAACTCCAAATAATCTGTACATATTTGAAGAAGGACAACAACAATGCTATCTTAGCAAGGATGAAGAGCACTGGTTATGGCATCGAAGGTTGGGACATCTAAGCTTCTCACAAATAAGGAAAGCATGCAAATATCAGGCAGTTCGCGATCTTCCAGATATCAAAATTCCAGACAACACCATATGCAAATCTTGTCAGTTTGGAAAGCAGACCAGAACTAACTTTCCAGAGAAGGAAGGATCAGCTAGCTTGCCTCTTGAGCTAGTCCATACAGATGTATGTGGTCCATTTAGGAAAAGGACACCTCGAGGAGAAGAATATCTGATATTATTCATTGATGATTTCTCAAGGTTTGTTTGGTTAGGGCTTATGAAGCACAAAGATGAAGCATTCGAAAAATTCAAATCCTTCAAAGCATTGGCTGAAAATGAATCAGGACACAAAATCAAGTGCCTCAGATCTGACAGAGGTGGGGAGTTCACATCAAATGAATTTTTTGATTTCTGCGATGAACATGGGATAAGAAGAGAATTCTCTACAGCTAGAACTCCTCAGCAAAATGGGGTTGTGGAAAGAATGAACAGAACTATCCAACAAATGGCTCGTGCTATGCTCGATGAATCAGGTACTCCTGCAACCTTCTGGGGTGAAGCCGCACATGCTGCTGTTATCATTCTTAACAAAACAAATGTCCGAGTAAACAGCACTCAAACACCTCATGAGCTTTGGAGTGGTAAAACTCCTTCCGTGAAGCATTTCAAAATCTTTGGGAGCAAATGTTATATTAAGAATACTGATGAGCAACTTGGCAAACTTGAACCTAGAGCAGATGAGGGCATTCTTCTTGGTTATTCTCCACATAGCAAAGCATACAAGTGCTACAATAAAAGACTTGGCAGAATTGTTGACAGTATTGATATAGTGGTTGATGAGAAGGGATATATTCCTAGGCAAGTTCATCATGAAGAAGATGAAGGTTACTCTCAAAGGCGAAATGATGAAGAAGAAGAACCTCAAGAAGAAGAAGAATCTCAAGAAGAACCAGAGGAGCAGACAAGAATAGAAGAGAAGACTCCATCCAGATATGTCCAAAAGAATCATCCAGAAACTCAGATTGTGGGGCAGAAAGAAGCAGGAGTACAAACAAGAAGGACACTTGCAGAAGCTTCAAGCTACTTGGCTCTACTCTCCTCCATTGAACCACAAAATGTGAAAGAAGCATGCAAAGATGAATGTTGGGTCAAAGCAATGGATGAAGAACTTGAGCAAATCGAAAGGAACAACACTTGGGAATTAGTTCCTAGACCAAAAGATAAGAATGTAATAGGAACAAAATGGGTCTTCAAGAATAAGTTAAATGAAAATGGAGAAGTAATTAGAAACAAGGCCAGACTTGTTTGTAAAGGGTATGCACAGCAAGAAGGAATAGATTTTGAAGAGACCTTTGCTCCTGTGGCAAGACTAGAGGCCATCCGAATGTTCCTTGCTCTCTCAAGCTTTCAAAACTTCAAGGTATTTCAAATGGACGTGAAATCAGCCTTCCTGAATGGAGACTTAGAAGAAGAAGTATATATTGAGCAGCCAGATGGGTTCATTCTTGGGAATGATCCAAACCTTGTATGCAGATTGAAAAAGGCTCTCTATGGGCTCAAACAAGCTCCAAGGGCTTGGTACTATCGGTTGGACAAATATCTTCACCAACAAGGCTTTTCAAAAGGATCAGCAGATAGCAATCTCTATATAAAAGTTGAAAATAACAAATTGCTAATTCTTGTTGTTTATGTAGATGATATTATTTTTGGCAGCAATGAAGAGACTATGAGTCAAAACTTTGCCTTGGTTATGCAGAAAGAATTCGAAATGTCACTTCTTGGAGAATTGACATATTTTCTTGGATTGCAAATCCAACAAAATGAAGGAGGTATCTTCTTGTCTCAAACCAAATACCTCAAGCAGATCTTGAAGAAGTATGGCATGGAAGAGTCAAAACCAGTATGTACACCCATGGTTACAGGATGCAGCCTCAGTGCAAATGATGAATCAGCAGCAGTCCACCAACCCACTTATAGATCCATGATTGGGAGTTTGCTTTATTTGACAGGTACTCGACCAGATATTACACATGCAGTAGGAATGGTTGGAAGATTTCAAGCCAACCCAAAGGAAACTCATCTTCAGGCAGTCAAAAGAATCTTCAAATATCTTCAAGGGACCCAAAACTATGGCTTATGGTATCCTAGAAATACAGATCTCACTCTTCATGCTTACACAGATGCAGATTGGGCTGGAAGTGTGGATGATAGGAAAAGCACAAGTGGAGGTGCTTTCTTCATGGGTTCCAGATTAGTATCTTGGTTCAGCAAGAAACAAAGTTCGATTGCCTTATCTACAGCTGAAGCAGAATATGTGGCTGCAGCATCTTGTTGCACACAACTTCTTTGGATGATGCAGACCTTGCAGGACTTTCAAATCACTTGCACTCCACCTGTCTCTATCTTATGTGATAATACAAGTGCAATCAGCATTTCAAAGAATCCAGTCATGCACTCAAAGACCAAGCACATACCAATCAAGTACCATTTTCTTCGGGAACAAGTGCTTGAGCAGAAGGTCAAGTTGGAGTATGTTCCTTCTAAGGAGCAAGTTGCTGATATTCTCACAAAACCACTGCCCAGGGAAACTTTTGAATATCTCAGACAAAAGCTGGGAGTAGTTGATGCTTCATCCTGTTGTTGAAATTTGTTTGTTCTACAGAAAAGTTGGTATACGCAGGTTACGGAAGGGATATGAGCGTATACACGCGGATTCATGCTGGGTAAGTCGCGTGTATGCTGGACGCTTGTTGCAGAAAGAATATCCGCGTACATACGCTGTTTTATACAGGATAAAACGCGTATATGAAGTTCTGAACAGCAAGGGAAAACTCTGAAGTTCTGAACAGCAATAGGAATGTCAGAATTCTTCAGGCACAGTTTCAGGGAGTGCAACAGGCACAGGTTCAGGGGGAGCAGCTCAAAAGTCTCATAAAGCATTGTTGGCATTCAGATGTTTTGGTTGTTGGTTTCAGGAGAAGGAGCTCAGAAAGAAATTCTAGTTGCTGATCTAACAAGATGTTTATCAGATGCTGCTGGTGTCTTTCCTAAGTCTTGGTCTAGATCTGTTGTCTCTATGTCATGTATCTCTCTTGTCTCTTTTATGGTGTCAAGGTCATGTAACGGCCTTTGTTGGTTTCCCCACTATGCCTGGGATGAATGCTGTAATATAATTGGTTGTTTCTGATATGTTATGGTTGTATGTATTGAGTCCTTTGGTGATAGGAAGGTCCCTTATGGTGTATAAGTCTTGGTTCTTGTTGAAGAACATCTTTTGCAGATCTGGCCTACTGTCAGGGGGAGCACGAGTCAGCACAGCCAAGCAGAGGTATCAGCATGTCCTCAGGGGGAGCATAGCCCTTTGCCCTTGATGTCAAAGGGGGAGAGTGACTTGGTGTGGTGGTTGCCATCAAGTCCAAAGGGGGAGATTGTTGGCATTATGATTCAAGTGTTGTCCTTGATGGCAACTCACTCAGTGGATGGTACAGGTGCTCAGAGGTTGGTACAGGTGATGGCAACTTAATCAGAAGACAGATCTCAGTACAGCATGCCAAGGAAGCTCATACACGCCGTTTCGTTAAGCCCAAGTCGCGTGTACACGCTAGTTCGATTCAGAAAAAGCGCGTGTATGTGGAAAGGTTCCTTTGGTCCATGGTGGTTAGTCCTTGGAAGTTGTGCCTATGATTTCGGACCATTATGTCTCGACGGGCGTGTCGATCCCTAGTTTTAAAGTTGATGGTATTGTGTTACTATGGTTTTGGCTCTTGGTATTGAGAAAGGCCTAAGGCTATATAAGGAGAAGAAGATCATTAGGCAAAATCATCTTTCGACAAGGCTTGAATATCTAAGAGAGAAAGAGATCTGATATGCAGGTTCTGAGTTGCTTGATCTAAGCCAAGGAGAGATCACATCGGTTGATGGAAGACTAGATCTAAGGATAGATCGGGATCTAATGGTTTGAAATGCACTATCATGATATGGTTGATTATGCGTATTTCTAGATCTGCATATTGTCGCAATGTTACGTTCTGGGTCTAACTAATGTCTGGTACAGCTGCAAATTGAGAAAGTTTATTTTTAGATCTGTACGCAGGTTGGCTTCGGTAAAAGCGCGTGTATACGCGGGTTTTGCTCATTGAAGTAGCGTATATCTTTTGAAGCTTGATTTGGGTTTACAGTGGGGTCTGACTGTTATTGCAGAGTTCTGTAGTCTGCTCTGTGTTCTGGTAACTGGTGATTGACAGGGTTCAGTGGTTCAGTGATTCAAAGTTTGGTTGTTTTATGCTTCAATGATCTGTTGTGGAAATTGAATGAATTGTGGTCTTCAGATTGTAATGTTGTGCTTCAGGAATATCCAAGTCTGAAAATGTATGAAAAGTGATACCTGGAAGAAGGAAGATTGTAGGTCAGCACCTACGTACTAGTATCTTGGCTAGTACAAGAGCAAAGGGGGTTGGAGCTCCCTTCCAAGGAAGTTTGGAGAACGAGAGAAGGTTGAAGCCTTCTGCAGGTTGTAGCCTGCGTACTGGTATAAGGCTGCACCAGTACAAAAGATTGTAAACTGAAGTTTCATATTAAGAAAGATAGAGACAACTTGCAGCAGGTGGTTTTCACCCACATTGGGTTTCCACCTTATATCTTGGTGTTCATGTGTGTGGCTTTTTATCTGTTCTGTTATACTGCACATGTTTACTGTTAATGTGATGAATAATGTCCTGATGCACTTAATTGAAGAATAAGCTAACTAAATTGTGAGTTTTCTGCTTATACGCTGTTTTACTTCGTCACAGTAGCGTGTACACGCTGGTTCACTTAACTGAAGTAGCGTATATGTTTCTGAGCATTTGAAAAGTTTGATTAATCTGATAATACTGATTCACCCCCCCTCTCAGTATTATTTCCAACAATTGGTATCAGAGCAGGTCCTTCAGAGAAGCTTGATCGCTTGAAGGAAGATCATTCATCATGAGCAACTACGAGAAAGAAGCATCAATCAGGCCACCGGTTTTTGATGGAACAAATTTCAATTATTGGAAGGTAAGAGTTACTGCATATCTTCAATCTCTTGGTACAGAAGTTTGGGACATTGTAGAAACAGGCTATGCTTTTCCTTCAGCTACTCCTACAGATCCAGCTGAGAAAAAGGCATATGAAACAAATGCAAAAGCAGTCAGTACTCTATTAGGAAGTATATCTCAAACAGAATTCATGAAGGTCATGCACTTCAAATCAGCAAAAGAGATATGGGACAAAATGATCACTAGCTATGAAGGAGATGAACAGGTAAAGCAAGCTAAACTTCAAACTCTCAGGATTCAATATGAGACTCTCAAGATGTATAATGATGAAAGTGTGGCTAATTATTTTCTTCGGGTAGATGAGATTGTTAATTGTATGAAAAATTTGGGTGAAGAAATAAGAGAACTATAGTAGTTCAAAAGATTCTAAGATCATTATCCCCCAAGTTTGAATCTAAAGTATCTGCAATAGAAGAAAAAGAAAATCTCCGTGTTCTCACTATGTCTCAGCTACATGGAATTCTAACTGCTTATGAAATGAGAAAGGGAGGTCCATCTGACAGAAGGGAAGCTGCTTTTAAGGCATCAGGAAAAGAAGATTACTATGAAGCAAGCCATGTTCCAGAAGAAGAGGAAGAAGAATCAAATTTTGTCAGAAATCTTCAAAGGGGTTCTGGAAGGTTCAGAGGTAAGCTACCTTTCAAATGCTTTGCTTGTGGAAGAGTAGGTCATTATGCTGCAAAATGTCCTTATAAGGATAAAGGAAAAGAACCTGCTAGATGGAACAAGAAACAAAGTGCAAATAAGAAAAGCTACTACACCCATGAAGATAGTGATGGCTTATCAAACAGTGATGAAGATGAACAAGGTAATAAATATAAGCTGTTAATGGCATTTGAAGATGATGATTATGAGGATGCTGTAGATGTGGATAATCTCTATAATGAAATCACTAGACTCAAGAGATGCATAGAAGAAAAGAATGTGATCATTGATACTTTGCAATTTCAAATTGATGAAAAGGAAAAACATCTTGAAAAACTAGAAGGTGAAATTGTTGGTCTCAGAAAAGAAATTGAGAAAACAAAAGCTATTAATCTTAAATTTGTCAAAGGATCTGAAACTTTGGATGAGATTATCAATGTGCAGCGGTCTCCTCTAAACAAGACAGGTTTGGGCTATAATGGAGAAACCTCTCAAGCATCCACCTCAAAAAGTTATCTTGATGCAGCAAGAAGAAATGAGCAGAAGAACAATGAAGATAATCAGGTAAAGCAGGGACGAATTACAAACAGAAACTATCAGGGACAATCCTCCTTAAGGATGAACAAAAGCTACAACCAACCACAGGTAAAATCTTCTCAGTTTGGCTCAAGAATAGATGAAAATAGAAATTACAATCAGTTGGCTGGTAGATTCAATAACCGCAGAAGCTTCTTCAATGGACAATGCTTTTCTTGCCATAACTTTGGTCACAAAGCAGCTCAATGTGTTGCATATAAAACAATCATGACTAGGGAAGCTCAAAAACAAAGAAGTATGACAGGGATTACAAAAAGGACCTATAACAACTTTTCGGTTCTTGAAAATGAAGTTGAATGTTCTATTTGCAATAATTTTGGTCATAAAGACTCTGAATGCAGGAGCAGGTTTCAGGAGAAAAAGGAACAAGCCACAAGCACCAAAACATGGAGAATAAAGGAACCTCAAACAGAAAGATGTGGGATAGCATTTTATGCAGAAGGACAGGAAAATCTATGGTACATTGACAGTGGATGTTCGAAACATATGACAGGTGATAAAGAAAAACTTGAATCTTATTCTACTTTAGAAAAGGGAAAGAAAGTTTCTTTTGGAAATGATACTCCTGCAACTATAAAAGGAAAAGGTATTGCTCCTTTGAAAGAAAAGGTCAAGGCTGGAAATGTTTTGTATGTTGATGGATTGAAGCATAATCTTCTAAGTGTCAGCCAGATGTGTGATCAAAAAACCGAGGTTATTTTCAGATCGAATGGATGTCTTGTTCGTGATCTTGATACAGGTAAAACAGTTCTCAAAGGCAAAAGAACTCCAAATAATCTGTACATATTTGAAGAAGGACAACAACAATGCTATCTTAGCAAGGATGAAGAGCACTGGTTATGGCATCGAAGGTTGGGACATCTAAGCTTCTCACAAATAAGGAAAGCATGCAAATATCAGGCAGTTCGCGATCTTCCAGATATCAAAATTCCAGACAACACCATATGCAAATCTTGTCAGTTTGGAAAGCAAACCAGAACTAACTTTCCAGAGAAGGAAGGATCAGCTAGCTTGCCTCTTGAGCTAGTCCATACAGATGTATGTGGTCCATTTAGGAAAAGGACACCTCGAGGAGAAGAATATCTGATATTATTCATTGATGATTTCTCAAGGTTTGTTTGGTTAGGGCTTATGAAGCACAAAGATGAAGCATTCGAAAAATTCAAATCCTTCAAAGCATTGGCTGAAAATGAATCAGGACACAAAATTAAGTGCCTCAGATCTGACAGAGGTGGGGAGTTCACATCAAATGAATTTTTTGATTTCTGCGATGAACATGGGATAAGAAGAGAATTCTCTACAGCTAGAACTCCTCAGCAAAATGGGGTTGTGGAAAGAATGAACAGAACTATCCAACAAATGGCTCGTGCTATGCTCGATGAATCAGGTACTCCTGCAACCTTCTGGGGTGAAGCTGCACATGCTGCTGTTATCATTCTTAACAAAACAAATGTCCGAGTAAACAGCACTCAAACACCTCATGAGCTTTGGAGTGGTAAAACTCCTTCCGTGAAGCATTTCAAAATCTTTGGGAGCAAATGTTATATTAAGAATACTGATGAGCAACTTGGCAAACTTGAACCTAGAGCAGATGAGGGCATTCTTCTTGGTTATTCTCCACATAGCAAAGCATACAAGTGCTACAATAAAAGACTTGGCAGAATTGTTGACAGTATTGATATAGTGGTTGATGAGAAGGGATATATTCCTAGGCAAGTTCATCATGAAGAAGATGAAGGTTACTCTCAAAGGCGAAATGATGAAGAAGAAGAACCTCAAGAAGAAGAAGAATCTCAAGAAGAACCAGAGGAGCAGACAAGAATAGAAGAGAAGACTCCATCCAGATATGTCCAAAAGAATCATCCAGAAACTCAGATTGTGGGGCAGAAAGAAGCAGGAGTACAAACAAGAAGGACACTTGCAGAAGCTTCAAGCTACTTGGCTCTACTCTCCTCCATTGAACCACAAAATGTGAAAGAAGCATGCAAAGATGAATGTTGGGTCAAAGCAATGGATGAAGAACTTGAGCAAATCGAAAGGAACAACACTTGGGAATTAGTTCCTAGACCAAAAGATAAGAATGTAATAGGAACAAAATGGGTCTTCAAGAATAAGTTAAATGAAAATGGAGAAGTAATTAGAAACAAGGCCAGACTTGTTTGTAAAGGGTATGCACAGCAAGAAGGAATAGATTTTGAAGAGACCTTTGCTCCTGTGGCAAGACTAGAGGCCATCCGAATGTTCCTTGCTCTCTCAAGCTTTCAAAACTTCAAGGTATTTCAAATGGACGTGAAATCAGCCTTCCTGAATGGAGACTTAGAAGAAGAAGTATATATTGAGCAGCCAGATGGGTTCATTCTTGGGAATGATCCAAACCTTGTATGCAGATTGAAAAAGGCACTCTATGGGCTCAAACAAGCTCCAAGGGCTTGGTACTATCGGTTGGACAAATATCTTCACCAACAAGGCTTTTCAAAAGGATCAGCAGATAGCAATCTCTATATAAAAGTTGAAAATAACAAATTGCTAATTCTTGTTGTTTATGTAGATGATATTATTTTTGGCAGCAATGAAGAGACTATGAGTCAAAACTTTGCCTTGGTTATGCAGAAAGAATTCGAAATGTCACTTCTTGGAGAATTGACATATTTTCTTGGATTGCAAATCCAACAAAATGAAGGAGGTATCTTCTTGTCTCAAACCAAATACCTCAAGCAGATCTTGAAGAAGTATGGCATGGAAGAGTCAAAGCCAGTATGTACACCCATGGTTACAGGATGCAGCCTCAGTGCAAATGATGAATCAGCAGCAGTTCACCAACCCACTTATAGATCCATGATTGGGAGTTTGCTTTATTTGACAGGTACTCGACCAGATATTACACATGCAGTAGGAATGGTTGGAAGATTTCAAGCCAACCCAAAGGAAACTCATCTTCAGGCAGTCAAAAGAATCTTCAAATATCTTCAAGGGACCCAAAACTATGGCTTATGGTATCCTAGAAATACAGATCTCACTCTTCATGCTTACACAGATGCAGATTGGGCTGGAAGTGTGGATGATAGGAAAAGCACAAGTGGAGGTGCTTTCTTCATGGGTTCCAGATTAGTATCTTGGTTCAGCAAGAAACAAAGTTCGATTGCCTTATCTACAGCTGAAGCAGAATATGTGGCTGCAGCATCTTGTTGCACACAACTTCTTTGGATGATGCAGACCTTGCAGGACTTTCAAATCACTTGCACTCCACCTGTCTCTATCTTATGTGATAATACAAGTGCAATCAGCATTTCAAAGAATCCAGTCATGCACTCAAAGACCAAGCACATACCAATCAAGTACCATTTTCTTCGGGAACAAGTGCTTGAGCAGAAGGTCAAGTTGGAGTATGTTCCTTCTAAGGAGCAAGTTGCTGATATTCTCACAAAACCACTGCCCAGGGAAACTTTTGAATATCTCAGACAAAAGCTGGGAGTAGTTGATGCTTCATCCTGTTGTTGAATTTGTTTGTTCTACAGA
Source organism: Pinus tabuliformis (assembly GCA_031772625.1). Classification (NCBI taxonomy): domain Eukaryota; kingdom Viridiplantae; phylum Streptophyta; class Pinopsida; order Pinales; family Pinaceae; genus Pinus; species Pinus tabuliformis. Next base: position 946,322,266 of record CM062815.1, on the reverse strand, counting down.
AAAGTTGGTATACGCAGGTTACGGAAGGGATATGAGCGTATACACGCGGATTCATGCTGGGTAAGTCGCGTGTATGCTGGACGCTTGTTGCAGAAAGAATATCCGCGTACATACGCTGTTTTATACAGGATAAAACGCGTATATGAAGTTCTGAACAGCAAGGGAAAACTCTGAAGTTCTGAACAGCAATAGGAATGTCAGAATTCTTCAGGCACAGTTTCAGGGAGTGCAACAGGCACAGGTTCAGGGGGAGCAGCTCAAAAGTCTCATAAAGCATTGTTGGCATTCAGATGTTTTGGTTGTTGGTTTCAGGAGAAGGAGCTCAGAAAGAAATTCTGGTTGCTGATCTAACAAGATGTTTATCAGATGCTGCTGGTGTCTTTCCTAAGTCTTGGTCTAGATCTGTTGTCTCTATGTCATGTATCTCTCTTGTCTCTTTTATGGTGTCAAGGTCATGTAACGGCCTTTGTTGGTTTCCCCACTATGCCTGGGATGAATGCTGTAATATAATTGGTTGTTTCTGATATGTTATGGTTGTATGTATTGAGTCTTTTGGTGATAGGAAGGTCCCTTATGGTGTATAAGTCTTGGTTCTTGTTGAAGAACATCTTTTGCAGATCTGGCCTACTGTCAGGGGGAGCACGAGTCAGCACAGCCAAGCAGAGGTATCAGCATGTCCTCAGGGGGAGCACAGCCCTTTGCCCTTGATGTCAAAGGGGGAGAGTGACTTGGTGTGGTGGTTGCCATCAAGTCCAAAGGGGGAGATTGTTGGCATTATGATTCAAGTGTTGTCCTTGATGGCAACTCACTCAGAGGATGGTACAGGTGCTCAGAGGTTGGTACAGGTGATGGCAACTTAATCAGAAGACAGATCTCAGTACAGCATGCCAAGGAAGCTCATACACGCCGTTTCGTTAAGCCCAAGTCGCGTGTACACGCTAGTTCGATTCAGAAAAAGCGCGTGTATGTGGAAAGGTTCCTTTGGTCCATGGTGGTTAGTCCTTGGAAGTTGTGCCTATGATTTCGGACCATTATGTCTCGACGGGCGTGTCGATCCCTAGTTTTAAAGTTGATGGTATTGTGTTACTATGGTTTTGGCTCTTGGTATTGAGAAAGGCCTAAGGCTATATAAGGAGAAGAAGATCATTAGGCAAAATCATCTTTCGACAAGGCTTGAATATCTAAGAGAGAAAGAGATCTGATATGCAGGTTCTGGGTTGCTTGATCTAAGCCAAGGAGAGATCACATCGGTTGATGGAAGACTAGATCTAAGGATAGATCGGGATCTAATGGTTTGAAATGCACTATCATGATATGGTTGATTATGCGTATTTCTAGATCTGCATATTGTCGCAATGTTACGTTCTGGTCTAACTAATGTCTGGTACAGCTGCAAATTGAGAAAGTTTATTTTTAGATCTGTACGCAGGTTGGCTTCGGTAAAAGCGCGTGTATACGCGGGTTTTGCTCATTGAAGTAGCGTATATCTTTTGAAGCTTGATTTGGGTTTACAGTGGGGTCTGACTGTTATTGCAGAGTTCTGTAGTCTGCTCTGTGTTCTGGTAACTGGTGATTGACAGGGTTCAGTGGTTCAGTGATTCAAAGTTTGGTTGTTTTATGCTTCAATGATCTGTTGTGGAAATTGAATGAATTGTGGTCTTCAGATTGTAATGTTGTGCTTCAGGAATATCCAAGTCTGAAAATGTATGAAAAGTGATACCTGGAAGAAGGAAGATTGTAGGTCAGCACCTACGTACTAGTATCTTGGCTAGTACAAGAGCAAAGGGGGTTGGAGCTCCCTTCCAAGGAAGTTTGGAGAACGAGAGAAGGTTGTAGCCTTCTGCAGGTTGTAGCCTGCGTACTGGTATAAGGCTGCACCAGTACAAAAGATTGTAAACTGAAGTTTCATATTAAGAAAGATAGAGACAACTTGCAGCAGGTGGTTTTCACCCACATTGGGTTTCCACCTTATATCTTGGTGTTCATGTGTGTGGCTTTTTATCTGTTCTGTTATACTGCACATGTTTACTGTTAATATGATGAATAATGTCCTGATGCACTTAATTGAAGAATAAGCTAACTAAATTGTGAGTTTTCTGCTTATACGCTGTTTTACTTCGTCACAGTAGCGTGTACACGCTGGTTCACTTAACTGAAGTAGCGTATATGTTTCTGGGCATTTGAAAAGTTTGATTAATCTGATAATACTGATTCACCCCCCCTCTCAGTATTATTTCCAACACTAAGCCCTGGAGGGACTTCTAGCTTCTGCAAAAAATGAACTATGCTAGAATACCATTCACAGGTGGCTAGATTTTTAGCCAGAGACTGATTCTGCTTTTGCTCTTTTGCTGCTCCCTTTGTCTGCTCATCATTTGAATTTAGACCCATGCAATTTATGTCTAACAAGTTGAAATTTTATTCAGTCATAAGTTTAGCCAAGCGCTGGCCCTTGACAAGATTAGTGGGCTTAACCTCTATGTTAAACACTATGAATTTTGCAATCCATTTAGCTCTCTTTCCATCAATATCTAGTAGAGTTAAGACATCTTTTACTGAGGCTGAAGGTATGTATGCAACCACTTTGGAATGCAGAATATAAATTCTGAATGCCTTTAAAGATTTTATGAGAGCATAAGCTTGTTTTTCAATAAGGTCATACCTTAGTTCAACATCCCTTAGAGTTTTGGTGAAAAAGGCCACGAGGTGCTCTATGCCTTCATCATTTTTCTGCAACAGAACTGCTGCAAGTGTATCATCAGAGGCAAAAGAGAAGATAGAAAACTCCTTAGTTTAATTTGGGCTGATTAGAGTGGGAGCTTCCATGATAGCTTGCTTGATGGATTCAAAAGAGCTTCTATGTCCATTTTATTTCTAATCCTTTCTTCAGCATGGAAGTGATGTGCTTTACTAGCTCTGTAAATTTTGGAATGAACCTCCTTACAAATTTAATCTTACCCAGGAAGGATTGAATGTCCCTTTTTGACCTTGGGATGGACAATGTCTGAATTGCTTGAACCCTCACTGGATCAATCTCCACATTTTTAGCAGAAAAAATATGTTCCAGAAGTTTGCCTTCTTCTAGATAAAACTGTGACTTCTTTGGGTTCACCGAAATTCCAAACTGTCTGCACTTTAGGAAGACCTTCTTCAAATGTTGCAAATGGTCTTTGTGACTACTAGAGAAGAATGTTATGTCATCAAGATAAATAAGGACAAACTTGTCCTTCTCTCCCATAAAGGCTATGTCCATGGCCCTCTGAAAAGTAGCCCCAACATTCATCAGTCCGAAAGGCATCTTAGAGTACATGAAAGTGCCCCAAGGAGTAGTGAAGGCGGTCTTTTCCTGATCTTCTAGATGTATAACAACCTAATTTTAACCTGAAAATCCATCTAAGAAAGACATGACTCTAGCCCCTGAAACTCTTTGTAGCAAGTGTTCCATCTTAGGCGGGAGGTATTTATCTTTTTAGAGCACTTGTTCAGATTTTTGAAGTCAACACAAAGCCTGATTTCTCCATTTTTCTTTCTTACTACTACAAGGTTAGCTATCCACTTTGAATACCTTAGGGTAACTATGATTTTGGCATCCAACAGCTTCTTGATTTTTTTCTCAATCAAAGGCAATAAGAGAGAGCTGATAGGTCTTAATTTCTACTTAAAAGGGATGGTGTTGTTTTTGAGTATAATTTTACGCTGAATGATGTTTGTGTCATAGGTTTTAAGATCACTATATTCCTAGGAAAAAATATCAACGAATTTCTTCATGAGGGTGCAATACTCGAAATTCTGGACAGAAGAAAAATGAGTGGATAGATTTATGTATTTCGGATGGGCTGGGCTCCCTATATTTTGTTTACAAACAACAGACTCATTTTCTTTTTTGGCAGGCTTATAAGGCACATCATTATGACCAAACAAATTCTCTAGAGGCACCAATCCCTTGGGTATATGGTTACTAGGCAGTTGGACAATGCTTCCTCAGCCGATCTCGTCCTTTAGCTTGGACTGGCAACATTCTTCCATGGTTTCATTTTCTTGGTTGATGTGAGTTTTAGAAAATCCCTCAACGACTTGCAAAAACCTATTAATTTCATCATCGTCTTCAAAAAATTTCTAGTATTTGACATTGTCAGGCAGAGACAATCTATATTTCACTTGAACTTCATATGTCAATTTAGGAGGCAAAGGAGGAATAAACGTGATAGCAAACACAACAAGGGAGTCAACAAGCTAGTTCTTCATTTCGGAATGTAAGAAATGCTGAAATTATTAAAAGAATCCTTAAGCCTCCATACCTCATCTCTGTATGCTTTCAGCCTTGGATGCTTTGCTTGGAAAGTTTTATTGACCCGCTGAATGATGAGTTCTGCATCTCCATACACTTTCAGTCCTTTGCTGCCCATTTCTTTAGCAGAACGTAAGCCCAAAATAAAAGCTGCGTACTCTGCTATGTTATTTGTGACCTGAAAGGTTGATTTGAAAGATAAATGAATGTATTCCTGTGTGGGGGACACAAGGACTACACCTGCCCCTGTAGCTTCCTTAGAGCAAGCCCCATCAAAGAACATGTCCCAAATCTATGGGCCTTCTTCCTCAACGATCTGGCAAACTGGCTTTTTAAGATGCATGGAGGCCAACTGGGATTATTCAATATGAAGAATACATGCTCCAAGATCAGTGTCAATAGCATAGATGGGATGATTAGTGGGATTTCTTTCATTAATAATGATATAAGCCAATTGAGCTTCTCGGTATAATCTCCCGCTCTCACCTCTAAAAACTGGGACAGTAGCATAGGACAGATCATTTTGTAATGATCCACCTAATCTCTTGATCCAACCTCTAGAAAGTAACATGCCAAACTTGAGGGGTACATCTGCTACCACAATATCCATTATCATGCTTTTCATGGGCAGCGGAGACAAAGTGATGGCTAGGTCCTTGATTAATCCTAGACATTTCACTTTTCTAGAGTCAAAAGAAAACAGGTCATGATAAGGCTTGGTAATGTCAAGACCCAACTCATCCATGATAGCTTTGGGCATTAGATTATGGTTGGCACCAGTGTCCAAAAGGCAGTTGTGAAGGATTTTATCATGAATAGTCAGAGAGACATAGAATGATGGGGAGCTATCTTAAAAATTTTCAATCATTGGGCTAAGAATAACAACCGGCTTGTCATCTTGCAAATTTACATAATCAGTGGAGGCTTGGATGGCTTTAGGCTCAAGGGCCTCGAGGATGGATCTTTTGAAGGACTCATTCTTCACTAGTTCAATTAGAGTCATAGGTATTCTTAGCTTCTGAATTTTTGATTGAAAATTGAAAGGAGAAGGGTACTTGTCAAGACCTCTTACCTCATGAGCTGGAGCCTTGAGGATTATAGGATCAACTTCTGGTCACTTTTTCTTATTAGCTTACTGTACTACAGGGAAAACAACTCTTTGAACAAGAGTTTCCTTGGCATTATTCATCTTTGACCTCATATTATATCTTTTTTGATCTACATTTTGTAGAACAGCTTCGCCATCCCATTCTTGGTTAATCTGGTCATTGAATAATGCCTTTTCATAGGCAGTTGAGGTAAAAAAGGAGGCATTTCCTTTGTCTTCCAGACAATGGATCTCATCATCTTCTTCAAACTTCTCTTCTTACATGACTACAATCCGGAAAGGGGTCTTCACCCTTTGGTCTTCATTGGCATCTTTGCTTCTTTGCAAAATCTACAACTGCTCATTAGTTCTTCTATATGGATTTGGATTTATAGGAGCAAAGGTATTAGGAACCCTTCCTTTCCCAGGGTGTTGCTCAAATTTTAATTTGGAGATTTCAGAGGCTAATGAATCTATCATTTTGGTCATTTTATCTATCTTGGGATTTGAAGATGATGAAGACTCACCCCTCTGTCTTCTTCTATCAACATTTCCCTTGAGCTTCTCTACAACCATGATGTTTGATTCCACTTCCAAGGTTGCATCCTGCATGTTAGCCAAAGTAGCACATCACGTCTCCCTCAATAGTAGGCAGAAGTCAGAATCAAAAGCACTGGCATAGGTGAGTTTAGCAGAGGTAGTAGTGGGTTTTACTTCAACTAGTATCTTGTTGTACATACGGTTAAACCTCTTATTAAAATTAGACAACAACCCACCATTTTCCCTCTTTAAGTTCCCAAACTCAGTGTGGTAGTAGAGGAGATCCTTCTTGTCACCCCAATGCTTTAGGAATGCATCATCTAAAGCCTCAATATCTGCTATATATCTTGGGGTTAGTTCTCTGAACCATTTTCTAGCCTCTCCATCTAGGCTTTGGACAAAGACTCTCATCCACACATCATCTTCACTAATGTCCATGTTATCAGCATAGCTATAGAATGACTCAAGATGTTCTTCAGCTGTAACACCTTCAGTCCCAATGAACTTAGGCCTATAGTTATGATATTCTCTAGTAGGCATGGAATTAAAAGGAGTGGGAAGTATTAGAGGTCTATACCTCGCAACTATGATTCTTTCCATTTTGGTGGGTGCTTGTGGTCCTGCCATATCTGTGGTGGCTATAAGAGTACTGGAAGTCTGAATGATAGAGGTCTGAGGAGTGAATGACAAGACTAAAGGAGTATGATGGTGGTGGGCTCCAGTATTGTGGCAATAATGCTACAACTCCTGGAGCTCCCTATCTCTAATTTTATCAACCCGGTAGTTCGTACAAACTTGGAAGCGACGGTGCTGTATGCACAAGTACTAGCTCTTGTCGCAGCTGTCACAAGTCCGCTAGGGCTCAAGCCAACTTCTATATGCTCTCAGAAGAAGCTTTTTAACTGATGGACAAAAGCTAACTCAAAGGAAGTTAATCTACTTGCGAAAAGAAACGGAAAGCCAAAAGGAAACACAAACCCTAGCAAACCCTAATTCTACCAGCTAGTCCTACTGATGCAAAGGAAAGAATGCAAACAACGAAAAGAGATGTCATTACTTCTAGGAAGGTAAAATGCATGTGTCTAAGTTATCACTATCTGAAGAAAACATCTTTTTGTATTTTTGATTAAGTTGTTGAAATTATCATGCATGTGCTTCTAACTAGTTTTCCACTGTGCAGGGATGGATCAAGGGATGAAATGATTTGGGAAAGGTTGGGATGGTACAGAGAGGGTCTAAGGGATCCCCAATATTCTTTCTGAGAGTTTCACAAAGTCTGGATGACATGCAACCGTGTTCATGAACTTCTACAGGAAGTCTGCAGGGGCTTCTACAGGAAGTTTCTACAGGATGTTCTGTAATTCTTCTACAGGATGTTTACGAATTGGATTTTTGAGGATGGATGGTTGATGGAAGATGCATGGATGGTTATGGAGGTAGGATGGGGGTCTAAAGTGACCTAGGAACTGATGGATGGAGTGGTGAGATGATGTGGAAGGCTGACTTGCATCAACGGAGGTTTAGGCAATGGAAAAGCAAGAAGGTAGGGTTACGTGGCAAAAGAGCAGATGGGAGATGAAGAAACAGACTTGGTGATGGAGGAGCTGACCTGAATGAGGCTCAGATGAACGAGGAGGTGATGAAGGTGATAGAGATGCCCTGCACAATGCTTATTCAAACAAATCAATGAATTCTTGCAAACAAACCAAGTCCTAGCTAACTCAATCCAACTGTTAATGAATGAGTAAACAACAACCTTGTTTGAAAAGAGAACCATATACATCACATGAGCAAGAACATGCCAAAAGATCTAAATGCATACAAACTCCTACCAATCGATTCTAAGCATAAAAAGCTACGTTACCCATCAAAACCAACTACAATAACAAAGCAAGATCTAAAGAGCAGGTTTTATTTCAAGAACGCAGCAAACACATAAATATAAACAAGGGAGGTACTCGGCGCTTGAGATGGGCTCAACCCCAAGAACTACAGCCTCCCAAGAGCAATTTAGAGCTGGTGCAAAGCTGGATCCATCTTTATTAATCAAGAAATGAAAAGTTACATCAAAACTCTCCACAAGAAGAACTTGAGCATGAGCTGAAAGCAAAGCTAATCTACTGCATAAAAATCGAACTACAAACTAGCTAACTAATGGCTAAAACAAAATGACTAACTGGCTACAAAATGACTAACCACCAGCTAACCAAAATGAGGCCCCAAGCCTTCTTATTTATACAATTTGAGGACCCAACAGTCCTCCTAAAAGTTAGGGACTTGGCTGCCCAAGACTTGTAGTTAACAACAGTCCTACTTGACTTGCTTGGCTGCCCTTGTGCTGATTGATTCGGTGGCCCTTGAACTCTGAGCTGATGGTGGAGAATTCGAGGTAAGGGCCCATAAATGAGGGGGACACCTTCCTACAAATCCTCTAGCTTGTTCTCCCACGAATTTGGCTGCCAAGTGCTCATTAAGATCTTCAATTTTGTCTCCAAGTTGACCAAAAAGGCTACACAAAGCACCCATTAGACTTGTTGGCATAATGACTAACCATATTCACTCTATTAACATAAAAATAATAAAAAACATGCAATAAACTAATGAGAATGGTGGACTAAGCCAAATTAGGAGGTTGAATGAGCCCAAATAATTGTACATTTTTGCGGCTCATCAGATGGATAGGAGGTGAGGTTTCCTTTAGGCTTACAACAAAAGGAGAACCTAAAGAATAAGGAACTTTATGAATCTTTGAGAGTTTTTCTTCACTGCTAGTATTAGATGCTATATTCTCAAAATGTATTTGTTCTATTGCAGGATTTTCTTGCAGAGATATGGAAGATTGTTTAGGTTTACCTGAACATGATGCTCCTTTTTGCAATACCTTTCTTTCTCTGATGATTTTTTTAGGATCAAGTACTGGATTATCTTGTAGCTTCTGAGGATTTCTCTGAGTATGCCTCACAAACTGAGCCAAAACTATGATGTGGAGTCACCAATAGGTTCGTTCTTTAGTAGAGTCACCAGATAGATGATTACAACCAAAGAAGTGCCCAAACTTTATCTATCATAAAAGTTGGATCTGTGTTGTTTCCCAGGGAAGCTGAGCTTCAGTTTCCTCTCCCCGACAACAGTGCCAATTATGTTATCACTCTAGGAAACTCTCCTAGGTTGTGTAGGTTTTAACCCTATACAACAATTACCTGCATACGAATTCTTAAACAAAGAAAATAAACAATGCGAGAGCCTAACCCATAAAACACATATGCACAGAGATTTTTTTTCCCTGGATCCCAAAACCGGGACTACCAGCTTGATTTTTCATTATGCTCCTTTCAATGTTACAATACATATTTATACATGCCAAAGCATCCAATACCATGGACCGAAAAACCATCGCGTCCAATACCATGTGCGAAAATCATGCACAAAACCATAGGTAGGTTCGCCCAACCTAATATAGGGTCCAATTTTTTTTTTTCCCGGGGCGCTGCCCTGGACCCCGTAGAGGGGGGCTACCCGCCCCCCTCAAACCCCTCAGACAGGGGGGGCTGCCGCCCCCCCTTCTGCGCAATCGGCGCAACGAAGGGGGGCTACCGCCCCCCTCTAACCCCCCGTTTAACTACGTTAGTTAGTAGTGGAAAGAATATAACACAACCCAACAGGTTGCAGCTCGGAGATGGTTGGTAACATATAATCTTCAATATTGTTCTCTGAACTATTGGGATGAATGATGGTTTGGATCAAGTCAGATAACCATTTTAGCTCTATTCTCACTCAAGACATGCATGAACACCCTCAACAATACAAGGCTTTAGACCACTAATGCTCAATAGTTTATAGATTCAATGGAAAGATGGAGAATATTGACTGTACCAGTAGATGGCCAGCTACAGGAAGTAAATACAACTTGCAAATCTAATGTTAGGATATTCCGACACATAGGAAATATTTAAGTATAACTTGGTCTAGTATAGAGTTAGGTAAAGTGTGTTTCTTTACTATGTACATTTTGTAACTTCCAATCCGACGGTCACGATATGTAGTGATCCGACGGTTCATTCTCTCCTCGGTATTATCGACACTTGATCCATGGCTTAACACCCGATTGGTCCATGATCTCTATTTAAAGAGCATGGAGGGTCATTTGTAGGTTAACTGTTCATGAGAGAAACTTATGTAAATTTTCATTCTTTTATTAATAAATTGCCTAAAGTGGCCGCGTTGGCTCAAGCCGTGGACTGTTTCCCTCTTTGAGGGTTTTAACGACGTCAAAAGTATTGGTGTATTGATCTGTGATCTGTTTGTGAGTGGTGTCCTTTGGTGTTCTGTCTAAGGAACTTACCCTGTAAATTCCTACATGGTATTAGAGCTATCTGAGGGCCGCGTCCGTTGGCGATCCAAATCTGAAGCCGGTAGAACTGCATCCGACTGTCGTTTCCTAGATCTACTATTTTTGACTACTTTCAGGCCGATAGGACTGCTCTATTGTGTTGGGAGCATCTGTTCCAGTGTGGAACCCCTTTCGTCTCATGCGAAAGGTTTCCGGTAGCCCTAGCTACGTCATTTTTAAGATCTGGAGGTATACAATGTTTATTTGCAGTTTACACTTATTTTTCTCTCTGTTTATTTCGGTTTCGGTTTATTTTGCCTTTTTTTATTATCGGATCTATACCTTTCATTTCTACGTATGCTCTTTTCCTCCCGACTCTGTGTGATCTGGGCAAATCAGAAATAGAAAGGAAGGATTTTTCTCATGCGTATGCTCTTTTCCGCTGCGCCTTGGTGTGATCTCGGAAAATCAGAAACATTGAGAAAAATATTTAGTTTCCGGCTAAAGCTAACTTCGAGCCACAAGGTTCATTTTTTTTGTATGTCCGTGTTGGGTTTTGTGTTTTTTTTTTTTGTATGGAAAAAGGGCTTTCTCAAAGCAAGCACGCAACCCAAAGCTTCAACCCTCTCTCTCTCTCTCTCTCTCTTTCTTTCTTTTTGTATAGCTCACTTGGTCCAAAGCTAATTTATGAGAGTAGAGGTCTTGAGTTCAAGTCTCCTTTTTGTGGGGGCAGATTTTTCATTTCCGCACATTCCCGCACTTCGTCGGCGTCTTCATCAAATTTTCTTCAAAAAGCCATAACTTCTTCATCTGGAAGCCGTTCGCAGAACCGTTTTTTTTGAACCAGCCTAATTTTTCAAGATATTTCCATTGGAACACTTAGTTTCAGCTTCTATAGCTTCAGTTTCTGTTAAAATGGAAAGTCCATGCCAAGTTATTCTTGACAACACCAACTACTTCCAATGGTGGTCCTACATTGTGGATTTACTTAGAAGTAAAGGTATCTACAGAATAGCCTCAGGCCAAGAAACCAAACCGAAAGATGAAGATAAGGCAGCTAAATGGGAAAATAGGCAAGATCAAGCATGTGGGTTGATAGGGATGTCTATTTCTCCAGATCTTAGATTCCATATTGCAGAACTTGATACTCCTGATGAAGCATTGAAACAGATTACTAAAGTTTTTGGAATAAAAAATGAACTTAGAGCCCATCAACTTGAAAATGAGTTGCTTACATTGGACCCCAATAATTTTTCTTGCATTGAAGATTTTTTGTCCAAGTTCAAGACCCTTAGACTTCTCTTGGAAGGTGTTAAGGTTAAGAAAGAAGATAGTAACCTTATCTATCCCATTCTTACTAAGTTGGGACCAGCCTACTCTGTGTTTGTTTCCACCTTCCATTCTACAAGAGAAGCCTTCATTTCTCAAGAACAAGACTACAAGTCCCCTTCCTTTGATTCTTTTTGTGATTCTTTAATAAGAGAACAAGAAAAACTCTTACACCTTGGTCTTCTTAATCTTGGAAACTCTTCTAAGAAAGCGTTAGCCGCCCAGCAGCAACCAAATCTAAAGAATCCTAAGAATTTGTATCCTAAAAGGAATGGTCCTAAACCAAACAAGGGTCCTAAGCAATCTCAGCCTCAAAATGAAAAATCATTTCAACAAAATGATAAGACAAATAAAAACAAAGGGAAGAAGACTGATAGACATTGCAACTTTTGTAATCGAGATGGCCACTTAGAATCCAAATGCTTTAAGAAGATGGAAGCCTTGGAAGCAACAATGAAGAAGCATAACATCCATTTGGAGCACTCTTCAACTTCAACTTCATCTTCAGGAATGGCACTTTCTGCATGTGGTTGTCAAGCATCTCGGTCTGGCTATGCACTAAATGTATCTTCTTCTTCTCATTCTCATGAGTGGCTCATTGATTCTGGAGCTTCTTATCACATGGCCAAAAACAAAGCCATGTTTTCTTCTTTAAATGATTGTAACACAAAAAATATATATGTTGGTGATGATAGATCTCTTAGTGTTGTAGGGATTGGAACTGTTCATATAGACAATGGTCAGTTTAATGATGTATTATGTGATCCAACCTTATCCTGTAACCTTCTATCTGTATATCAGATAACTCATTCACGTGAAGGTAAAATCGTTGAATTTTCACCTCACGATGTTGTAATTAAGGACCTAAGAGATCCTAGATAGATTTTAGCTACTGGCATTGCTCATGATTCTACAAGGTTGTATAAGTTTCACAACTTTGGGTCATCAAATCTTCCCTCAGTATTTGTTGCTCATAACGACGAAGTGAGCAAACTTTGGCATGAGCGATTTGGTCACTTAAACTATCGCTCCCTTCAGAATCTATGTAAAGAAAATATGGTGACAGGTCTTCCAATGGTATCTTGCAGAGATGGTGTTTGTTCCGGATGTGTACTCGGAAAACATCACCGGGACAGTTTTGAAAAATGTGCCTCTTGGCACACCTCAGCCCCTTTACAGCTTGCATAGTGATTTATGTGGTCCACTTCCAGTTGTTTCATTCTATGGCTACAAGTATTTCTTAACTTTCATTGATGATTTCTCCAAACGCACTTGGGTATACTTCTTAAAACTCAAGAGTGAAGTATTTAACATGTTCTTGGCCTTTAAGGCCTTTGTTGAAAAACAATCTAGACATCAAATTCTTAAGCTAAGATCTGATAATGGCGGAGAATATGTTAACAACAAATTCATCAACTTTTGCACTGAGAATGGAATTCAAATGCAACATACTGTTCCATATACTCCACAACAAAATGGTGTACCTGAAAGGAAGAATCGCACCTTAAAGGAAATGGCTAATTGTATGCTTCAATATAAAGGACTTAGTCTTAATTATTGGGCAGAAGCAATTAACTGTGCAAATTACATAATAAATCGCACTCCTACTAAGGTTTTAAAGAATATCACTCCAGAAGAAGCATGGAGCTAAATTAAACCAGATGTAAGTCACTTTTGTGTTTTTGGAAGTGAAGCATGGGCCCATATTCCAGATGAGGAACATAAAGCTTTAGAACCAAAGAGTGAAAAATGTATTTTTGTTGGATATTCTGAAGATGTCAAAGGATATAGACTTATTCCACTTAAGTCCAAAAATGTCATCATTAGAAGAGATGTAAAGTTTTCTGAAAATATATCGGCCTACGAGCCTAGTTTGGCGGATGTGCCACCACTCCCTATCTCTTCTACTTTTGAAAATATTTCTTCTTCAGATGATGAAAGCAAGGATGAAAATCCTCCCCCACCTTCTCAGGATCCTGCTTCAGCTCCTCAGCTTCCAAAATGGGTCCGTGCTACCCGGGATGCAGCAGGTGATCTTGCCGGTGATCCTACAGATCAACGACGTACACGTTCTCAGTTTGATAGAGCCTCCTCTTTATTGGATCAAGATTCAGTGAATTATGATCCTGACACCTTTGCAGAAGCTTCAGGCCATCCAGATTGGGAAGCAACTATGAATGAAGAATATCATTCATTATTGGAAAATGATACATGGGATCTTGTTCCTCTACCAAAGGGACAAAAACTTGTTAGATGCAAATGGGTTTACAGAACCAAGTATGGACCAGATGGGAAAGTTGGTAAACATAAAGCTCATCTTGTTGCTAATGGTTTTTCACAAGTTGAAGGCATTGACTACACTGAAACCTTCTCCCCTGTTGCCAAAATGAACTCTATCCACCTTGTTCTTTCCCTTGCTACCTCTTTCAAATGGGAAGTCCATCAGGTGGATGTTAAATATGCTTTCTTGCATGGGGACTTTCATGAAGAAATCTATATGGAACAACCTATTGGCTTTATACAAATAGACTCCAGCCTTGTATGTCGGCTTAAGAAATCCCTTTATGGTCTCAAGCAAGCTCCTCGAGCTTGGTATGCCAAAATGGATAACTTTCTTTTAGAAAATGGATTTTCTAGGTGTCATTCTGACAATACTGTCTACACGAAGAAAGTGGGCAAGTCTGTTATCATTCTTGTTCTTTATGTTGATGATCTTATCCTGACTGGTAGTGATCTCAACCTTATAAACCATGTGAAGTCTAGCCTTAAAAGGTAGTTTGAAATGACAGACTTAGGACACTTACATTATTTTCTTGGTCTTCAAGTCTTGCAATCCAATGAAGGTATTTCCCTTTCCCAGTCCAAGTATGCCTATGATATTCTACGCCATTTTCACATGGAAGACTGTAAGCCATCCCCTTCTCCCTTTCAGTCTGGAGTCAAACTTTCAGTCACTTGTACTTCTCCTGAAGTTGATGCTACCTTATACCATCAACTTGTAGGAAAAATTTTGTATCTAACCCATACTCGTCTTGACCTTTCCTTTGCTATTGGCCTTGTTGCTCGATTTATGCAAAACCCACGTGAAAGTAATTGGAAAGCAGCTAAAAGAATACTTTGTTATGTTTGAGGTACAATTTAGTTTGGGATTCATTACAGTGCCGAAGCATCTCCTCTATTGGTTGGTTTCACTGATTCTGATTGGGCTGGTGACCCTGATGATCAGAAGTCTACTGCAGGTTATGTGTTCACTCTTGGTTCAGGACCTATTACATGGGCTTGCAAGAAACAAGGTGCCATTTCTCTTCAGAAGTAGAGTATCGTGGTGCTGTAGAAGCCAGTAAGGAAGCCTTGTGGCTTCATCAGATCCTATCAGAGTTTGGCTTTCAGCAGCAGCATCCGACTACACTTTGGTGTGATAATCAAAGTGCCATTCAACTATGAAAAGATCCAGTCCAACATCAGTGCAGTAAACACATTGAAATGCACATGCACTTCATCAGAGAGCTCATTCACGACCATGTTCTTGAAGTGCAATATTGTTCAACAGATGATCAAGTTGCAAACATCTTTAAAAAGGCTCTCATAGAGGCGAAGTTTACTAAACTTCGATTTATGGTTGGAGTTTAGGAAGTTGTCACTAATGGGGGATAGGCTCTAGTGCCTCCTTCCTTCTCCTATTGTGTCATATTTGTAAATCCTTCAATCCTATCCCAAGTTGTTCTTAAGGGGGGATGTTAGGATATTCCGACACATAGGAAATAGTTAAGTATAACTTGGTCTAGTATAGAGTTAGGTAAAGTGTGTTTCTTTACTATGTACATTTTGTAACTTACAATCCAACGGTCACGATATGTAGTGATATGACGGTTCATTCTCTCCTTGATATTACTGACACTTGATCCTTGGCTTAACACCCAATTGGTCCATGATCTCTATTTAAAGAGCATGGAGGGTCATTTGTAGGTTAACTTTCATGAGAGAAGCTTCTGTAAATTTTCATTCTTTTATTAATAAATTGCCTGAAGTGGCCGCCTTGGCTCAGGTAGTGGACTGTTTCCCTCTTTGAGGGTTTTAACCACGTCAAAAGTACTGGTGTATTGATCTATGATCTGTTTGTGGGCGGTGTCCTTTGGTGTTCTATATGAGGAACTTACCCTTTAAATTCCTATATCTGCCAATGCAGAGATAAGATGACAATTATCTGGCATTAGACTTAATAGAAAGATGAATAACCTATTCAAGTGCAAGCATAGAACAACAGAGAAAATGAGAATTGAACATGTAACAGCAAAATAAGCTTATATTGTTGGAATGAAGATGAGAAAATAGAGGAGTAGAGTCTTCACAGTCTCTAAAGGTTGAACCCTTCATACATTTAGCATTCCGCCTTTTATAGGCCTTTTATAATGCTCCTGAGCTCTCAAAGGCTCGGAGTGTCTTAATCTTCCTCTTTGTCTTTTCAATAGTTTGATGCCTTGACTAGGCAAGCATGGGATCAAAAGTTTCTTCTTCTGACAACAGAGTAACTACTTTAGGGTAGTTTGCTACACTATCTGGGAGCTCTCTCTTGCCAGAGATGTTCCATGATCATTTTTTGGTTTTGGATAAGCTACGTTATTGATGCTTCATGACTGATTCTGTTTTAAGCTGTGTTGCACTGTTGATGCCCATGATATTTCTATTTCGGGCTAGATGTGCTGTCATGGAAGGGCTATCGGGCCTCTGTTTTCCCTTTAAACATTTATAACGAATGTCTTCCTATTGTTATATAGAAAATGCTGCACATAGCAAAATCCCGCCAATCTCTGTTCTTCCGGACTTCAAAAGTCCTTAGATCTAGTCTATTCTCCCATCGGGTTTGCCTTTAGGGTCGCTATCACAAGTCGCACATGGCATGTCCTTGCATATTTCCTTTGTATTATGAAATACTAAATACAATGAAAATTCATTAAAAATCGGCTTCCTGCGGACCTGAAATATTATATATTTCGTTCTCAAACCCTTTCAGGTCTAGAACCGATCGCATACCGCAAGCCCCTTGGTTCCCTTTGTATTTCGCTAAATAACGAAATACATTGAAAATGCATTAGAAATCATCTTCCTGCGGACCTGAAATATTATAAATTTTCATTCCCGAACCCTTTCGGGTCCGAGCTTTATTGCATTGGCGCTGCCCAAGGCTCCCTTTGTATTTTCGTTATATAACAAAAATACACAAAATACATTAAAAATAGCCTTCCCGTGGATTTGAAATATTATGAAATATTATGTATATAACCATAAAGTTTGGTTATCGCATTGCGAATATAAATGTGTAAAGGCTTCGTCCCTTGGTGTTGCTTCGTTGCAATATAGCGATGCGATCTGATCGTAATCGCATATCGCTCGTGCCCAGGGCCACTGTTACCCTTTTATTTCTCCGATAGCGACTCTTGCAACATGATGTGGGCCATCAATCGACATCGCTTGATCGACGGTCCACGTTGCATTGCTGATCGCAATCGCATATCCACTCGGTCCATGCTTATTCCGTAGGCCTGGCTCCGCCGATTGCGACCTGCCGATCTGATCATTGGAGACCGCTGATTGGGGGTGTCTTGTGCCCATTCTTAATTCGTCCTCTCTACAATTCCAATTCATATTTGCCACTTAGATCTGGGCCGTTGATCGGCCAGATCTAATGACAGCTGTGCGTTGTTATGTTCATGCTTGCAATACTCTGTTTTTTCACTGTTTTAGAGTGTTTTAGCCTCCTGATAGTGTTTTTTTTCCCTTCCAAGGGCTCTCGGCATGTGATGGTTTCGATATTTGGATGATATCAAGAAGATTTTGAAGACTTCAAAAGCATATTTGGATCCATTGGCATGATTTTGTTGGCTTATGGAGACTTTAAAGAGCATATTTGGATCCATTTTTGGGCCATTTGCCAACAAGGTTAATAGATCCCGCACAATTTTGGTTTGTTATAGAAGCTATATGGAAAGTGAAACAAATCAATGATGAGGATATGAATAAAGATCAGATTGTCACAACATTGCAGGACAAAGCATTGTCATGGTATATTAAGTACGTTACAACCAACCCATCCACTTCGCTATCTGAAACAAAGAAAGAACTGAACACAAAGTACAAGAAACCAAAGTTGCAGTTGCAGTGCATTATAAAGATAAAAGAGATTAAGCAAGTAGTGAAAGAGACTACTTTGGAATTAGATCAAAGATTAAAATGTTTGTTGGGACAAGTCAACTTTCAGATCTATGATGAGAAACACAAAGAGTGGTATATAGTTGCGCTATTACCACATCTCAGATTACTGCTATCACAAAAAAAGAACGCATCACAAGCTGAGGCATTATAAATTACATTGAAGCTAGAATCATCAACATTATAGGATACTCATGTAGGAGTTCAACAGATACATAGCCAGTCTACAAGCTTACATATGGAGATACAATATTTGAAGAAGGGAAAAGAAGTTCGGCTTGATATGCACTCAGGTGTTTGGTGGATCAATTGTAAAGTGGAAGGTCACTATAAGGACCAGTGCCCTGTCTATCATGATTATTTGGTTTTTGTAGGTCCTAATCCTTTGAAGCCTAAAGCTAGTGCTGGACCAAGTACGAGATCGAGTATCTGGTGTAGTATTTTCTGAGTTGGAGGCCAACACCCGACTGACCACTGTTATTTGTTACATAAGTATGTGTAGTCACCAAAGAAGTTATTTTGTAACTTCTGTCAGTTAGTAGGAGATGATGAAATAAATTGTCACAACTATGATTTGATGATAGATAAAACTACAACGTACAGAATGCAAGCTGATGGCCACGTGCAGGAAGAGCATGGTTCACCTATAGCCCGCGAATGTTTTCAGGGTGAAGGACGCGATCGAGGAGGGGGCATTGGATGAGGCCGGGGTCATATTATATATTATAACTACGATTGTATTGTAGATAGTTCGACCATGTAATAGAGGATTGTCCCATTTTGATGGCTAAAATGCAGGAAAAGAAGAATCAACATCCTGCGTAGAACGTGCAAATGATGAGGGCTGAACCACGTGAACATAATCCAAGTGTTAACATAGTGACATGAAGTGGTGCAACTACAGGAGAAGATAAAACATAGGGAAAAAATCCTATGGTGGATAATTGGGTCAAGAAGGCTAGATAAAAGAGTAATAGGTTCAATATGCAAAGGGAGAAAGAAACCTTCATGGGAGTGAAGAAGAGTTTCATGGACCAAGGAGCTTTGACATCGAAGATGCAGATGCAACTAGTACTACGAAAGAATAATCCTAAACTAGTTATTGCGATGGAAAACGCTGATTCGACCATTTTGAAGTCCTTCCTATAGACATGTATGAAGTTGATAAGGGATCAAAAAGTAGTGGAAGGATTGCAAGAACTAATCGAAAACTATGCTGGTAAAGAGAAGCCATAGCATGAACAACACTCAGTAAACAAAGTATAGAGACATAAGAAAATATTCGGCCGAGAGATGTGATTAACTGCGCAAATCAATGAATTCTAAATGGATCAAGTAATTCTTGACTTGGGATCAGTTACGAAAGTAGTACCGATGAAAACCTAGGAGCGAATAAGGCAACCAAAGCTGGAATGGTCATCGATTTAGTTGCACATGGCCAATCAATAGAAAATCATCCCAATGGGTCAATTATATGGCATTGTTGTGGACATTGAACGAGTAAGCATGGTGGCGAACTTTGAAGCCATTGATATTGTGGATGAAAACAATCCGTATCCAGATTTAGTTGGACTCAATTGGGATTTTGATATGGATGCTATAATCAATTTGAAATAAGAAGTATGGTATTCGAGAAGAATGGTACCAGGGTCCTTGTTCCTTTGGACCCCTCTGAAGGAGCCCGGTATACAAAACCTGTCCACGACAAATATGGCGATGAAGATATTGCCATATATATAAGTTAACTACGCAGGACGAGGATTAGATCAACCCCACCACAGATGGAAAGATAAGCTAGGAAAAGGATAGTTCTTGTGTCTTGGACTCTAATGAGGAGTTGGAGAACTAGAAGAACGATTGCATGAAATTTCTACTCTGCATTGTAAAAGACTTACAAAATCTCTTCGCTGCATCTCAACAGTGGTACGTAATTTAGCCTACTATGATGGGATAGGTGATGTTAGCTTATTTATTGATGAGGTTGAAAGGGATGTATGGAAGAACAACAATTCAAAGCCTTGGATATAGCTTCGAGGTCTATACTTGAATGATTTTGGGGCACACATAAAGAGAATATAGGATATTGGAAGGAGTATCATTGATTGATCAGGCTCAGGTTTGATCATGCAAACACAAGGTGCACAAAGAAGTATAATGGTAAGGATGATCCTCAAGAACATTTGTTTCATTGGGATACGACATGGGGCAAAGAACCTAAACTAGAATGGGTACACATATTTGTGCAAACTTTGGATGCGATATCGATGAATTGGTATCTCGAAATGGAGTTGTGCCATGGCACCATAGACTGGTATGGTCTAAAGGAAAGCCTCATATTGACCTTTAGCTTTGAAGATGGTTTTTAGTGTTTCGATGACGCCCTTCTGAAAATCAGAGAAGGAATTTTCTGGACATCACATGAACTTACGACTTGGGTATAGTGTGATTGGAACACACAGTTGTAGCACACAATAGAATGCTATAATATGACTGTGGAATAGGGAGAGGAAGATCCGTGCAACATTAACATCCCTAAATAAGAAGGCCAGTGTGAGGTTGCTGGACCAGAAGTTGAGATACCTAACATAACACAGTCTGTTAAGACGAAGCAAGTCAATATAGGCTTAGAGGCAGAGCCCAAATTCGCGAACATCAGGGATTAGTGGGATGAGGATACATTAGGTAAGGTCGCCAAATTATTGCATGAGTACCAGGAGCTGTTTCTGACAAAGTTCACTGAGTTAAAAGGAATTGTAGGCGATTTGGGCGTAATGAAGATCACTTTGAAGCCAGATGCGAAACCCGTAAAATATCGACCATATAGGCTAAACCCAAAATACAAAGAGAAGGTGAAGGAAGAACTTGAGAACATGGTCACAATTGGAATAATTGAACCTATGGAAGAATCCGAATGGGTGAGCCCGATGGTAGTGCAGGAGAAAAATACTAAGGGAGAAATAAGGATTTCATTTGATTTATCTGACCCATTCCCAACACCATTCACTAATGAATTTTTGGATAATGTGGGAGGAAAAGAGGCCCACTCCTTTACAGATGATTTTTCAGGGTACCATCAGATTAAGATCACGCCGAAAGATAGGAGTAAGACCAATTTTTCTACTGAATGGGGATCATTTCAATATACAGTCATGTTGTTTGGGTTGAAGAATGCACCTGTGATATTCTCTAGAGTTGTTGTCGCAACATTTAAAGAATTCATCCATAAATTTCTAGAGGTTTACTTTGATGACTGTTAAAGAAGCATGTTTCAAGCCTGCACTTGATGTTGAATATCTGTAGGAAATATCAAATCTCGTTGAACTAGAAAAAAGTGTATTTTTGTATACCATATGGAATATTACTGGGACATGTTGTTTTCAAGTAGGGGATGATGGTGGAACATGAAAAAATTATTGTTATTATCAATCTGGATCCACCGAAGAATGTGAATCAACTACGCGCGACTCTAGGGTATACTGGTTATTATCGAAAGTTCGTAAAGGCCTACATGCAGATCATTGCGTTGATGGAAAAATTACTGAAGAAAGATGTCACCTTTTGTTGGGACGATGAATGACAAAAAAGCCTCGACATCTTAAAGGAAAAAATGGTTACTATGCTGATCCTGGTGTTTCCAGATTAGAAGAAGGAGTTCCACGTTCATGTAGATGTGTCGTGCATAGATTTTTGGGTTGTATTAACATAGCTAGGAGAAGGGGATCTTGATCTCCCCATTGCATTTGAGTGTCAAAAATTATCTAAGGAAGAAAGGAATTATTCCACAATGAAACGAGAGGGCTTCGCTATGGTGTACGCACTGTAGAAATTCAGGCATTAATTCTTAGGCGTGCACTTCAAGATGTTTATGGACCATTATGTGCTGAAGTACTTTCTGAAGAAGCCTATGTTGTGGGGGAATATTTGCAGGTGGCTATTGCTATTCCAAGTGTTGATCAATGGTTGTCATTGATGACAAACCACGCAACACCAAGGTCTATCCCGATCTTGCATGGGAATTTTGACTTGACAACTTATTCTATTTTGAGTCAAAGATCTTCTAGATGAATTCTACTCATCTAGATGTTTCCGTTGATATATGACACGCCATGTAATTCCTCACGGTTTGAGAGATATTCATGTTTGAAGTTAGTAACCCTAGTTAGTGGGCTAAAACCATATGGGGTTGTGGGATGGCACTCATAATTGCTTGTGGTCATTGAATAGTCAATAATTAATAATGTTTTTTTTCTCCTAAAATCATTACAACGTTCACTTGTTGAGGACCCTCTCAACTCAAGACATTCATATAAATAGTGATCCTTATATCCTCCTCTAGTAGGGGAATTTGTGGCTTCAAACAAGTCATCATGAAAGTTTCACTATAATTTTTTTTCTACGAAGCTTCAGAAGCTGAAATTAAAATTTGTTTGAGATGAAATTTTGATGAACCTTGTGACCAAATTTCAGATTTTGGCTCACTACATTTTCGGAGATATGATGTGAGGAAGTTAGGGTGTTCGCAGGCTCCTGAATTCCATGTCAAATAGGTGACTTTGGTAAAATTGTCATAACATTTTCTCTGTGCATTGGATTAAAATTTTGTAAATAGTGATAGAATGAGGACAAACTATAGTTTGTTGGGTATTTTTTTCAGGGACTAAGGTTGCAACAGTGACATGTGAAATTTCATACAAGTTCGCTCTACTGAACCAGTCTATAATCCAGTCATCGTGGGATATTGGGTATAACTCTTTCTTGAAGATTCCAATCTTGATCAAACCTATCAGGTTGGAAAGAGGACTTAGAGGGACACAACAGGACAAAATTTCAGACCATGGAGATCCGAAATTACAAATATACAATAGATTCAATATCGAGATCCTGGAAGGCAAGAAAAAGCATGCATTTAAGGATCATTGTAGTAAGGACCACACATCAACAGTCAAGGGACAAATTTTGGATATAGTCTTGCATAGAGTCCATGCCTATATCAAGGGTGGGAGTCTTTGTCTACTGTTGCAACAAGTCAACAACAAAAGTGACAAGCACACTTCAGGTACACATTGTAATTTTAATTTGTATTTATTCATTATTACGCACTTACATGTGTTTTGCAGGCATAGGTAAGTTGAAGGGTATTTTGTTTTGTTTTGGGATTAGTTTCATGGGAAAATTTTTGCATGTAGGTAGAATAAGATTCAAGTACAACATCAAGCAAGAATTCAAGATCAGAAGTATCAAATCAAAGGAATCATTGCATCAGGACATCCTTGAAGACATGGTAGCCATCCAAAAATCTTGAAGTACTGTTAAGGCCAAGAGTCATCATTGTAAAGTTGTAAAAGAGTAATTTATAAAAGATTCATCATTGTAAAAGAGTCCTATGTAAAAGATTCAACATTGTAAAATTGTAAAAGAGTCATCATTGTAAATATTGTAAAAGAGTCATTCTTCTTAGAGTCGAAGAGGTGTAGGTTTTAACCCCATACAGAAATTAGCTGCATATGAATTCTAAAACACAGAAAATAAACAATAGAGAGAGCATTACAAATAAAACACATAGACACAAAGATTTTCCTCTGGATCCCAAAACTGGGACTACCAGCTTGACTTTTCATTATGTTCCTTTAAATGTTATAATACATATTTATACATGCCGAAGCATCCAATACCATGGACCGAAAACCATTGCATCCAAAAACATGTGTGAAAAATATGCACAAAATCATAGATAGGTCTGCCCAACCTAATATAGGGTCCAAAACCAAAATTTTCTGGGGCGCTGCCCCAGACCCCATAGAGTGGGGTTACCTGCACCCCTCAAACCCCCTATGATTCCCCCCGCTACACAATTGCCGCAACAAAGGGGGGGTTGTGCCCCCCTTCTAACCCCCCAGTTAACTACGTGGGCTAGTCGTGGAAAGAATATAACACAACCCAACATTCTCCCACTTGTTGTTTTCTTTCCACAGGGGGCCACACGAGAGCTTAGTCATTTATCCAGCCTTGCAACACCCATTGTTTCTCTGCACCAAGAGAACTTCTCAGAGCTCACATATTTTGTTAATGCATCTATAGTATTCTACAAAGTGTCCACCTTTACCAGCGACACCTTTTTGTCTTCTCTCATATCCATCACAAAGTGATACTGAACATCAATGTGCTTTGTCTTTAAATGATATGTAGGCTTCTTTGCCAAGAAAATTTCACTTTGGCTGTCACAGTCTATCCTTATAGCTCCCTGTACTAACCCCATACTTGAACACAATCTCTGCAACCAAACTGCTTCCTTGCTTGCATGAGTGGATGCCAAGTATTCTAACTCTGTAGTTGATAGTGCCACTACAAATTATTTATTACTCATCCAACTGACTGGACCTCCAAATAATTTAAACACATACCAACTTGTAGATATTCTTTGATCCAGATCTCCAGCCCAGTCTGCATCAACAAAGCCACACATATCCGACACTCTATCCAATCCTGGTCTTCCTTTGAAGCATAAACCATAATCACTAGTGCCACGCAAATACCTGAAAACTAGCTTCACTGCTGTCCAGTGATCCTTCCCTGGTTTTGACATAAACCTGCTCAATACTCCCACTACATGTGCAATTTCTGGTCTAGTACAGACCATCGCATATATCAGGCTACCGACTACACTTGCATATGGAACACGGGACATATGATCTTCCTCTTCTTGTGTCTTGGGAAATTGTTCAGCAGATAAATTTACACCTATAGGAATAGGAACCTTCACTAGTTTACTATCCTGCATATTAAACCTCTGCAATATTGTCTCGACATACTTCCTCTAGTTTACCCAGAGCTTCCTCTTTGCCCAATCTCTTTTAATTTCCATGCCCAGAATATAATTTGTAGCACCAAGATCTTTCATGTCAAATTTGGAGGACAACTGGGTCTTCAAATCATGGATAATTTCTTTGTCATTTCCAACCAGCAACATATCATCCACAGATAAGACTAGATAAATAACACGATCACCAACTAATTCAAAATACACACAGTGATCTACTTTGCTTCTAGTGAAGCCAAGTCCCCATATAAATGTATCAAATTTCTGATACCACATCCTTGGTGACTGTTTTAACCCATACAGAGACTTCTTTAACTTGCATACCAGTTCTTTCTTACCCTTCACCGCAAAGCCTTCAGGTTGCTTCATGTAGATCTCCTCTTCCAGATCCTCTAGAAGAAATGTTGTCTTCACATCCATCTGTTCTACCTCAAAATCAAAAGCAGCAACAACAGATAAAGGTAATCTAATAGAACCTACCTTGGCAATAGGAGAAAAAATATCACCAAATCAATTCCCGACACCTGGGAATAACCTTTTGCTACCAATCGAGCTTTGTATTTTACCACCTTTCCTTCTGCATTTGTCTTCTTCTTGAACACCCATTTGTTGCCAATGGGTTTCCTTCCAGCCGGAAACTCCACCAAATCCCAAGCATCATTTTTGTGCAAAGATGCCATTTCATCAACCATGGCCTCTTTCCAAAGTTTTCCATCCTCTGAATCTACTACTTCCTTCACAGTTCTGGGATCATCATCAGTAATAGATAAAGCAAAAATTTGAACAGAAAGCAGATGGACTATACCTTTCAGGCTGCCTTCTTTCTCGAACTGATCTTCTCACACCTAGAGTTTGTGGCTCTTCATCTTCTGATTCCTCCTCTGCTGTAGAGTCTGATTCTTCCTCCTTTAGCTCAAGCTCTATCTTCTCAGGTTCCTTTGGTTGGACTTCATGTTTAATAACATCTTTCACCTCTCTGAACACCACATCCCGATTGTACACAACCTTTCTTGTTACTGGGTTCCAAATCTTATAACCCTTTAAACCATCCTTATAACCAATAAAGATGCACTTTTCAGATTTACTATCCAACTTCGTTCATTTCTCCTTTGGAAGATGTACATATGCATCACATCCAAATACGCTCAGATGTGAAAGAGAGGGTTTCTTACCAGTCCATACCTCTTGTGGAGTTTTATCCTCCAATGCTGATGAAGGTGATCTATTGACCAGGTAACATGTTGTCTCTACCACCTCTACCCAGAATTCTTATCCTAACCTGGAACCACTGAGCATGCTTCTTGCCTTTTCCATCAATGTCTTGTTCATTCTTTCCGCAACTCCAGTTTTCTGAGGCGTATATGGAGTAGTCTTCTATCGTGCTATACCACACTTCTTATAGAATTCTTCAAATTCCTTACTGCAAAACTCTCCACCGTTATCTGTCCTCAGCAGCTTTATCTTCTTCTCTGTTTGGTTTTACACCAGAGTCTTGAATTCTTTAAACCTGTCAAAGACTTCAGATTTTGTCTTAAGGAAATATATCCATGTATTCCTTGAGAAGTCATCTATCAATGATACATACTACACAGACTTACCCAGTGATGGAACCTTCACAGGTCCAAACAAATCACTATGCATAATCTCTAATATATGTTTTTCCCTCTTACCACCAGAGGGGAAACTCACCCGATTCCACTTCCCATATACACAATTTTCATAGAAATCAAAATCTAGAGAGCTATTACTAATACCTTCTACCATACCTTTACCATGAAGTATTCGAAGGCCCTTCTCTCCAATATGTCCAAGCCTTTGATGCCACAGCATGGTCTTCTCTCCAGAGGCCACTAGCTTTTCTGCTCCACTTTCAAGAACCACAGAACTGTTGCACCCATCAACAACCATGCTACCTTGCAGCTTATACAGAGTTCCAACCCAAACTCCCCGCATCAATACTAGTGCTCCCCAAACCATCTTGCAGGTATCCTTCTCAAACACTATTTTTACACCTGCATCATCCAACTTGTTTACAGAAATTAGATTTCCGGCCAATGCAGGAATATGCAGAACACCCGGAAGTGTTCTCACCCTTCCACCTTGCAACTTCAACTTTACTTTTCCGCGACCAACGATTCTATCCTTCCTATCATCCCCTAAGAAGACATCACCACCATTGTATTTCTCATACTCGTAGAACCACTCTCAATGGCGAGTGAAGTTAAAGGATGCACCTGAGTCAATCAACCATGCCTCATGATCTACATGTGTACTTGAAGAAGCCAAGTACACATCCCCACCTTCATCTGAGGTGGTTTTCACCTCTGCAGAAGGAGCATCATCATATCCCTTTCCTTTATCAAGAGCTTTAGATTTACAGTCCCTTTTGTAGTGTTCTTCCTTTCTGCATTTCCAACACACCACCTTTATAGGTTTTCTTGGAGATTTAACTCTCCCTCTAGATTTAGATCTCCCAGTCGATGACTTATTTTTGTTTCTGTTCTGGGACCATCCTCGTATAGACAAGGCATCACCATTCTGGCTCTCCATATTTTTTCGTCTCATCTCCTCTGTCAGCAAGGATGAGTCTATTTCATCAAACTGCAAGTTAGTTGCATTGCTACCTATGCAATAACCAGACTATCCCACAAATCTGGTAGAGAAAACAATAAACTAATGCACTTATCTTCATCTCAAACTTTTATATCAACAGAAAATAACTGACTTACCACAGTATTAAACGCATTCAGATGCTCTATCACCGAGTCTCCATCTTTCATCCTCAGGTTATACAGTTTTTTCGAAGGAACAATTTATTCACCAGAGACTTAAATTGATACAAAGTCTCTAACTTGTCCACAAAGCGTTCACCGTAGCTTCCCTTGATACATTCAACAATACTGAATCTGAGACACACAATCATATTGTGCTTTTTTCCTTCTGATCCAAATCCTTCCATTCTTCATCAGACACTCCCATTGGTTTAGTACCCAATCTACCCTGATCCACTGATCTTTATCCACCAATAGATCCTCCATCTTGAGTTTCCACAACTCAAAACTCTGACCGTTAAATTTCTCGATCTCTATCTTTCCACTGCCTGCCATCTTCTTTCACCACCAGAATCGATCTCGCAGATCTCCCACTGAACAAGGTCTACCACAGGCCTGAGTAAAACCCCTCAGCAACAAAGGCGTCCCCTTGAAGCCAAAACAACTCTGATACCAAATGTAGGTTTTAACCCCGTACATAAATTAGTTGCATATGAATTCTAAAACACAGAAAATAAACAATAGTGAGAGAATAACACATAAAACACACATACACAGATATTTTCCCCTGGATCCCAAAACCGGGACTACCAGCTTGATTTTTCGTTATGTTCCTTTCAATGTTATAATACATATTTATACATGTCAAAGCATCCAATACCATGGACCGAAAACCATCGCATCCAAAACCATGGACCGAAAACCATCGCGTCCAAAAACATGTGCAAAAAACATGCACAAAACCATAGGTAGGTCTGCCCAACCTAATATAGGGTCCAAAACCAAATTTTTCCCATAGAGTGGGGTTACTTGCATCCCTCAAACCCTCTATGACTCCCCCCGCTATGCAATTTTTGCAACAAAGGGGGGGCTCTACCCCCCTTATAACCCCTTGGTTAACTACATGGGCTAGTTGTGGAAAGAATATAACACAACCCAACAAGAGGTAGTGTTGGGAGGTATAGGAGTCACTGTTGGGATGATGTCATGGTTGGGTTGCAGGCCATATAGTGATTGGGTATTTGTTTAAGTACACGAAAAATCATTGTACATCTTATTTTATCGTGGATAGTTGTCCTTAGTTTGGGAATCCACAATCATGTCTTATTTCAGTCATTATAGGGTGGCAGGGAGGTGTATGAAGTCACCTATAGGTGGGGGCCTGTGAACACTTCAAGGTGGTAGGGTGAGTTGTGGCTCACTAGGGTGTTGGGGCATCCGTTCAATTGATTACTAAAGAAGTCAGAGCATTGGAGCATCCTTCTAGTGGTAGCTGGAGAAGAATGCTTTTCTAGAATTCTAGGAAGTTGTTGCTTTCATTTGAGTTGGGGCTGAAGATTAAAGAATTTATTAGAAAAGCGTTTGATTTTTTTTGACTCGGAGGGGGTTTTCCACTTAAAATTATTATGCCTACTCTGTTCTTTTATTTATTATTATTACTGCATAAACATTAATAATAATTGAAGATTAACTAATGCTATGGAAATATTTAAAGGTTCTAATTGCTAAGGAATAATGATTCACCCACACCACCCCCCCACCACCCCCAAGCATTACCAACAATTGGTATTAGTTAATGGTTCCTTCAATAGCAGTCTAACAACTAGAAGGAGATCATGGAGTATACTAAGAATAGAGTTTGTTTGTTCAATCAAAATAACTATGCACTTTGGAGTGGAAGAATGCAAGTTCATTTGCTAGAGCAAGGATAAGAAGTATGTGAAATCGTTGAAAAAGGCTTCACATCGACCCAGGATGAACAAGGTAAGAAAAATATGTTATATGATACAAAGGATAAAAATCTTATTATCAGTGGAATTATCGAATCTGTTTACCTTAAGGTATTGAGCTTGAAAACTACTAAAGAGGTATGGGGTAAGCTCGAAAATATATATGCAGGTGACACAAAGGTGAAAGAAGAAAATCTTCAAATTTTCAGGGCAAAATTTGAGAAACTCAAAATGAGGGAAGATGAAGATATTTTTGCATACTTTTAGTGTGTTGATGAAACAAAAAATACATTGGAAGGTTTGGTAGAACCTGTTGAAATGAAAATTGTTGTTTGAAAGATCCTAAGAACCTTGCTAGCAAGATTTAACCCTACGGTATTTGTCTTGGAAGATAGATCAAATCTGACCAATCTCAGCATAGATGAATTAATGGAATTCTTACAGCATATGAAATGAGGATTGAAGAAGAGGATGGCATGTCTCACTTAGAAATAACATTTTCCACATCCAAGAAGAATGGTAAGGACAAGTAGACTCAGAAAGAAAAAATGTGTAGTTGTAAGGATGAAGAAAAAGAAGAAAATGAAGAAGAACTCTGAGATAAATAATTCACCTACTTCATGTGGAAAATGAGAACAAGTACGTGAAAATTTAAAAGGTTAGATTCCATTAATATGTTTTGACTGTGGTGAGGTTGGGAATTTTACAGTCAAATGTCCTCACAAAAATGAGGTTGTTACGAATGGAAATAAAGGTCTTAGGAAGTTCAACAAGCAAGGAAAGAACAAATGGTTTGATAAAATTTCTTCACCAAAGAAGATAGTTCCTCATCTGAAGAAGACAATAATAACAAAGAATAATTCAGCAGAAGAGTATTGTTTATGGCCAAGCACAATAAGCAAGAGGCACCTGATGAAGAAGGAGACAAAGAAGAAGAAACGACTAAGGTTGAATTTCAAAATGAAGTGATCAGGGTTATCAAAGAGCTCAAAGTTGAGAAGAATCATGTAAACACTCTTGAAGATGAATTGAAGACAAAAATATAACAGGTCCTCAACCTTAAAATCAAGGTTGAAGAATACAAGTGAATTAAAGAGTCTCTCAGGGAAGAATTAAAGGAAAAAAACAAGCAAAGAGAAGCATTGGAAGCTGAAATAGTTGCTCTATGAAAGGAAGTAAAAAAATGGAACAAATTTTCAAAACTACACCAACAATTCAAAGAATTTGGATGAACTCATTAGCAACCAATGATCATACAATGACAATACTGGTCTTGGTTACAAAGAGAAATTCAAAAAGAAGTTGAGTCCTTCTATGAAAATTAAAGAAGATGGATATGAAAAATCTACCAAGCAGATAGATCTCTTAGCTAAATCAAGATATCAAGACTTGTAGGAAGAACCTTCGAAGAGAATTCCCCAAATAATATTTCCTCCCATGTACCAACCTATATTTTATGGTCATTGTTATTCATGTGTAAGGTTTGGACATAGAGTTGCAGAATGTCACATGTATGTTTGGAATGAATATAATTCCAGGAGATCCTTTAGAAATGGATATCCCAAAACTCAACATAACATCAAAAAATTTGATCATTTGAGAGATGATGTTGAATGTTACAAATGTAACAATTTTGGACATGATATGGCTAGGGATTGTGAAGTTCTAGACAGGTACAACTATTATAAGAAAAACCCTAGAAGCAAATTTGCAGATTACGAGATAGATACTAAACAAAATATTCTATGAATAACATCGAATGTTAAAAATGTCCTAACTATGGACACATAGCTCATAATTGTAGGTACAAGATGGAATCAACCATGAATGAAAAACTTGATGACGAGAATAAGAAGATTTGGAAAAGTCAACAAATACAGGATGAACAAGTACAAGATGAGCGAGAAAAGAAAGAAGGCTGTAAGGTCCCAAGATTTATGCTTTCATGATTCGTAACGAATTGTGAGGAATCAACAATTGCTTCGGTTAATGACTTGAGTCAAGACGGTCCGTTAAATGACACACTATTATGAACAATTCAACATATTGACTCCAAGAAATTTGAATATGAGGAGTCTATGAAACAATATATGACACAAGTCTATGATTGACAAACAAGTAGTTTGAACAAGATGGCAGTTTCATTACATGTTCAGGGGGAGAAGAATAGTTGATGTATTACAGATTCAAGAAAGGAAGCACTAACATGCAATCTCTATGTGAAAGTGGATCGAGATAACCTAAAAATTATCAAAGTATATGTGGATGATATAATCATTGGAAGAAGTGATGACAGATTAAGTAAATACTTTGCCACAAAAATGAAAAGTGATTTTGAAATCTCTATGCTCGATGATCTAACATAATTTTTAGGGCTTCAAATTTCTCAACAGGATAAAGGAATATTCATATATCAAACCAAGTACATCAAAGAAATGCTCAAGAAATTCCAGATGGAAGATTGCAAGCTAGTCCTTACCCCCATGATAACAGGTTGCAAGTTAAGCTTAGAAGACTCATCAAAGGATGTGGACCAAAGGTTGTATAGATCCATGATTGATACCTATATGTGACAACCTCCCAATCAGATGTGATATAGGCAGTTGGACAAGTAGCACGAATCTAACTAGTACCAAAAGAATCTCATATCATTGCTATCAAAAGAATGCTTCGATATCTTAAGGGCACAGTGGAATATGGTCTCTGGTATCCCAAAGGAAATGATCTGGGCATCCAATCTTGTAAAGATGTAGATTGAGTAGGAAGCGTTGATGATCATAAGAGTAATAGTGGAGCAACGTTCTACCTAGGTGGTTTCCTTGTCTCATGGTTAAGTAAAAAGTAGTCTTCAATCTTGTTATCCACATTGGAAGCAAAATACATCACGACAACAACTTGTTGTACTCAAGTTTTCTGGATGAAGCAAACCTTGAAAGATCTTCAACTTCAGTTTGATGAACCTATTACCATCTTCCACGATAACACCAATGCCATAAGTATCTCCAAAAATACTGTGATCCATTACAAAACAAAGCAAATTCTGATCAAATATCATTTCGTTTGAGAGAAGGTCTCAGAAAACAATATCAAGCTTGAATATGTTGGCACAAAGGAACAAAATTCTGACATCTTTACCAAAACATTACCTCGTGAAGCATTTGAGTATCTTCTCCAAAAGCTTTGGATTCTCCCAAGTTCTCATTAGAATATTTCTCTTATCTAACTAAGTAGAAAGGGGGAGTGGAGGTGTGTAAGGGTTCGCAGGATGAAAGTTTGTCAAGGGGAGTTACCCTTTACCATTTATGACAAAGGGGGAGAGAAGGAAATAGGAAGAGTGGTTATGATCACAGGGTGAGTACTTGTGTTGCCATCAATGCCAAAGGGGGAGATTGTTTATCAATGGTTGTCATTAATGTCAACCCAAGCAGCACCAGGGGATACCCCAATCTTGCATGGGAATTTTTGCTTGATAAATTACTCTATTTTGAGTCAAAGATCTTCTAGATGGATTCTACTCACCAATATGTTTCCAATGATGTATGGCACACCACGTAATTCTTCACGATTGAGATATATTTGTGTTTGAAGCTAGTAACCCTAGTTAGTGGGCTAAAACCCTATGGGGTTGTGGCATGGCACTCATAATTGGTTGTGGTCATTGAATAATAAATAATTAATAATGTTTTTTTTCACTCCTAAAATCCCTCCAATGGTCACTTGTTGAGGACCCTCTCAACTCTAGACATTCATATAAATAGTGACCCTCATATCCTCCTCTAGTAGGGGAATTTGTGGCTTCAAATAGGTCATCGTGGAATTTTCACTGTAAATTTGTTTCTAAAAATCTTAAGAAGCTGACATTAAAACCCATTTGAGGCAAACTCTTGATGAACCTTGTGACCGAATTTCCGATCTTGGTTTGCTATATTTTCTGAGATATGATATGAGGAAATTAGGGATTTTGCAGACTCCCAAATTCCATGTAAAACAAGCGATGCTGGGCCAATCGTCATAGCTTTCTTTTTGAGAATTGGATTTAAATATCATAAATAGTGAAAAAAAGAGGAAAAACTATAGTTTTTTGGGTATCGTTTTTAGGGCCGAAGGTCGCAACAGTGACATGTGGCACTTCGTACAAGTTAGCTCTATTGAATTAGTATATAATCAAACCATCGTGGGAGATTGGGAATAAATATTTCTTTAAAAATCCAATCTTGATCAGACCTATGGGTTTGTAAAGAGGAATTAGAGGGCTACCATAGGATAAAAGTTTAGGTCTTGGAGATCTGAAATTACATAGATACAACAGCTTCAATATCGACCTCCTAGAAGGCAAGAAAAAAAGGATCACTCCAGTAAGGACCACACATCAACAGTCAAGGGACATATTTTGGATATAGTCTTGCATAGAGTCTAGGCCTATATCAAGAGTATGAGTCTTTTTCTACTACTACAACAAGTCAATATCAATAGTGACAAACACACTTCATGTACGCATTATAATTTTAAATTGTATTTATTCATTATTGTGCACTTACATGTGTTTTGCAGGTAGAGGTAAGTTGAAGGGTATTTTGTTTTGTTTTGGGATTGGTTTCACCAGGAAAATTTTGCACCCAGGTAGAATAAGCTTCAAGTACAGCATCAAGCAAGAATTCAAGAGCAAATATATCAAATCAAAGGAAGAATTGCAACGTGACTTCCTTGAATATATGACAGCCATCCAAAAATTGTGAAATATTGTTAGGGCCAATAGTCATCATTGTAAAGTTGTAAAAGAGTCATCATTGTAAAGTTTTAAAAGAGTCATTTGTAGAAGAGCCATCATTGTAAAGATTGTAAAATAGTCATTTGTGAAAGATACATTCTGCCTAGAGTCGAAGAGGCAGTGTTGGGAGGTATAGGTGTTATAGACATTTTTGTGCCCTACAACTCCAAGCATGAAATGTCCAAAAACCAAGGGCTCCTAAGTCCCTAAAAGTGTTGCTCTAACCCCTAAAGGAACAAGGTCAACAGATTATAGCTTCTCCCAGAAGTTCTCCACCAGAAACTTCTCAGAATTGGTCAAAACAGGATCATTGCAGCTGCTCCACTAGCTAGGTGCGTTGCATCTCACCCAGATGCACCGTGAGGGTGCGTTGCATTTCAAAAATCCCTTTTATAGGGTGCGATGGGTGAGAAATGACAAATGGCAGTGTCATTCCGCGAGGTGGAAAGGCAATGGAAGCTTCCAGAATCTTCTCCTGTGACACTTGCCTCACTGAATTCGACCAAGGATGAGTAAGAGGCCCTCAGTCTCCAAGTGGAAGCAAGAAATGACAGAGAGAAGACACTAATCAAATCACAAGCTGACTCATCCTCCTTACGGATATCTATATATGGATCCCTCATCCCAGAGATCTAGAGGTTGGAATTTTGCATATTGTAAGGAATTGCTGTTGGTTTCTAGAGACAAACATCAGATTGTTGGGTGATTTATGCTTGGTTTGAGGTGAAGAGGGGCTTCTTCGCTGGGAGGTTGATGCTGGGCTGGAACCACTAGTTGTAACTCCTCCTGGACCTTTTCTTGTTTATCAATAAAAACTATTTGAGTTTTCCTCCATGCTTTTGTATCATTGATGCTTGTTACATTTTGTATGGTTAACTTAAATCTGATCCTAAGTTGTTTATGAATATAGATCCATGTCTTTGTATAGTGCTCTTCTTCTGTGATCTTACAGGTACTTTGTGAAGCTGGGCAAGCAAGGGAGCAGGTAGCTGGAGACTATCAAAGAAGAGAGGGATTGGATCAAAGCATTAGCGCGAGACAGAGGTTGGTTCTTTCTATTCCTCTCTATCTGTAATTCATAAAGGAAATACAAAAGTAGTTTTTCTCTATTTGTTTCTAAGGCAGCTATCACACCTTAGTGGGATAGAGCAATTCTAAATAGACACTTTTCCCGGAAACAAAATGGCGACTCCACTGGGGATTGTATAATTAGTGTGTTTGTGTATCATTCTTTGTTGTTTGTTTCATAAACTTATAAGTAGCTTTCGAACTGCATTTGCCATAACAAATGCAAAGTAGATAACTGCTGCTTCAATCCATTCACTGGATCTGTTTATGATTTAAACAACTGATTCACAAACTATCTGATTGCCCTTGTGATAGCTCTTAGATCCTCCTTAGGTCTACCCCTGATTGTTGCATTACTGATTGCTTTTTACTCGGCCAAAAACCAAGGACTGAACTGCAAACTGTGACCTGGAACTCGGACAGAGTCTCGTTTCTAGCCCAACGCAGGTACTGTTCAGAGATCCTGAATTTCAGCGCACTTCCTGAAGGGGCAACCTGCGCTGCATTTCAGGTTCTCTGTGCTACAGGTGCGCTAATCAGACTGGCTCTATGCAGTTGTGGTTCTTGTGCTTCATTCTTTCCAGTTCTATCCCTGAATTTTGCTGCCTGTGATCAGTATATGTCTGTTTGAAACCCCTTTTCCTTGCTATTATTCTGCCTCCTTTGTACAAAAGAACTGTAGATGTTTTTGTGTGATTGTTGAGTCGTTTACAGTTTTCCATTGCAAAAGTAGAATAGTCGTACTGTCGTCCTTTGATTTGAATCTGTCGCAAGTGTCGATTTCAATCATAGGAGAAAGTTTGATTACTGTTGATGGTCGATTATACTGTTACTATTGCCTTTGGTCTGAATTTGCAATTTTCTAGTGTCAAGAACGAGTGTTCATTTCAAAATCGTAAGGTGTCGTAATCATCTCTATTTTTGATTTCGAAAAGAGCTTGTTTATATTTGTCGCTTGAAAAGAACTTCAGGTTTGTACATCAACTTTCTTTTTAGCATCAATACTAAGAAAGTCGAAAACAAATACATGCATGTGCATTTGCATATAGACAATCTGTCTGGCTTGATTTAGGAAAGTGAATTTACAGTGTGCTCTTTGCTCTTTGTGAAAAGATTCTGCCTTTCTTTCCCCTAGTAGCTAGGATTTTCATTGCACAAAAGAGATAAAAGTTTGTTTATCATCTTTAGATTGCATTTTAGGAATTACATATACATCCCGTGGTGAACCCGAAAGGCAAAATTCTTAAACAAGATCAACTTAAAATAAATTCAATGAATCTAACAACGCTTTGGAACTTAACACACAACATTTAGAGGTCTAGGCTAGAGACGTATTCCGGCGTCGTAAAGCCTGGTAACTGTTGTCCTCACTGATGGTTGGGTGATTCCTCCATTTTGAGACGATAAGTGCCAGTACAGACTTGTGCTCCCACGTACCGTCGAGTATATTTTGGGAGACCCCTATAGGCTTAAATCCTTTATCCTTAGGAAGCCGTGTCTGCCACCCTATCGATCGCAATGCACTGAACACAACATTCGGGAAGATTGACTGTCGTACCGTAAAAAGTATTCTACATTTTTGCGATTGGTTTGGTACTCCCTCTACCTAGATCTCTAGAGTAGTCCCATTTGTTCCTTTTCAGAATCCTTAACGGAAAAGGTCTATCTGAGCACTTGTCACTTCGGGCTCCTTAAAAATCGAAGGCGACTAGAGTCATCTTTTGTTTTTTCTCGACTCTTAAAAAATGAAAAAACAAGTTGTGTCAAAGCGTATAAAAATTTATTTTAAATGGAATATTCATTACCCCTTTCCTACGTTGATCTTGGGTTGAGAAAATGGAGTCCACCAACCAAGGAATTCCCCTTGGAGGAAATCCTAGTCCCTTCTCCTCTTTGGGAGATGTTGGTGCACCCCATATGGCCACATTGTCGCTTCAAGGACTGACAATTGGTTTGCATGTATGGCTCTTCTCAACCTTTGTCGTTCAGAACACCACTATTCCTGAACAATCGAATCAGCAATTAGACGAGTCCAGAGTTACCCACCAACCTTCTACTTCCTCTAATTATTCCTATCCTCCTTCCTCTTCGCTTGATGGGGCTGGTAAAGCCAAAAGCCAGGTTCCTAAGGAGAAGAAGGAGAAGAAGAAGAAAGAGAAGAAGAAGAAGGAGCCGAAAGCGAATGGGGGAAAACGAGCGTCGTCTAACGAAAATCCACACACTGCATCGACCAGGCCTAAATCGCCATGTGTCATTTGCAAAGGAGACCATTTTCACAGAGATTGTCCTTGCATCCTTCGGATCTTAAGGGACTGGTCTCCTCGTTTGCACAACCCGGTGTCGTCAACCTCTGATGATCATGTTGAAAACACACCGTCAACTAGCGAAAGTGAAGCCCCAGGACAAAAAGGAAAATATAGATTTCCTTGTAAACTGTGCGGAGGCGATCATGCCATCCACCGTTGTCCCTTCTTAGATGAAGCTAAAATAGTTTTGGATGATCATCCGGTTTCACCATTACGACTTCCTCCTGGATATAAAAAACTCTTGCCGAGTTCATCACTAGTTGAAAATCCGGCTGACCCGCTCAGGTGGTCGGCCGATGCATCTGTCATTGAAGATGAACCGTCTGAATCCATACCAGACAAAAGTCAAAAGGTCGAGGCCGCAGTTGACCCAGTCTTGCCTTCAGAGGTTCCATCTTCAGATGATACAATCATTGAAGAGAACAAGGATGACACCGTCCAAATTCTTTTCATAACCATAGACTCCAACAGACATGGGGACAATTTACCTGTTCCTTTACCGCAGGAAGGAAGTTCGTCAGAGTCGTACCCGGCCGTCTATTCGGTCCCACCTCCAAGCAACCTAGTTGTCTCCTTCGACTGGAATCAACTAGGCAGACCCCATTTACCAGCTAGTATACCATTCCGAATTATTGTTCAAATATATATAATGGTTATGGCTAGTACCATCATAGATGAGGGGGCTTCTGTGAGTAGCCTTTCCTCAATTGCTTGGAGAGCGCTTGGTTCGCCATCGCTTTTGCCTGAGATGAGAAATCTGACAGGCTTTGATAAAGGAACCAGTTGACTGTTAGGGATCCTTCCCGATGTGCCCATAACATTGAGAGGGAAAACCATTCACATGAACGTAATGGTAGTTCAAGGACCCCTGGATTACAATCTACTCCTTGGACGAGACTATATTTATTGCATGGGAGCAATTGTCTCCTCACTCTTTAGAGTAATGTGTTTTCTGCACGAAGGAAGAGTGGTCAAGCTCGTGGACCAGCTTTCATTTCCCGGATCATACAGAGCAAATAGTCATATACCATCCCGAAATGGTCTTTTCACGCAAGAAATGTCTCAGTCTCCAGTCCGTCCTCCCGATGAGCGCGAATGATTCGGAGGGATATGACTGAAACCTAGGGGGCATGCACCCTTGTCTGGCTCGGCAGGAAAACTTCGGGTATAGGCTAGGTTTCTGCGGGAGAATATGACTAGTCTGTACCCCCGTCTGTGATTGGAAGAGGCGGTTATTCTGGAACAAGATTCTCTTGTCAAAGTTATGTGAGTTGGCGAGCACCGCCGCTCACCTTTGTTTATTTTGGTAGACATCGCCGGAGAAGTGTTTTGTTTGCGCTGTGAATAGAACAATCTTTGGGTAACCTGTAAGAGGTAGGCCTCTCGCGGTAAAACAAATGTTTTAACGGACTAAAGAAGGGGTAACCTTGAAACTCTGTGTTATACCTGGGGGCATGCAAACCTTTTGGAATGCAAGCGAAGAGCGACTATTTAGTTTTTAAATTTTTAGGACCTCTCCCCCTTTAAACTCGTAGGATTAGTCGTTTCCTAACTTGCATAAAGAAAGGATGTGGGGCAAATCTCTAAAAGTTGCCGTTTTTACATGAGACATTATTATCACACGACTGGATTAATCGAGCAGTTTTAGCACATAGTTCAAGCTCGTTAAAAAATAAACATAAGACATGAGAAAATGTTTCCACCCACGTTTAAGCTCATTAAAAAATGAACTATTCCCCGGTAAATAACCATCGTGAATGTAGTACTTCAACCATTAAAGCCTTGGTCGTGTTTGCACCATCACCTCCACTTTTCATTGGCCGATCATTCAACTCCATTTTATTGTTTACCCATTTTGAGGAACAGTTGCGAAGAGTGATTTCACTATCCATCCTTGTGACACTGCCGTGATTGGAAAATTCCAAACCTTACCTGGAATCAGCTGCTACCTGTTTTATCACTCGTTCCTCAAAAGATGAGTCTCCTTTAAGCTCTTTTCAACTGACTCGTAAAATATGAAAATATTTCTGAGCCATTGGCCTCTCCAGCTCGTTAAAGGGACAGGAAGTGCTATCCATCCTCTAGATTTTAATCTTTTTGGACCTGAGGGATTATTACACAAAAAGATCGAGCGCTTGTTTTGTTCGGCTCGTTAAAACTATCGAAAATTCATCCCTTCTGTATTGTTTTATACTTTTTCGGACTTAAGGGATTAGATGACGAAAAAGGAATTTTGGAGTTACCTTTATGTTCTTTTTCAGACTCTCTAAAATTGAAAAGGACCGAGTTATCTTTGTCATTAAACTCGTTAAAAAGATTAATAGCGACAAACTTGTCTTTAGACGAGAACGAGTTTCACTATCGCTAGGCTCGTTAAAACATAGCGATGGGTTTGCTCGAAGGGCAAATTATAGAACAAGCATATGTTATCCTCCTCAAGCTTGACAAAAATAAAGAGGTATTGGTAAGCAATGACTGGGGAAAAATTGGGAAGAAAACTCAAAGAAACTTTGTTGGTAGCAAGTCACTCTTGAACATGACACTTCCACTCCGTGTCCGAGTCGGGTGGGGTTGTTTCATTCACCGGTCACATCACCATGGTCATGCCATACCATCCACATTTGGGGTTAATGCTACCAATCCATCACATCAGTGTCACCGATATGTTCAAGAGAAGTCATCCAGAGAACTCACCTGTGTCTCACCCACTACCATACATTATACTCCATTCTTTCATGACCGCCACCCTGAACCTTATATCACCAGATCGTTTTAACCTCCATAAAAATCATTTGCTCCGTTCCGTGTCATTGATGTGGGATTCATTAAGGCCCTCCTGTGACAGATCACTTCTTGTCGATATCAACTCATTATCCGAGAATTTGATTTAGGAACACCCCATTCAGTACTTTGAAGCTTGCATGCCTCAATGACAAGTTTCTCACTTCCGGCGACAGGTTTACATCAATGGCCTTCAACCGAAAGATTTTGCGTGGTGTTCGACGCTAAGTCCTTTATTCACACCACGTGAATTGTACTGCAGTACCTTGAGGATCATTATCATTATCGGTGATTCCTCTCGCGCTTGTTAACAGTTTACATTATTGACTGGTAATCAAGCGATGTCTTTCCATGTTCGACTTCAGAACATTTCTCACATGGATGGACTTGTACTTCGAGTGAAGATCAGACGAGATTGAAGACCTCGGATCTAGTTTCATCCATCCGGGCTGCGATATATATTCAGGGAAATAAAGACATTAAATGTACAACATTGCAGCATAGATAATCATCCTACCAAAGGGATGATGGCTCTATCAGAATCATCAGTCTACACTCAGACGATTGTCTATCCTATGTACATGAAAATGAATTTATAAAGCTGAGCATGGGAATGCCTGCCTCAGCTAGATCATGAAAACAGTGTGAAGATAATGTATTGTATTGTATCTTATTACAGGTCTCCTCCCAGCATTGAAAGAACTTCGGATCCTCATAATAAATCATTTCACCCGACACCAAAAGGTTAACGACCTCATACTTTAGGGGGCAACTGTTATAGACATTTTTGTGCCCTACAACTCCAAGCATGAAATGTCCATAAACCAAGGGCTCCTAAGTCCCTAAAAGTCTTGTTCTAACCCCTAAAGGAACAAGGTCAACAGATTATAGCTTCTCCCAGAAGTTCTCCACCAGAAACTGCTCAGAATTGGTCAAAACAGGATCATTGCAGCTGCTCCACTGGCTAGGTGCGTTGCATCTCACCCAGATGCATTGTGAGGGTGCGTTGCATTTCAAAACTCCCTTCTGTAGGGTGCGATGGGTGAGAAATGGCAAATGGCAGTGTCATTCCACGAGGTGGAAAGGCAATGGAAGTTTCCAGGATCTTCTCCTGTGACACTTGCCTCACTGAATTCGACCAAGGATGAGTAAGAGGCCCTCAGTCTCCAAGTGGAAGCAAGAACTGACAGAGAGAAGACACTAATCAAATCACAATCTGACTCATCCTCCTTAAAAATATCTATATATGGATCCCTCATCCTAGAGATCCAGAGGCTCGAATTTTGCATATTGTAAGGAATTGTGTTGGTTTCTAGAGACAAACATCAGATTGTTGGGTGATTTATGCTTGTTTTGAGGTGAAGAGGGGCTTCTTTGCTGGGAGGTTGATGCTGGGTCGGAACCACTAGTTGTAACTCCTCCTGGATCTTTTCTTGTTTATCAATAAAAACTATTTGAGTTTTCCTCCATGATTTTGTATCATTGATGCTTGTTACATTTTGTATGGTTAACTTAAATCTGATCCTAAGTTGTTTATGAATATAGATCCATGTCTTTGTATAGTGCTCTTCTTCTGTGATCTTATAGGTACTTTGCGAAGCTGGGCAAGCAAGGGAGCAGGTAGCTGGAGACTATCAAAGAAGAGAGGGATTGGATCAAAGGATTAGCGCAAGACACCGGTTGGTTCTTTCTATTCCTCTCTATCTATAATTCATAAAGGAAATACAAGAGTAGTTTTTCTCTATTTGTTTCTAAGGCAGCTGTCACACCTTAGTGGGATAGAGCAGTTCTAAATAGACACTTTTCCCGGAAACAATAGGAGTCACTGTTGGGATGATGTCATGGTTGGGTTGCAGGTCATAGAGTGATTGGGTATTTGGTCAAGTACATGAAAATAATTGTACATCTTATTGTATCATGGATTGTTGTCACTGTTTTGGGAATCTAAAGTCTTGTCTTATTTCAGTCGTTATAGAGTGGCAAGGAGGTGGTAGGCAGGCGTATGAAGTCACCTACAGGTTGGGGCCTATGAACACTTCAGGGTGGTTGGGTGGTGCTAGGGAAAGTTGTGGATTTCAAGGGCGTTGGGGCATCCATTCAATTTATTATTGAAGAAATCAGGGCATCCTTCCAGTGGGAGATGGAGAAGAATGCTTTTCTAGAATTCTAGGAATTTTTTGCTTTCATTTCAGTTGGGGCTGAATATTAAAGAATTTATTAGAAAAGCGTTTAGTGGTTTTTGAACCGGATGATCCGAGTTGACTCAACTCCCAGATTTAACCAAGATCTTTTACTTTCGTGATGTGATTAGAATTGTATTTAAAATAGCATAAGTGAACATATATGCATGCTGTAATGAAAAAGGAACATGACAAGAACCAGCAACATAAAACACAAGATGTTGATAAAGGAGTTCGTCAAGGAAAGACCACGTCTCCAGGCCCCAGTGTCAAGATGGTATAAGCCGCTACATTAAGTGATGGAAAGAGTGATGATGTACATGCATGTGTTTTCTCTATCATACAAGGAATAGGCCCTCACACAACAGTGGCTCCGAGAGATGTTCCTCTGTAAGAACTCTCATTCAAAAAAGGACTCCTATCAGCATGACATAATTTCACATATGTGAATAATGATCATCCCGCCACCATGGCATCAAAGGGATCTCAAATCAAACATACATGGCGACACATGAGTATCCTATCAACATGACGAAAAAGGGATCTCAATCAAAACATGTTAATAAGTACATCTCAAATCAAGTACAAAACAAGATTCCACATCAAACATCAAACATGGATCTATACAACACAATGCATCTCAAGCAAAGAGATAACGAAGTACACGATCACACTACATATACCTCACATCAAGGAGTTATCTAAAGAAGAGGATGATAAACTAATGGATCTGGCTATACCATCAATCTCGTGGCGTCGAATCTCATGGAATGATTGCTCGCACGTTGAATGCTGACACCTACACTCCACTTCGAAAAGTGGCCAGAAAATGAAATGATCAAATTGGAAATTTGATTTCACCATCAGATTCGTGGCATCGAATAATATAAAATCGACTATCAAATTTTTGAATTCTAAGAAAGTGAAAATCTGGGGCTACAGGAATAATTTAGATTCCCCCTAGATTCCTCAAAGACTCCCTCCTCCTGGTCATCTAAAGATCTGTTGCTCGTAACAAAATTCCATTTGTGCCATCAAGTTTGTGTTGCTGAGAGGTGTAGGATACACATAAAGTATGTCCAATTTGGGCACTGGCAAAATTTCGCCCCTCATGAAAATTTGGCTCAATCATGGTTTCGCCTACTCTTTTCCAAGCTTATGCTTCCACCTGAAAAAATTAATTAAAAATGTTGTCTCCATTTCTGTGCTGTGCCTTGGCCTTCTGGAACCGTGTCATGGTTTCATTCTCCTTTCCA
Organism: Pinus tabuliformis; assembly: GCA_031772625.1. Taxonomy (NCBI): domain Eukaryota; kingdom Viridiplantae; phylum Streptophyta; class Pinopsida; order Pinales; family Pinaceae; genus Pinus; species Pinus tabuliformis. Next base: position 946,278,808 of record CM062815.1, on the reverse strand, counting down.
CACCTCCATTCTCAAATTGCTCCTGCTTTCTGGCGCTGCACTGAGGGCGCATTTATATGGTGGAACGGTGGCAGACTTTACAAAGCTGCCACCTGTGGCGAGGTAGTTAGGTGGATTAATGAAGGCGGAGAGGTCAGGGGATCAAATCCCAATTCTCCCAAACTCGACGCATATATAATTTTTAATGGCGCATTCGTTGCAACCGTGCGCATAACCGTTGTTTGATTAAACGTGGAGGTTTAATGTTTTAGGGTTGGTTGTTGTATTGAATGCGTGGAGTGTTCTTTGGTTGGGCCACCCATGGTGCGGTCCGGCCACATGGCTGGGCGGGTTCAATTCTTGTTGGCCCATGTATATGTTTGGCACGTCATTTCTTGGTGGGTGGGGGCGTGGTCTGGGTCCACCAAAGGTGGCCCGCCCACAACCCAGACATAAATTTTTTATGTGCACTGGTGGTTGAGGGGGGGCCGACGGGGGTCATGGCCCGTCGGCTTGTTTTAAACTTTAAAAATTGTTTTTTTTAATTATAATATGTTGGTTGTTGGGGGGGGGGGTGGGGTTGGTGGCCCACCACCCCATAAAATATATATTTTTTTAGTTTTTTAAACATAATATATTTTTGCCGATTTTGTCTAATATAGGGGATATTAGACAATTTAACGATCCAACAAATTCACCCACTTTCAAGAGCTAGGTTTCATGCCCCGGGGTCGGTCAAATTGTAGGACACTTAAACCTAGCCCATAACCCAACTTTGACCAAAACTTTGACTGGATCGTTCTCCCTCATACGAGCTTGGATTTGAATGTCGTTCACACCATTGGAATCATGGTGACGAGCACTTCAATCTGGTGCTTGTTTGGGAGCAATCTAACCATTTTGAATTTTGCCCCTTTCTGAGTCCTCTAGGAATTTTGCTTGTGTCTCGAGCCACCTGGATCACCGGAGGGGGATTTCCACCTAAAATTATTGTGCCTACTATGTTCTTTTATTCACTGTTATCACTGCATAAACATTAACAAAAATTGAAGAATAACTAATGCTCTGAAAATATTTAAAAGGGCTAATACCTAAGGAATATTGATTCACCCCCCCCATAAAGTATTTCCAACACCAAGAATATGATTTTGAAGTAATAGTCAAGCCAAGACGATTGAACACTGGGTTGGATCATCTGTCCAGAATTGAGACCGACAAATAATGAACGAACTTTGAAGAAGGACTTCCCAATGCACGACTCTTTGCAATAAGGGTTGTTGATGATCATTTCACTGATATCATTTACTTTTTGTCTACTGGAGTAGCCCCTACGGAGTATACGACTCAATAGAAGAAAGAACTTGTAGTCAAAGTTGCAGATTTTTCTCTGATTGTCAAACATTTATATAAGGTGGGCCCCGACGAGATACTGCACAGATATGTCCTTGAGCACAAAAGGCAATATTTTGGCAGAAGCACATGGTGGTGTCACATGAGGAAAATATGGCAGAAAAGCCACTGTGCAGAAGATTTTAAGAGTGGGACTATGGTGGCCCACGATGCACAAGGATTCCAAAGAATATTTTAGTATTTGCGATGTCTGCCAGAGGACGAAAGACTGTCGAGAAGGGATTAATTTCCACTAAAACCACAAGTCACCTTACATGCTTTTGATAAGTGGGCGATTGACCTTGTTGCGTCGATCAATGTGCTGGGAAAGAATACTAGTGCGTGATACATTATTACCGCAACAAATTACTTGACTAGGTGGGCTAAAGCACAACCAGTAAAGGATTTCAGCGCAGACACTATTGCACACTTCATCTTTGAATATATCTTGTTGTGATTTGGATGTCCAAAGATCTTGATGAGTGACCGAGGTTTGCACTTCCTACACAACAGTATTGAAGCATTTACAAAGGAATTTCAAGTACATCATCAGAAGAGAATGCCTTATCATCCTTAGGCGAATGACACGGTTGAGGATTTCAATTTTTTTTTGGAGAAATCTATAACTAAAGTATGCAACGTCAACATAAACAATTATGATTTGTGCATACGAAGAGTTTTATGGGCATATAGGACTACCTACAAGAAGTTGACGGGACAGACTCCGTTTTGATTGGTTTATGGATAGGAAGTTGTAATGCTTATGGAATACATAGTATCAAGTCTTAGAATTGCCACAATCATAGACATAGTGGACGACGACATTATGGAGTAAATATTAGAACAACTATTTGCACTCAAGGAAGATCTCTCTATTGCAAGATTTCATCAACAAGTGCAGAAAGCGAGGGAAAATGTCTCGCATGATCGACATATTAACCAGAAAAATTTCAAGAATGGAGACTTGGTTCTATTGTATGATAGTAAGTTTGCAAGGTTCCCAACAAAATTCAAAATGCATTGGTTAGGACCATACATTATCAAGGATATCTCAGATGGTGACGCACTTCACATCATGAAGCTGAATGAAGAACTCTTTCCTGGGTGAGTAAATGGTAGTAGGTTGAAAATCTATAGGGATGATTCCATCCATAGGATTGCATAATGACTATATAAATGGAGGAAAGTCTTAGCGCTATAGGAAGTAGGAAGGAAACACGGGATTTTAAACTACTCTACCAAAGAAGGACTTCGTCGAGGAGGAAGTAATGCGCGGTATTTAGGAGGATGGTGCAAATGGAGGAAGCTGCGATGAAGAAAGAGTATCTGCGCTATAGGGAAGGGTGTGTCTCAGTTCATCTAGAATATGACCATTGGGGTTGCTACAATTGATTTGATAGGAAAATTGTCATTAAAAGGAGTGGGTGGAACGCATTTCATGTGCATATCTAGGAAAATCTGCTACCAAATTCACATTTATGAGGTGGATTTGGAGGAGTGGACATCAAGGTTTCTATGGAGAATATAGCCACTACAATCAAGGATCTTAGGCAGATCTTCGAAGACACTATGGAGATATGGGCCTCACTGCAGCATGACCCACATGTACAAAATATATAGGCATATATCTGCAAAAAGCAACAATAGTTTGATGAAATCAATGTGACGACGCATACCCTAGCACCTGCACAAGGGTTTGCCCATATCCAGGAGGGAAAGTTTTTGCAGGGACAGATCGATGAGGTGCAACAAAAGGAGCAGATCATTTCAACATGGATGCATTCATGGGCTGATGAAGCCATTCAACTCTCATAGATAGTGGAGAGCAAGTTGAAGATAATAAGGAAAACATAAAGAACCATCGGTCTAATGACAGTAGGGCCGATGGAAAATAAGTTGGTAGAGGGAGTATGACAGGACGCTACACAGCGCACATAGACACTTAAATCTTTGAAGGATGCCTACTATTGTTCCTTAAGAAACCAATTTCCTGGCTTTGGGGAAGTTGTGCTTAAGACATTAATAAATATCATTTACTGTCACTTATTGTTTGTTGTGTTCTCAAATGAATGACCTGGAAAAATTGGTCTTTGACTCTTAATACATGTATGACTAGAACATCTTAGAGTTCCATTTGTTTATAAATGATGAATGAAGAAAGCTTGAAGGAGAAGTTAAAGAAAATATGCTGATATTTCACAGAAACTACTATCTGTAACTTAGAGAAACTATGATAATGAGATCTGAATCATAGACAATATATTGGTCTTTCAAAGAAGCTATTATCTATAACTTAGAAAGGAAATGAGGACTTCAAGTATAGGAGTGCTCTTTTAAGGAATTTTAACTTTATCTACATAAGAAAATAAAGCCCTACAACTTCATTACTATACTTGAAAAGAAGAAAACATAGCATGACACATGACAGAGAAGCTTACAAAATTATATGCAACAAATCATGGAAACTTTTGATTCTTTCATCAATCAACGATGATATCAGGAATACAATGGCCTAGTCTCCAGTTTCTCCAAAATTCCAACCCTTTCTTAGTAAATTTTTCTCTTTTTATACATTGTGGAACAGTTGTTGATTTCTGAAACTACCCAAATTATCTAACTGCTTTTCTAACTATATGAAGTAAAAAATATTACAGAATTTTATAAAGGGTAAAAGACACCTAACAGAACATGAAATAACAAGAAAATAACTGGATTTAGAAGGGGATGATAACTGCTGGCTTGCTTTGTTGATCCGTTGCTGAATTCCTCTGTAAATGCCCTAATGATGCTTAATTTATTTTAGTCGTAATGAAACGCGTTTAGTTTGTGTAATCCTGGGCTTACACGGGCATTCTGATTGGCCAAAATGAAAAGAAACATACCAGATTGTCTTCCTCTTCAGCGTCAGCTCTAACCCTGATTTTCCACTTTACACAGTGAAATTAACGTGAACCTCTGATTAATACGAAACTCAAAAGAGTTAATTCTGCTTTATAAACCTGCCAAATCCGCCCGTTCAGCGCTTCGTTGACTTCCATCGCAAATTGCAATCGACCCAATAATCAGTGTAAAACTTAACTTATGCACCCTTTGGCCACATAATTATGGAAGTGTTGGACTTATGTTATATCTATGCTTTTCTATTGTAAACCTTTTATAATGAAAATATATTATAAAACATGCTTTTTTCACTTTCAATACGGGCTTCACACAATTTCCGAGGTATACCTTTCTGCCGAAACATCCCACCGTAGATCTGCGCTTTTCAGATCAAACAGTCTACAAAGGTTTTCGGGTGGGACATAAGCCCGGAGAATACCCGCCTGAAATGGGCAGTTTCCTCTCTCCACCTGGCTGCTACGTGTTGAATGATAAGTGGGATCGGGTGAGTTCCAAATAAAACCATTTACCATTTTTTCTCCGCCCGAAAACCTGCCTTATAAATTTAAATCTGCCTTTTCTTCGGATTCGGCTTTAACACTAATTTTTTCATTTACACAACAAAATCGATGCAAAACACGTAAAGCGGAATTGAAAGGAATTAACCCAATTTAATAAATCTATCAGATCCAAAAACTTTATCACAAATCGCAATCGGCGATTGAACTAACACCCATTGCTCCGCAGACCTGCCGGAAGTATAAAATATGGTATATATAATATCGGGTCCAGAACCCAATCACAAACTGAAATCAGCGCTGTGAACATATACATAAGGCACTTTACGGACCCACCGGAGTTATTAAACACTTTATATATCATTTCGGGTCCGGCCCACCCATATCGCAATCGACATATCCAAATATATATATATATATATATATAGATATATATAAAGAGTTATGAAATATATATATATATATATATATATATATATATATATATATATATATATATATATATATATATATATATATATATATATATATATATAGATATATATATATAAAGAGTTATGCAATATCGCAGCCCCTCCGAGGCTTATAAAACATAACATATATATGTTTTGGGTCCGCCATCACGAATCAAAATCAGCAGATCCATATACATATATATAACTGCGGACCCGTCGAACTTTATAAAACATAACTTATAACATTTTGGGTCCGGTGTTAACACTTTAACACTTGTTTCCTTTGTAAATCCGATGTATTCCTTTATTTCTTTCTCGTTTCGATATGCACTTATATGGTATAGCTCCATATAATAGTTTATATAATGACTTGATTCGTTTGTATATTAACTTTGGCTTCTCCGGGGCTGATTCTTTTACAATTCTTTCTTTTGCGATTTCAATGTATAATAAACAAAATACTTCATTTCCCTTAGACTTTGCGGATGTAAAGAAAATAAAAGAGCTTCATTAAGGTTGAACCCCTGCAATGATTTTGAAACCACAGATTGTGAATAAAGTGATAAATAAGCTTACACACAATATAAGCTACAACACATACAGCAGTCCCAAAGCAAAGATTCAGGACATACCAACTGAGTGACTCAGGACGAGTCACATCTTTGTGTTGGGGGCCTATTGGGTAGGGTCCCCATAGGTCAAAGTTTTGTAAAGAGCCCGCATTTTGATGAGCGGAGAGTGATTCGCGCATTGTTTTAGGAGTCATAGGGGCTTTAGGGTGGGTCCAAGCCCCTTATTTTGTAAAAGGATGGGATCAATTTGTATTTTTGAGCTCCGCCCATGGTTTGCAGACCATGGTATTGTTAGGGAAAAAAGATATATAAAAGGTTGTATTAGTAAGTGAAAAGTCAATAAAAAATTGAATGATGAATATGTTTTTGGGTTTTAGAGTGAAGGGGAAGGCTCATGCAGCTGTGTGCGCGGAGACCTTGGTAAGTCTGCAGCTATGTGTGTAGTTCCCTGCAACTGTGTATTTAGGGTAAGAAGGATTGTAACTATGAATAGCTAAGGATGATAAAGAATATTTTGAAGGCAGATCTATGTACTTACATTTGATACCTTACTTTATGCAATTACTGTTTACTTTTTTTCTCCGCAAGATTAGAATTAATATATGAATGTTGTTATAGTCAATTACAGTTAAGGTCCATTGATTTATGCACAGTAGATTGATTCGGCATAATATTAAGTAAGATATCATATTGAAGCAATATATATGTAGATTAAGTGCAAAGACACTCTCCATATCCTTCTAGACACAGAAACCTGGTTCTAGCATCCCCCAATATTGTCTCGAGTGAAACTGCAGTCTGTGCGAGAAGATCGTTGCCGAAAGGGCTGGTGATAAAGGGTTTTGGTGGTTAGCGCAACTACCTTTGAACCTGGGTCTAAGCCCCCTCCTTGTTGCTCAATTGATATTCCCCATCCTACCAAGGTCTCTTCCGACCTGTATAAAGAGTCATACGAATTGTACTAAACTATTCTACTCTCCATCTCTTGGCATTCTATGTCCTATAATATGTCATTGTTATCTATGTAAAACATAATCAAAACCATACCTCAAGGTATCTCAGGGGAGGCTATTACATTTGCAAAGGCCAATCCAAATTAGCCCAATACAACATCACAATCATACCAACTTATACATGGATATCATAACCATAACAACAAATAACAAATATGCATGAATGATAAACATATAAACAACTGCCATGCAAGCATAACAATTTTCATTTACCCCAAGGTCTAGTGTTGCAACCTCTCTTTGATACCACCATGTAACCACCCCATACCACATTTAACCACTTTTACAAGCTCCCTATGTAAAAATGAGCAAAAAGTTACTATGACGTGAACCAACATCCAAGTTCCAGTTAAGGAAGTGGGGTCTACTAATCAGAAACATATTAACACCTCCTAGGAGCATCACATCACTGAGATACTAGACAACATTTGTTGATGAGCTTGCCCTGGGCTAGAAATTTATTTTTTGCAAACCTTGCACCCCATCCACACACATGCCAAGTTGTGTATGTGGTTAGAAGGATCCAGCTGCATGCATAGGCCTTCCTTTGTGCGGTTGTAGTTGAGATCTATCAGTTTAGAGGGTGCGACTATGAAATCAGTGCCACTTTTTTAGGGCTAGCCTACATGCCACTAATCGGAACACCTCAAAACTTTACAAAATCAAGTCCAAGGTGTGAAAATTTTATATGATAAGTACTAAGGCTATATCTTTCTTAGAAGTTGTCAAACACATGAGAACATTTTGACAAACATATGGTAAAAATAGTAGCTACAGGTCATGAATGCATATCTGTTCAATGTCTCCTTAACTTCGTTAGTGAATCATCACAACGAATCAATTCCCTCTCAAAGTAGTAGCATCAATGCTTGTTAGTCCATGCATTCACATAACCATTAAATAAATTATCATTTCATGAATATGATCCATAACAAGAGAACACCATTTAACCAAGCCTATAACCAACATATAACCATAATGAATACATGTCAAACCAGTCATAAAATCAACACAATGACTAGTACATCTTCTCATTGATCACATTAAGAAAATAAATAATATTAACATATACAAATTCCAACCAAGTCGAGAACTTTCACGTAACACCCAACCATAGATTGGGATGAACCAAATATCTCTTTCAGCCAATCACCCCTATGCCATATTCCAAGCATGAAAGTGGGATCATATGGGTTAAACCAAAATAGAGCCAACCAAGGCTTCCAGAGGCCAAACCATCTCAACCCTCAACCATAATGATTTCAACTAAACTAGTCTAGAAATCACTATTACCAAACAAGCTTGGATAACTCAAACTTTATTCACTATACTCAAAGGAATTTTCCTGTCTCCACCCATTCGTCAAGATTTCTAGGAGAAATACCATCTCCACCCTTGACACTTGAGAATTTTCCTGAGACCACCTCACTAGGATCCAATGTCTACCAGCCATCCAAAGCTTAAAGAAAAAAATGAACCCGCAACACTATGGCTTTCAAGGAAATGGCAAGGTAAGGCCGAAAAACACTATCAATCTAGGAAAATCCCATGCCGATGACAACAAACCAACCAAGTAACCACACACATGTGCCATTTATCCCAATCTCAACAATGAAATAACACATAAAACTTGTTACTTGCAATGTCCTCTTATTGAAGTTGATTTTCCGACATTTTCCTTGTGCTCCCTTGCTTTCCTTTTCTTGCTTGCTTTCTTCTGTCCAAGTGCTTCCTCTCTCTTCTACTAGAGTTCAATTTCTGAAAATGATAAAAGGTAAAACTGACAAAAGTTGTGAATTTTTTCCCTGATGCCTTTTTATTATTGATGACTAGTATCTTCCTTTCATTTTCCTCCAATTTCTCTCTAATTTCCCTTCCATGCATATTTATGTCCCTTCATATTCCTTTTATCCTATTTTCCTTTATTTCTCATATTAATTTTCCATTTATTGCCTCTTTTCCTTTGCCCATTTCCATAGCCAATAATAAACCAAAAGTGATGCCCACTAGATTGTTTTTACCTCCATTTGTATTTGAATACATGTCACATGACCTTGGTATTATTTTATTTACACAGAAAATCAACCCGGGGCTGTTACATAAGAGACAAGAAATTCTATCTATACCATAGACAAATATGTATATGCTTACTTCACCATACAAACATAATCATTCGATAATAAAACATTGTCGTTTAATGTGATTCTTGCCACTTGGAATCAAGAGGTGCATATGGTATTGGGAAATGGTACCTGTTTAAAAATATCACTAGGAAATATCAAGTGTTCATATTCTAATGTCATATGGTATTGGGAAATGGTACATATACTTCTGGGACAAAATAGTGTCTTTAAGATAGATCAACCCAATGATAACCAGCTTTGGCATCTTTCCTAATTAAAGTGATCTTAGTTTTAAGCTCAACCCATAGAAAGGATCTGAAGAAAATAGTGATACTTTAAAAACTGCACTACATTATAATACCCTTGTTTTGGTCTCAAATACAATGATTCATGCTATTATGTTGAAAATACTCTATAGTACCACACAGGTCCAAGTAGGGATTTGGCAACACATTGAAAGTGATATGGTGAGAAAGTCCATCCTTACAGAGGTGAAAGGATAGAATTGAGGCTAGAGGTAACATTACCATGGAGGAAGAGTCAAATGGAAGACTCTTTTTCACATCCTTCTCATGATTGTTTTCAATGGCTACATGCTCATCCATTACATTTTGCTCACTAAACAACACATCATACTACAAAGTGAGGATAAGGTTTATGAAATGAAAATTTGGATATCATGTTTTCTTGTTCTAAATTAATCAATGTAAGGTAGATTAATTTAAAGAGGTCCACTAGGAGTTGTTGTGGTCTCATTAATCAAGGCCCACTAGGGAGTAATATCAAAGTTGAAGGTAGGGATAAAGAGGACAAACTCATATAGTTTATTTTAATGAGTAATTAGGGAAAAAATAGCTGCAAAATTCATATTACAGCCAACCTAATATTGTTGTTAATTAATGCAGAAATTTTCCTTCAAAGAGGCCTACAAGAGGTGCACCATTAGACCATTTTGACGAGGGTGTATTATATTGTGAAGTATATAATTCTGCAGCAACCTGTCCAGATAATAGATGCAATAATGACATATTTGTAGACAAAACATCAAATAAACTGAGGAAATCCCACACCCAATTCCTTCCACTAGAGTTGATTAAGCCTTCACAAATAGCCCTTGAAACAAATCCTTTGCAGGTGGTTTTTGGCATCAATATTCAACAATGAAAAATTCACAACATATGCCTCACATGAATAAGAATGAACCCTTATAATTTATAATAGCTTCTACACTTTCAATAACCATTATAATAAAGAGGTGTTTCTCTTCTATAGAGTCCAAGCTCAACCTCCTCAAGTAAAATATAATATCCATGTGTAATATCCTATATCTCTCCTTCGAAAACATAAAAGGGCTTGTTGGGTGTGGTGCCTAATTATCTTCCTCATTCAGAGGTCTTTTGTTTGAGCTGAATGATCTGATGGTAGAAGTTATGTTTAATTTAGGGATTTTTCCCTAGAAGGAAACCCCTTGATTTATATGAGGGAATTGTATTGCGAATGTGTATATGTGTATTCTGAGCGAGAAAGAGAAAGGATACTATGTGAGAGTGAAGTAGAAATTATAGTGGATCTGTTGTATGTTGTATCTCTTCATTTTGTTGGATAATAGAAAAGGAAGGACTGGTTGTTTCTCCATGGACATAGCCCAAATTGGGTGAACCACATATATATGTGTCTCTCTTATTTTATAAATTTTCTGTGTTTGTGTTTTTGTAATATATTAGGTTTTCCATTGCTCTGTAATATATAATTTTCTAACAATTGGTATCAAATCCAAAGGTATATTTGGCTGATAAAATCACGAGAGAGAAGGGTTCCTAGTTTGAGTGAGAGCACTGGCAAAAGATGGTCGGTTTAGGGTCCATAAATTTAAAGGAAAAAATTAATAGATATGGAAGATGCAGATGGCCAATTATTTGTATTAGAAATATTTGTACGTACCATTGAGAAGAAAAACAAAGAAGCCGACGAGTATGACAGACACAAAATGGGAGATTCATGATAGAAAGGCACTTGGAACAATACAACTGTGCCTAGCAGCATCGGTAGCCTTTAATATTTGAAAGGAAATGAAAATAGAGGGTTTAATGATGACATTGGCCAAACTGTATGAAAAACCCTCAGCCTAAAAAAACGTATTTATTATGGAGCATTTATTTAATATGAAGATATCAAAAGGTGGATCTATTGCTGATCATTTAAATGAATTTAACATGGTTACCAGTCAATTAAGTTCTGTAGGGGTAAATATTGATGATGAAGTTAGGGATTTGTTATTTCTATGCTCATTTCCAGAAAGTTGGAATGGATTAGTTATGGCAATTTGTAACTCTGTCTTTGTACCTTGTACTTTAAAGTTTGATGATGTAGTTGGTTCTATCCTTAGTGAGGAAATGCAATGGAAAATCTCCATTGAGAGATCAGGTAATGTTTTGACTGCAGAGACTAGGGGAAGAAAAATGGAAAGAGGAAAGAGTCCAGGATACCGCAATAAGTCAAGGAATGGAAAATCCAAGTCTAGATCAAGGATAGTGTGCTAGAAATGTGGGAAGAAAGGACACCTAAAGAAATATTGTAAGTTTTGAAAGGGAAAATAAGGAGACACACAATAATAAAACAATCAGGAAGTGTTGATCTAAAGATGATCTAAGGTTGTCATTGATGTTAACCCAAGCAACACCAATGATGACCTTGAACTTCCATGGCACATTGGGAATCATCATTCATGGTTTCTCGTCTCATAACAATTATAGGAATATTCTACTCAAAAATATATTTCTATCAGTATATAGCTCTCCTCGTAATTCCTCACGGTTTGTAAGTTATTCAAGATTGAAGTTAGTAATGTCAATTAGTGGGCTAAAACCCCATGGGGTTGTGGCATGAAATTTATCATTGGTTTTGGTCATTAAATAGTCAATAATTAATAAATTTTTTAAGCTCCTAAAATCCCTCCAACATTCTCTATAGAAGTCCCTCTCAACTCTATAAAACAAAATCTCATATATCCTCCAAAAGTAGTGATCGTGACATTTTTGCTATAAATTTATTTCTACAAAGTATTAGATGCTGAAATTAAAACCCATGTGATCAGAAATCCTGATGAACATCGTGACCTAATTTTCGATGTTGGTTCACTATATTTTCGGAGATATGATCTGTGGAGGTTAGGGTTTTTGCAAGCTCTTGAATTTCATCTCGAAGAGGTGACCTTGGGAAAAATGTCATAACTGTCTCTCTGAGAAGTGGATTAGAATTCTGTAAAAATTGGTGGATAGAGCATAGAATTTAGTTTTATGTATATCATTTTCAGAGCCGAAGGAGGAAACAGTGACAAGTGGCATGCCATAAAAGTTCTCTCTATTGAACTAGTCTTTAATTAGGTCATTGTGAGATATTGGGCATAACTTTGCCTTGAAGAATCCAAATTGGGTCAGACCTGTAGCATTCAAAAGAAGACTTAGAGGGATACTATAGGACTAAAGGTCACATATTGGGGATCTGAAATCATAGAGATACATCGTATTCAATATCGTGCTCCTAGAAGGAAAGAAAAAAAACCTAAATCAAGTGTTTTAAAGGGCTACAAAGGACCAGAATTTCTAGGGAAACAAAGAGCAAGGTGAAGCAAAATGGTGCAACAGAGGTAAGCTCCATGTAATTGTATTTTGTATATGCATTTTCATATCTTAATTGAATTAGGTTCTTTGTATTCCAATTTTTTGTTTTTGTTTAGCACTGACATATGCTCTGTAGGATGAGGTAAGTTTTGCTATTATCATGCCATGGATATTTCCTTGAAGACTTTTTGTAGGTATTATATATTCATCAAGAAAAGAATCAATGCATAATCTAATGTTCTGAAGAGTGAGAAAGGGTAGCATGACAAGTGCAGTAATCAAGGTGTAGAACAACAACAATAAGTTCACCACATGAAGTCTTCAAGTGGACAACACTGCATACAGTCATTGTAAAAGTATCATTGTACAGACTCATTGTAAAAGTATCATTGTAAAAGTTGTACAAGTGTCTATCTGCCAAGAGTTGAAGAGGCAATGTCGGGAGGTCTAGGATCATCGTTAGGATGTTGTGTCATAGTTGGGGTTATGATCTAGTGTGTCTTCTTCTTATACATCCTTCTATATCATTGTAAAGTGGACCAGTTTCCATGGTACGTGAGTCCATTCTTCTTTTATTCTTCTATAGGGTGGTAGTGTGGTGCTAGGTTAGTGCATGAAGTCACCAATAGGTTCACGCCTGTGAAAACTTCAGGGTGGTAGGGTGGTGCTAGGGTGAATTGTATCTTATTAGGTGTTAGGGCATCCGTTCAGTTGAATACTGAAGAATCTCAAGCATTGGAGCGTCCATCCAGTGGGAGCTGGAGAATAATTATTTTCTAGATTATAGGAATTTGGAGCTTTCTTTTCAATTGGAGTTGAGGATTAAAGAATTATTAGAAAAGTGTTTCGGTGGTTTTTGTCCCAGAGGGGGTTTCCAACTTAAAAATTATGTGCATTTGTGTTCCTTTTGTTTACTACTATCATTGTACAAACACTGAAAATAATTGAAGATTAACTAATGCTCTGAAAGATTAATAATAATACTAATTGAAAGGAATACTGATCCCCCCCCACCCCCCTCAATATTTCCAACAGAAGCAAATGTGATAGGTAATGTGTTGCAAGATGCTTTGATTCTTGCATTAGAAAATATTATTGATGCATGGGTGGTAGATTGAAGGGCCTCATTCAATGCCACACCTAATAGGAAACATTTTCATGATTATGTTCAAGGATATTTTGTAAAGGTTCATTTGGGTGATAATAAACCCTTTAAAATCATTGGAATGGGTAAATTTTTCATAAAATAGAAAAATGGAAACAAATGGTTATTGACATAGGTAAGGCATGTTCCAGATCTGAAGAAAAATATAATTTCAATAGGGGAGTTGGGACGTTAAGGACGTGTAACTACTTTTACATATAAAACTTAGAAGGTCACTAAAGGAGTCTTGGTAATAGAAAAAGGAGAAAAGGTTGGTACATTGTATTTATGCAATGGTATTTCTAATTCCATTAATTCTTTAACATCCATAGGAGTAGATACAACATTGTGGCATCATAGGCTTGAGCACAAGAGTGAGAAGGGGATGTAGATTCTCCACTCAAGAAATTTGTTGCTAGGTTTGAAGCATGTTGATTTGGATTTCTTTGAGAATTGTGTTTATGGGAGACATAAGAGACTCATATTTCCCAGAGTTGGGAAAGAAAAGAAGAGAGAAAAAATAGATCTTGTGCATATAGATGTATGGGGACCTACTCAGGTATCATCTCTTGGTGTCTCTTGTTGTTACGTTACTTTTATTGATGATGCAACCAGAAAAACCTGGATTTATTATATTTGAAATAAATCTAATGTATTTGACACTTTCAAGAAATGGAAAGCTTTGGTTGAGAATGAGACAAGAAAGAAGTTGAAGTGTCTTAGATAAGACAATGGAGGAGAATATTGCAGCAAATAGTTTGATAGGTAACGTTTAGAGCATGGAATTCACAGATAGAAGACAGTTCCAGGAACACCACATGAAAATGGTGTGTCAGAAAGGATGAACATGACAATTATGGAGTGTGAAAGGTGCATGAGATTGCATGGAGGACTGCCTTTAGAATTTTGGGCACATGTTGCAGATACTATTATTTTTCTAATAAATAGAGGGCCTTCAAGTTCCTTGGATGGTGGTATTCTAGAGGAGACATGGACAGGTAAAAAAGTAAACTACTCATTTTTAAATACTTTCGGTTGTGAAGCCTTTCTCCACATTAATAAAGAAAATATAAAAGCTTGATGAAAAATCAAAGAAATGTTCCTTTATTGGATATGGTGTTAATGATTTTGGTTATCGCTTATATGATTATGAAAATAAAAAAATCATTAGGAATATATATTTCATATTCAGTGAAAGTATCTTTTATAAGGATCAAATGAAAGAAAAGAATTAGGAAAAATAAAACAAAAAATACACAGTGCTTGATGAGATCACAGAAATGTAAAGGTGTCTGAAAGTTATAATGATCGACAACCACGACAACAAGAACAACCACAATAGCAGCAGGCACCTCAAACACCTAAAAGTGGTGTTAGAAGGTCTATCATGATAAGTAGACCCACTGAACGATACTCTCGTTCATTATATTATGTATTGTTGATTGATTTTGGTGAACTAGAATGTTATGAAGAAGTAATACATGTAGAAACTGTTGAGTTATGAAATGGGTATGTATTTACTCTTAATTTCATCACATTTTTCCTCTTTTCTTATCTCTTTCATATCTTAATACGCTAACATATTGATGGATTATGATAAGAAATGTATGAACTATTCTCAGTTAATATTTAGCCATCGTAACTATCTTTTACTCCTCTTTATGCAGGAAAATGACAAAAGGAACAATTGTTGTTCCCTAATGATGGAACAACATAAACCAACAAAGGAAGAATGCAACGCGTTGGTTGCGGATGGGTCATAGGGTGAATTAGGAGGATCAACACTAAATATGAAGAGCGTCTGAAGATAGAATTCAGTTGCAAATCCCCCAGGATTGGGAGATCCTGAGGGATCACATTTATCTTTTACCTCTTTTCGATTATAAAAGCAAAAGATTGTAGGAAGAAAGGGGGACAATCTCTGTTATTTCAAATTGTAATTTTAATTTATAGACTTGTGCTATTGAAGAATGTGACCGTATTGTCATGCTACTTAAGTTAAATGATTAATATATAATTGAAGTTGTTGTTCATTTGTATTCTCTAAAGTAGCTCAACAGTGTTCGCTGGTGGCTAAGGGCCCAGCCTTTGGTGGATTAAACTCCTTCCTTGTGTTATATATTTCTGATTATCACAAGTTTGATTGGTTTGATAATTTTCCCATTTTCTGTGAGTTTATCCTATTCTCTATTTACCGCTTTCTTGTGTTGAAATAGTACATTTTCCTTATATATATTTTACAGCAATTTCACTTGATTCGAGTTACGCTTATTCCAAATTCAATTATTTAGATAGTGAATCACATTGATTTAATTAGCTATAAGAGTTTGGTTATCGCTATTGAACTCTCAGATTGATATCATTGCCATTTGGATTTCTTCATTGAGATTGAGTATGATTTAGATTGAATCAGCTAAGAAGAGATTAGTTATTGCTACTATGCTCTTGGCTGATGCTATTGTTAATTGAATTTCTTGTGTGATATTTGATTACAATTTCAGCAGAGGATTGAGTCTTGAAGCTTAGATGTCATATTTCCTTTAATAATTGCAATTTGAGTTTTATAAATGCATCCATTTACTCTTGTATCAAAGGTTTATACTTCATTTTAAGAAACATTACTCTCTCAATTCATAGCATGCACATATTGTGTACACTCTTGGAATAAAAGGACTTTCTCGAGTTGACGATTAATGTGGGGTAATTAGGAGTTTTAAAAGACACCCTTTATTAGCCAACATTTTTGGCACCGTTGCCGGGGAGAATGTCGCCATTTTACAAAGAGTGATGTATATCTGATAATTTATGTTGTGAAAGAATTGGGTATTGAAAATGAAAGGTAAGAACCTACGTAATGAGCAAGTAAAGTTCTTGCTCCTCCGTCCGCTTTTCAGCACTATTACAGAAAAGTGAATTGGGTGTTTGATGTTTGTCTGTTGAGAGAGAACTGGGTATTAAAAATAGAAGGTAAGAACCTGTGTATGGAGAAAGTAAAATGGCTACTACACCCCCCCGCTTTCTAGCAGAATTGATAGGAATTTAAGGTAGAAATAAACATTTGAATTTTTGCATGAATGACTAAGAAGAAAAGACCAGAAAACAATACAATTCCACATCCCAAACCTGAGAAATCTAAGGGGTCGGTGACCCTTGGACGATCATTATTGATGACATCTTAAGAAAAGCTGAATCTCAGCCATCAGTAGGTCCCTGAACCATTGCTTCCAGACAACCTACTGTCTCCCTTCGAGCCACAGGCTCACCATCTGTAGCCTACGCTAAGGTCCACAGTAAAACTGAAGGGACTGAGTAGAGTTTTCAAGACATTGAAAATTCGCGACCAATTCCCTCACAAGAAGGGAATTCTTGCAACATTCGTGAAGGAGGAGGAGAAATAAGGGAAACAGAGGAACCAAGATCCCCTTAGGTAGTAATTGAGCAGAGGACACCCAGTGTCCCAGATCAAGGGAGTGCTATTAGGATCATTCCCACCTCTTCTAGACATCCCAGGGATAACTCTCTAGCTCCAGAAATCCCAGAAGGGTACTGGCATATCTTTGATCAAATGGCCAATAATCCACAAACACCCCAGACCTCTACATTATAGTATCCTATTGTTGACACAGCTGTCAACGCCCCCATGAAAGCTATCCCTCTACAAAATATTCCCACCTTTCATGGACTCACTTCAGAAGATCCGGATGCGTTCCTATTTGAATTCGATGTCTTATGTCGAGGTTATGATTACACCACCGATCCCCAGAAACTGAAGTTGTTTCCCTCCACTTTAAAGGAAGCAACCCTGCATTGGTTTATGGCACTGGGTGGGGGCACCATAAATGATTGGGATCAAATGAAAACTAATTTCCTTAAAAAATATCAAGATTATTGCAGATCTAGAGAACTAAAAGATGAGATATTCCAAATGGTAGCAAGACCTAGTGAAATTTTGGAAGAGTATGTGGAGTGTTTTCAATATAACCTCTAAAGGTCTCCCTACGCAAATCTGCCTAATAAGGTGCTAAAACCCACGATGATTAAGGGGATGAAAGACCAGTGGATAGAGACATTAAATATTATGGGTAAAGGTGATATATATCAAGAAGAATATGCTAACATTATTGATTTGTGTATCAGGTGCTCGAGGGGTAGTACAAGACTGAAACCAGCTGAACGTGATATGATCACTAGGGACAACAAAATCTCTGGTGGAAGCATTACTCATATTGAAATCGGAAACCTGCTGGAAGAATTAAAAACAAATATCTTGGGAACCTTGACAACATAATTAGACATCATGCAAGCCAAGAAGAAGCAGGTCGAAGCAGAACAGAACCTGGTTATTTTTTGCCCTCGATGTAGGAAGAAACATAGTCATAAAGAATGTCCACTAGATATGGTACAGACTTGTGCCATATGCACTAAAGAACATGCCACGGAAAATTTCCCATCACTCCCAGGATTAAAAGCGGTCTTCAAAGAGGCAGAGGAAGAAATAGAACCAGTCTACCTATTAAATCAGTGTCGCCAATGGCAAGCACGAAAAACAGGTATGCCTACCAACCCATCTTCATTCTTTCAGCCCTCACAATATAATTCTCAATAATACACAGGGGCCGCATGGCAGAACCAACCACCTTTTCCTAATTGGTCACCACAAGAATTTTCTATGCCACCTTGGTCCAATCAATCAAATGCAAACAATAGTTGGAAAAATTCCTCTTACTTTCCACCATTCTGGGAGAACAATCCATATCCATCTCAATGGTCCCTCTCCACTTCATAAAACCAAAACTCGCAATCAAGCTGGCAAAGACCTACAAACCAGCTAGCAAAAACAATCCCCCTGCCTCAACCTATGCTACCAGCTTCTTACACGTTGCACCAGAATCCTCAACCCAATCTATGACCACAGCTCCCAGGCCAGCCCAACTCGAATCCCAACAACAAACCATTCCAGTCGGTACAAATTATTGAAGGGCTAGATCTGAAAACTGAGTTGAGAGAGTGTAATGAACTCCAATTGAGTTCTGGATGGATAATAGAATTAGAGGGTGATAAAAATGTACAATTAGAAGAACCACTACCTATAGAACAAACATCTCAAAGGGAGAATACAGTTAAATAGAAAAGCCACGATCAAACTATTACCTCTTCTCCACCATTCCTAGAAATATTGATTATACCTCACCCAATCAAATATCCCGATTTTAATCTCCTGGGAGAATTGAAAAATATTTGTGTAAAAATACCCCTCCTCCAAGCTATTTAGGACATTCCAATCTATGCAAAAACCATTAAGGAATTGTGTACCAAAAATCCTATGAGGAAAATAAAAGTAACACCAACTGTCCACGTAGTTGGAACTTTGCCTGATTTATTATCAGGTAGAGAAACACTGTGAAATATGAGGACCCAAGAAACCCTATAGTCACAGTACAAATAAATGGATGTTCCTTTCCCAATGCATTAGTCGATCTAGGGGCAACCATTAATATTCTCATAACAACAACCTGTCAAAGACTTGCATCACAACCTTAGATCCAACTATGAACTTGCTGACCAATCAGTTGTCAAACCAGAAGGGACATTACAGGATGTAATGGTGTCCGTAGATTTGGGAATACCCAGCATATTTCTTGATTATTAATCATAGAAACTGGCTAGATGGACATCCTCTAATATTAGGAAGACCGTGGCTAGCAACCGTAGATGCTTATGTAAGCTGTCGAACAGGAAATATGACTATAGCAAGAGGAAGTAATGTGAAGAACCTAGCTTTATACCCTACAACTCAGCCAAGCCTAACTATAATAAAAACTAGGAAACAACTTGTAACATATTTAAATGAAAATATTCAATCACCACTAACTATATTAGATGCTCTTGAATTTAAGAATCAAACAGAAGATGACATAATTAACACTTACATTAACCACCCAGCTGCCGTATCTAATCTAAAATGTCACATGATTGAAGCAACCCTGAATAACGAAATTGAAGAAGATCCCTTAAAAGATATCAATGACCAAACAATACCAACAACAACTATTTATAATAGTAAACCCATTGAAATTGATCTAGGGAAAGTCCTAAACATTAACAAAAATCTAACTGATGACCAATAACAGAGGCTAATTCAACCCCTTAGAAAATATAAAGAGGCTTTCGCTTGGGATTACCCAGATATAAAAGGGATTGACCCCAAATTATGCATGCACCACATCTATACTGAGAAAGATGCGAGACCCATTCGATAACCTCAATGAAGATTAAACCCTCACCTAAAGGATGTTGTTAAAGACGAACTACAGACACTATTAGATGTAAATTTCATCTATCCTATATCTGATATCAAATGGGTTTCTCCATTAGTTGTGGTTCCTAAAAATAATGGGAAGTGGCGTATATGTGTCAATTACAGAGATCTTAATAAATCAATGGAAAAAGATCACTCTCCCCTTCTGTTCATCGACCAGGTTCTAGACACATTGGCAGGTAAAAAATTATTCTCTTTCCTGGACGACGTCAGTGGCTATAACCAAATCCAAATTTCCCCTGAAGACCAAGATAAGACTACCTTCACCTGCCCCTTGGGGACGTTTGCTTACAGGGTATTACCTTTCAGACTGTGCAATGCACCCGCCACATTCCAGAGAGCCATACTCAACATTTTTGCAGACTTGATAAAAAAGGGACTAGAGGTGTACATGGGCGATTTTACACCCTATGGAGATGACTTCGAGCCTGCATTGTAGACACTGAAGAAAGTCTTGGAAAGATGCATTGCTACTAGGCTCTGCTTAAGCCACGAGAAATGCCACATGATGATTACCGAAGGCCTGATCCTGGGTTATTACATCTCAACAGCTGGAATTCAGGCAGATCCAGATAAAATTCAGGGAATCCTCTTACTACCTACCCCTTGCACTCAAGCTGAGGTATGTATTTTTTTGGGATTTTCTAGATATTATCGAAGATTTATAAAAAACTTCTCCCAAATTGCTGCACCATTATATGATTTGAGAGGAGATATCGATTTTATATGGACTGAAAAATGTGACATTACCTTTGAAGAATTAAAACAACTAGTATCAATAGTCGCAGTATTACGGGGTCCGAACTAGGATTTACCATTACAGATTTCATCTGATGCATCGGATATGGCCATTGGAGCAGTTCTTGGCCAATATGAAGATAGGAAACCCTATGCGATATACTACATCATCAAAAATTTAACTCCTGCTAAGTTGAATTACACCATGACCTAGATGTAATCTATGCTATTAAAAAATTCAAACACTATATAACAGGATACCCTATGGTTTTGTATACTGATCACTCTGCTATCAAATATTTAGCTAGTAAACCTATTACGAATGGAAGAGTGACACAATGGTTAATCCTTTTGCAGGAATTTGACATAAAAATTAAGGACGACCAGGAAAGGAAAATCTGGTGGCAGACTTCCTCTCACGTGTGCCAAGAACAGACGATGCCGTGGCAGTAGAAGACCAGTTCCCTGATGAGCACCTATTTACTTTGACCGTGAAAACACCATGGTACGCGGATGTTGCGAATTACCTAGCAGTGGGAAAATTACCCAAGCACCTGATGCCCAGAGAAAGAAAATTAATAGTGCAATGCAACACTTGGTTCTCTTGGATCAGAGGATACCTCTTTCACATAAGAGCCGATATGCATATCCGCAAGTGTGTTAGGGAAGATGAAAGCTACAATATCCTAAAAGCCTGCCATGATGGACCTTACGATGGACACTTTGAAGTCCACAGGACTGGACATAAAGTCTTACAGATGGGCTATTATTGGCCCACCATTTTTAAGGATTCCAAGAAATTTGTCCAGGCATGCGATAGCTGCCAAAGAATGGGTCGCCCTGGCTAGTCTGATGAGATGCCCCTGCATCCACAGTTAGTCATTGAACCTTTTGAGCGCTAGGAGTTAGATTTCATTGGCCCAATAAACCCATCATCTAATCAAAAGACATAAATATTGGTTGCAAAGGAATATGTGACTAAATGGGTGGAGGCAGAAGCATTACCAAGGGCAACAAAGGACATAGTAATCCATTTTATTTTCCGAATTTTCGTGCGGTATGGCTTTCCTAGAGAAATAATTACGAATGGAGGGCCATAATTTGTATGCCATAAGATTGCCGCTACACTAAAAAATCATCACATTTTGCATAGAATCACATATCCATACCACTCACAAGAAAACAGCTAGGTAGAAAGTACCAACAAAGTAATCGAGGCCATTCTAACAAACATAGTCGCCTCGCATAGATGTGACTGCGCTACCCAATTGCCAGAAGCCTTGTGGGCATATCGCACGACTTGTAGGAATACCATAGGATACTCCCCATATCAGCTAGTGTTTGACAAAGAACCTATCTTCCCCATAGAATTTGAAATTTAGACATTGAGGATAGCCCAAAAAGTAGGGTTGGATTTGAATGAAGCACAGGTTAACAGACTACATCAAATCAATGAATTGGATGAAATCCAGCTATCATCTCTTCAACATACTGCACTGATTCAACAACAAAGAGAAAAATGGCAAGATGCCCTCATCAAGAAAAATATATTCCATGAAGGTGATTGGGCACTTTTGTACGATTCTAGGTTCCAGGATTTCCTAGGCAAACTCCAGACTAGATGGTTAGGTCCCTATGAGATACAAGAAGTGCACGATAATGACACCCTTACATTAGCCACCATTGATGGGTCTGGCTACTCTTTTAAAGCAAATGGACATCGAGTACGCCTCTACCAAAACCTGCTTACAAGGGAATCCTTTTGCCAACAGATACGTGAAGATTCTATGACACAAATTCTCACTGATGAGGGCAATTCTTTGACAACCCCAGTCCAGTGAAGAATTTATTTTTTGAAACCTGTACATAAAATTTCTTTTTTGTTTTCTTTCTATTTGATTGGATTTGCTTAGAACAATAGAGATGATTTCTTATTAGTTTTTTTTCCTATTTTTTCTTTGTTGTTCCCTATAAGGAACAATTGTTGTTCCCTATATGGAACATCACTTTTTCGTGTGTATTTTTCTTCAATGTTCCCTATGGGGAACAACACTTTTTGTGTGCATTTTTCTTTGTTGTTCCCTAAAAGGAACAGCTGGTGTTCCCTATAGGGAACAATAGTCTTTGTGTGTATTTTTCTTTGCTGTTCCCTATAGGGAACAATTGTTGTTCCCTACAGGGAACATTTGTTGTTCTCTATAGGGAACAACAATTTTTCGTGTGTATTTCCCTTGCTGTTCCCTACAGGGAACAATTGTTGTTCCCTACAAGGAACAACTGCTGTTCCCTACAGGGAACAACTGCTGTTCCCTATAGAGAACAACAATTTTCGTGTGTATTATGTTTGTTGTTCCCTATAGGGAAAAGTTGTTGTTCCCTATAGGGAACAACACTTTTTGCATGTATTTTTCTTTGCTATTCCCTACAGGGAACAACTACTATTTCCTACAGAGAACAATTGTTGTTCCCTACAGGTAACAACACCTTTTACGTGTATTTTTCCTTTATTGTTCCCTACAAGGAATAGCTGTAGGGAACAACACATTTTGTGAGTATTTTTCCTTTGTTGTTCCCTACAGGGAACAACTGTTCTCTTCCTTACATGATCATCCCTAGACCATCCCAGTTCACTCTTTATGATCCTCTTTATGGCATAAAAAGTACAATACATATTTAAGGAAAACAAGCATGGAGTCTACTAGAATAGGCAAATATCTTTAATATTATCATCTTTAACAAGGTTGCTTTGTGATGATCGAAAAAGAAAGGACAAAATTATCTATATCACTTCACTATCCTCATTTCCACTATAATTAAACTGATTAATTATCTGTACCATGTTGGTTCTCCCCTGTCCCATATAATTCTATCTGTTTATTATCAATAAGATTATGGGTATATTTTTTTCTATTGATATGTTGAAACTTCTTCTGCCATCCCTACTCTTAAGGAGTGCTGAGCCACACTCTATATATAAAATGGGGAGTGTTAATATATATATGGAGGATAGGGGGTCTCATCACAAGCTAGCCTACCATGATCATAAGGAAGGAGCAAAGTGGCATTCCCACTATGGCCACCACACCGGGGATATGATCCAATGGATGCATCAAGAAACAAAGTCCTTGGAACATGAGGTCTCATCATGAGCTGACCTGATCACTTTCGCTACTTCCCAGTGAATGGAAATTTGTTCATCTGGTTGCCATGCCAGCACATTGGTCTCTACTATGGACATCATAATGCACTTCCCCAATTATACATAGAGGACCATGGTTCCCAAGTGTTGGAAAGCAACTTTGTCGAGGCTATAGATGCTTGCAGGTAACAAAAGCTCTGCTGATGGTATTGAAGTTTTATTTTCTACATCAGTAATTATTATAATCCCCTCTTCTTATGTTTCTATATTTTCTATGGAGAGATTATGTCCTTAACTTACCTTGAACCTTTATGCATGAGTTAATCTTTTAAAATAAAGCACAACAATTTTAAGTGGAATAACGGTGGTAAAGTATGATTTCCTGCGTATACTATCCTTTTTCTTTATCGCATCACCTCACGACATCTTATCACTTATTGATAATTCTCGTTACACGCCTTGTTTTCATCACTCCAATATCCTTTACGATCCTTTCATTAATGTGCATACCTTTCCACTTACATTACCCAATCCATCACCCCTGTACTTCGCTGCCAGCGCGTTATCCTTTCATTCATTCGGTCATAGGTGACCTATTATTTCAAGAGGGGGCGAGGACCTCTAGTATACTTATGCATGCGTTGTCATATTTTCATTTGATTTTGCAGAACAATATGACATCCCATGATCACAGAGCATGTGGCATTATAACAGTCCTCGATAACGATATTTATGTTTATAAAGTATCACCTAATAGAGCCATTACAACCATTTGTTGTTCCATCTCTTGGCTCTATTCGTTGTTGTGCTTTCCCCACTACACTAATCGTTTGCAGAATTCAAGCATCATGGGAGGAAGAACAGTGCGCCGAGAACCTTTAACACTGGCTATCTCTGATGAAGCCAGGGAAATTCTAGCTCGTGTAGGATGGATAACATATTTTACAAGATTTCAACCCCCTAATGAGGAAATCGCCATCGAATTTTTATGACATCTACAGAATGGACAATCCATGGTAAGAGGCAGAAAAATCATTGTAATAGATGTTGTGATAGCAGAAGTGTCTGGGTTGTTGGTAGAAGGACCAGTATGGGCTGGCAAGCAGTTAAAGCTGCATGACGCTATCGAGGTTTTTAGGGACAAAGGATAGGAGCTAATCAAGAAGGGCAAAGGCATTCGACCATCTTCTCTTGGAGAGCCATGGGGAGAATTGGCACAAATTTTCCAGAACTATATTACCTGTGATGGGCGTAAAGATGTGGTAAGGCCGCGACAACTCAAACTTTTAGCAGTTTTAAAACAAAAATGTTCTGTTAATTTTCCTGCACTGTTGAATTCATTACTACATGACACTGTCGAGAGGCTGAGACGGTCCCAACACACAAAAAAAACAGTTATCCACCATTGTTTGATCAGGTTAATAGTTAGGCATAACCTTGCCCAACAAAAATCAACCTGGGATGATCTAATATTGGCCCTCGAAAGAGGTGTAGCCCTGCCAGCACCTAAACCTGTCCCAAAAAGGAAGAGGACTGCCGTTTCAAGAAGCATACCTCACAAACGCAGATGATCCACAAGGTTGAAGTCAAAATAGGGAGCGTCTGAAAATCATCAAGGTAGCGCTAGTCAACCCATAGAATTATCTAGCCCAGTAAGTGAACAATACTTGCAACTAGTTCGAAGGACAAGATAACCCTAAACCAGAACCTGAGGAAGGAACAGGGCATTCTGAAGATGAACAAAGAAATGAATTGGGACTTCCCCCAACACCAAATATGAGTTCCCAAGATGATCTGTTGCACAATTTTGAGACAGGGATGGCCCAGGTCCTAGCCAACATGAATGTCTACATGCAGCCTGAAGGACTGCTCAATCTTAACTTAGGAGAAACCAAATCTCTTAGGAATTCTAGCTATACTAGAATTCTATCTCCCTCAAAATATACAAGCCATAAAGAAGAAACAGATGCAGAGGCCATTCAAGAATTAGAGAACCAATCTGGTGACATTTTCCCAGTGGAAAACAACCATGGAGGTCTAAACATAGAAAACATAGGCCAAGAAGAAGAAGCAGAGACAGAGATTATTTGGGAAGCTGATAATCAATCTGGAGACACGGTCTTATTGGAACAAAGCCAGGGTGAACAACCAGGCTCTTTACAGATAGAAGCTATTAACGAGACTATCAGTAGACCAGTTACTCCTCCGAAAAGGTATAGATCCAAATTGAAGAAGCTAAGAAAAGAACACCAAAAGCTTCGCAAAATGGCCAAGAGGCTCAGAAGAAAAATAAAAGAAATCACAATGGGGGAGGTTCCAAAAAATACCCCGGAGATAGTAAATTCGGCCGTACAAACATAAATATATAAACATGGGGCTACAGGAACTTAAACTGTGCCCATACCTACTCAAACAATCATCACTCAAGAGGAACAACATGTAATTTTAGTAGATGTGGCTACTCAGACAGAGGATGTACCCTCTTATAGCATGGCTACTCAGACGGAGGTTTGAACCTCCCATAATAAAGAAATACAAGCATAAGATATCCCTTCTCATAGCATAAGCACTCAGATAGGCATACAAGAAAAAGACATCATGACACATAATGACCCCATTATACTGAATCTTCAAGAAGAATTGGCACAAGCTCGGCTCGCGTGGGAATGACTTGAATAGGAAACCGTTTCCCGACAGAAATATCAAGAGCTGCGGAAACAGCTTCGGGAAATGAATACAACAGAGAGCGAGACTTTCGACAGATGCAAAAAGGCAGAAGAAAAAATACAGAAGATCAAGCTCAAAATAGTCAAGGTCATAGGTTAGAAAAACACCATCTTCTCAATGTATATGGATTTCCTAGCATATAGGTTTCCCGCCACCAATTATGTCTTTTTTTTGTTAGAATGGTACCTGTTGTTGAAAATTAAAGCCATGAGAGCTGGTAAACCAATTGAATTAAGAACAATTGAATATTACAAATTATTGCAAGCAACATGGTGTAAAGGTCCAAAGGCTTCTTTGTGAGTTTTACCTGCACAATTTTGTATTAGAGAGCAAGGTGGAAAAGAACCTTAACCCTTTTGTAGGAGATGTTCAATTCTAGACCTTTATTTCATTTGCAGTTAACCAACTCAAATGGTTTAAAGCTTATAATACATTCCAAAGATAGGAACATGGATTAGATCTTTGGGTAAGAAGTGAACCCAAGCACCCTTTACAAATTCTTGCCAACCATAAGAGTCTGATGACACGAGAAGGGGTGATTAAAATTTGAGGGCCCATTCATAAGGAGATTGTATAGAAAGGAGTATCATATTTCCTCTCCATTCAAGAAAGGTCTCTGGCTGCATATAAGCTCAGGTGGACGGTCTCCACTAGTAGTTTGCAAGATAGGGAACCATTTAATTACAAAAATTTTAAAGCAGCTGCGGCCCGTTTGGTAACCTATATTTTTTTGAGAGAAGGACCTTATTGGTTAGGATGTCGGTTTTGGAGCCCCATTATTTGGTATCCCCCTGAAGGTTATCGGGCTATCTACGAATTGCCTGAAGGAAAGGAAGGGCCCACCTTTGCGCTCCTAGCTCAACATCATGGTTTTAGACCAATTTTTGACGCTCCCTCTCCAGCCTACTCTTTAACTACATTGCATAAGATCTACTTACCTTTCATGAGGACATGAAACAGGGTAAGCAGGGGAGTATGTTGAGTTACGAAATGGGTATGTATTTACTCTTAATTTCATCACCTTTTTCCTCTTTTCTTATCTCTTTCATATCTTAATATGCTAACATATTGATGGATTATGATAAGAAATGGATGAACTATTCTCAGTTAAGATTTAGCCATCGTAACTAACTTTTACTCCTCTTTATGCAGGAAAATGATGAAAGGAACAGTTTTTGTTCCCTAACAATGGAACAACATAAACCAACAAAGGAAGAATGGAACACATCGGTGCAGATAGGTCGGAGGGAGAATCAGGAGGATCAACGCTAAATATGAAGAGTGTCTGAAGATAACATTCAGTTGCGAATCAAATCAAGAGGATCAACGCTAAATACGAAGAGTGTCTGAAGATAGCATTCAGTTGCAAATCCCTCAGGATAAGGAGATCCTGAGGGATCACATTTATCTTTTACCTCTTTTCGACTATAAAAGTAAAAGGTTGTAGGAAGAAAGGGGGACAATCTCTGTTATTTCAAATAGTAGTTTTAATTTACAAACTCATGCTATTGGAGAACGTGGCTGTATTGTAATGCTACTTAAGTTCAATGATTAGTATATAATTGAAGTTGTTGTTCATTCGTATTCTCTGAAGTAGCTCAACAGTGTTTGCTGGTGGCTAAGGGCCCAACTTTTGGTGGATTAAACTACTTCCTTGTGTTATATATTTTTGATTATTGCAAGTTTGATTGGTTTGATAATTTTCCCATTTTCTGTGAGTTTATCCTATTCGCTATTTACTGCTATCCTATGTTGAAGTAGTACATTTTCTTTATATATATTTTACAACACTATCACTTGATTCGAGTTACACTTATTCCAGATTTAATTATTTAGATAGTGAATCGTATTGATTTAATTAGCTGTAAGAGTTTGGTTATCGCTATTGAACTCTCAGATTGATATCATTGCCATTTGGATTGCTTCGTAGAGATTCAGTATGATTTAGATTGAATCAGCTAAGAAGAGATTGGTTATTGCTACTATGCTCCCGGCTGATGCTATTGTTAATTGAATTGCTTGTGTGAGATTTGATTATGATTTTAGCAGAGGATTGAGTCTTGAAGCTTAGATGTCATATTTCCTTTAACAATTGCAATCTGAGTTTTATAAAATGGATCTGTTTACTCTTGTATCAAAGGTTTATACTTCATTTTAAGAAACATTACTCTCTGGATTCATAGCATGCACATATTGTGTACACTCTTGGAATAAAAGGACTTGCCCGGGCTGATGATTAATGTCGGGTAATTAGGAGTTTTAAAAGACACCTTTTATCAGCCAACAGAAACTAGGAGGACGTGGGATCTAAACATGAAAGAAGAGATGGACACATTGGTACATAACTAGACTTGGGACTTAGTCAAGTTTCCTGCAGGTAAAACAACATTGCAGAATATATGGGTTTGCAGGTTGAAGGAAGAATATGGAGGTAGAAAAAGGTATAAAGTTAGACTTGTGGTGATTCAAGGGGTTTGCACAAAATAAAGGTATAAAGTTTGATGAAATATTTTCTCCTGTTGTTCAAATGACTTCAATTAGAACTATTCTAAGTCTAGTAGTAGCAAAATATTTTCATCTTGGGTAGTTAGATGTAAAGACGAACTTTCTCCATGGGGATTTGGAGGAAGAGATATATATGCAACAACCACAAGTGTATGAGGTCAAAGGGAAGGAGAAACTCATGTTCAGGTTGAAGAAGAGCTTGTATGGCCTAAAACAGGCTCGAAGTAAGTGGTATCTAAAACTGACAGATTTTTTTCTAAACAAGGTTATACTAGATGACAAATATATTATATTGTTATTGTATGTAGATGAAATTCTTGTTGCAAGGCCTAACATGTAGGAAATAAATGTGCTCAAAGAAAAATTGGCAATTTCATTTGCAATGAACGATTTGGGTGCTACAAAACAAATCCTTGCTATGAGAATAACTAGAGACAGGAAGAAATGCAGATTAACATTGTCTTAGAGTGAGTACATAGAAAACGAGTTGTAAACATTTAATATGTAGAATGCAAAACCATTTAGTACACCTTTGGCTAGCCATTTCAAACTAAGTAAGGAGATGTGTCCCAAGACTTAAGAAGATATGGATTATATGTCTAAAGTTCCATATGCATCCCAAAATTGAAAGTTTAATGTATGCAATGGTCTGCACAAGGTCTGATATTTCACATGTAGTGGGAGTTGTAAGTAGGTACATGAAAAATCCAAGAAAATAGCATTGGATGGCATTGAAGTGGATTCTCAGGTATTTAAGAAGTACCACAAATCAAGAACTATGATTTGGTGGTTCAAACATTTCTTTACAGGGATATGTTGATGTAGATATGGCAGGTGATAGAGATAACAAGAGGATCACCACAGGGTATGTGTTTACTGTAGGTGGAATAACAGTTAGTTGGGTTTCAAAAATGCACAATGTTGTTGCACTTTCAACAATGGAAGCAAAGTATGTTGTTGCTACAAAGGCTGGTAAACAAATTATTTGGTTATAAGGGTTTATGGATGAATTAGGTAAGAAGAAAGAGATGGGCAGGATATACAGTGACAACTAAAGTGCCATTTATCTTGCAAAGAACTAAACGTTTGATTATGATACTAAACATATACACTCAAGTACCATTTCATACAGTGAGTGTTGGAAGATGGACAATTGAAGGTGGAAAAGGTACACACTAGCCAGAATCCTGCAGATAGGTTAACAAAAGTTGTAACCAGGGAGAAACTAAGATTCTTCTCAATTTCAATTGGTCTTCAAGTATGATGATGAAGATGAGAAATAGATAATTCCAAAGTGGAGTCATTGTCTAGCAAATGAAGCAATGGTGGAGTTTCTATAATTAGTCTC
Source organism: Pinus tabuliformis (assembly GCA_031772625.1). NCBI lineage: Eukaryota > Viridiplantae > Streptophyta > Pinopsida > Pinales > Pinaceae > Pinus > Pinus tabuliformis. The sequence goes on along the minus strand of CM062815.1, from coordinate 946,248,339 downwards.
CATGTGGGATATTGTTTGGTGTGGAGCCTGATTATCTTCCTTATTCAGAGGTCTTTTGTTTCATCTAGATGTATACCCCAGGAAGACTGTACATCCCTCCACATGGTACAATTTTCTAGTAAAATATTGTAGTTTCGTATTCAATCTAGGTTGTTCATTAAGCGGATGATCTGACAGTAGAAGTGATGCTTAAATTAGGTTTTTTTGCCCTAGAAGGCAACCCCTCAATTTATATGAGGGAATTGTATTGCAGATATATATATCTATATATGTGTGTGTGTGTGTGTGTGTGTGTATTCCAAGCAAGAAAGAGAGAGGAGATTGTGTGAGAGTGAAGGGGAAATTACATCAGATCTGTTATAAGTTATATCTCTTAATTTTGTTGGATAATATAAAAGGAAGGACTAGTTGTTTCTTCGTGGACATAGCCCAAATTGGTTGAACCACATATATCTATATCTCTCTTGTTTCATGCATTTTCGATGTTTGTGTTTCTGCAATATATTAGGCATTCCATTACTCTGTAATATATAATTTTATAACAATACTAATATATCTAAACCAGCTCCTATTGACAAAGCAATAATAACTGAGGAAAAAGACAAATCAATAGAAAAATCGTCTAGGTCATCTTCTTCAACACCAAAAAACACATGCTCCAAGGTGCTAAACCCATCAAATCAAGTGGAAAGTAATATATCAATATGAAAAAGTATTGGGTGCAGCCCAAATTAGTCCAAGTTTTGGGTCAAAGACTCCACATTTTGAGGAGCGAAGCTCGTGGAGCTAGCGAAGTTCTATTCATCGCACAATGTGTAGGGGCCTTGGGGTGGGTCAAAAGTCCCTTATTTTGTAATGGGTTTCTGGTACTATTCCATTGTTTTTTGGATCCATGGTATGTGGACCGTGGTCTTGTAGTAAACAAGTCTATATAAGAAGATGTAATAATTTCTAGAATATAGAAAAGAATAGAAGAATATCTAAGCATAGATTGTTCGTATTCTCTGTGTTGAGTCTGTATTTTTGGGGAAGGCTCCACAGCTCTGTGTGTAGAGGCCTTGAGGAATCTGTAGTTGAGTGTGCATACCACCTAAAGTTGGGTGCACACATAAGGGAAGAGCATGTATTGAAGATCCTTGTTAATAAAGAAAAAAAAATTGGAGAAGTATTGTGTATCTTTCTGTGTTCATTCTCTGTTGATACCGTTATGCATGATTTTTGCTGAATTATGTGAAAAAATACATGTTATGCTATTTTTTGTTATGTGTATGTGTTAAGTACCAATCTGTAAGGTTAATAATTAGTGCAAAGTTATTCATGTACACTAAGTTGTGGGTACATATAATAAATAAGTGAACATATGGATGCCACAATGCACATATGCCCATGGCTGTAGAAACTCGGTTCTGCAACCTCCCATAACCACTTCGAGTGAGACTACAATATTCTTGCAGGTCATTCCCGAAAGGTCCAGTGGTTGAGGGTTTTTTTGGTGTGCATCACTCTCTAAACCTTGGCCAATCCCCCTTAAATCAACAAATGGTTCTGTTGCCAGGACTGGGATCTCCTTAAGGGATATGTTTTGGCATCTGTCGAAGAAAGAAATCCAGGGGTGGGTTAATGAGAATGAAAGAGAATTTGCAAAAAAAGAAAACAAAAACCCTCGATTATCAGTTGAAGTCTAGTTGTAGAAGTATATCTTCAAAGAGCAATATGAAATCTTATTTGGTTTGTTACACATTTAATTGTACAAGTGGGTATCTAAGTTGACTGAGCATAAGACTTGTTCCAAGAATGACAAACATAAGGAGTGGAACCCTAAATTGATATGGTGACTCAAGAATGTCAGCAATAGTATCTCAAGGGTTATTAATTTCTAGATTGGTAGTATTTTGGGAGGATTTATCACTGAGTTCGTGATAGATGCAATCGTGTCCTATATCGAAGCTGAATGAAGAATTTTCAAAGGACCATGAGGTAAGTTCTTAAGATATTTTAATCTTTGGATTAAGATGTTATTATTTGAAAATGGGATTCTGCGAATGAAGTCAGACTAATTTTTGGACGAAGAGGAAATAACACTGAACTAGGGTCTACGTGAAGTGAAAAATGATAAAGAACAGATCCGAAGAATTTTATTAAGATTGACTATAGCCCCTTGTTATGAGGATCTAAGAGTGAAAAAGAAAGAAGTAACCCTACAACCCCATGACATTCCCCTGCCTTTCCTAAAGGCACGTCGAAGTTAGGAATTGACAAGAATCAGGGCATCTTTGGGATTCCCCATCCATCCGCCCCCCTTACACCCCATCCCCCTCCCCATAATTCCCCCACACCCCCACCTTGTCCCCCTCCACCTAGCCCCCTTAAAAGGAAAATGGTCGATGACATTAAGCTACCTATTTTTAAAGGACTGGGATCAAAGGATCCTAATCAGTTTTGGTTTGTAGTTGATGCAGTATGGACAACAAGACATATCACTAGTGATGATGTAAATAAGGCGCAGCTCATCACATCGCTGCAAGAAAGAGCACTAACCTGGTATATGAAATACTTTGTGACTAACCTAACTACTTTGTTGGATGAAATTAAGAAAGCATTGGTATCAAAATTCAAGAAGCTGAAATCAGAATCACAGTGCATCATAGAGCTAAAAGAAATCAAACAGACAATGAATGAATCTGTGTGGGAGTTGGATCAACGATTCAAGGTGTTGATGGGTCAAGTAAGCTTTAATATACCCCCAGAAAAACATAAAGAATGGTTCATAGTTGTGCTACTGCCACATATTAGATTACCTTTGACACAATAGAAGATCACAACTCAAGATGAAGCATTGGAGATTGCAATGAAGCTAGAAGCTTCGCCGATTGGAGATACTCATGCAGGAGTACTGTAAATACAAAGTCAACTAGCCATTTGGAACTTGGAATTGCAGGATCTCAAGAAAGGTAAAGAGACCAAATTAGAAGTATGGTGTACAAAATGCAAAGCAGAGGATCATTATAAGGATCAATATCTCGTGTTTAGATATTGTTTGGCAAGTGGAGCACGTAATCCAATAAATCTAAGTTTGCGTTGCGAGATTTGTAGAGCGAGAGGCCAACATCGCTCTAAATATTGCTACCTATTATAAAAGTATGTACATACCCCGAAGTAGTTGTTTTGTAACTTATGTGGATCAGTAGCCCATGATAAGAAAAATTACTAAAGTTATGACTTGAAAATGGAGCGCATTGTTGACACTTATAAGCTGCAAGCTCAGGGACATACACATGACGAGCTAGGCCAACACACTGGTCAAGGATGATTTTAGGGACGAGGACAAGGATGAGGACAAGGACGAGGAATTGGTCGAGGACGTGGCTAGATTATCTGTTATAATTGTGGACAAGCATGACACTTTGCAAGAGACTATCATAAACCTATGACAACCTGCATTTACTATAAGTATTTTGATCACGTGATAAAAGAATGACCTGCCCTTATTATGAACATGCAAGAGAAAAGAAAGTAGTAACCTACAACAAATATCCAAATGATGACTGCTAAGCTAAAGGAGGATCAATTGTGCATTGACATTATAACAAGAAGTAGAATTATAACTGGAAATGATAAAGCCAATGGGAAAGGAAGTTGAAGCTATATGGGGTAAGAAAAACTACCGAAAAAGATCATACATTTGATATCCTAAAGGAAAATAAAGTATTCAGAGAGGCTACATGAAGCTTTATGGATGATGGGGCCTCAATGTCTACCGCACAGTCGACTCAGAAGGATAACTGTGAGATAGCCCCAGTTGCGACACAAGATGTGGATCCGAACGTTTTGAAGTCTTTTCTATAGACTTGCATGAAGTTGTTGACAAATCAGAAGGCCGTAGAGGGATTGCAAGAATCAATAGACTCTTGTGCTCCTAAAGAGGTACTGCAGACTGGAAAGGAAATAAGTCTTACAACGTAGATTGGGGAATATGACATGGATCAAGTTATCTTGGATATAGGATCTGATGCCAATGTCTTACTGAAACAAACTTAGGAATTAATGGGTAAGCCAAAGCTGCATTGGTCAACTATCTAGCTGAAGATGGTGAATCAACAAAATATTGTCCATCTAGGAAGATTGTCAAGTATCATAGTAGACATTGATGAAGTGCAAACTACCACTGAATTCAAAGTAATTGAGATTGTGGATGACAATAATCCCTACCCTACATTTCTTGGATTGGATTGGGAATTGGATAACATGGCTATAACTAAGTTGAAGAAAAGGCAAATGATATTTGACATAAATAATATGAGATTTATTGTGCAATTAGATCCATCAGAGGGAGCGAGATATACTGAACCTATCAGATAAGAGTACAGTGCGGAAGACATCAACAACATGTATCAGATAATGAAAAAAGAATAAGAATGGATTAACCCTATTGCATATGGAAAATTGACTTGGAAGCAAGAAATTTCCTTCACTTTAGATTTAGAAGAGGAATTGGAAAAGTAGAAGAACAGGTTGCATGAAGTGTCTACAAGGCGATGTGCAAGGATCACTAAAGAAGTGTGTTGTATGACAACGAATGAATGTGATTTATCTTTATATGATGGTTTGGGTGATGTAAATATTTTCTTTAGAGATTATGAAAGATGGGTACCCAAATTTCAGATATTGTTAGCTTTGGATCAATAATTGAGGGCCACTCCTACTAGATGGTGGGGTACTCATAAGAAGAATACAGGAGACTGGAAAAAATGTATAAGGTTGATGTGAGTAAGGTTTGGTCAAGTAGAAACAAGATTGCTAACAAGTATGATGGGAAAAATGATCCTAGAGACCACATACAACTCTGTATGACAAACTGGGGAGAAATTCCATGAGAAGAATGGGTGCATGGTTTCATCCATATCCTGGAGACAATTCGTTAGAATTGGTATCTGGAAATGAAGATTCGACATGGTACTACTAGCTGGATGGAAATGGTTGATGGATTTATAATGACATTCGGATTTGAAGATGACTGTCAACATATAGATGCAGCTCTAGATATATTTAAGAAGAAGATTTTTGAGAATGAAGTTCCAGTTATGTTGCAACCTGATTGGGCTACGAAGATACGTAATATAATGGAATGTTATAATCTCATTGTCAAAGAGGATGAAGATCCTCACAATATTGACATCAAAGAATCAGAAGGTCATCGCGAAGTAAACGGACCTAAGATATACATGTTTGATATAACGAAGCCATTGAAGAAGATGAAGGTGAATATAGGGTCAAAGGCTGAATCAAAGTACGCAACAATAGGAGATTAGTGGGATGAAGACACCATAAACAAGATAACAGATCTCTTGCATGAATATCATGATTTGTTCCCCACTAAGTTTTCAGATATGAAGGGCATATTAGGAGTTTTTGGAGTTATGAGGATTCCTGTAAAGCATGATGTGAAGCCTGTCAAGCAAAGACTTTATAGACTAAATCCAAAATACAAGGAAACGGTGAAATAATAATTAGACAAAACGCTAACAGCTAGGATAGTCAAACATGTTGAAGAGTATGAATGGGTAAGTCCCATGGTGGTTCAGAAAAAGAAGGCAAAAGGGGAAATTAGGATTTGTGCTGACTTAAGGATATTGAATGATGCATGCCTACATGACCCCTTACCTACACCATTTACAAATGAAGTATTGGACAATATAGGCAGACAGGAGGTCTATTCTTTCATAGATGGCTTTTCAGGATACCATCAAATTAGGATTGTTCCAGAGGATAGACATAAAAAGAATTCTATGATAGAGTGGGGCTCTTATCAGTACATAGTGATGCCTTTTGGACTAAATAATGTGCCTGCCATATTTTATAGAGTTGTAATTGTGACCCTCAAAGAATATATACAAAATTTTCTAGAAGTATACTTCGACAATTAGACAATCTTTAGTCTATTAAAGAAGCATGTGGCAAGATTAAGGTTAATTTTGGATACGTGTAGGCAGTATCGGATCTCATTGAACTTGAAGAAGTGCATATTTTGTGCACCATTTCATATACTGTTGGGACATGTAGTTTGTAAACATGGATTAATGGTGAATACCGTGAAGATCATAGTTGTTTTGAACCTGCAAGCACCAAAAACAATGAGACAACTATGCACGACAGTGGGACACACTGGCTACTGCAGAAAGTTTACAAAAGGGTGTGTGCAGATAACTGCACAAATGGAAAAATGGCTGAAGAAAGTTGTGACTTTTCAATGGAGCGAAGAGTGCTAGAAGAGCTTGGATGTATTAAAAGAGAAGATGGAAACTACACCTATTCTAGTTTTACCAGACTGGAAGAAGTAGTTCCATGTACATGTTGATGCATCTTGCATAGCATTGGATGTAGTGGTAGCGCAACCAGGAGTAGGGGAAATTGATTGTTGGGAACGGATTCCCCCAAGAGCAGTTTTGGGGCTAAAAGCCCATGTTTTGGGAAAATTTTGTAGAAAAGTTGTAAAGTCTCAGCATTTTGTGGTCAAGGAGTGCGAAGGTATCAAGAGTCATAAAGGGTTGTCCACCCTTACTTGGTAAAGTGTCAAGTCGGCTGTAAAGATCTACCCATGGTCCATGGACCATGGGATTGTATAAAAAGTAGTTAAGTAAGTAAGCTCTAAGTATTAAGAAGAGTAAGAAGTGAAGAGTTAGTAGTGAAGTAGAGTGGAGAAGTCTAAGCGGTTTTTGGTTCTTAGCATAGGTAAAGGCTTCGCAACTGAGTGCACAGAGGCCTAGGGTAGAAGTCCGCAGTTGAGTGCACAGACCCCTGCAGCTGTGTGCATAGGGTGGATAGAGTCTGTATTAAACTGGAGGTATCAATAAAGAGAAGTATTATGCAATTACTGTGTATTAATCTCTGTTAATGCATCTGATTATATTGTGTTACGATCTGATTTTATATTACAATGTTTATTTGATTCACGAATGTATGTGATTATATTTGCTAATTGAATGCAAGTAACAATATCAGTTTACGCGACGATTACTATCATTGATTGGTAGAATAAGTAGACACTTGAGATAAATTGGGAACCTATACAATACATCGTCATAGGAGCGTGAAAGTACCTAAACCATTGGTTAGGGTTGTGTGAAGGTAAATCATACACCTTAATAGAGGTACTGAAGGGCGGGATAGAAGGTAGATCGATAAGCCCTAAGGATTAGTGACCTACGTGAAGGCAGGAGCAGGGGGCATAGACAGACATCACGACCATATTAAGGTGTGGAAACTTGGTTCCAACATCCCCCCATACTGCTTCGGGTAATACCTCGATCCACGCTCCACGGGCTAATGCCAAAAGGGCCAGTAGTGTAGGGATTTGTTTGGATGACTAACATTGAACCTAGGTTAGTTCCCATAAAGTCAACAAATGGTTCCGTTGTTGGGATGGGAATCTGCATGAGAGATGTGTGAATTCATATCACTAGAATCCAACTAAGAAAGAGATCGAAGGTTGGTTGCATAGGAGGATCCACGAATTCGCGGCACAAGAAAACAGAAATCCATAGCTGACAAAGGAACAATGGCTAGACAGGTACCTGTATACAGAAATCCACGAGATCTTTTTCTGTTTCTCTCTAGTTGCGTTATATGAGTAGATCGCGAAGCTAGCAGATAGCCAAGGAAGGTGGACCCTTGACGTTCCTATTGTCTAGACCCTGGAGTTAGTATCGAGACATGAAGCCTTTGAGGATAAGATCACACGTGATGTCGATCATTGGCTCAATTGTATCATAGGATGGTTTTTGACTAAATTTGCAGTTGATACCACAGTTAGTTACAACGAGGCGGGGCAGTGCTTTTTCAAAAGTCCACAAGGTAAGTACTTGAAGTCTTTAAATACTTGGATTAAGATGTTATTGTGTGAAAAGCAGGTTATGCAACTACCTTTATATTCAGAGCTACGCAAAGTCGAAAGACTTACAGGAACAAAGGAAGAAAGGGTCCTGAATATAGCCTACTGATTTCGCCTCCTTTTAGTGACGACGAGGAGTAGTGCAGACTTCTCCACAAAGTGCAGTTCAGTTGATAAAACAAGGGTTCATGCGACTACCACCTCCACCTACACCACATCCACCTTCACCATCATCACCTACGATATCGCCTACACCACCACCACCTCCACCACAGTTCAACATGGCAAATTAAATGAAGCTGCCTTTGTTTAAGGGCTTGGGAAATGAGGACCCAAACTAGTTTTGGTTCATTGTAAAATCTATATGGGAATCTCAGGTTGTCACAGACGATCACATGAAGCAGGCGATGTTGGTTAGTGCTTTGTAGGATCGTGCGTTAACTTGGTACCTTAAGTACTCTAATGATAACCCAAATGCTGTGTTGGAAGGAATCTAGACTGCATTGAATAAAGAGTTCAATAAGCCTATATCTGAGGCACAGTTGAATGTGGGGTGCAAGGAAATCGTGATGAAACCAAGTGAGACACCTTGGGAGTTGGATCATAGGTTAAAGTGTAAAATCAACGAAGCTAATATGAATTTAACAGATGGGCGACACCACGAATGGGTTGTGGCTTCGCTCCTGCCTCACCTAAGGGTTGCACTATCACAATAGAATATTATGACTCACGAAGAGGCCTTGGAGATTGCAATAATACTACATGAAACACCGATACAAGAAATTAATATGGGGGTTTAGCAGATCCATGCGCAGTTGCAAAATTTTTGCCTCGAAATGCAAAGTGTAAAGCAGGACAGAACAGTTCGGGCAAAGGCGTGCGAAAAGATATGGTGCCTGAAATGTAAGGTTAGGGGCATGACAAAGACCAATGCCTGGTCTTTGAAAACTATATTTCAAGAAGAGGATCGATGCCTTTGAGGTCGGAAGCCCAATCAGGGCTGAGCACTGGGCCTGCGTTGTTGTGCGTTATATGTCAGGTAGTAGGGAAACATACGACTTATAATTTTCATTTGTAGCAGAAGTTTGTACAAACACCACAATAACTATTCTGCAACTTCTGTAGGTCAGTAGGGATTTATGAGCACACTTGCCAAAGTTATGAATTGATGATGGATAGAACACCCGCCTATAGAGTTCAAGCAGAAACACGACCTCCTGACCAGGGTGCTGGGATGGCATGGATAGGCTTTCAGGGGCGCGGGCGAGGCCGAAGCGGAGGAGGACCTGGTAGAGGTTGGGGACAAATGATCTGTTACAATTGTGGAGGACCATGACACTATGCCCGTGAATGCACTAACCCAACACATCCATCGTGCAAATATTGTACTCAGTTTGATCATGAGACTGAGGACTGTCCTACACTGATAGCAAGGATATGTGACAAAGGGGTGCTACCCTCGCAACTAACTTAGAACCTATAGATGATGAGGGTTGAGCCTCGTGAAGAGGATCCAAATGTGAATATAGTGCTCTGAAGTGTAATTGCAATGTGACACGATAAGGGGAAACAACTTGAAGACAACGTGTGGGTTCGCAAAGCTCCAGAGAAGGAGGCTACATTTCATTTGGAGCGTGCATGCGAAACGTTCATGGAAGCAAAGGAGAGCTTCACTGAGGCCTCTACCTTAGGGAGCCTGGATAAACCTATTCAAGAATTGGACCCTTCTATGCTTACAACCTTTCTAGAGACTTGGATGAAGCTATTGCACGACAACAAGGTTGTGAAGGGGTTACAAGAACTTATAAATAGATGCGTCAGAAACACTCTGGGTGAAATACGTGTGGTATGGAAGATTGGTAAGCATAAAGAAAGGACATAACGTGAGATGAGACTCATGGCGCAGATAGGAGAATATGAAATGGATCAAGTTATTCTAGATCTAGGGTAAGATGTGAATGTTTTTCCAAAGCAGACTTGGGAGCGAATGCGGAGACCTATGCTACAGTGGTCTCCAATTCAGTTAAGGATGGAAAATCAATAGAATATCATCCCCATGGGATGGCTGCAAGGAGTAACTATAGATATTGAAGGCGCGAGCGCATTGGCTGATTTTGAAGTAATAGAAATTGTGGATGACAGCAACCCCTACCATGCGCTCCTTGGCATTAATTGGGCTACTGACATGAACGGGGTAATCAACCTAAAGAAGCGAAAGATGATATTTGAAAAGAAATCGCTTCGCGTAATAGTACCCCTAGATCCTGCAGAAGGATTGCGCTATACTGAACCAGTCTGCGATTACGAAAGCAATGATGATTTGGACTGCATATATAAGATAACAACACGAGACCAAGATTGGGTGAATCTGACAGTGGATGGACGAATTACATGGGATTGTGAGAGTTCCTGCTCCTCAGACTTGGACAAAGAATTAGAGCACTGGTAGAATCGACTACTTGGAGTAACCATGTTGAGCTGTAACATGATGAACAGGTCACTGAGTTATGTGTCGTCAGAGGTAATAAATCTACCCACTTATGATGGATTGAATGATGTGGATGTTTTTTTGGATGCATTTGAGAGGGAAGTACGAGAGAAGCAACGCTTCTAGGCTTTAGACTGGGAAATGCGCGTTACGCCTACGAGATGGTGGGTACGCACAAGGGTAGTTTTGATGATTGGTGTGAGTATAGGAGGATGATGAGAACACACTTTGGGAAGCCAAAGGTATGAGTGACGGACAAGTATGATAGGAAGGATGATCCATGCACATGGCCAAATGGGCTAAGGCCTATGGAGCGGAGTGCCAACCTAAATCGGTGACTTGTTTTGTCACACTCTGGATGTCATCCCGATGAATTGGTACCTGAGATAGAGCTCTACCATGGAACAAGAGAATGGGATATTTTGGACGAAGGGATCATAATGACGTTCAACTTCGAAGATGGGTTTGACTGTATTGATGAAGCGTTGCAAGAAGTGTTGAAAATAGCAATAAGAAATGCTAAAAATAACATTGCTATAAATAGCAGTTCAGGTACCAGTGTTGGACATAGCAACAAGGAATGAAAAATGGAAGTGCTAGAAATAGCATTTCTATAAATAACATTTTGGGATGGATTCCAATTTTAGTCAGTCCCTGGACTAAAATTGAGAAGTAAAATTCAAATTTGATCTTAGTAGCTATTTGTAAAATAATTAATTAATTCACCATGAATTAATTAGTTATGGAAAATCAAACATGAAGTGTATGTGAGGACATGCAACAATTTCTCCATTGATTGAGGAATTTATCCATCAGTTAAAGAGATAAGGATGAGTTGTAATATTGAGTTGTAATTAGTTAGCTCAGTTAGCTGAGTTAAGTCCAATTAGATTAGTTCCAACAGTTTGTGGAATTAATTGTGAGTTTAGTTAGTTAATGCTTGCATGCATGTAACTGCTGCACATTAGATAATTGAATATTCTCTCATAAATAACTCATGCATGTCAGTTCAGACAAAGACCTAGTTGAGATCAAAGGAGGGAGAGTGTACTATCAGTTGGATGGATTTTTCCTATAAAAGAAACTCATCCGTGGAGAAGGATTTATATCCTTCAGGTTTGTGCAGTTATTTCTTAGCCAAGTGAGCAGTGTGAGGTGGGAATTCACACTTGTGGAAGCACTGGACCCCAGGAAAAACTGCAGAAGGAAATAGGAGGCTTAGAGGGCAGAGGAGAAGGTTTTTGAGAAGCCTTTTATTGTCTATGAGCAGCAGAAGGATTGCAGAGAGAGCAGGATAGTTTGTGAGATGATTCTTTTTGTAATCCAGACTATTTTCCACTTGTATGATATTACAGAGATTGGGGTTTTAGGCTGAGGCTTTCCCCGCAATTATTCTTCCATGTTCATGTATGCTTTCTTTCTCTTTATCAGTTATATGTGTTCTATTAATCTCGCTCATATTTGATTAAGCTTCTACAAAGTTTGTTGTAGAAGTAGATCTTGTATTTTTCTTTAGTATATTGCATAATATATGGATCTAAAATGGGAAATTCTACCTGGTATCAGAGCAAAGGTGATCAAAACGAAGAAAAATATACTAGAGGAGATTTTGAAGTTTTGAATTTTGGGATGCGAGCTTTCAGAGCAGATCTAAAAATTTTTGTGCAAAATTTTCAGAAACAATTAGAAGATCTGGATTCTTTGTGGAAAAATACCCAAATTCAAAAAAAAAAATCAGTTGAATCGGAGTTCGGATGAGGGAGATATTGCTGATTTAAAATAAGCTCTTTTTCCAAAAAATTTCATGATGGCGGGAAATATGAAACAGATTGGTGTGCTAGCCATGAACTTGTATGCACTTAAGGTACAAGATGCATGCAAAGCCTTGAGGAGCAAGACAAAGGTTAGATACTTTGTGGTTGAGAGGGAGAGTAAATTACCTCTCAACATGCAGCACCAGAAGAAGTCTTAGACAATTGTGGAGGAGCCACAATTGGTGAAGCACCTTCAAGAGGTTGTGGAGCAGCCACAACTAGAGAAGCTGAGAGGAGATTGAGTGGAGGCTTCTACTCATGCAGATACCTCCAGTAGGGGGGAATTTCGAGCCAAGTGGGCAAAGGGTTCACATGCATCCATACCTCTAGGTAGGAGGTGGGGTGATGTGGAGTGATAATCCCAAGAAGGCTGGAATAAGGGCAAGATCATTGAGGTACCCAACCTCTTTGATTAAACCTTGCTACGGGAGCCTTGATGAGGAGTAGCAGGACTGGCTAAGTGGGTAGAAACAGATGCAGATGGAGTGGTAGAGAGAGATATAATGTAGGAGTCCCAAGACTGTGCAGAGCTAGCAGGCTGCAACAATGCGAGAGGAACAGGAGTGTTGCACTAGTGTAGGATAGCACAGAGAGGTGTGCAATGGTGTGAGATGCATGGAGTGTTGCAGCAGCTCAGAGGTCAGAGAGGGAGCACTTGTCAGTGGTAGATGGAGCTTCAACATCAGAGGATGTTCTATCCCAACATAGAGGTCAGTTGGGAGGTTTTTTGTTTCTAGAGTTGCTCGAGCAATAACAGTTGGGAGAAGTGTTGCATGCAGAACATTCCAAAGGTACAGGATCGGGTTTGAGTTGAATGTCTTTCTTGTTGAGAGAGAGTGTTGAAAATAGCAACAATAAATGCTTAAAATAGAAGTTCTAAAAGTAACATTGCTATAAATAGAAGTTCTAGTACCAATGTTGGACATAGCAACAAGGAATGAAAAATGGAAGTGCTAAAATTAGCATTGCTATAAATAGCATTTCGGGATGGATTCCAATTTTAGTCAGTCACTGGACTAAAATTGAGAAGTAAAATTCGAAGTTGATCTTAGTAGCTGTTTGTAAAATAATTAATTAATTCACCATGAGTTAATTAGTTGTGGAAAATAAAACATGAAGTCTATGTGAGGACATGCAACAATTTCTCCATTGATTGAGGAATTTATCCATCAGTTAAAGAGATAAGGATAAGTTGTAATTAGTTAGTTCAGTTAACTGAGTTAAGTCCAGTTAGATTAGTTCCAACAGTGTGTGGTATTAATTGTGAGTTTAGTTAGTTAATGCTTGCATGTATGTAACTACTGCACTTCAAATAAATGAATATTCTCTCATAAATAACTCATGCATGTCAGTTCAGACAGAGACCCAGTTGAGATCAAAGGAGGGGCAGTGTACTATCGGTTGGATGGATTTTTCCTATAAAGGAAACTCATCCATGGAGAAGGATTTATCTCATTCAGGTTTGTGCAGTTATTTCTAAGCCAAGTGAGTAGTGTGAGGTAGGAATTCACACTTGTGGAAGCACTGGACCCCAGGAAAAACTACGCAAGGAAATAGGAGGCTTGGAGGGTAGAGGAGAAGGTTTGTGAGAATCTTTTTATTGTCTATGAGTAGCAAAAGGATTGTAGAGAGAGCAGGGTAGCTTGTGAGCTGATTGTTTTTGTAATCCAGACTATTTTCCACTTGTATGATATTGCACAGATTGGGGTTTTAGGCTGAGTCTTTCCCCATGATTATTCTTCTATGTTCATGTGTGATTTATTTCTCTTTATCAGTTATATGTGTTCTATTGATCTTGCTCATATTCGATTAAGCTTCCGCAAATTTTGTTGTAGAAGTAGGTCTTGCATTTTGCTTTAGTATATTGCATAATCTGTTGATCTACAATGGGAAATTCTACATGGTATCAAAGCAAAGTTGATCGAAACAAAGAACAATATACTAGAGGAGATTTCGAAGTTTTGAGTTTTGGGCCGCGAGTTTTCAGAGTAGATCTGAAAACTTTTGTGCAAAATTTTCAGAAACAAATAGAAGATCCAGATTTCTTACGTAAAAATACCCAAATTAAAAAAAATAATCAGTTGAATCAGATTTCGGATGAGGGAGATATCACTGATTTAAAATCAGCTCTTTTTCCAAAAAAATTCGTGATGGCGGGAAAGATGAAACAGATTGGTGTGCTAGCCATGAACCTGTATGCACTTAAGGTACAAGATGCATGCAAAGCCTTGAGGAGCAAGAAAAAGGTTAGATACTTGGTGGTTGAGAGGGAGAGTAAATTACCTCTCAACATGCAACACTAGAAGAACTCTCAGACAATTGTGGAGGAGCCACAGTTGGTGAAGCAGCGTTAGGAGGTTGTGGAGCAGCCACAACTAGAGAAGCCGAGAGGATATCAAGTGGAGGCATATACTCATGCAGAGACCTCTAGTAGGGGGGAATTTCAAGCCAACTAGGCAGAGGAATCACATGCATTCATACCTCCAGGTAGGAGGTGGGGCGATGTGGAGTGACAATCCCAAGAAGGCTGGAATAGGGGCAGGATCATTAAGGTACCCAACATCTTTGATTAGAACTTGCTACGGGAGCCCCGACGAGGAGTAGCAGGACTGGTTGAGTGGGTAGAGACAGATGTAGATGGAGCGGCAAAGAGAGCTACAATGCAAGAGTCCCAAGACTGTGCAGAGCTAGCAAGCTGCAACAATGCGAGAGGCACAAGAGTGTTGCACCAGTGTAGGATGGCACAGAGAGGTGTGCAACAGTGTGAGATGCATGGAGTGTTGCAGTAGCTCAAAGGTCAGAGAGGGAGCACTTGTCAGCGGCAAATGGAGCTTCAACATCAGAGGATGTTTCTATCCCAACATAGAGGCCAGTGGGGAGGTTTTTTGTTTCTAGAGTTGCAGGAGCAATAACACTTGGGAGAAGTGTTGCATGCAGAACATTCCAAAGGTACAGGATCATTTTTGAGTTGAATGTATTTATTGTTGAGAGGGAGTGTTGAAAATAGCAACAAGAAATGCTAAAAATAGAAGTGCTAAAAATAGCAATGTTATAAATAGCAGTTTGGGTACTAGTGTTGGACATAGAAACAAAGAATGAAAAATGGAAGTGCTAAAAATAACATTAGTAAGTCCTTGGACTAAGATTGAGAAGTAAAATTCGAATTTGATCTTAGCAGCTGTTTGTAAAATAATTAATTAATTCACCATGAGTTAATTAGTTGTGGAAAATCAAACATGAAGTCTATGTGAGGACATGCAACAATTTCGCCATTGATTGAGGAATTTATCCATCAGTTAAAGAGATAAGGATGAGTTGTAATTAGTTAGCTCAGTTAACTAAGTTAAGTCCAGTTAGATTAGTTCCAACAGTTTGTGGAATTAATTGTGAGTTCAGTTAGTTAATGCTCACTTGCATGTAACTGTTGCACTTCAGATAACGGAATATTCTCTCATAAATAACTCATGCATGTCAGTTCAGACAGAGACCCAGTTGAGATCAAAGGAGGGGTAGTGTACTATAAGTTGGATGGATTTTTCCTATAAAGGAAACTCATCCATGGAGAAGGATTTATATCCTTCAGGTTTGTGTAGTTATTTCTTAGCCAAGTGAGCAGTGTGAGGTGGGAATTCACACTTGTGGAAGCACTGGACCCCAGGAAAAACTGCGCAAGAAATAGGAGGCTTGGATGGCAGAGGAGAAGGTTTGTGAGAAGAATTTTACTATCTATGAGCAGTAGACATATTGCATAGAGAAAAGGATGGCTTGTGAGCTGATTCTTTTTGTAATCCAGACTATTTTGCACTTGTATGATATTATAGAAATTGGGGTTTTAGTTTGAGGCTTTCCCCAAGATTATTCTTCTGTGTTCATGCGTGATTTCTTTCTCTTTATCAGTTATATGTGTTCTATTGATCTTGCTCATATTTGATTAAGCTTCCACAAAGTTTTTTGTAGAAGTAGATCTTGTATTTTTCTTTAGTATATTGCATAATTTGTTGATCTTCAGTGGGAAATTCTACAAGAAGTTAAAGCATCGATATTTAGGACACCGCAGGATCCTTTGGATCTAATTCAAGCCGATTGGACTACTGAGCTGAGCCACGTGCTGGAATGCTATAATGTGATTGTTGAAGAAGAAGATCAGGCCCCTGAAAGATTAATGCCCATGAAACTGAGGGTCACCGCGAGGTCGAGGGACCACCGATCGAGAATCCTGATATAACCGCACCACTTAAAACTAAATAGATAAATATTGGCATGAAGGGGGAGCCCAAATTTGCAAAGTTTGGAGATTACTGGGATGACATGATGGTAGATAAGGTCGCTGAATTTCTCCACAAATACCAGGATTTGTTCCCTACCAAGTTTATGGAGTTAAAGGGGATAATAGGAGACCTAGGCATTATGAAGATCACGTTAAAACCCAAAGCGAAGCCGGTTAAGAAAAGACCTTACTGTCTTAATCCAAATTATAAGAAGAAGGTCTGCTTAGAGTTAGATAAGATGCTCGTTGTATGCATCATTGAGCCCATAAAAGAATCTGATTGGGTGAGCCCAATTGTGGTACAGGAAAAGAAGTAGAAGGATGAAATAAGGATATGCGTAGATCTCAAGAAGTTGAATGACAGTTGCATGCATGATCCTTTCCCGAATCTGTTCACTGATGAGGTATTGGATAATGTAGGTGGTCCAGAAGTGTACTCCTTCACTGATGGGTTCCCTGGGTACCATCAAATCAAAATCATGCCTGAAGATAGAAGCAAGATGACATTTGTGATTGAATAGGGATGTTCTCAGTACACCATAATGCCTTTCAGATTAAAGAATGCGCCTGTGATTTTTTCGCGCGTAGTCATTGCTGCATTCAAAGACTTCATTCATAAGTTTCTGGAGGTGTACTTTGATGATTGGAATGTTTTTGGGTTGGTAAAATGACATATGGCAAGTTTGCGCTTAATACTAGATACTTGCCGAAGGTACTAGATTGCGCTCAATCTGAAGAAATGTTTGTTTTATGTCCCTTTTGGGACTTTGTTGGGTCATGTGGTATGAAAGCAAGGATTGATGGAAGACCTTACAAATATCGCAATGATAATTAACTTGGAGGCGCCAAAGTGTGTGAAACAGCTATGCGCAACCTTGGGACATGCTAGGTACTATAGGAAGTTTATCAAGGGCTATGCCCAAATCACCGCGCCTATGGAAAAGTTGTTGAAAAAGGATGTCATGTTTTGTTGGAATGAGGATTGTCAGAAAATCTTGGATGTGATGAAGGGAAAAATGGTCACCGCGCCAATTTTAGTTTTCTCAGATTGGAAGAAGGAGTTTGATGTACATGTAGACGCATCATGTATAACACTGGTAGCAATACTGACATACGCTGGAAAAGGAGAATTTGACCATCCTATAGATTTCACATGCAGGAGGTTATCCAAGGCTGAGAAGAAATATTCCACCACCGAGCACCAAGGACTAGCCATGGTATATGTGCTCTATAAGTTTCGACACTATTTTCTGGGTGGACATTTTAAGATGTATACGGATCTTTCTGCATTGAAATACCTAGTCAATAAGCCTATGTTGGGGGGGAGAATCTGTAGGTGGTTGTTATTGTTCCAGGAGTATGATTTTGAAGTTATTATGAAGCCTAGATGACTGAACGTGGGACTAGACCATTTGTCATGCATCGAAACAGGAGAATAGCCCACTAATTTGGAGGAAGGATTACCTGACGCGTGTATATTTGCAGTGCACGTCGCGGATGGTCACTTTGAAGACATCATACACTTTCTAACAAGAAGAACTGCCTCGGAAGGCTACACCACCCAATAGAAAAAGCAGTTAGTGGTGTGCGTGATAGAATTTTCTGTCATTGCTAGACATCTGTACAAAATGGGGTCTGATGAAGTATTGTGACAATATGTACCAAAGTTTGGAAGAAGCAATATCCTCACGGATGCTCATGGGGGTGCCACGGGAGGGAATTACGTAGGAAGGGTGACCGCACAGAAAATTCTACGTCCAGGGTTGGGTGGCCAACCCTCCATCAAGATTAAAAAGCCTACTGCAGGGAATGTGATGTGTGTCAAAGGCCTGGCAGGCCATCACGGAGAGATGAGCTGCCTTTGAACCCAAATATGACGTTACAACCTTTCAAGAAATGAGCAATAGATTTTGTGGGACCCATTCAGCCTCAAGGAAAAAAGACGAGTGTGCAGTACATTATCACTGCAATTGAGTATTTGACTCGATGGGTGGAGGCACAGCCTGTGAAGGACTACATAGGTGCGACCACTATGAAGTTTCTATTTGAGTATGTATTGACCTGATTTGGGTGTCCAAAGATTTTGATGAGTGATCACGGTACGCACTTTCTGAACGAAATGATTAGCGCACTCATGGAGGAATTTCAGGTCTATCACCAAAAAATCATGCCTTATCACCCACAAGCTAATGGTATGATGGAAGCATTCAATAAGGTATTGGAGAATGCACTAACCAAGGTTTGCAATGCTCATTGAAATGATTGGGACTGTGCATACCCTATTACTATGGGTTTATCAAACGACGTGCAAAAAGTTGATTGGAAAGACAACATTTAGGCTTGTATATGGCATTGAAGCAGTGATTCCAATGGAATACATTGTTCCTATTCTGTGCATAGTGGCACTGACGGGTATGATAGATTGTGAATCCCTGGAAGAGAGGTTCGCGCAGCTTGCTGAGCTTGAGGAAGAATGGTTTCTAGATGGATTTCACCAACAGGTCCAAAAGCAGCACGAAAAATCATGGCATGGTCGACACATTAAACTACACACCTTTAAGGTAAATGATCTAGTTTTGTTATATGACAACAAGTTTGATAAATTTCCAGGGAAATTCAGGATGCACTGGCTAGGTCCCTATGTCATTAAGGAGATTACCGATGGTGGAGCAATTCAGTTGGTTAAATTGGATGGAGATACCTTCCTAAGAAAGGTGAATGGCAGTCGATTGAAGCGATACACCAGTGATTCAGCCAAGTGACTATATGAAGGTAGCATATTATTAATGCTCCAGGCAGCTAAAAAGAGGCGCAGGATTATAAGCTACACTGCTTGAGTTGGGACATTGGGTGATCAGGGGATTACGCAGCATGAGGAGATGTCACAGGGTTTGCAACAACGTGGAGAGAACTGCGCTTCCCAGGGAAAAACCATGCAGGTCAGCTGGAAAGTGACAGTCAAAGTTATTGTTCATGATTTGACGCTAAGAACGCTGCCAAATGGAGAGGGAAGGCAGAATTTAAGACAAAATTTATGGGTAAGATCCTTGAAAATCTGCTGCCAATCTGGAATTAATGAATCGAATTTGGGGGGAATGATCGGATTTGAATTCAAAATGGCCTATAAATTACATGTGGCTGCCCAACAAAAAACACTTGGCATTTTGAGCATTGAGTTTGTGAGCTCTCAGACGTGCATGAACTGTGCATTTTTCGAAGAATTGCTTGACTTCCCAACATTTGATCGATTTACAAGGTCCGACCACAATTTCATTCGTGAGATTATCCCAGGATCAAAAGCTATGGACGCCGAAGCAATGATATCTAAGGGGGTTGTGCCAAAGGATGTTATGGAGGCTGAGGGAGCTGCTCCAGAGGTTGCAGAGGTACTAGATGAAGTCACCAAGTCACCACAGATGCCTAGATGGAAGCCTACCTTGACCAAGGAGAGTACGAAGGATAAGAAAAGCAAGCAGGTTGTGACACCAGTGCGCGTGTTTCCTGGAAGAAACCCACAGAAGGAAAAGACCACCGCACAGGTAAAGGGAAAAACTATTAACTTGGAACCAGAGGAGGAAAAGATTGAGGACATCCTGATGGATGATGAGGATATGGGGGTGGAAGTGGAGGACGTTGAAGTCGAGGGTTCTGACCCTATTAATAAGTTTCCTGAATACGTCCCTCCATGCAAGGGCAAGACCAAGGTGCCGAAGGACATTGACGAAAGAAAGGTCACCTTGCACATATGTATATTGCTAGATGAGATTGTCTTTGAAGGACTGTGCTTGGGACAGGTTACGCTTTTAAAATTGGAAGACTGGGACTTAGCTGACACTGAGAAGTTCCCCAATTGGTGATATAATAGCTAATGCACAACGTTGTTCATACAACCACTGGGATGACTATGTTAGAACCACGGATGTGGCTCAAAGGTGTAGACAAGGCAGGTCTGCTGAACTTGCTATGGGTGCCACACTACAATCGCACACCCATTACATTATTGGTAATCAAGCAATTGATATGCTTGGTGCACGATGGGTGTTTATGGCTAGAGGAGCCAATACCCGTCACTGACAGGTTGATCCATAGGATCATGCGGCTACGATATATAGGGGAAAATATGGCCATGATGTTTGGTGGAAAAGGTGGCAAGCATACCCTCGCAGAGGCCATGAAGGAGAAATTAAAGCTCGTGAAGAAGTTGTGAGGCTATGCTAGCTCGAGTATCTGTGATCCCGCGATCAAGGTGGCCACCCAGATTTTGGCTGGGAAAGTTATGAGGAAGTGTCGTGTAGATGAAGTTCTAACTCTCGTCATTTCTCTAGCAACCCAATGCGTGGAAGGAGTTTAGTTTAATTGGGTGTGCTATATTTGCAGTGAGTTCCTCGTGAACTGCCGCGAGGCACAGGAACTCAGCAAGACCTTCCACTATGTGTGGCTCTTTTTGTCCATTGTAATGATAGCATGGGAGCTGCCTGGAGACAGTCGATTCCCCTTGGTCAAGCCAAAATTGCTACAAGAAGTAAAGTACGCTTCACTGTGGGTGACAAAGGATTCTCAGCGCATCAAGGATAGCTAGATAGTTTTTTTATCTTGATGGAAATGAATATACACATGCCTATCAACTGCAAGCCAAGATTGTCGCCTACTGTGTTTGCCAAACTGCAGGAGTATGTGGAGTTCAAGGTAGACTTTCAGCACGTATTGATTAGAGTGCGGAAGGACCTTGAGCAAAAGTGGCATGACTTGCCTTACTTGGAAACTGATGATGCAATCGATGTAGTTCTTAATCACTGGCCGACAGAGTGGCGCACTGCCTCAGACTCAGTGGTGGGATCGAGCAACTCCACTGCATAGTGCAAAAAGGAGAAGGCCAAGCTCAAGATGGCGCAGCTAGCTGAGAATAGGAGGAAGGATGCTGATGAGAAGGCCCAAGCAGAGCGCGATGCCGCACTCAGGTAGAAGGGCAGATAGGTGGAGCAGAGCATGGCTCTAACAAAGGTGTGATGTTGCCTTCACCTGATATAGAGGAAGAAACGAATGAGCAGACAGAGTAGCATAAAACAAACCCATAGATGGCGTGGTTCCGTATTAAGCATCCAAGAGGACAGGAAAAAGTTGGGTCATGAGGCCAGTAAGATGTCGCTAGACCCAATCACCCTAATAGAGGGAGATTTGAGCAACATTGGAGATATAGTGCGGGATGTCACCACGAAGGTACTATGGCAGTTCGAGTAGCAGCAGTAGCAAGTATTGGGGCCCATCCAGAGGAGTCTGCATGAGATGCAAATCCATGCATCACAGATCAGTGTGGCATCCACCAACCTCGCCATCAGTACCTCAAAAGCCACTGGGAGGCTGCACACAAAGGACTCCTGAGCGATAGTGCTCTGGGAGGGAGCACTAACCATAGAGATCGAAGTTGACAAGCCCTCTATCAGCACCCTCAAGGGAGTAGAGCTGAACTTGGCAACACTTCCTGGTGAAGCGCTCCACCTACCGCAATATGGGGTGATCGTGGAGCTGAGGGCCTATGAACAACGCGCTTTGCAGGTTATCAGTGAGAAGAAGATCAATAATGTGCAGATGGCCCTACAGTGAGACACCGACCTCACTTCCATGGTGGAACTTACTAACACAAATCAACGCATGATTAAGGCCATGAAGGTAGCCTGCTGAATGGTCCCAAAATTGGCCATTCCTGAGGATGCAGACGCAGATGAACAAGTCCAAAAACTGGCTATAGGGGTGAGGGACACTCGTACAGAGTTGGCCAAGGTTCAGCTGGAGCTAAAACTCTAGATTATAGAGTTGTAGTTGAAGGCCCAACCTTCAACTCCACTATAAGTAAAGGAGAAGTGTGCAACCACTGTCATAGAGGCGATAATGGCAGTAGACAGTGTAGTAACAGACTCACAAGGCTATTTGAATAGTTGTTCAAGGTACTCACTAGTCTGCAAGAAGATCCTAATGTACAGAGGCTAGAGACAAAGGCGTGAAAACTGCAGTAGTGCTATGACGAGGTGGAAGGAACAATGTGCACTGTCGCCCTCACACAGATACTTGAAAAACTACAAGAGGCTAAAACACTGAACGAATAGGTAGATGCATCTCAGCACAAAGAGGCAGTTCTGAAGGTGTGCTTGAAGGCTTGGTTGGACGAGGCCTATTTGATCACAACCTCCATTGAATGCAAGCTTCAACCTAACAGTTCTAGACCAATGATAGAGCAATTGGTCAATGAAGTAAAGTAGGTGGTTGCACAGTGCACTGCCGAGGTGGCAATCATACAAGTCGAGCTAGGAGGTCGTCACGCCAAGATCTCCGTGGCCATAGAGTGACTTGAGGGAGAGTCACCATGTTTGTGTTGGGGGCCTGTTGGGATTCACCTAAGAATAGTTTTGGGAAATTTTTGTAATAAAGTTGTAAAGTCTCTGCATTTTGTGGTCGCAGAGTGCAAAGGTGTCAAGATTCGTAAAGGTTTGTTTGCCCTTATTTTGTAAAGTGTCAAGTCAGCTATAAAAGATCTACCCATGGTCCGTGGACCATGGGATTGTATGAAAAGGAGCTAAGTAAGTAAGCTCTAAGTAGTGAGAAGAGTAAGAAGTGAAGAGTTAGTAAAGTGGAGAAGTCTAAGAGGATTTCAGTTCTTAGCATAGGTAGAGGCTATGAAGCTGAGTGCGTAGAGGCCTACGGTAGAAGTAAGCAGCTGAGTGCACGGACCCTTGCATCTGTGTGCGCAAGGTGGATAGAGTCTGTATTAAACTGGAGATATAAATAAAGAGAAGTATTTTTCAATTATTGTGTATTAATCTCTATTAATGCATCTGATTATATTGTGTTATGATATGGGTTTATATCAATGTTTATTTGATGCGCGAATGTATGTGAGTATATTTGTTAATTTAACACAAGTAAGAATATCAATTTACGTGATGATAATTGTAATTGATTGGTAGAATAAGTAGACACTTGAGATAACTTGGGAACCTATACAATACATCGTCATAGGAGTGTGAAAGTACCTGAACTACTGATTAGGGTTTGCAAAGGTTAATCATACACCTTCACGAAGGTACTGAAGGGCGAGATAGAGGGTAGATCGATAAGCCCTAATGATTACCGACCTGTGCGAAGGCAGGAGCAGGGTGTATAGACTGACATCACGACCATCTCAGGGTGCAGAAACTTGGTTCCATCACCCCTCCATACTACTTCAGGTGACACTTCTGTCTGTTCTCTGGGGGCTAATGCCAAAAGGGTCAGTAGTGTAGGGATTTGTTTGGCTGACTAATGTTGAACCTGGGTCAGGGCCAACAAAGCTAACATTGATCATCCGATAGCATTTGCAAGAAGGAAACTGTGCAACACGGAAAAAAACTATAGAATGATAGAAAGAGAGGGATTAGCTATGGTGTATGCATTACAGAAGTTCAGGCACTACTTGTTGGGGGTGCATTCTAAAATGTTCACTAATCACTACGCGCTGAAATATTTGGTGAATAAGCCTATTTTAGGAGGAAATATTTGTCAATGGTTGTTATTATTTTAGGAATATAACTTCAAAGTTATAGTGAATATTGGGAAATTGAATGTTGGACCTGATCATCTATCAAGAATAGAGACAGGAGAAGAACCCACATATATCGATGCTAACCTGCCTCATGCGTAACTATTCACAGTTAGAGTCACAAATGATCACTTCACAGATATTATTCATTTTATGGCCATAGGGATGACACCTGCAGAGTACACTATGAAGAAAAATAAGGATATGCTGGTTCAAGCAACTGATTTCTCGTTGATTGCTAGACATTTGTAGAAAATGAGGCAGGATGAAGTATTGTTACAGATCCATTTGGGCACATCAACCCCAACTAATAGATTAGTACTATTAGGGCCCATCAACCCCTAATATAGTTGTTAGATGCCCTAAAGAAGTCAACCATCAGAATGCCTAACTTCCCAAAAAGTTCCATCACTAAAATCATCCAGAAATGCCTCTAAGAAGATCAGCGTAGGTAGCCCTTCATTAGGGTGCACTACAGTGCAGCTAATACACTGTCAATGTGAATTGCAGTGCACTTGGTCCCTCTTTGGCCTACATTGGGTGAATTTGAGTGAATTTCCATGAGGGTTTGAAAGATTCCTTATCCATTGGGTGCCTCTAGAATTTTCTCAAGGCTATCCACTCCTTTGAGCTCGTATTTGGATGAGGAAGGGAGTTAAGGAACATCAATCCCTTTATCCCTTCCTCCATGGAACTGAATTCTAAGTTTGGGAGGGCATTCATTATCACCATTTATGGCATAACTTCCTTCATTCACCTATAAGAAGACCACTCATCTAAGTGATCAGGGGCTGGAAATTATTGAATTATAGGGAGATGCTATTAGTATGAGACTTGAGTTGATTACAAGTGTTGTAATGATGTCAAAGTGTCTTGCTTGTTATGAGGAGAGGATGGGATTGAACTGGAGGAGTGATGTTGAATCAAGCAAATTGGGTTGTAACTCTTCCTTTTAATAATAAAGTGTTCAAAGCTTTTTCCATATGCTTGTGTTATTCATTGATGCTTTCATATGTTTATCATGTACTTGATTCCATGCTATGTTTAATCAATAGATCATTATCATATGCTTTGATGGGTTCTTGTTTCTGTCTGTGTGCAGGTACTTTTCAAGCGGCTTAAGTATGGAAAGGAGTGATAGAATCAGTCAAGGGAGATAAGGAACAAGTGAAAGCTACAAGTAGGTTTCTTTGTTCTCTTATTTAATCTATTGCTTATAGAAAAGGTAGAGAATACTTTGAACTATTGTTCTAGACTTAGCTACTAGTCTAGGGGTTTAAGCGTTTATCTGTAGACACTAAAACTTCCCAAAACAAATTGGCGACTCCATTGGGGAGTGATCATCCATCTTAGTAGCTTATCAGCCTCTTAAGACATTTCTACATACTGTACTTGTGGTCGTTGATTGAATTTCAGTCTTCTTTCATTGAAAATTGAGTCGAAACTGTGTCAAAATTGCCTTCAAAATGGCTTACTATCACCAGCGTAGATCAATGAAGGACATAATGCACTACAATGCACTTCCCACATAGATCTAGTGCTCTTCAGCGCATTGTCTCTCACTGCTGCCTGCGCTGATCCCTTGAGGGTCAGTTTGCCATCTAGGAACTGAAAGTTTTTGCCAATTTTCTCATGTTTGAATGATTTGCTGGATGTCAATGATGTTAGGTCTCTGAAAATAGTTTTTCATCTCCTTCATTTGGCCCTACTTAGACTATGATTGATAATTTTTTCTTATGTATTTACTTTATCATTTTCAATCTATAGTCGAAAGTTAATTTTGATCAATTTATCTTTATCAAAAGAAAGTGTCGTAAAATCGTCTTTTCCTTCGAAAGTTGAATTGTCGTAAAATATTCATTCATGAATGATTAATTGATTAATATGTGCATATGATTAATCTTTTCATTGAAAGTGTCGTAGAGTCTTCCTTTCCTTGAAAAACAATTGTCGCAAAATCATCATTTTTATGAAAAGAGTTTATTGATCGATTGTGCATTAGTTTTCCTTTTTGATCATTCACATTAAGGGAAATTGAAAAGAAATACATGCATGTTGCATTGAAAAGAGTTTGTGCGTGCTGAAAGGAATAGTGTAGGGAATTTGCATTTAGATTGTGCTCTTTTCTCTTTGATCAAAATAAATCTAATTGCGCTATCCCTAAGTAGCTAGTATTTTCATTGTTAAACTAAATGGAAAGAATGCTTATCATGATAGTTGCATCCCTAGGAATTTCAGAATACATCACGTGGTGAAATTGAAAGACAAATTCCTAAGCAAGATCAACTTAAAATAAACATCAATTTACCTAATGGAGCATTGTCATTAATGCAAACATTTAGTGGTTCTAGGCTAGAGGCATGTTCCGGCGTCGTTAAATAAATATGTTGTCGCTAACTTATATGCAATACATCCTGAGTGTGATACCTCATTCCACGTATGTGAGTATATCGTAGCTCGTCCATGTATCTTCGGGTATATAGGGTGGTGTTACAATACGTAAAGTATATGGGAATGCTCTCACTGTGCAGTTTTGCATTAGATAATGCTTATACGGGCTCGGCCTCCATGTACCTTCAAGTATATATGGGAGGACAACTCTAGGTTGCTATCCATCCATAAGTAACTGAGTCAGCTACCTTGCAAATTTGATACACTGAACACAACATTCGGTGAGATTGCCTGCTCGTACTTCTTGGTTCGCCAGGAGGTATTCTGCAGTTCATAGTTGCCTAGTAAACCTTTTGCCTAGTTACCCCTTTTGTTTATTTCTTTTTTGATAATAAAATTAATCAGAAATCATGGAGGAACATCAACCCATACCCCATCGTTCGTGGAGAACAGCGAGAAAACTACCTTTGCCTCCTGAAGCAACACCAATTCAGACAAAGCGGTCTTTCTTAACTGAGTCTAGTACATCAAGAACTCCTAGTTCTTCATCTGAGTTACTTGAAACATCTATTTTGGTAAGTACAAAGACTCTAGTTACTCCAACTATTTTTGGTACATTCGTTCCTGAAGAAGAAGTTTCACAATTACCTGAGGACATTAGCATTGATCCTAGTGAAACAGTAACTGAGGTTGTCCAACAACGAGATATTCAACTTGAAATCGCTCAACAAGAAAGTACTTTTGAACTTGAATATGTTCAACCAGGAGTTAATCTAGAATCTATCCCAGTTCAAACAGAAGTTACATCTGAACTTGAAGTTGTTCAGGAACCTCCCTCTGAAACTGTTGTTCATTTACCTGAACATTTGGACTTCTAAATTGAACACTTAGAAGTTGTTACTTTACCGGGAGATGGTCAACTGGTTACCCCTCAAACATCAATAACTATTGAAACTACACCTTCATCAACACCAGAAATATTTTATGGACCTAATGGTGAAATTATTCCACCAGGCTTGATTTCCATAGAGGAGGAATTAGTAGAATATTTCACACCTGGAACCCTGTTTCACTTTGGAACTAGGCTTTATCTTTATCCTAATACTCCTGATTCATTTGCTTCATTTGATCCTACTTCCTTTCAAGTACCCGTCGAATCTTTAGGACAAATTTTGGGTCAGTTAACTATGGTTGAACAACCGTTAACATCCCAAACTGTATCATCTGATGCAGCTGCAACATAATCTTTTGTTTTAACTTCTTCGATGTTTTCTACCACACCTGAGTTGCACCTATATGGTGAATCGTCTGTCCTGATAGGTTATCAATCATTGTTTGGAACTCACTCAGCGGTTGCTTATACAACATGGTCATCACCCATTTCCTCAACCAGAATTTTACCTGGTTCTTCTCTAAGGGGAACTCAACAATTTGATCCTGCATATCAGTATTAGGCTGGGAAATCTAGTCAACAAAGACCTATGTATCCATTAAATACTGGATTGCCACCATATGGAGAGCAATTTTCTTATTCACCATATCCTCCTTATTCCGGAGGACAACCATATGGTAATATCCCACAATATTCAGGTCAACCTAGAATCTGAGTTTGTCAATGGCAACCAACAATTCCAATTCAACCAAGGCTTGTGTATCCAACACAACCAATGCAAACTGTGTCAACTATTCCTACTACACCTGTTGTTACTATTGTACCATAGTCACAAGCTCAAACTGTTGTATCTCAACTGGTACAAACTAATCCTTCCATATTGCAACCACAAGTTTCAAGTCAAGAAGTTTAAGTTCCTCAAGTTGTTGTACAACAACCACTTGTTTCTGGAGTTCAGAAACATCCGTAGGTTAGTATACCTTTATCTAGACTGACTTAGGCTTACACTGGTATAGTTTATTCACAACTTGGTCAACCTTTCATTGCTAGGCAACAACAGTTAAGTCCACAATAGTTGTACCAAAAACAATAACAGTTGGTTCAACAACCGTGGCAGCTGCAATTTGAACAACCCCAATTCTGGCAGTTTCAATCCAAGTTTGGACTTGTTTCACAAGCTCAACCTGGTTTTGGTCAATCTCAAGCTTACCAAGGTCCTGGTCAACAAGGCTTTGCAGGTTATGGACAACCACAAACTCAACCTGGTTATCAACAACCACCTTATACTAGTTTTGTTCAACAAGCATACCAAGGTTACCAAATGAAGATGCCCTATGTCAGTATGCAAAGACCTATTGCACAAGTAATTCCATCATATCCTGGGTATGCTCAACCTGACTTGAATCGACAGTTGCCATTTGTAGCAACTTTAGAATTACCAGATTTAAACTGGCTCACTAATGACCCAATTTTATATGCTCCTTGGTGGCTGCTAATTTTGTATAATTTAGCATCTGCTATTCTGAAGTTTAATGGAAATACTGGAGAAGACCCATCAAATCATGTTATGACCTTTCATTTATGGTGTTCATCAAAAACTTTGAATGACAATTTGGTCAGACTTCATCTTTTCCAAAGAACACTTACTGGTCCAGCTGCTAAATGGTACATTGAAATACCAAGAGCTTCTTTCGATAACTTCACCACTTTAGCCACTACTTTTTTGACCCACTTCCAGTTACCTATCAAATACGAGACTGGAACGGAACTCCTAACCAACTTTAAACAAACTACTGCTACCCATATATTAGATCATATTCATGAGTGTTGGCGTCGTCATCGAATGGTTAAGACATATGTTCCTGATCACATTTTAGCTGAGTGGTTCATAAAATTATCATTGCCATCAATCACCGAGGATGTGGAAAAAGGTGGGGTTGTCATAGAAGAGCAAGTCATTGCTTGTGCCCAATACTTGGATTTTATTTACACACAATCCGACACGCTCTATGATAAAGTTCCAAATGCACCTAGACCAGCTTTGACTGTTCCACCACCTCCACAATCAAGTAAGGACTCTCATGCCGGCGACGGTGTGATCGGTTCTTCAAGCACACAAGCAGTAGGAAGACCATCTGGTCAAACTCTTGTTGTTTCCAATCAAACTACCAATGCATCAGAAAACACTCTTGCCTCCGAGATTAATGTCATGTCATCTAACAAAGGCAAAAATCCAAAGCAACCAGGAAGTAAGAAAAATGGGAAAAACAAAAAGAAAGAAGAAAAATCCCCTCCAGAGAAATCATTTGATTCCTCTACTATGGCCAGGAAACCTCTTTATCCATGTCTGATATGTCATGACAGGCATTATACAAGAGATTGTCCACATCACTTTGAGGTCTCTAAACTTTTAAAGACTTCAAACACATCAGCAGTGTTGACAGATCCATTTCCAACTCCGAAAACACATTTGGTTGCAACAGACCATGATTCCACATCCCAAGTACTTATGTTATCCATCACAAATCCACAAAACGATGTTTTGGTGTCAACAAGAAACAAAGATTATGGAAATCCATTGTCGTTAAATAATCAGGCCATTGATCAACCTCATACTTCGACCTTGACTTCATCTGAATTTATTCCACCAGTTGTACCTGAATTGACAATAAAACCACCAAAGGTAGTTGTGCACAAATCAACATTCAATCCTCGTGCTCAAGCAGCTCAAAACTATAACATAGTGGAAGATATTGCTCAATCACCTTCTGCTATGTCGACACGCGAGATGTTGCAAAATTGTCCCTCCCAGAAACAAGCTTTACTGTCAACCATAGGTGGAATAGAACCTACAGATTCAAATCTTGTGGTTTTTAACCATGCAGGATATTCACCACAGTTATCGGTGCAATTAGCTTTGCTAATCCAAGTAAAATCTCTCAATAAGAATATTCACCAAACTATTATTGATGAGGGGGAATCTACTTGCATTATGTCCACAAGCTGTTGGAAAACTCTTGGTTCACCACCATTGTCACAATCACCAACTACGTTAAAATCCTTTGATGGAAGAACATATACTCCATGTGGGATTTTGAGTAACTTGCAAATCGAACTAGGGGGAAAAACAATTACTCTTGAAGTTGAGGTAGTTGATGGACTCCTCGATTAGAAAATTTTACTGGGAAGGCCTTGGGTATATGCTATGGCTATTGAGGTTTCCACGTACTTTCGTACAATTTCATTCCCTTTCAAGGGTGGAATCATAGTCATTGATCAGCTAGCATTCTTTTCCAATAGTTCACAGGCTACGGGAAGAATTCCATTGGTACACAGACCCCCGCTATCACTTCAAAGTGTTGGAGTATGTCTCTTTAAATATGCTTCCCTAATGGGCACTTTAACCCTCCCGTCACCATCTGATTTGGCGGAAGTGGCAAGAGTAGAGACTTGCAACATGATTTCCTCTACCTCATCTGATTTCACGAGGATTTCCAACTAATTTGAAGTTTATGGTAATAGTGATGTGTTCTCATTAAGCTCCATTGAATCGTCATAGCAATCAATCTTTCGGGTTTGTGTGGAAATCCCAAATCCGCACTCAACAGTTGTATGGGTAAATAGATCGTTAAAATATGGTACCTCTTCGGATCCTTGTTCATGTATACATTCTATGGATGAAGGAATCATCCAATCAATGATGATATGAGAGGAACCATGGAAAGATTATCATCATCATTCCCACATTTCAGATGACATTGAAGACTATTCAAATGAACTAAACCACCCATCGATCCTTGACTTGCCTCCACCTTCAAACTTGTTACAGTTACAGAGTCTTCAAGGGAAGGCAAACTTTCTGAGGAGGTTCATTCCAAGCTATGCTAAGTTGACTAAAGGTTTTACGTGTCTATTGAAGAAAGGGGTACCCTTCCATTGGGACCAAGCTGCGCATGATTATTTTGATGCTCTTAAATATTCCCTGATTAGAGCATCATTAATGTATGCCCAAAAATATCAAAAAGACTATTACCTGCATCTCTCAATTGCAGATACAACCATTGGTATGGTTTTAGTCCAAGAAGAAAGTGGAACTAAACATCCTATATATTACTTCAGCCATAATCTCAACAATACAGAAAGCAATTATTCATATGTCGAAAAGTTAGCTTTGGCAGTCATTCAAGCTGTGTAGAGATTTCGTCATTACATCCTCCTCCGTAAAACTACCATTATATCAGATTGCAACCCTATGACATACATTTTTTCACGTCAATTGCTGGGGGGAAAATATTCTACATGGATAGTTATCTTGTAGGAGTTTGATTTGGAATTCATCAAGTCTAAATCAAAGAAATTTCTTGTCTTTTCTGAGTTACTTTGCGATCT
The DNA here is from genome assembly GCA_031772625.1 of Pinus tabuliformis. Taxonomy (NCBI): domain Eukaryota; kingdom Viridiplantae; phylum Streptophyta; class Pinopsida; order Pinales; family Pinaceae; genus Pinus; species Pinus tabuliformis. The sequence continues at coordinate 946,216,640 of CM062815.1, read as the reverse complement.
TCCCTCATCCTCCAGTGCTTTAACATCAGAAGAATCAATCTTGGATGAATCTTTGTTTCTTATCTCGTCAAGTGATTCTTGGTATGGGGATATACTGGTCTATCTCCAGACCCAAACTTTTCAGCCCAATAACTCTCACTCTGAACAACGACATACTCGATACCAAGCCAAAGATTATCTGATCATTGGTGATACACTTTATTGTCATGGTGTCGATACGATTTTATGTAGGTGTCTCACTCATGAGGAGGCCGAAAAAGTTTTGAATGAATGTCATTCAGGAGAATGTGGGGGGCATTATCTGGTTACGCTACCGCACAAAGAATTCTCCGTGCTAGTTACTTCTAGCAAACCATATTCAAAGATTGCATTCTTGCTGTCGAGAGTTTCTATGCTTGCCAGATATTTGACGATAAATCCAGATTACCACCTGCACCACTGCATCCAGTCGTTGATGTTGGCCCATTCACCAAATGGGGCATTGACTTTATGACATGTAACCCCACCTCGACCTGGGGGCATGGGTATATTATAGTCATCGTTGAGTATTTTTCCAAATGGGCTGAGGCGATGCCAACATTGAAAAACAGTGGCGAAACAACTGCTTTGGTTTTCTTCAACCATGTGGTTGCCAGGTTTGGTGTACCACAAACCATAGTTATAGATCATGGGTCACATTTTAAAAATCACATGATGGTTGAATTACCAAATTAGGATTGTCACATGATAGTTCTACTCCATACTACCCGCAAGCTAATGGACAAGTTGAGGCTATCAACATAGTCCTTAAGTGCATGTTCCAAAGAATGATTGGAGTTCATAAAAGAAATTGGCATTTAATCCTATACTTGGCTCTATGGGCATATCGAACCTCGGTGAGAAATGCAACTGGATTCACACCCTTCCAGTTGGTGTATGGTTTTGAAGCAGTCTTACCAATCCAATGTGAAATCTTGTCTCTCAAACTCGTGATTGACCTACTATCTAACACTTCTGAAGAAGAAGCACGTTTCTTAGAGTTAATCCATCTAGATGAAACTCGTTGTGGTGCCGCATTGGCTAACGAAACGCATAAGAAATGTATTAAGGCGCAATATGATAAAAATGTCAAGCCTCGTGTCTTCTCATAAGGTGACCTGGTCTTGCTTTACGATCAGGAGTCTGATAAACTTGGAGCAGGAAAATTTGAACCGCTATGGATGGGCCCTTATAGTTTTAAGTGTGTTTTGATAAAAGGTGCCTACGAGTTAGTGGACTATGATGGGATTCCATTGTCGCAGCCCCGAAAAGGGTTGTACTTTAAACGTTACTATGCTTAGTTAAGTGTAGTAAAACTCACTATATATATGCTTTGATTGCATGTGTGTGTGTGTTTCTTTTAGAGTTCTTATTTGGTTAAGTAATCCACTTCACATTGGTTGCATATGTCAAACTTTTCGGAACCATTTGTTGGTTATGCCGATGGGGCTAGTCGTAGTACGCAAAATCTATCTTCTACAGCATGGGCCATTTTCGCTCCAAGCGACAAGTTTGTGAGTTTTAGAGGGATATGTATTGGACGATCGACAAACAATATCACTGAGTATAGTGCGTTGATTGAACTCCCCTCTAATGCCATTTCACTTGGCATATGCCGAATCATCATTAGGCTAGACTCTCAACTCATTGTACTACAACTTACTGGCATTTATACCGTCCGAAACCCAGCAATTCATCGCATGTTTCTTAGAGTTCATGTTTTGGAAAGGTATTTTGAGTTTATTCAATATCAACGTATTTCTAGAAATATAAACACATTAATTGATTCTTCAGTGAATTATGTGTAAAATAGACATTTGCAACATATGTAAAGTAAATATTTTCAATTCACATCATCAGTTGAATAGGATTGCATCACTTAACCATAATAAAACTCTAATAGTAAAATAGATAGTTGTTTTAAAAGTTTTTACAAACAGTTTGTGTCCAAGAAAAAAATTGGTCTTTTGTCCCAAAAACTCAAAATGTATGCAGAAGACATCTAAGTAGACTAGTGCTTCTCATGATAATAGGTCACAAACTGTGCTATCATGTGTAAAAGTCTCATCCAACGACTCGCCACACTGATGGTGTGGCGCTGTAGTCGCATAGGAAACTCCTCGATCCATACATCCGGAATGCCTAGGATCAAACCCTCTATGTGATCCTGTAGCTCAGCCAATGTCTATGCTAAATCCAAGTCTCGGAGAACTACTCTCCCAACATGTCTCTGTGTTAGCCCACCTGCCTCTTGTTGGTGTCCCACAGGTGGAACAGGTCCAACATCTGCATACATAAAAAATGTTTTTTTAAGTCTTGGAAATAATCAAAAAACACAAAAAAATTTAGAAAATTTAAAATAAAAAACACTTTGATCAAACAATTTACCAATAACACCCCACTGTGCTCCAACTAGCAACATCAAGTCTGGATCTCCACGGAAATCCATTCCTGAATATGGATCCTTTGTAATGACCATATCCTGTATATCAAATCACTCAAAGAATGTAGGGGTAAATGAGATCAATGACTGACCAGCATGCCTAGAAATAAGATCCACCTATCTCTGCATCTGTGGATCTCTAGGTCCGGATACACCCAGTGAAACAAGTTGTGGCTGCATAAGTGGAATTCTCTCCAAGGTGAAAGAAACCAGGATTGACCCATAGCCAAAATTATTTGTATTTCCACTTTTCACCTTGGTCAGTTGTTCTTTCACTGATGAAAGAACTTCCTGCCAGGCAGTTTAGCAAGGGTAAAGAGGATTTTCCTCAATAGTAAATCACTAACATCCCTGATGTTAATATTTCTGTCTCTGCTAGGTTGAACACCTTCCCGATAGAACTGTCGTATATAGTCTCTCACTGATTCACCCCCTCTGGAAAATCCTAATAGTGAAATGGGGGCACCTCACCTCGACAGTCCAGTGAGAAAGTAGATGTCATCGATAGTAAATGGGATCACTTTGCCCCTAATGTGAAAGGCCTAATCAGTAGGATCCCATGAATGAACAAGGAACTGTAAAAGCTCAATATGTTGCCACATGTTAGATAGTCGGAAATACTTGAGCAACCCACAATTCTTTAGAGCCTCAACTATACCCTGATTATTTAGGGCAATCATATCTTGTTCTTCATGCTCTTGTTCTCTCCATATAATCACCATTTTGATCCAATGAATTTCTGCAATGCAACCATTAGACAAATTAGGATCCATTTTTTGCAAAAAGCAGTGGAAATTTTGGGAGAAAACAACTGTGCAAATTTGAGTTTTGCATTCAGTGCACCCTTGCCTTAGAGACAGTGTGCTGCAATGTATGCAACCTTCTAGGTGTGTGTAATGCAGTGCACCTTTCGATGTTGAAAGGGTGCGCTGATCCCAGAGTTTAAAATTGAAACCGTAGGGGCCTCAAAAAATCAATTTTTTTTCTTAAAACTGAAAATAAATGGAATGAAATGAAAGAGAATAGAGATAGCTCCTACCCGATCCAGATGGCACGAGGAATGGTCCACTAAATCCTCTGCAATCAGCTAGTGAACTTCAAGGTAAAAACTGCTCCAGAGCACCAAAGTCAAATGGTAAATGTCAAATGGTAAGAATGAATGGTAAAACTTGTTTTTATGTTTATTTCTTGCACATTAATTGAATAAGCATTAGTTCTTATTCATTTTATCCATGAAATAGGTATTTTTAATCCACTTTGATGGTGTTTTGAGTAGGTTTAACAATTGAAAGGTAGAATTTGACGTGCTCAAATGTAAATTGAACATCTTTGACCACAAAGCAAACTTTTATCTCTTTTTTAAAAATGAAAAAGGAACCCCCTTGGAGTTCTCTTTAAGCTCTTTTAAGACTCTCTAAATATGAAAAGATTACCAAGCGCTTGTCTTTTCCAGCTCGTTAAAGGATTGGAAATGATATCTCTCCTGAACTATTTTTGCTTTTTAGACTTGAGAGATTATTTACGAAAAAGAACTTGTGAAGTTTCCTTTTCTTCCCTTTTCAAACTCTCCAAACATCAAAAGGACCGAGTTATCTTTGTCATTAAACTCGTTAAAAACATCAAATAGCAACAAACTTGTCCATCTAGACAAGGTCGAGTTTCACCTTCGATAGACTCATTAAAACATCAAATAGCGATGGATTCACCCAAAGGGTGAAATTATACAACAAGAATATGTTATCCTCCTCAAGCTTGATTAAAAATAAAGAGTGGTCAGCAATGACTGGGGAAAATTGGAAAAAGGGGAAAACACTTTATGGTAGCAAGTCACTCTTGAACATGACACTTTCACCTCATCACTGTGACTATGTGGGTTGGATCATTCAGCATGATGGTTATCACACCATCCATTACTTTGTTGTGGGTCAATGCTACCAATTCATCTTAGTGTCGCCAACATGTTCAAGAGAATTCATTTAGTTCAAACTTCATCCTTTGCAATACCATAAACCTTCATTTTCATGACCGCCATTCCTGAACCTTCTGTCGTCAGTCGATTCTCATCTCGAAAATAATTTACCTCATTTCGTGTCATTGATGTGGGATACATGAAGGCCCTCCTGCGACGAGTCGCTTCTTTTCGACATCAGCACATCATCAAATAATTTGACTTAGAAACACCCCTTCAGTACCTTGAGGATTGCATACATCAATGGTAGGTTCTTTCTTCTAGTGATAGGTTGACATCACTGGCCTTCGACCGAAAGAATTTGTATGGTATTCGACATCAAATCATTTATTCAAACCATGCGAAATGCATTGTAGTACCTTGAGGGTCATTATCATTATTGGTGATTCCTCTCGCGTCTGTTAACGGCTTACATCATTGGTTGGTAATCAGACGATGTCTTCCCATTTTCGACTTCTGAAAATCTATTCACATGGTTAGACTATACTTGAGTGAAAGGTTAAACGAGATTGAAGACCCCGGATCTAGTTTCATCCATCCAGGCTACAATATTTTTAGGAGTAATAAATCAAATGTACAATGGTCATACATTTATAGTCATCCATTCATGGGTCTATATTTGAGATGATTGTATTTGTACATGTAATGAAAGTTTATAAGATGAGCATGGATATGCCTTCCATTAGTGAGTTCACGAGAAAAAATCAAATTATCATGATATATGTATTGTAATTGATGCAGGTCACCTTGCGCTTCAAAACCTCCTCTCCACATGATAAACAATTTCACTCGACATATATATTTACGGATTCATGCTTTAGGGGGCAACTATTATAGATCCATTTGGGCACATCAACCCCAACTAACAAATCAGTAATGATAGGTCCCATAAACCCCTAATACTGTTGTTACATGCCCTAAAGAAGTCAACCATCAAAATGCCTAGCTTCCCAAGAAGTTCCATCACTAAAATCATCCAGAAACTGCCTCTAAGAAGATCAGCGCAGGTAGGCCTTCATTAGGGTGCGCTGCAATGCAGCCAATACACTGTTAGTGTGCATTGCAGTGCACTTGGTCCCTCTTTGGCTTGCGCTGGGCGAATTTGAGCGAATTTTTGTGAGGGTTTGAAAGATTCCTTGTCCATTGGATTCCTCTAGAAGTTTCTCAAGGCTATCCACTCCTTTGAGCTCGTATTTGGATGAGGAAGGGAGTTAAGGAACATCAATCCCTTTATCCCTTCCTCCATGGAACTGAATTCTAAGTTTGGGAGGGCATTCATTATCACCATTTATGGCATAACTTCCTTCATTCACCTATAAGAAGACCAGTCATCTAAGTGATCAGGGGCTGGAAATTATTGATTTATAAGGAGATTCTATTAGTATGAGACTTGAGTTGATTACAAGTGTTGTAATGATGTCAAAGTGTCTTGCTTGTAGTGAGGAGGGGATGGGATTGAACTAGAGGAGTGATGTTGAATTAGGAAAATTGGGTTGTAACTCTTCCTTTTACTAATAAAGTGTTCAAAGCTTTTTCCATAAGCTTTTGTTATTCATTGATGCTTTCATATGTTTATCATGTACTTGATTCCATGCTATGTTTAATCAATAGATCATTATCATATGCTTTGATGGGTTCTTTTTTTTATCTGTGTGCAGGTACTTTTCAAGGAACTTAAGTATGGAAAGGAGTGACAGAATCAGTCAAGGGAGATAAGGAACAAGAGAAAGCTACAAGTAGGTTTCTCTATTCTCTTATTTAATCTATTTTTTATAGAAAAGGTAGAGAATACTTTGAATTGTTGTTCTAGACTTAGCTACTAGTCTAGGGGTTTAAGTGTTTATCTGTAGACACTAAAACTTGCCAAGACACCTAGGTCAAGGCCCATAAAGCTAACATTTATCATCCAATAGCATTTTCAAGAAGGAAACTGTGCAATGCGGAAAAGAAATATAGAACAAAAGAAAGAGAGGGATTAGCTATGGTGTATGCATTACAGAAATTCAGGGACTACTTATTTGGGGTGCGTTCTAAAATGTTCACTGATCACTCCGCGATGAAATATTTGGTGAATAAGCCTCTTTTAGGAGGAAATATTTGTCATTGGTTGTTATTATTTCAGGAATATGACTTCAAAGTTATAGTGAATATTGGGAAATTGAATGTTGGACCTGATCATCTATCAAGAATAGAGACAAGAGAAGAACCCACAAATATTGATGATAACTTGCCTCATGCATAAATATTCACAATTAGAGTCGTAGATGATCACTTCATGGATATTATTCATTTTATGGCCACAGGGATGGCACCCGCAGAGTACACTATGAAGAAAAATAAGGATATGGTGGTTCAAGCATCTGATTTCTCGTTGATTGCTGTACATTCGTACAAAATGAGACAGAATGAAGTACTGCGCAAATATGTCCCTCAACTTGAACGACAGAGTATCCTAATAGAAGCTCATGGAGGAGCCACAGGTGGGCACTATGTAGGAAAAGCCACTACGTAGAAAATCTTGAGAGCTGGGCTATGGTGGCCCACAATACATAAGGATGCAAAAGAATTATGTCAAGCATGTGATGTATGTCAAAGAACAAGAAAGCCATCTAGAAGAGATGAGATGATACTAGTACAAAAATTAGCTTTACAAGATTTTAACAAATGGGCTATTGAATTTGTTGGAACTATCATTTTGCCAAGAAAGAAGACTGGTCTGAGGTATATAATCATGGCAGCAGATTATTTTATAAGATGGTTGAGGTACAACCAGTGAAGTATTGCAATGCGAACACTTTTGTGAAGTTCACATTTGAATATATACTATCCAAGTTTAGCTATATGGAGATACTGATGATACCAAGGCACACATTTCCTGAACAAGACGATTGAAGCAGTAACTCAGGAATTTCAGGTTTACCACCAGAAGAGCACCCTTTATCATCCTCAGGAAAATGGAACAATGGAAGATTTCAATAACATTTTGGAGAATTCATTGACCAAGGTATACAATGTAAACAAAGAAAACTGAGATTTGAGAATTCCAACAGTGTTATGGGCATATAGAACAACATGCAAGAAATTGATAGGGTAGACACCATTTCGGTCAGTATATGGAAAAGAGGTAGTTATGCCTATGGAATACATTGTGCCAAGTTTGAGAATTGCAACTGTCACCGATATGCAAGACCCTAACATTATGAAGGAAAGAATGTCACAGATATTAGCTCTAGAAGAAGACAGGTTTGTAGCAGGGATCCATCAGCAAGTGCAAAAAGAAACGGAGAAAGCCTAGCATGACATGCATATCAAGAAGAAGACATTCCAAGAAGGAGATCTTATATTATTATATGACATAAAATTCATGAAGTTCCCAGGAAAATTTAAAACACATTAGTTAGGACCATATATCATCAAGCACATCTTTGATGATGGTGTAGTTTAGCTCGCGAAGTTGAATAGTCAGCTGATTCTGAGACAAGTGAATGGTAGCAGATTGAAGATATAAATGGACAACTCTATCTCTGGAACTTCATATTGAAAAAAATGAAGGCAAGAAAGTCTTAGTGACACTTGTAGTTGGAAGTGGGAATAGGATTATAAAATACTATGTAGAAAGAGACTTCACCGAAGGAATATTACTACGCAATACTCAGGGATATGACGAAGTCCAAAGGAACTGCGACAAAGAAAAAGTAACTGCCTCATGAGGAAAGGTTTGTCGAATTTGGCTGGAAATATGATTGCTGGAAGGAAAAAACTACCGTTAAAAGGAAATTTTCGTTAAGGGATGCGAGATAAGAGCATTTATGAAACACATTGGCTGTATCTAGCCGAATACCTACATTAAATGAGAAAATATTGAAGAAATAATGAGGCTGGAATTCAAATATGTTATAAAAACCATATCATGTGCCACATTTGACACTTTGTTGTCTAGAGAAGTTAAGAAATTGCATCTAAGAGTGAAGAGAAGAGAGTTATTGTATGTCTAAGAGGCGCCTTGAGGAACTTATTGGAATATTTGTAGAGAAAGGATTAGTGGGTATTATGGAGGCACAAGGAGCGAAGGCACCCATGTCCCCAAGATGCCAGAGGTTGTCGAGAAAGAAAATACCCACAAAACCACAACCATAGAAGAAGCAAGAGAAGGGACCAACTGAGGTCTCTGGGGTAGAACTCAAAACATCCCCAAGGAAGAAAACATAGAAGGAAATTTTCACAAAGAAGAAAGAAGATAAGGGGCAGAAGCCTGTGTAGAAAGGAAAGAATTCGATGCAGCAGAAGGTGCCTCAACAGATCAATGATAATGAAGAGGGGGTATAATTTCATAGCATGGAGACATAGGACAATGAGATTTCTGTTGTGCTCCCACCTTACATCCCACGAAGAAAACTAAACGCCAATATGGTTAAGGAACCAAAGGAGGGTTGGACTTCCATGTACACTCCATTGTTGCTAGAGGAAGTCTCATTTGAGGGCGAAGTGTTGGGGAATATTCCCCAGATAAATATGGAAGACTGGGACTTTAACGATCGAAGAAAATACCCTGAATTTGAACCAAGTAGATATTTGAAGTAGGTTAGATACTTGGAAAGAGGAGTCACGAGGTTGGAACCATACTAGTGGGTTGTAGGATTGTAGAGAGTGGGACTCTTGAATATGTTGAATGTGCCACACTTTGTCTGAAAAATATCCAGTACAATCTGTGTATGGCAACTCCTCGCACTTGTACATGATGGATGCATTTGGCTAGGGACAAAGATCTTGATTGATGATATGTTAATAAGAAGAATCATAGCATTAACTCATAGAGGAAAAGACCCTAGAGAATAATTTGTGGGAAAATATAAGGACAAGGAGATGGCACAAATGATGAAGGAAACTTTCAATTAGTGAACAAGTCGCGGGGATATTACATCAGTTCCATTGATGAACAAGGAGTGCGTTTCACTGTGCACATCTTGGCAGGTAAGATAATGAGGAAGTACAGGGCCAATGGGGTACCTACAGCTGTAGTGTATTTGGCTATGCAGTGAACCACAGGGGTCCAATTTAACTGGGCTGCCTATCTTTTCAAGGAAATTTTGACAGTTTGCAGGGAAGCACAAGAAGAGAGGAAGATGTTCCACTACTCTTGGCTAATAATTCTCATCGCACTAATTGCATGGAAAGAACCAGAAGACTCACAGTTTCCATCTTTCGAGTGGATGTTTGTGAGGTAGTGAGATATGCCTCCCTCTGGTTTACTATGGAACCGACAAGCGCAACAGAGAATATGATTTTCTTTGTGGTGATGGAAATGGATGTACACATGGTGGTGAATCAACATCTAATGTTGTCACCTAATTTATATAAGCATTATTGTCACATTGCAGAAATCAAAGCAAACTTCCACAGAGCCTATGTGAAGGAAATGAAGGACCCAACTAGGACATGGCACCGATTGCCATACTTAGTACCTGAAGATGATGTAGGTTTTAACCCCGTACATAAATTACCTACATACGAATTCTAAAACACAGAAAATAAACAATGCAAGAGCATAACACATAAAACACATATGCACAGAGAATTTCCCGTGGATTCCAAAACCGGGAGTACCAGCTTGATTTTTCATTATGTTCCTTTCAATGTTACAATACATATTTATACATGTCGAAGCATCCAATACCATGGACCGAAAACCATCGCATCCAAAACCATGGACCGAAAACCATCACGTCCAAAACCATGTGCGAAAATCATGCACAAAACCATAGGTAGGTCCGCCCAATCTAATATAGGGTCCAAAACCAAAATTTTTCGAGGCACTGCTCTCGACCCCATAGAGTGGGGTTACCTGCACCCCTCAAACCCCTTGTGACTCCCCCACCAGGCAATCGGCGCAACGAAGGGGGGGCTTTGCCCCCTTCTAACCCCCCGGTTAACTACATGGGCTAGTTGTGGAAAGAACATAACACAACCCAACATTCTCCCACTTGTTGTTTTCTTTCCACAGGGGGCCACAAGAGAGCTTAGTCATTTATCCAGCCCTGCAATGCCCATTGTTTCTCTACACCAAGAGAACTTATCAAAGCTCACAGATTTTGTCAATGCATTTGTAGTATTCTTCAAAGTGTCCACCTTTACCAGTAACACCTTTTTGTCTTCTATCATATCCCTCACAAAGTGATACAGAACATCAATGTGCTTTGTCTTTGAATGGTAAGCAAGGTTCTTTGCCAAGAAAATTGCACTTTGGCTATCACAGTCTATCCTTATAGCTCCCTATACTAACCCCATACTTGAACACAATCTCTACAACCAAACTGCTTCCTTGCTTGCATGAGCGACTACCATGTATTTTGCCTCTGTAGTTAATAGTGCCACTACAGATTGTTTCTTACTCATCTAACTGACTGCACCTCCAAATAGGTTAAACACATACCCACTTTTAGATCTTCTCTGATCCATATCTCCAGCCTAGTATGCATCAACAAAGCCATGTATATCCAAAAATTTATCCAATCCTGGTCTTTCTTGGTAGCACAAACCATAATCACTACTGCCACGCAAATACCTGAAAACCCGCTTCACTGCTATCCAATGCTCCTTTCCTGGTTTTGATATAAACCTGCTTAATGCTCCCACTGCATGTGCAATCTCTGGTCTAGTATAGACCATCGCATACATCAGGCTACCGACTGCACTTTCATATGGAACACGGGACTTATCCTCTTCTTCTTCTTGTATATTGGGACACTGTTCATGTTGTTGGGAAAAATATCCAATACGGAATGACACTATCCCACTCTAAGGGTGATAGTACCTCAGCAACAATCAAAGCAAAGCTATTCGAGATTACTTCTTTATGAGATGTAAGAGAGAGGAGAAAGAGATCCACTAATCGTTGTCTTCCGCTAATGATTGATCCAATCTTCCCTCTTTGCTGCTTGCTCCCAGCTCCTTGCTCTTTCACTGGCCCAGCTACACCAAGATCCTGCAAAATGGCAAGAGAGGGAAACTACAAGAAGCATACATTCATAATTGATCCAAGGATTAGAATAAATCAAGTATACAAGCATAACAATACACCATTGAAACACATGCATATAGAAGAACCTCAAATGCTTTATTAATGGAAGAAGTAAAGTTCTGAGGGTGTTACAACCATAAGAGGCCCAATCCAGCAACACCTCCCAGCAGAAAGAAATCTCCTCTTCACCTCCTTCAAGCAAATCACCCAATAGTTCTATACTCAAACCAACAGCACTTCCTTACAGTCACAAGATTCCAGCTTCCTTAGACCTCATGAGAGAGCTCTATATATAGGAGTTTTGGAGAAAGGATGAGTCAACTTGAGGCTGGCATGAAGCTGACTAGTGTCCTCTCCCACTTCAGTTATTCTTCAGTTCTTGAGTCCACTTGGAGGTTCTTGCTTCCACTTGGAGATCTAGACCCTCTTACTCATCACCAGTCGAATTCCTTGATGCAAGTGTCACTTTGGAAGCTTCCTGGGCTCTGACACCTTGAGGAATGAGTCTGCCACATGTCCAAACTCATTCAGCGCAGGTAGCTAGTGTTGGAGTTGACATTCAGCGCAGGTAGCCAGTGTAGCAGTTGACATTCAGTGCAGGTAGCCAGTGTAGCAGTTGACATGATCCAGAATTGGCTTGTTTTTGAGTGTTTTCAGGTGGAGAACTGTTATTCAGTGCTGTGGTTTGCTGACCTTGTTCCTCTAGGGGTAGGAACAACATGTTTAGGGACTTTGGATCCATTAGATTATGGACATTTCATGCTTCATGCTGTAAGGCACAAAAATGTCTATAACAGTTGCCCCCTAAAGTATGAGGTCGTTTATCGGGTGAAATGCTTTATCCGGGGGATCCGAAGTTCATTCAATCGTTGAGAGGTGACCTGTAATAAAATACAATACAATACATTATTTTTCATTCTGCTTTCATGATCTAGCTGAGGCGGGCATTCCCATGCTCAGCTTTATAAATTCATTTTGGTACATAGAACAGACGATCGTCTGATGGTAGACTGATAATTCTCTGCTGAAATTATCATCCTTTGAGCAGGATGATCATCTGCTGTAATGATGTACATGTCAAATGTCTTTATATTTCCTGAATATATATCGCAGCCCGGATGGATGAAACTAGATCCGGGGTCTTCAAACTCGTTCGATCTTCACTCTAAGTACAAGTCGATCCATGTGAGAATTGCGCTGAAGTCGAACATGGAAAGACATCGCTTGATTACCGGTCAATGATGTAAACCGTTAACAAGCGCGAGAGGAATCACCGATAATGATAATGACCCTCAAGGTACTGCAGTACAATTCACGTGGTGTGAATAAAGGACTTGGCGTCGAACACCGCGCAAAATCTTCTGGTCGAAGGTCAATGATGTATACCTGTCGCCGGAAGTGAGAAACTTGCCCTTGAGGCATGCAAGCTTCAAAGTACTAAGGGGTTTGTTCCTAGATCAACTTCTTTGATAATGAGCTGAAGTCGACAAGAAGCGATCCGTCAAAGGAGGGCCTTAATGAATCCCACATCAGTGACATGGAACGGAGCTAATGACTTTAATGGAGGTGAAAACAATCTGTGACATATGATTCAGGGTGGCGATCATGGATGGATGAAGGATAATGTATGGCAGTGGATGGGACACTGTTGACTCTTTCTGAACAACATCTCTTGAACATATAACGACACTGATGCGATGGATCGGTAGCATTACCCCAAATGTGGATGGTTTGGCGAGACCATGGTGATGAGACCGGTGAATGAAACAACCCAACCCGATGTGATACGGAGGAAAAGTGTCATGTCCAAGACCGACTTGCTACCATTAAAGCTTCGAGGTTCTCCCAATTTTTCCCCAGTCATTTCTGACCAGTACCTCTTTATTTTTGTCAAGCTTGAGGAGGATAACATATGATTGTTCTATAACCTGCCCTTCGGGCAAGCCCATCGCTATGTTTTAACGAGCCTAGCGATAGGGAAACTCGTTCTCGTCTAAAGACAAGTTTGTCGCTATTTAATCATTTTAATGAGTCTAGCGACAAAGAAAACTCGGTCCTTTTCATTTTTAGAGAGTCTGAAAAGGTACATAAAGTTAACTCCAAAATTCCTTTTTCGTCATCTAATCCCTTAAGTCCGAAAAAGTATAAAACAATACAGAAGGGATGAGTTTTCGATAGTTTTAACGAGCCAAACAAAACAAGCGCTCGATCTTTTTGTGCAATAATCCCTCAGGTCCAAAAAGATTAAAATCTAGAGGAGGGATAGCTCTTCCGGTCGTTTAACGAGCTGGAAGGCCAAAACTCGGCAATCTTTTCATATTTTATGAGTCAGTTGAAGAGAGCTTAAAGAAGACTCGTCTTTTGAGGAACGAGTGATGAACAGGGATAGCAGGTGATTCCAGGTACAGGTTGGAATTTTCCAATCACGGCAGTGTCACAAGGATGGCTAGGTGAAATCACTCTTCGCAGCTGTTCCTCAAAATGGGTAAACAATCATATGGAGGTGAACGATTGGCCAAATGAAAGTGGAGGTGGCAGGTGCAAACACGACCAAGGCTTTTATGGCTGATAAATTTACGATCACAGCGGTTATTTACCGGGATGGGTTCATTTTTTAGTTAAAAATGAGCTTAAACTCTGGAGGAAACATTGCTCACTGCTTATATTTATTTTTTAACGAGCATGAAGACCGCGTTAAAACTGCTTGGATCTTGCGTTTATTTTTTAACGAGCATGAACTTTATGCTAAAATTGCTCGATGATAAGTTTGCATGCCCCCAGCATAACAACGCAAATCGAGGTGCATGCCCCCCAAGCTTCATTGCATTCAACTTGGTGGTTGGAATGAAGGTTTACCTTTGAGATTTGGAAAGGGGATTGTTTTCATTTTTTAATGAGGTTGACATAGTAAATGAACTATCCTCATGACTCCTTGTTTCATTTTTTAACGAGGTTGACATGAGATAAGAACCGTCCTCAGAGCCCACTGTATTTACAGTATTTCTATTAGGGCGATGATCCACGCTGACGAAATGTTTAGGAATCTTCCGAATCCATTAGATATAGAAGATTTCATATTGTAGGTTTCCACTGTGGCCACTTCCGTCAGATTACTTGCAGGCGGTAGGGCAAAAGTACCCATTAAGGCAGGGTCTTTTAGGAGGCCTACTCCAATATTTTGAAGCGAATGATTGCTTCCATGGATCATTGGAATGCTTCTCGCAACTTGTGAACTATCGGGGAGGAAAGTTTGTTGGTCGACGACTGTAATTCCTCCTTGAAAGGGAAATGCAATCTTCCTGAAGTAGGTCGACACAACTGCGGCCATGGCATATATCCAGGGCCTTCCTAGTAGGATGTTGTAATCGAGGTTTCCGTCGATTACTTCAACATCAACTTCTACTGTTTTGCCCCCCAGCTCAACTTGCAAGTTACTTAAAATCCCGTATGGAGTGTATGATCATCCATCAAATGCTTTTAACATCGTCGACGATTTCGACAAGGGTGGTGAGCCTAAATTTTTCCAGCAACTCATTGACATAAGACATATAGATGCCCCCTCATCAATAATTGTCCGATGAACAGTTTTGTTGAGGGCTTTCACTTGAATAAGGAAAGCTAGTTGAGCTGGTAACTGAGGGTCATATCCTTTATGATCAAAGGCCACGAGATTGGAATCCATTGGGCCAATGCCACCTATTTCTGATAATAAAGCTTGCTCTTGGGAGGGGTGATTTTGCGGTACCTCGAGTGTCGACATAGCGGACGACGATTGAGCCAGGTCCTCTATTATATTATAATTCTGTGTTATTTTTGCACGAGGATTAAGTGTCGATTTGGGTACTACTCCCTTTGGCGACTTTATCATCTGTTCAGGAATGATGGGTGGCACAACTTTGGTCAAAGTTGTCGTCGAACTACTAGGTTGTTCATCAGCCTTGTTATTCCACCGCTGTGGATTCCCGTGATCGTTGTTCTCAGTTTCCGGGTCACAGATTGCTCAAAAATTCACAATTTTCGGCCAAATCAGAAGCTATCAGTCAAGTACACACTAAGGGATGAAAAGGAGGATGAAAATCTATCACTAAGAGCTATTCAGAGTCCTTGTGGATCAGCTCTTCAAATCATAAACATGCCCAGAAACTGAGCTAGAGTAGCTGCCCTCTACTTTGCATTTGAAAGATCCAAATGCAGTTCGATTCGGTACTCCCTGTGTTTATGAAATGAATAGCAAAAACACAAACAACCAACAAGATACGATCCCCAGCGGAGTCGCCAATTTGTTGTTGGGAAAAATATCCAATACGGAATGACCCTATCCCACTCTAAGGGTGATAGTACCTCAGCAACAATCAAAGCAAATCTATTCGAGATTACTTCTTTATGAGATGTAAGAGAGAGGAGAAAGAGATCCACTAACCGTTGTCTTCCGCTAATGATTGATCCAATCTTCCCTCTTTGTTGCTTGCTCCCAGCTCCTTGCTCTTTCACTGGCCCAGCTACACCAAGATCCTGCAAAATGGAAAGAGAGGGAAACTACAAGAAGCATACATTCATAATTGATCCAAGGATTAGAATAAGTCAAGTATACAAGCATAACAATACACCATTGAAACACATGCATATAGAAGAACCTCAAATGCTTTATTAATGGAAGAAGTAAAGTTCTGAGAGTGTTAAAACCATAAGAGGCCCAATCCAGCAACACCTCCCAGCAGAAAGAAATCTCCTCTTCACCTCCTTTAAGCAAATCACCCAATAGTTCTATACTCAAACCAACAGCACTTCCTTACAGTCACAAGATTCCAGCTTCCTTAGACCTCATGGGAGAGCTCTATATATAGGAGTTTTGGAGAAAGGATGAGTTAGCTTGAGGCTGGCATGAAGCTGACTAGTGTCCTCTCCCACTTCAGTTATTCTTCAGTTCTTGAGTCCACTTGGAGGTTCTTGCTTCCACTTGGAGATCTAGACCCTCTTACTCATCACCAGTCGAATTCCTTGATGCAAGTGTCACTTTGGAAGCTTCCTGGGCTCTGACACCTTGAGGAATGAGTCTGCCACATGTCCAAACTCGTTCAGCGCAGGTAGCTAGTGTTGGAGTTGACATTCAGCGCAGGTAGCCAGTGTAGCAGTTGACATTCAGTGCAGGTAGCTAGTGTAGCAGTTGACATGATCCAGAATTGGCTTGTTTTTGAGTGTTTTCAGGTGGAGAACTGTTATTCAGTGCCGTGGTTTGCTGACCTTGTTCCTCTAGGGGTAGGAACAACATGTTTAGGGACTTTGGATCCTTTAGATTATGTACATTTCATGCTTCATGCTGTAATGCACAAAAATGTCTATAACAGTTCAGTAGATAACTTTACACCTACAGGAATAGGAACCTTCACTAGTTTACTATCCTGCATATTAAACCTCTGCAATATTATCTTGACATACTTTCTCTGGTTTAATCAGAGGTTCCTCTTTGCTTGATCTCTTTTAATTTCCATGCCCAAAATATAGTTTGTAGCACCAAGATCTTTCATGTTGAATTTGGAGGACAAGTGGGTCTTCAAATCCTGGATAATTTCTTTGTCATTTCCAACCAGCAACATATCATCCACATACAAGACCAGATAAATAACACGGTCACCAATTAATTTAAAATACACATGTTGGAGATCAGATGCACAACAATCTAAAATAAATACTCTGCAAATAACTCATGCACATAAAAACACAACAATTAACATGGTTCACCCAACCAATCTGGGCTACATCCACACAACATAGGCATCGACAATTCTTTATTGATCAAACAGGAGATTACATAATCAAATCCTCACAAACTCTCGCACTACTACCAAACCATCCGTATGGATACCTGTTATATAGCAAGGAGAATCTAACTGCCTCATAAATCCTCTCAACTCAAATTTAGGATGCATTAACTCCCTCCCAACAAACTGGAGCTAATCTAGGAACTAATTCCTATTGTTGTCATCTACTGAGATTTTTCCTATTTTATTCAAAACAGAAAATATCAACAATCTGCACCTTGACAACAATTAGCCTGATGCCCTGTTTGTTTATTATTTTATCTTTTCTGCAAGCCAAGAGAAGCCAAACACCAGCGTAGCTTCTCCAAAAAAACTGGTTTCATGAACATGTCTGCACAGTTTTCCTTTGTATGCACCTTTTCAAGAGAGACTCCCCTTTCAGTGATAACCTGTCTTACAAAATGGTACTTAATTGGAATATGCTTTGATTTACTATGATAGGCCAGATTCTTAGCCAAATGTATTGCACTTTGACTATCACAAAGTAACCTGATGTTGTCTTGTAATCTACCAAACTCACCAAGCAAACCTTTCAACCAAACCGCCTCTTTGCAAGCATGCGAAGTAGCAACGTATTCTGCTTCAGTAGTGGATAAAGAGACAATGTTCTGTAGCTTTGACATCCAGTTTATAGCTCCACCTGCAAGAGTAAAGACATACCCTAAAGTTGACCTTCTCTTATCCAAATCACCTGCAAAATCAGAATCAACATATCCGCAAACAAATTCACTACTCTTATTGTAAGTGATACAATAACTACTTGTGCCTCTCAGATACCGAAGCACCCATTTCACTGCTGACCAGTGTTCTTTACCCAGATTTTCCATGTACCTGCTGACAACCCCAACTTCATGTGAAATATCTGGTCGCATACACACCATCGCATACATTAAACACCCTACTACATTAGCATATGGAATTCGAGACATAAATTCCTTTTCTTCATCTGAGTTAGGACATAAAATTGAAGAAACCTTGAAATGGGAAGCGAGAGGGACTGACACAGGCTTCACATTATTCATACCAAACCTCAAAAGTATTTTCTCAATATACTTTTGTTGTGATAGCCATAGCTTACCATTGCTCCTGTCTCTGAAAATCTCCATGCCCAAAATCTATCTTGCTGCTCCTAGATCTTTCATATCAAACGTCCTTGCCATCTGAGCCTTCAACCTGTTGATTTCTTCTATGCTTTTGCTCGCTAAAAGCATATCGTCAACATACAATACCAAGATAATGAATATGCGATTATTTAACTGTTTAAAATAAACACAATGATCATATTCACTTCTAACATATTTCTGACTCAACATGAAAGAATCAAACTTCTTATACCACTACCGAGGCGACTGCTTCAGGCCATAAAATGACTTCTTGAGCCTACAGACAAATTTCTCATTGCGATGTTGAACAAACCCGTCCGGTTGTTCCATATATATTTCCTCATCTAAGTCTCCATGTAGAAATGCAGTCTTAACATCTAATTGCTGCAACTCTAAATCAAGCAAAGCCACTAATGCTAACACAATTCTAATTGAAATAATTTTAACCACTGGTGAAAAAATATCATGAAAGTCAATACCGGCTTTCTGAGAAAACCATTTTGCAACCAGTCTCGCTTTGTACCTGTCTTCCATATCATTCACACCCCGTTTCAGCTTGAAAACCCATTTACACCCCACAGTTTTCCCGCCTTTCGGAAGCTCAACCAGATCCCATGTGCCGTTCTTACCCAAGGCCATCATTTCGTCCTTCATGGCTGCTTTCCACTTATCACTTTTCGAACCTTCTATTGCTTCCTGATAGCACATAGGTTCATCGTCATTAGCAGTAAATGCAACTAAAGTAACATAATCATCATACCTTCTCGGTGGCCGTTTGATTCTTGTCGACCTCCTTAATGATGTTTCTGGCGCTTCCTCAATTGGCTGACTACCATCTGTAGGAACTTCTTGATGACCAGTATCTGAAACCTGTTCATGATCTATACCTGAACCTTGTTCATGTTCTGATTCTGAAACCTGTTCATGGCTAGTATCTGAACTATGGTCATCATGACTATCATTAGAAATGCTATCAAACTGAATGTGCTGAAAGTCAGATACATCATCCTGTTTCAATCTACTATCTACATCTAACTGTACAAGAGAGGATTCATTAAACTTTACATCTCTGTTGATGATGATTTTGTGGGTAGTAGGATCCCACAATCTATATCCCTTTGTTCCAACACCATACCCAACAAAGATATACCTTTTCGACTATGGATCAAATTTAGTTTGCTGATGTTTAGGCACTAGAGCATATGCATCACAACCAAAAACTCTGAGTTTAGAATAGTCACAAGGGTTTCCTTTCCATACCTCTTGCGGAATCTTGCAGCCTATCGCCGTTGATGGAGATCGGTTTATCACATAACAAGCTGTTGCCACCGTTTCCGTCCACAACTCCTTTTGCAACTCGTCGTTACTCAACATACTCCTTGCTCTCTCTAGAAGAGTCCCGTTCATGTGTTTAGCAACTCCATTCTGCTGAGGAGTATAAACCATGTTCTTATGTCTCTCGATCCATGCATCCTTGCAATAGTTGTCAAACTCTTTGGAAGTAAACTCACCACCATTGTCAGTTCTTAAACATTTTATTGTTCTACCAGTGATGTTTTCTACCAATGCTCTAAACTTTTTGAAAACTGAAAACACATCAGACTTCCTTTTCAACATGTAGACCCACACTTTCCTAGAAAAGTCATCAATGAATGATACAAAATAAGATGAACCACCATATGAAGTTGTAGAAGCTGGACCCCAAACATCTGAATGGATATAATCAAGTATGCCTTTACTAGTATGTTTGCCTATTTTAAACTTTTGTTTACTTTGTTTTCCAAACAGACAATGCTTACAGAAATCTAACTTTCCATATTTTAGATTTGGAAGTAACTAGCGATTAGCCAAAATTTTTAACCCTCCTTCACTCATATGCCCCAACCTTTGATGCCATAAGTGAATGGAACTACTGTCATGTTCAGACACCGTAGACACATAATCTGACCCTGTACTTCCTTCTAGTTGAAATAGATTTCCTACCTTATTAGCTTTCATAACTAGTAAAATACCTTTGTAAAGTTTCATTACTCCACCTTGAATTACAGTTTTATATCCATTTGAATAAAGTGCTCCTAATGAAATCAAATTTTTCCTTAAATCTGGTACATGCCTCACATCAGTTAATATTCTAGTTGTCCCATCAAACATTTGTAGTTGTATGCTCCCAATCCCCACAATATTACATGTTACATCATTACCCATGTACACAAATCCATCATTAATTGATTTATATTCATTAAACCATTCTTTATGGATACACATGTGGTTTGATGCACTGGAATCTAGCAACCAATGTTGACCATGATTTGACACATTAACTGATAATACTTCATCATTCATACCTGAACCAGATGTTGAACCTGTATCTGTCGTATTTGCCTCCTTCTTTTCTGTCGAAGAATCTGCTTTACAATATTGCTGCTGTTGCTTCCAACAGTCCTTCTTTAAATGCCCCGATTTGCCACAAAACCAACACTTTAGCTTACTCTTCTTCCCTTTCGACTTTGAACGTGAGTTGCTCTGCCTCCTAGAGTGTCTTTCTTTCGAACGACCTCTAACCATCATAGCTTCTGATGTAGAGGTTTCGGAATGCGACCTTCTCCTTGTTTCTTCCGATAATAAAGATGCAACTACATCATCAAACTCAATAGTTTCTGATGAACTAAGACTTATAGAAGTAACAAAATGATCCCATGATTCGGGCAACGAGCACAATAAAGTAATAGCTTTATCCTCGGATTGAATATTTACTTCTATACTTTGTAATTGCACAAGAAGAGTATTAAAAGCATTTAAATGATCAGCAATCGATGTACCTTCCCTCATTCGCAAACTGTACAACTGTCATTTTAGGAGAATCCTATTGGTTAAGGATTTGGTCATGTACAGTTTCTCCAGTTTCATCCATAAACCAGCAGCTTTTGTCTCCGACACAATATTAAACAGGACATCATCAGCTAGACATAGTCGAATAACACTTATCGCTCTTTCATCCATCTCGGCCCACTCATTATCTGTGATGTTGTAAGGTTGTTTGGATTTTCCCAACAATGCCTTTGCCACACCATGTTGGACAAGCAAATCGTACATTTTCACCTTCCAGATCTCGAAATTATTTTTGCCATTAAACTTCTCAATTTCAAACCTGGCACTTTGAGTTTTCTCCATCTTGTATCAGCAAAATAATCTCCAAAACCCAACTTTTAAAAACCAGCAATTAAAAAAAAACTTCCTATGCCTTATATGCCTTTGCTTTAAATTTTTTGTTTTTTTTGTTTTGCTGTGTGAATACAATGTACATAAAACCACCTTAGAATGGCAGCGTAAATCACTCCTCTTTTCGTTACAAGCATCACAAGAAAGAACAAGGCAGGATAGTATTACACGCGGTTTGAGGTGGGGGACAATGGGAATATAGTTTCATTTAACAGCCAACGCTTCATTTAACAGTTTTATATCATGCATTTGGATGTCTATAACTACAACGGTCAATCACTATTGGAGAAACAACCAACGCTTCATTTAACAGTTTTATATCATGCATTTGGACGTCTATAACTGCAATGGTCAATCACTATTGGAGAACTCCGTTATGCAGTTGCTTACACTTACATTTTTGGATGCTCTTAACGCAGGAGTTGTGCAGCAGAAACACTCCACGCAGATTCTCTTAACGCAGTGTAATATAAACGCTCCACGCATATGCTCTTAACGCAGTGTAATATAAATGCTCCACGCAGATGTAATACCTCCATGCATGCGCTCCAGTTGCGCCACGCCTCCAAACACAGACTACAGCATCAGGCAGCGTTTACTTAAGAGAAGACTCCAGCATCAGCCAGTCTTTAATCCACCACGCACGCACACAGAGAATCCTCTCAGCACCAACACCTCCACGCCTTTGCGCTCCACCTCCAGCACGTGCTCCACCTTCAACTGCTATGATACCACTTGTTGGAGATCAGATGCACATCAATCTAAAACAAATACTCTGCAAATAACTCATGCACATAAAGACACAGAAATTAACGTGGTTCACCCAACCAATCTGGGCTACATCCACACAACATAGGCATCGACAATTCTTTATTAATCAAACAGGATATTACATAAATCAAATCCTCACAAACTCTCACACTAATACCAAACCATCCGTATGGATACCTGTTATATAGCAAGGAGAATCTAACTGCCTCATAAATCCTCTCAACTCAAATTTAGGATGCATTAACTCCCTCCCAACAAACTAGAGCTAATCTAGGAACTAATTCCTATTGTTGTCATCTACTGAGATTTTTCCTATTTTATTCAAAACAGAAAATCTCAACAACACACAGTGATTTTCTCTGCTTCTGGTGAAGCTAAGTCCCTGTATAAATGTATCAAATTTATGATACCACATCCTTGGTGAATGTTTTAATCCATACAGAGACTTCTTTAACTTGCATACCAGTTCTTTCTAACCCTTCACCACAAAGCCTTCAGGTTGCTTCATGTAGATCTACTCTTCCAGATCCCCATGAAGAAATGTTGTCTTCACATCCATCTGTTCTACCTCAAAATAAAAAGCAACAACAATAGATAAAAGTAATCTAATAGAAGTTACCTTGGCAACAGGAGAAAAAATATCACCAAAATCAATTCCCATCACTTGGGAATAACCTTTTTCTATCAACCGAGCTTTGTATTTCGCCACCTTTCCTTTTGCATTTGTCTTCTTCTTGAACACCCATTTGCTGCCAATGGGTTTCCTTCCAGTCGGAAACTCCACCAGATCCCAAGCCTCATTTTTGTGCAAAGATGCCATTTCATCAACCATGGCCTCTTTCCAAAGTTTTCCATCCTCTGAATCTATTGCTTCCTTCACAGTTCTGGGTTCATCATTAGTAATAGATAAAGAAAAATGTTAATAGAAAGCAGATGGATCTTCTCACACCCAGAGTTTGTGGCTCTTCATCTTTTGATTCCTCCTTTGCTGTAGAGTATGATTCTTACTCCTTTAGCTCAAACCCTATCTTCTCAGGTTACTTTGGTTGGACTTCATTTTTAATAACATCTTTCACCTCTCTGAAAACCACATCTCAGTTGTACACAACCTTCCTTGTTACTGGGTTCCAAAGCTTATAACCCTTTAAACCATCCTTATACCCAATAAAGATGCACTTTTCAGATTTACTATCCAACTTGGTTTGTTTATCCTTTAGAACATGTACATATGCATCACATACAAATACCCTTAGATGTGAAAGAGAGGGTTTCTTACGAGTCCATACCTCTTCTGGAGTCTTATCCTCCAACGCTGATGAAGGTGATATATTGACCAGGTTACATGCTGTCTCCACCACCTCTGCCCAGAATTCTTGTCCTAACCTAGCACCACTAAGCATGCTTCTTACCCTTTCCATCAACGTCTTGTTCATTCTTTCTGTAACTCCATTTTGTTGAGGTGTATATGGAGTAGTCTTCTGTCGTGCTATACCACACTTCTTACAGAATTCTTCAAATTCCTTACTGCAAAACTCTCCACTATTATCTGTCCTCAACACCTTTATCTTCTTCTCTGTCTGGTTTTCCACGAGAGCCTTAAATTCTTTAAACTTGTCAAAGACGTCAGATTTCTTCTTAAGGAAATATATCCATGTATTCCTTGAGAAGTAATCTATAAATGATACATACACAGATTTACTCAGTGATAGAACCTTCATAGGTCCAAACACATCATTGTGCACAAGTTCTAATATATGTTTCGCCCTCTTACCACAAGAGGGGAAACTAACCCGATTATGCTTCCCATATACACATTTTTCACAGAAATCAAAATCCAGAGAGCTATTACTCATACCTTCTACCATACCTTTACCATGAAGTATTTGAATGCCCTTCTCTCCAATATTTCCAAGCCTTTGATGCCACAACATGATCTTCTCTCAAGAGACCACTAGATTTTCTGCTCCACTTTCAGGAACCACAGAACTGTTGCACCCATTAACAATATTGCTACCTTGCAGCTTTTATAGAGTTCTAATCCAAACTCCCCACATCAATACCATTTCCCCCTGAACCATCTTGCAGGTATGCTTCTCGAACATTGTTTTTACACCTGCATCATCCAGCTTGCTTACAGAAATCAGATTTCTACCTAATACAATAATATGCAGAACATCCGGAAGTGTTCTAACCCTTCCACCTTGCAACTTCAACTTTACTTTTCCGCAACCAATGATTTTAGCCTTCCTATCATCCCCTAAGAAGACATCACCACCATCGTATGTCTCATACTCACAGAACCACTCTCTATGGGGAGTGAAGTGAAAGGATGCACCCGAGTCAATCAACCATGCCTCATGATCTACATGTGCACTTGAAGAAGCCAAGTACACATCCCTACCTTCATCTGAGGTGTTTTTCACCTCTGTAGAAGGAGAATCATCAAATCTCTTTCCTTTTTCAGGAGCTTTAGATTTACAATCCCTTTTGTAGTGCCCTTCTTTTTCACAATTTCCAGTACACCACCTTTACAGGTTTTCCTGGAGATTTAGATCTCCCTCTAGATTTAGATCTCCCACTCGATGACTTATTTTTGTTTCTGTTCTGGAACCGTCCTCTTATATATAAGGCATCACCATTCTAGCTCTCCATATTTTTCTGTCTCATCTCCTCCATCAGCAAGGATGAGACTATTTCATCAAACTGCAAGGCAGTTGCATTGCTACGTATTGCAATAACCAGACTATCCCACGAATCTGGTAGAGAACATAACAAACTAATGCACTTATCTTCATATGAAATTTTGATATCAACAAATGATAATTGACTTACCACAGTATTAAATGCATTCAGATTCTTTGTCACAGATTCTCCATCTTTCATCCTCATGTTATACAGCTTTTTCCGCAGGAACAGTTTATTCACCAGAGACTTAGATTGGTACAAAGTCCCTAACTTGTCCCACAAAGCCTTCGTTGTAGCTTCCCCTGATACATTCTACAATACTAAATCTGAGACACACAATCGTATTGTGCTCTTTTCCTTCCGATACAACTTCTTCCATTCTTCATCAAACAATCTCATTAGTTTAGTACCCAGATCTACTGGGATCCACTGATCTTTATCCACCAACAAATCCTCCATCTTGAGTTTCCACAACTCAAAACTATGACCATTAAATTTCTCAATCTCTATCTTTACACTGCTCACCATCTTCTTTCACCACCAGAATCGATCTCGCAGATCTCCCATTGAACAAGGTATACCACAATCCCAAGCGAAACCCCTCAGCAACAGAGGCGTCCCCTTGAAGGCAAAACAACTTTGATACCAAATGTAGGTTTTAACCCCATACATAAATTACCTGCATACGAATTCTAAAACACAGAAAATAAACAATGCGAGAGCATAACACATAAAACACATATACCAACTTGATTTTTCATTATGTTCCTTTGAATGTTACAATACATATTTATACATGCCGAAGCATCCAATACCATTGACCAAAAACCATCGTGTCCAAAACCATGGACCGAAAACCATCGCATCCAAAACCATGTGGGAAAATCATGAACAAAACCATAGGTAGGTCTTCCCAACCTAATATAGGGTCCAAAACCAAAATTTTCCGGGGCGCTGCCCCAGACCCCATAGAGTGGGGTTACATGCACCCCTCAAACCCCCTGTGACTCCCCCTGCTACACAATCGGCGCAATGAACGGGGGCTTCACGCCTCTTCTAACCCGCTGGTTAACTATGTGCGCTAGTCATGTAAAGAATATAACACAACCCAACAAAAACCTACAGTCGAGCCGTACAACCGGACTTCAAAAATTATATACTGGAGCCTATATAATTTTTGGGTCTGCCGTATAGCAAATCGCTTTATATATAAACAATGAACTCTGCCTATTGTGATAATTTATTGGGGAGGCGGACCTGAAATACATATGAGTTGGGTTAATAATCCTTTCGGGTCCACAATATAACACTTTCTTTTGAAAATCGGGTCCGAAACGTTTTATCGAAAATATAAGGGAATACATTGGAAAACCCATGGCCGAGCCATAGGGCTGGACGTCAAGTATTATGTATCCGGGCATATTATTATCACCGAGTCCGGTCATCACCCCTTCGCTAACTACATAACCCCAGGCTCCGGCTATTGTGATAAGCAATCAGGGAAGGCGGACCTGAAATATATATATATATCTATATATATATATATATATATATATATATACTACCCTTAATAGTCTTGGTGGGTCCGCAATGTATGTCTTCCCTTTGAAAAGCCCTAACCTCAATAATTTTCAAAAAACACAAGAATATTCAAGAAAACCCACGTCTGGCCATAAGGCCGGACTTGAAATATTATATACTTGGATTCATAGTTGTCGATGGGTCTGGTAGATAGTGGCGCACCATATATATAGGCCTTGAACCTGGCCGATTGCGATATGCAATATGGCTCCAGACCTGACACACACACACACACACACACACACACATATGTTAATACCATTGGCGGGTTCAGTAGATAGTGGCACACCATATATATAAGCCTTGGACTTGGCTGATTGTGATATGCAATGGGGCTCCATACCCGATATTTATATAATATGGTTAATAAAGCCGTCGGGTCCAGAGTATAGTGGTACGCATCATGCCTTAGTTTTGATTCCGATAGGCGAAAAGGGGTGATTTATGCATGTTTTGTGAAGTATTTCTGCTGTAAATAGTTATGATGGAAATAATGATGCAATAGAAGGTTTCGTGGGTTGAAATAGGTCCCAATGAGGATATGAATGAAGGGCTTAGAAAGGGTTATAGATGAATCATGTGGCAGGCATTTATTAAGGGGGCCTTAACCATTTTAAAATTTGAATATTTGACTTGGCAAAGAGTTAAAATCTCTGGGATAAAATAGATCATTCAGAGAGCTGAAAGACCAACTTTTAGGGGACCCATTCAAAATTGCTACTAAGGTAGGTTTTAATAGGGTGGTGGCTGTGGCCACAGCAAATGGAAAACCACTGGGCGAACCAGTTATCTCTGTTTCCAAATGACACTTGGATCAATAGAACATCGTGGTGTTAAGATAAACTTGAAATGAAAATTGTATAGATGGACAAGCATGGGTTCCACTTCTACATTAATTGCTACATAGGGGATAAAGACAAATAGCTTCTATGTACTGGCAGGGTATTGACAGGTATTCTCCAATGGTAATATTATGGGATTTATTGACCTTCCTTTACCTGTTTCCTACTTTCAAAAATCCTTTCGGGGCCATCACTGGTCTGTCAATACCTATTTAGGTGTGTACATCATCTCTTTATTGCTCATCAAGCTTGATGTGGATATGCTTATCTGCACTTTATATAAGAATTTCCGTGCTATATTTTCCTATGATTGGATGGGGCACAGTCATGGATCATGCCATACTTTTAAACTGCTTAACCAAGGTTGGGCTTGCTGTATCAACCAGTACTCTGAGCCCAACAACAATCCCTCCTCTAACCGGCTTCCCAAACAACCTGTCCTTCCAGATTGGTACAAGGAATTGAAATTTCATTTTCTTTTAAATAAGTCCTTCAGTTTCAGGCACAAGGACTAGAACACAATTGGATTTGCCACCGGGTATATGACAGTGAGTTTAGCCCATGAAAGGAGTTTTACTTGTAGATGACAGGTATTGGAAAAGTTAGTGTGGTGGATGGGACCAATGGAGAATGACTGCAAACCTTACAAGAAAGTATAGGGTAGGTCTGAGTGAGATTTTAAAATGTAGTGTTCCTCCATGCCACTCCAACTATAGTTACACATTTTTTGTCTTATAAAGATGCCCCTACATGATCCAGGTATCCAAGTTATGAACAGATCTTACCTAGTTCCCAACAGATGCTACTGAATGGCTTCGATTGGAATTCCACAGCTGACTTTCGAGTTCTCATTGGCTCATTGAAAATTTGTTTGATTTGCAAGGTAATGATGGATTTGGGATCAGAAAACTCATCAGCAAGTTAATGAAGGAGGAAAAAGCTGAAGGTGGCGAATGGGGGAAATTTGAAAATGTAAAAATAAGACTAGAGGAACAAAATCAGCTGGGTGAAAAGGACTACATTTGAAAACAGACGGAAAATAAACTTTGTAGAAAAAACAACAAAGGAAAAGATGGAAATATAACTAAACTAACAGAAAAATAAAAAAAATTCTAACCTACTCAAGAGGTAACCACCATGTGGTGGCTACTGGAAGTATCTCTTGAGATGTTTTCCATTAACAGGGAGTTTTTCAGTTTCTCCCTGTAAATTTTTCAATCTGTAAGTTCCCTGACCAATTTTTCCACAACTTGGAATGGGCCCAGCCATAAGTGTTGGAATTTCGTGTGCTTACCTTTTGGCTCATTCAACTTGTCCCATTTCAGGACTAGCTCTCCTATTTGGTTATCTTTATCTCCTACCAGATGGCGATCAAACCACCTCTTCACAATCATTCGGTGCTTTCTAAATTTATTTCTGGCTTTATTTCTCAATTCCTCCAACCTCACTAATTGGTTGATCCTTTCTTGAAGTAACGCTGAGGGGGTCCCTCTTAAGGCTTGGGAGAGCTATAAAGAGGGAAGGGTAACATTTGGAGGCAATATGGATTCCTGTCCATAGATGAAGAAGTATGGGGATTTTCCTAAGGCCACTTTAGGGGTGACCCTATCGGCCCAAAGGGCATTTGTTAGAGCGTTGTGCCAGTTCTTCTGGTTGTCAGCATGCGAGTCTCTGAACATTATGGGCCAATAATATCTGGCTCTTAATATTTTGTGAAGAGTGTTCTTTCCGCCATAGTGACCACCTGCTGGGCCGTCATGCATTTCTTTTAAGACATGGTCGACATCATCCTTTTCCAAACACCTCAGCCAGATTCCATCATAATTTTTTCTGTATAATGTGTTATTGGCTAGATGATACTGATTAGATTTCAATCTGAGCACTCTCCTTTATGATACATCCATGTTTTCAGTACATGATACCCATATTAGATCGAAGCGTATATCATAATACCACATCTCAGGATCCAAAAAGGCTTCCAACATTTCGCGCTCGCACATCAGCGCCTCATTCATCCATAGGGGCTCCTCCCTGAATTCTACTTGGGCATATTGAATGCACTGCACTTCTAGCTCTTCGAATGCCCCTTCTTTATCTGCCAAGGCTTATGTTGCTAGCCTGCACAGTCCCGCCCTCGAACTATCTTTGCCAGCTTTATCTCGAGGTCGAATTCTTGAAGTGCAGTTATCCAATTCCCTCTCCATTCACCCATTTCTCTTTGCACGAAGAGGGCTCTTACAGCAGGATCGGGAATGATTACTTTAGTTCCGGCGTTTAATAAATAAGGGCATAAGTGTTTTACAACTTTAAAAACCACAAAGCCTTGTTTCTCCACGTTTGGGTAGTTCAGTTCTACCCCTTGAATATTAGAGCTCATATAAGAACTAGGGAATTCGTTGCCTTCATCTTTTTTTTGAGTGAGTACTGTGGCATATGAAACATCAGAAGCAAAAGTGTACAAGAAGAATTCCTTGCCAAAATTGAGGTTGACCAATGCAGGAGCTTCCGCGATGGCTTCCTTGATTCGCTAAAATGCTTTCTTGCCATCATCGCTCCACTTATACACAACATATTTCTTCATCATTAGCTGCATGGGGCGCACTATTTTTGCGAAACCTGAGACAAATTTCCCAATGAAATTGATCTTCTCGAAGAAAGATTGCATTGCCCTTTTATTTGCAAGGGGTTGTATTCTCATGATGGTCTCTATTCTTTCAAGATCAATAACAATCCCTTCTTTAGAGAGGATATGAACCAGTAGTTTCCCTTCTGTGACTACGAAGATGCTCTTCTTGGGATTCAGAAATATTCCATAACTTCCACATCTTTCAAAAATCTGTTTCAAGTGATAAATATGATCCCTTCAGTGATATGAATACACAGTGATGTCATCCATGTAAACCACTACTAATATATTAATCAACCCTCGGAAAGTTATATCCATGGCTCTCTGGAATGTAGTGCCCGCATTAATAAGTCCAGAAGGAATTTTACAATATGCGTAAGTGCCCCATTTAGTGTTGAAGGTTTTCTTAAGATGGTCCCCATTGGATACCAACACTTGATTATATCCTGAAAACCCATCTAATAGGGACAACATTTTAGACCCAGAAACACACTAAAGAATGTGTTCCATAGAAGGGACAGGATAGTTATCCTTTTGCGATGCTTTTTTCAAGTTTCTAAAATCAATACACAGCCTGATGTCTCCATTTTTCTTTCTTACTGGCATGAGATTGGCTACCCATCGTGTGTGTCTGATAGGAAAGATGATCTTAGCATCTAGCATTTTCTTTAATTCTTTCTTCACCAACGGTTCTAGGCTTGGATGCATCTTATGAAGCTTTTTTCGATAGGTCCTAGCCTCCTTTTCCAAAGGAATTACATGCTGCATAACGCTGGTATGAAAGGTTTTTAGGTCTCCATATGTCCATGCAAATATGTCCTTGTATTCTTTAAATAGCTTGACAAATGCAGCCTTTTCTTGTGGAGAGCACCCCAAACCCAGATTGACATTTTTTGGGTCTTCTTTGGGTCCAAGGTTGATAGATTCATACTTCATGGATGAGCTAAGCATTTTACAGTTAGTCAGCTTCTTGAATTTATCATGCAAGTCATAAAAGTGCTCCATCTTAACAACTGACTTGGGAATCACATTGGGCTAATCCTTTTCCTCATCTTCCCTCTCGTTCATAAGCTTGTCATGCTCTTTTTCATCAATGACTGCATTCTTGAATGTCTTCTCACAGTGCAAGAACTCAAGGATTTTCTCATCATCTTCGAACACCTGCCAATTTGAGATGTTATCAGGCATGGATGGTTTGAAAATCAATTCAACATAACATTTATTCTTCTTCAATCTAAAATCAAGAAAAATTTTAGCAGCCATACTAGCCATCAGATCAACATCTTGGTTTTTCCCTCGAGGTATGTATGTGATATTAAAAGAATCAAAGATGTCAATTAAGCTCCATACCTCATGCTGGTACCTTACTAGGTGTGGTGAATTGTAGTGTATCCTTTTCCTTACCCGATCCACAATTATATGTGAGTCACTGAAAACTTTAAGATCTTTTACCTTCATATCAATGGCTTTCTTTTGGCCCTGCAACAAGCCTTCATATTCGGCCATGTTTTTGGTGCATCCAAAGTCCAACCGGCTGGCCATCAAATGTTGGTTCCCTTGAGGGTCAATGAGAATGCTCCCAACACCTACACCTTCAAGGAAGTTAGAGCCATCAAAATAGAGCATCCAAAATATAGAGTCTAATGTAGCATTAATTGAATTGCTTCCTAAAAAATTAGTTCTATCATCTACTATATTACAAGGTGGTTCATCAGTTGGACTACAGGGGAGAGCTTCCAACTGTGTGTTTATCAAAGTTTCTTCAACTGTCTCTGCATGGAATTCTCCAATACAGGTTTCCGTGGCACATACATTGAAACTATAATTCCCAAGAATAGAATTGGTAAACAGTACAGGTTCATTGGGGTCATTTAATTCTGTCACCGCATAATTCATGTATCTTTCGCGGTCAGCTCTCAGCATATCACCCTTCCCCTTCTGAGGAGCAAGAGATGGGACCAATCAGTTGAGAAATATCCATTCAGTTTTGCTAACCAGTCCCTACTAAGAAACATTCCATAAGCCTCACGTATATCGACTACCACTATATCAATGACTTGTGTGTATTGTGGTTTATCAGCCATCCTAATCAACACATCTTTCAATTCCCTAATCGCTTTCACATTTGTCATGTCCAATTGCATAATTTGAGTCCCATTTTTCTTAGGTGTTGCATGCAGTCTCTTGGCAACAGCGTAAGGGATCACAGTGGACGAGGCACCAGAATCTACTAAGCAATTGTGTACGTTCATGTTGAGGATCTCAAATGTGAAAAGGAAAGGTGGATTCATGGATTTTGATTTCCTCCCTATCATGGCTGCACTGACATCTTGGGGGTTTTTATTCATTCTAGGTTGTGTGGATTCCATAGTTGATGGTATTTGGGTTGTAATGGAGGTGTTGATAGGTTTGGACACTGACTTCTTGGTTTGGCTTCTTGGGATGGTGGTAATTTGCAGTTTCCCTCTTCATAGCTTTCAGGAGCAGATCTCTTTGCTTCATTAACTTTAGCAAATCAAAGTATGTGATATTAGCCCTAGATTTCTTAAGATCATCCACAATATTGTAATCAATGTTATACACAGGATAGGGCAGAGCAAACATACCGGTTTTGTTGTTCTTAGGTGGGATTTTACCATTTTGAGTCACCTTCATTGCAGTGGGAGATGTATTGTCTTTCTCTGGATGGTTTGCAACTCAGGTATTCTTGGACTGACCACTAGGCCTACCCTTCTCAACAGGAACTTTGG
The DNA here is from genome assembly GCA_031772625.1 of Pinus tabuliformis. Lineage (NCBI taxonomy): Eukaryota > Viridiplantae > Streptophyta > Pinopsida > Pinales > Pinaceae > Pinus > Pinus tabuliformis. The sequence goes on along the minus strand of CM062815.1, from coordinate 946,183,796 downwards.
GAGCGGGTGCCTTCAAAGGGTGAACATATTTATTTGTCTGGTGTACAAGCTTCATCACACCTACAAGTGGCCCCATACTTCTTTTGTGGATTTCATTAGTGTATATTTCTGCCATACTATCTCCTTCGTCATCATCATTCTCATTTGTATAGAAATCCCACAGTACATTGATTTGAGATTCTTCATCCAAGGGATCTTCTACTTGATATTATTCCTCATTTTCTTGTTCTAGATCCAGCTCCACTATAGGTTCTTCTCTATTAAGGAGCGATATGATAAGAGCCAACTCTTCCATATTTAAATTCCCTTCATTGGGTGGAGTAGGTTACGCAAGTTGACCTTGACCACCTTCTGTCTTCTTACGATAGAAACGTTTGAATGCTTTTCTATTGTAATACTCTCCTCCATTCCCACTAGTACTCTCTCCAGAATTCCTTTTCATATCAATGACTATGTTTGTAAGTTTCTTAATGATCCGATGCAAACCTTCCACATCTGTGGTGTCCCTTTCTTTGCCCTCAACCACTTTGTTATCACTCCCATTATTCTTCTTGGATGACTGAGAGGCTTTCTCCCCTTCAATTGTATGATGACATGTTGTGAGACTGATCATTTTGATTCTCGACTTTTATTGCTTCATTGATAGAACCTTGTAAAGTTTGTGCATTACTTCTCTTGACCCGCACCGCGGTAGGGATGGGGAGAGCAGTGATATAAAATTCCATGAGCACCTCATCAGTAGGTCTAGCATTAGCCAGGATCCTATTGAACAAAGTGTTAAACCGAATGTTGAAATCCTTGAAATTTTCTTTGGTGTCCATTTTCAAATGGGATAGCTCTAAAACTAAAGTCGCAGGTGTTTTGTCATCGCCAAACTTGTCTAAGAAGGCCTGCTGAAAGGCACCCCATGAGGTGATCGATCCTATTCTCAAGCTAAAGTACCATGTGGAAGCTGAACCAATCAGAGTAAAAGGGAACAAGCAACATACCACATCTTCATCGACTACCCCTAACATGCGCATGGCTAGGAAGAAAGAGTGAATATGGTTATCAGCAGTGTCTTCCCGCTCAGGGTCAAATTTAGGCAATGCTCTTTCTGCATTCTTGGGTAAGGCTTGTTGTTGCCTAGGTACTGCTATGGCATCCTGTGCAAGCCAGGGAGGGAGTGCTCCTGGAGGAGATGGGGATTTATTCCCACTTGGAGGAGGTGGTGGAGTCTGATTCCCACTCAGAGGGGGAACTAGAGGTTGATTCCCACCTGAAGGAGGAACGTTAGCCATGTTATGGATATGGAGGTTCTAGTTGAGGGTTTCTTCGAGGCGTTATTTGCTAGGATTTCCCAAATCAAACTAGGGATTACCTATAGAAGGGGAATCCTCAGGAATTTCTTCCCAAGGAGTGTCAATACTTTGCAAAGAGTCTAACACAATATCTTCAAGAGAAGGGGTTGTAGATGTCTCTTCACTTATTGGAAGGATCCTTAGCTTTCTTTTAGCTGTTAGAGGTAAGCAATGGAAGATGGGAAATTGAGATAGGGAGTGAGCATAGGCATGAGTAAGAACTCTGACTGGTTGTTCCCGAGTGATAGGATACTCCCATAGTCTCTCTTCTTTGGGTGACCCATACACTGTATTGAGATTTCCTTCCTCTGCTTCTTCAAAAGGAGGCTTTTCCAAATGGGAGGAGGGATGTTTTAGACCGTTACGACCCATGCATAAATATTTTTGAATCCATGTGTGGCATTTACAAATGAAATCTTGGAAAGATGTGGACGGTGGTTCAGGCCCTCCTTCTAGCGCCAATTTTTTGACATGGAAAATTTTCACTATACCAACAAGGGGAACTAACTTGATCGCAGGCCCCAATTAGAGCTATTTTTGTTTGGGGTGGCTAGCTCCAACAGTTTTAAGGGACCCCGTAAACTATTAAATGTGTTGAAAGATGGCTTCTAGGAGGAAGACTTCAATTAAATCAACGAAAGAAAATAGCTAACCTCTATGCATCAAATCCTATCTAAACTACTTAAGTTAGTCCACACTATCCTAATCTATTCTGCAGGAATATATCAAAGAAAGAGGTTAAACATCATATATAAATTCCAAGTCTAAATGAATCAATTACTAGTTCACATAAGAACAAGGCTGCATCAATTCTTAATTGCAATTCAATCACTCATACAGGAATACACATTCTTTTTTATGGAAGTAAAGCTTGCAACTGATGTCTAACATGGTTTCAAATTAGGGATTACTCATGGATTAATTATGATGAAGAATTACGTTCAAACAAACAAAGCTAGTTATAAGTTGTAAGTTATCAATATGCACAAATCAAAACACATTTGTATTTATGCTAGCAACAACACCCTATTTCAAAACTCATAAAAGCAAAGGATCTTAAATTTGAAACATAAGGCTCCTCATTGAACTAAACAATCTTCTTTATTCATAATAAACCAAAGTTGTTCTCTCCAAAAAAAGCCCCACTCTCCTATCTGGAGGTAATACTTATGTAGCTAGAAATGACTCGCGGTCTTCCCATAACCTTTCACCTTCCCCATGTCCTTTTCAATATATAGATTAGAATAAACAGATGTAGAACAATTGGTGTCACTGCTGACATGTAGCAGGTGTTTCCTGTCATTGGAGCGCTTCATTTCCTGGGGAAATGAATAGATGTTGATTAGAAGAGGATGACTGTGTCTCATCTCTTCATGATGAAACCTGGGGCAATTTCACTTTCAGAATACACAGGCAACACCTCGAAACATGACCGCCAAAGCCTAAAGCCAAATCTTTAAATAAAACATATCCGCTTGGATAAAATCTTCGTATCCACTCATGCATCCTTTATCTAGAGCCATACTTGATGCTTATACATCCATTCCTTGAACTCACTTTTCCTCTCTTAGTCTTTTCATGCAGAGATAACAAACATTAGCTATGCCTATGCAAATATGTTATAAATGCTTGAAAAACATAAGCCTTGCCTTCATTAAATGTTTATAACATCAACAGGAGCAAATGTGGAAGAATCGGCCCCTTTTTTAATTCACGCATTGATTAAATCCTGCAAGCGTAAGCTCTATTTACATGGAAAATCATCATATACACATAATGGATCTGAGATCTGGACTTGAAATATTATGTACGGGAACTCATACCTTATTGGGTCTGCCATATATGATTTTCCATTAAAAATAACGACCACAAAATTTTATCAAATACATAGGAATATACGTGAAAACCCGCAGTCGAGCCGTATAGCCAGACTTCAAAAATTATATACCAGAGCCTATAATAATTAGCGGGTCCGCCGTATCGCAAATCACTTTATATATAAACAATGAACTCTTCATATTGCGATAAGTGACTGTGGAGGTGGACCCAAAATATATATGAGCTGGGTTACTAATCCTTTCGGGTCTGTAGTATAACACTCTCCTTTGAAAATTGGGTCTGGAATGTTTTATCGAAAATACAAGGGAATACATGGGAAAACCCGCGGTCGAGCCATAGGGCCGAACATCAAATATTATGTATCCAGGCATATTATTATCGTCGGGTTTGGCCATCACCCTTTCGCTAACTGCATAACCCTTGGGCTCCGTTGATTGCGATAAGCGATTAGGGAAGGCGACCCGAAATATATATATATACTACCCTTAATAGTCCTAGTGGGTCCACAATGTATGTCTTCCCTTCGAAAATCCCCGACCTCAATAATTTTCGAAAAAAATAGGAATATGCAGGAAAACCCGTGTCGGGCCATAAGGCCGGACTTGAAATATTATATACTCGGATTCATAGTTTTCGGAGGGTCCAGTAGACAGTGGCACGCCATATATATAGGCCTTGGACATGGCCAATTGCAATATGCGATATGGCTCCGGACCCGACACACATACACACACACAAATATATATATATATCTATATATATATATATATATATATATATATATATATATCTATATCTATATATATATATATATATATATATATATATATATATATATGTTAATACTATCGGCGGGTCTGCTAGATAGTGGCGCACTCTATATATAAGCCTTGGACGTGGTCGATTGCGATATGCGATGGGGCTCCGGACCCGATATTTATATAATATGGTTAATAAAGTCGTCGGGTCCATAGTATAGTGGTAAGTATCATGCCTTATTGTTGATTCTGATAGGTGAAAAGGGTTATTTATGCATTTTTTGCGAAGTATTTCTGATGTAAAGAGTTATGATGGAAATAATGATGCGATAGAAGGTTTCGTGGGTTGAAATAGGTCCTGATGAGGATATGAATGAAGGGCTTAGAAAGGGTTATAGATGAATCATGTGGTAGGGATTTATTAAGGGGGCCTTAACCATTTTAAAATTTGAAGATTTGACTTGGCAAAGAGTTGAAATCTCTGGGATAAAACAGATCATTCGGAGAGCTGAAAGATCAAATTTTAGGGGACCCATTCAAAATTGCTACCAAGGTAGGTTTTAATAGGGTGGTGGTTGTGGCCACAACACAACATCCACTTGCTCCTTCAGTGCCCTTGCTTGTTTCATCTTAGCTAGTCATTGGGTGAGGGCGGCTGTCTATGTCGTTCCCTTGACACTATCATATTGCTGTTGCAATTCGTGCGCCTCTATTTCTAGGCGCTGTATGTTGGGGTCCTCTTGTCAGGATGTGAGGACGTTGAACGCTTGGTCCAACATACTAGTGAAATCGTGCACTGCTCTTCCAATTTCTTCCAATCCATTCTTAATCATGCTAACGCATTGTTCTTTCACTTCCAGAGGAGTGGAAGGCTACACCTTCATCCACAGCTCAGCAATCTGGAGGTTCAGCTCCAGCTGCACATGTTGTTTCCTCATGTGCGTTTCGAACTCCACTTTCCAGATAGTGGATTCGCATCTCGGTTGGTAGGTCTACGGTGATGGCTAATTATGGAACGCACCGGCATGCTTCATCCATTGTTTGCGCGATATGCCAATTCTATGACACTAGCTCATCACGCTGCAGGCTGAGCTATTCGATGTTGGTCTTCTACTCACTCAATACCTAGATCGTGCAGCCTTCCTTGGCACGTAGCTCTGTTGTTATGCCATCCTACAACTGGTACAATGTGTCCCATGGAAGGGCAACCAAGTTTAGGACAAGTCCCTTGATCCTACACACTGCGGCTCTATCCTCCTCACTATCCATTGTTAGCGCTCCTTCTGGCAGCACTACGGTGTTGGCCATTTTTGCATGCAGTAGCTGCTCCAATGCTGATGTACCTATGATGTCATAGATGGCTACTGTTCCTTCCTATGGGGGCCACACCTGAAGTTCCTACAGCTGCACCCTTAGGACCCCCAACACCTGTTGTTGCTCTGTCATAGCTTCCTAGAGCACTTCCTTGGTGACCTCGCGAACTATGTCGCTGATGTCATAGAGGTCACCCTCTATTAATGTAATTGGTTCAATGTCCAGTTTGGAAACCTTGGTCTTCTTTCGTGGGCACGATATTTCCATATCGCGCAGCCGTTTCAGCTGTGTAGATGTTGTGCTCGGGTCCACGCCTTCGGCTGTGTCCTATGCTCCTTGTCCTGTGGTCAAGTTCAGGCCCCCTTCCTCCTGCATCATGGTGGCCCCTGGTGCCTATGCTGTTGTTTATTTTTCAGTGACCTTTTCCTGTTCTACAGCTGCCTTCGCTGCTTCGCAGGCACCCCTTACCTCCGTGGCCAACTATTCATTGCATTTTTGCTAGGCCAGCTGGGTGATGTGCAACTTGGTTGCATCCTTCTGCTTTTGTACCGATGTTCTATCCTACTCTACCAGATGTAGGGCATGCCACTCGAGAGGCCATGATTCAAGCATAGAGAAGTTGGCGTCATTAATTGTGATGAAAGGAAGCTTGGTCGAGGTCTGCATCAGATCCTTACGCGACTTGATATACACATTGTGCATATCTGCCTTGAAGTCTGCAAAGCTTCACAGATTGTTGTACACTGTGGGGGACAGGCGTGGCCTCCTTTTAATCCACATTTGGATGCTCACCTCCATGAGCACCCAGAATATTTTAGTCTCGCGTATTCGCATGGCGTCCTTTATAGCCTAGAGCGACACATATTTTGTAGCCTCTGGCAAGTCCTGTTCAATATGAGGGAACTGATTATCCTCAGGCAGTTCCCCTTTCACCAATAAAATAGACAAGAGCAACCATGCGTAATGGAAGGTCTTGCCGTGATCTTGAACTTCCTTGCAGTTCATTAGGAATTCTTCGCAGAGGAACTTGGCCCACTTGAATTGGATCCCCTCCGCGCATTGTTCTACCAGCGCAAATACCAGTTCTAGTGCCTCGTCAGCACGACACTTCTGCATTAATTTGCTGCCTAGGAGCTGGGTGGCTACGTGCACCCATTTGTCCTTGATACTTGCGATTGCATAACCTCGCTTTTTCCTTTCCAGGTTGTATTTGGTTTTCATGGCTTCTGCTAGAGCCAAATCGTTGCTTTTTCTTGCCATCATTGCAGGGTCCTTTCCCTTACAGGGAAGTCGAGAAATCCAGTGAATGAGGGTAGCCATTATGGAAATAGGCTCCTCCAGCCATAGATAACCATCATGCACCAGGCACAGCAACTGCCTTATGACGAAAATGGTGATGGGCGTGCGATGAAAGTGGGGTATCCATCGTAGATGAAGTAAGTTGGCCTTTTCCACACTGCGTAACCATTTTCACGACTCCAACATGATTACTAGCCCCTCCAAATTTTGTTTCATCAAGATCTCTGTCACTAGGTGCGAGAACTTCTCGCTGTCCGCGAGGCCCCAATATTTGAATTTCAAGGTAGGTACCTACCTAGGAGTGGACCTTCAAAAGTAATTCCATAGGGGAGGAGCAGGGTCTACAACACACTCTATGTGGCCTCCAGTCTTTGGGCATCCTATCTTTCCCTTTCCGTGGAGGGACGTACGTGGGTAACTTCATTGTGGAAGGCATTGGTGGGACATCCTCCTCCATGTCTTCTTGCTCCTCTATTTGATCAATTAGAGCCTGTAAGTCCTACTCCTCTTCATCTGATTCAATGGTGACGGCCTTGCCTTTTTCTTCCATTGCTATCTTGCCGAACTGCAGGTTTCTTGAGGAGATGCGGACTAGTCCCATAGTTTGTTTATCTTTCTTTGGTCACGACGTCCGTGGTGATTTTGGACCTTCTGACACAACCGCCACATCTCTGGGCTCCTCATGGACCATATGAGGTTGTGCAACCTCACCAACAGTATCTTTAGCAAATCACACACTTGGCTTGGTAGCAGTCATTGTGTTTGCAAGAGATATGTTCTGTCGCGTAGTTAAAGATGGTAAGATTTCTCGGTGCTTAATACTCTGCAACTTCTCAAACCTCAAACAACCAAGTGTTTTCTCGTGGCTAATCCTTGGAGTTTTATAGTGTCTTTTGAATTTGAATTTGACTGTTCCCCCCACTTTTGAGTCATTAATGCATTCTTGGCGGTAGATCGTCCCAAATCTAGCTCTTAATTTGTGTCTTAATTGCCCATAGCCTGCTCCCTTTTGCCTTAAATTGGACATATCATCATGAATAGTGACAGCAACGGTCACTTCCCAGCCTACTCGTGTGGTAGCACAACCCCCTATGTGTGTGTGCAACCCTTGTGACACGCTGATCCTGCGCGCAACCCCCTTATCGCGCAACTCCCACATAGACTCGTTTATAGTCCCGCGCTCTCTTTCAACTACCTGGAGCACTGAGACTGTGCTCCCTACGGCTAATCAGGTGGTCACACCACCTGTGCAAGACTTCAATTCACGTTCCAGTCTAGTCCATTGGCACTGCTCAATTACCCTCTCGACAGTCAGTGCCATGCGTTCTAGCTTATGTGGTACGCTCCCTTGGTTACTATGGTTGGTAAGGTGCGGTCGCAACCATGGTAGCAGAGTCGTAAATTCTCAATTCCAATCTTCTAATGTAGTGGTATGGTTGTCCGTATCTTGCCTTGTCATCCTTGGTTTATCGACGAGACATGCTTGCACGATCTCGTTTTCTAGTTTTTTGATCTCAGTGTCCATCAACATGCTTTTCTTCCTCAATCATACCCGATCTTCTTCGAGTTCGCGAAGTCTAAGGTTCCCTCGCCGAATGGCTTCTTGAATCCTTATATGTTCATCCTCGCATAGCTGTGTGATTCCTTTGTCTTGGTCTTCACGTACTATCCCAAATACAATCAAGATCATCATCACTATCATCGTCACGCATTGGTTTAGTGTAATGTGCTCCTTCGGCTGGATCCAATGGTACTACTACACATAGTGACTTTTTCTCAAAGATCATTTTGTGCTTCTTCTGATTTATGACTCCATTCATATCGGTGGCCCAGTCTATTCCTAGCAGCACAGGATAGAGGTTACTGTCATCGAAAATCTCTATTACTTCAAAATTCGCCTGCACACTCGCACCCTCAATATCTATTGTTACCCCTTGCAATCTCCCCATGGGAAAAATCTTTTGTTGGTTTGCAATTCGTAATTGAATAGGCAACCATTGTAACGTAGGTCTGCCCATGCATTCCCATGTTTGCTTTGGTAATACATTCACGTCTGAACCCTGATCTAGGATTACCTGATCCATTTCAAGCTCACCAATCTGCACAATCAACCTCAATTTCCTTCTAGTGCGCAATGCATGCTTCCCCACTTTCCAAACCATTCACGGTTCTCCTGATCCCGCACACTTGGTGATCAATTCCTATAGTCCCTTAACTGCTTTGCTGTCGCACAGCAGTTTCATGCATGTCTCTAGGAAGGTAGTGAGCATTAAAGGATCCATTCCTGGTTCTAGTTGATCCTTACTACCTGAAGTCGAGGCCTCCGTGAAGCTCTTCTTAGCTTCCATGAATGTCTCCTTTGTGTGTTCTAATTCAAACTCGGGTTCCTTTGTAGGAGCCTTGCGAACCCACATACTTTCGGGTACTGGACAGTGATCTTTGTCATGGCCCTGGCCTTGCATTTTATGCACCATACTCAAACTCTACATTTCTAGACACAGATTCTGTAGCTGCACGTGGATTTGTTGGACTCCTAATCCAGGGTCTTGTATAGGGGTCTCATGTAATCTCATTGTCATTTCCAATGCTTCAGCCTAGGTGGAAAGTTTCTGTTGTGACAGCGTCATCCTTAAGTGCGGTGTTAGAGATACTAAAAACCATGTGTGATGTTTTCTGTCCGTCAACTTCATATTGGCTTCGCGAATCGTACTCTTCAGCCATTGATCGAGATCCCAGGGGGTTTCACCCAGGAGCATCGTGATCTCTTTAAACTCGATGATTGATTGTGTTTCTGACTTTGGCTTGCTAAATTCCTTATTCAGTGCAGCCTTGCTTTCTGCAATTTCTGCATTTCGGTGGTCATTAGAATGCTCGATATACCATGTTAATGTGCGATCCTGCAATGCACTTATCAGTGTGGCTTTCTTAATATTGTCATTTGTGACACCTTATGCTTTCCATATCGCTCTTACCATGAACCAAAATTGGTATGAATCTTCATTCCCTACTCGTCTGAATACTGGTAGTTAGATCGCGCTTGCCATACTGAACTATAGAGGTAGCGTAGGTGGAGTGGGTGGAGATGGAGGTAAGGGGGGTGAAATGAGTGGCGGTGTGGGTGGAGGTGGTAAACGTGGAATTTTTTTCCTTATCAAACTAACTACACTTCTCAGAGAAACCTTCGCGAGCTTGTCCTTGCTGTCCCGCGAGGGTGAAATTAAGGAAATGTTTTATAATTCTTCACTACTTCCGCTTTTGTAGATCTTTCCGCTCCGCGTAGTCCCAAACATTAATTTATTTGCATAACCCACTTTTCACAAAATAGCATCTTAATCCAAGTGTTCAAAGATTTAATATACTTACCTCGCGGTCCCTTGAGAAATTGTCATTCTGCCTCAATGTAGCTAACGGTCATGTCTATTTCAAACTCAATGATAAATCCTCCTATTATCTGGTCGAGCCAATGGTCCACAACTCGCGCGATATTATCTTCTGACGCTTCTAGTCTGTGCACTGATTTGTCGAGCTGACACCTTCCCTAGCTATCTGCTAACTTCGTGATCCACTCATACAGCTCAGAAGGAAAGGATGCAAAGAAAATTTCGTGGATTTCCATATACAAGTAGCGCTCCAACCACTGTTCCTACGATACTCGCGGAGTTTTGTTTTATTGTGTCGCGAACTCCATTCATATCGGTGGCCCAGTCTATTCCTAGCAGCACAGGATAGAGGTTACTGCCATCGAAAATATCTATTACTTCAAAATTCGCCTGCACACTCGCACCCTCAATATCTATTGTTACCCCTTGCAATCTCCCCATGGGAAAAATTTTCTATTGGTTTGCCATTCGTAATTGAATAGGCGACCATTGTAACATGGGTCTGCCCATGCGTTCCCATGTTTTCTTTGGTAATACATTCACGTCTGAACCCAGATCTAGGATTACCTGATCCATTTCAAGCTCACCAATCTGCACAGTCAACCTCAATTCCCTTCTAGTGCGCAATGCATGCTTCCCCACTTTCCGAACCATTCGCGGTTCTCTTGACCCTGCACACTTGGTGATCAATTACTATAGTCCATTAACTGCTTTGTTGTCACACAACAGTTTCATACATGTCTCTAGGAAGGTAGTGAGCATTAAAGGATCCATTCCTGGTTCTAGTTGATCCTTACTACTTGAAGTGGAGGCCTCCATGAAGCTCTTCTTAGCTTCCATGAACGTCTCCTTTGTGTGTTCTAATTCAAACTCGGGTTCCTTTGTAGGAGCCTTTCGAACCCACATAATTTCTTCTAGATTCTTCCCCTTATCATCTCCCGTGGTCATACCACTTCTGAGCATCATGTTTACATTCAGTTCTTCTTCGCGCGACTCAGACCTCATCTTTTGTATATTCTGAGTCGGAGGGGGCTGGAATACCCCTTTTTCACGCATCCTTGTGATCAAGGAAGGGTCGTCTTCTATCTCATGATCAAACTGAGCACAATAAAAACATGATATCCTTGTCGGGTTGGTATAATCGTGGCCATAGTGCCTTGGTCCTCTGCAATTGTAACAAATTAGTTGTCTGCAACCCCTTCTTGGTCCCATTCCAACTCTTCCTTGACCGCACCCCTAAAACCCAACGTGCGCCATCCCCGTATCTGGGTCGAGGGCTCGCATTTCAGTCTACACCCTATAGGCAGGGGTCCAATCCATCATTAGTTCATAACTGCGGCAAGTGCATTCATCATGGCCTATCGACCTGTAGAAATTACAAAACAATTGTTGGGATGTCTGCGTATACTTCTACAACAAATGACAATTATCCGTAGCGTCTTTCCCTTCTATCTGAAAGATCATGCACCATAAAGTATGTTCCGTGCTTGGCCTTGCCTATGCCTCTGGTCTCAATGGCATCAGCCCTCCTCCTACCAAGTAGTTCGCAAACACTAGACAATGATCTTTGTCGTGGCCCTGGCCTTTGCATTTTATGCACCACACTCAAACTCTACATTTCTAGACACAGATTCTGTAGCTGCACGTGGATTTGTTGGACTCCTAATCTAGGGTCTTGTATAGGGGTCTCATATAATCTCATTGTCATTTCCAATGCTTCGGCCTAGGTGGAAAGTTTTTGTTGTGACAGCATCATCCTTAAGTGCGGTGTTAGAGATACTAAAAACCATGTGTGATGTTTTCCATCCGTCAACGTCATATTGGCTTCGCGAATCGTACTCTTCAGCCATTGATCGAGATCCCAGGGGGTCTCGCCCAGGAGCATCACAATCTCTTTAAACTCGATGATTGATTGTGTTTCTGACTTTGGCCTGCTAAATTCCTTAATCAGTGCGGCCTTGATTTCTGCAATTTCTGCATTTGGGTGGTCATTAGAATGCTTGATATACCATGTTAATGTGCGATCCTGCAATGCAATTACCAGTGTGGATTTCTTAATATTGTCATTCATGACACCTTGTGCTTTCCATATCGCTCTTACCATGAACCAGAATTGGTATGAATCTTCATTCCCTACTCGTCTGAATACTGGTAGTTAGATCGCGCTTGCCATACTGAACTATGGAGGTAGCGTAGGTGGAGTGGGTGGAGATGGAGGTAAGGGGGGTGAAATGAGTGGCTGTGTGGGTGGAGGTGGTAAATGTGGAATTTTCTGCCTTATCAATCTAACTGCATTTCTCAGAGAAACCTTCGCGAGCTTGTCCTTGCTGTCCCACGAGGGTGAAATTAAGGAAATGTTTTATAATTCTTCACTACTTTCGCTTTTGTAGATCTTCCCGCTCTGCGTAGTCCCAAACATTAATTTATTTGCATAACCCACTTTTCACAAAATAGCATCTTAATCCAAGTGTTCAAAGATTTAATATACTTACCTCGCGATCCCTTGAGAAAATGTCATTCTGCCTCACTGTAGCTAACGGTCATGTCTACTGCAAACTCAGTGATAAATCCTCCTATTATCTGGTTGAGCCAATGGTCCACAACTCGCGCGATCTTATCTTCTGACGCTTCTAGTCTGCGCACTAATTTCGGAGTCCACACTATTGGTTTGTCGAGCCTACACCTTCCCTAGCTGTCTGCTAACTTTGTGATCCACTCATACAACTTAGAAGGAAAGGATGTAAAGAAAATTTCGTGGATTTCCGTATACAAGTAGCGCTCCAACCACTGTTCCTTAGATACTCATGGAGTTTTGTTTTCTTGTGTCGCGAACTCATGAATCTTCTTGTCCAACCACTCTTCAATTTATTTCTTTGTTGGGTTCCAATGGCACGACATCAGAAATCCCTTATGCAGATCCCAGTCCTAGCAATGGAACCATTCTTTGGCTTGTTGGGGCCTGACCCAGGTTCAGAGGTGATTTAGCCAAACAAATCCTAAAACTACTGGCCCTTTCGGTAACAGTCCGCGGTGCGCAGACTGAGGTCTCGCTCGAGGTAATATGGGAGGGTGTTGGAACCAGGTTTCCACACCATAGGGATGTCTTGATGATTTTTGGGAGGTTCGAAGTTCGACCGTTCGCACACACTGCTTCGCACAACTATCTATCCCTTGCAACTGTGAAGCTGCCTTTGTGCAGCTCTGTTTGCAGCGCGAAGAAAGTATTACCCTAATTCCTCATACTTACTGCATTATTGTTATAGTACTTAACTTATTTATGTGAGCCTAGTGTTCTTATTTATCATTCAACATTCATATAAGTGCGTGCAATCATCAAATAGTATAAATGCATAAAAGTAAGAGGAAACTTATATACACAGTATTTAGAATCAACCTTATCTTTATTAATATTCAATCCCGATTACAGACTCGACACCACCCTGCGCACTCAGCTGTAGGGGTCCGCGCACTTAGCTGTGGACTCTTCTAGGACTCTGCGCACTTAGTTGTAGAGCCTCTCCCTACTACTACGACCCAATACACTTAGAATCTTCTTCTATGCTTGAACCATTCCTATTTTTCTCTCTAATTCGCTATCTTCTTCTTCTTTTTTTGCAAATGCAAGAGTCGGACCTGTAATTTCATTAATCATCAATAAAAGTACATAAAATACAAAGGTTCCCGCATGGTTGTTGACCAAGAAGAGTTCACATCAAAACTTGAAAACCGGGCTAAAAGTATAAACCTTCCTTCCTATAACCAAACCATACAATTCTCTTACGAAAGAAGAGCGAGCAAGGAAATGGATCCATTAAGAACAACAGAGAAAAAAATGTAAAGGTATCGTGTCCCCCCGTCTTCAAAACCCACTGCACGAAGGCTAGAGTAAAAGTCAATAGAACCCCGGAAAACCCCTTCCCGCCAAAACCAAACAACCAGTTGATCTCAACTCTTGAAATTGATCGACTGATCCAACGGCTTAGAGCCATTTTGCGTTGGCCAACGGTCCACCGTCTACCAAAGGGACATGCAGACTTGCACGACCGATCCCTTTCATTGATCTGCATTGGAAAATCCAACGGTTGGTGTTAATTTCGCAACCACCTACCTTCGTGCATTTTATCGTGCGATGAGGGTGGTATTCCACACACCCCCACCGCCACGTGGATCACGCTATATGGTATCGCTCCCAAATAGACAAAACTATTTTCCACTTTTGCACGCTGCGATCACGAGAAACCACTCAGGGCGTGGAATAGAATACCGGCTTGTAAAACCTCTGGCTTCGCGGCAACCAATGGACTCCGGCTTACGACCTGTCACAATTTCAACCCTAGACTTGATCATAGCAATTAGGATACAGAAGTCCCTATCAACACTATTGAAGGTTCCAACAAAAGGACACCTTGAAATCTCTTTAATCTGTCCTCCTTGCTCCAGATGCTCGGAAGAAAAATGTAAAACTGAATCCAAGAAATCGTGAAACCTGCAAGGTCTTCCTCCCAACAGACCCTTGACGAGAATCACTGTATGGAGCCTTGTATTCTAACTCCTTAACCAGCAGACCTGGAAGGTAACACCCAGCCAAGCCAACCTAGGTTTTCCTTGTCACTCTTCAAAACTGCTCGATCGATCAAGACCGTTGAAAAAATCACAAAATCCCACAGTTGTCCAGAATGTCGCATCATTCGAGTTAACCATACTATAATGCGCGAAAAGGGTGGTTTTCCAATCCTTCCTCCGCCATGTGTGTGAAAATGTATGGGCTCGCTTCAAATTCTCTAAAACCACTTTCCCTTTCAAAGATATGCAATCATCAAAAAACCTTTTGTGAAGTGGTTTTTCTCTCAAAGATCCACAAAAACCCTGTTTCTGGCTACCGATGAAATTCCTATCAATATTGCTCGTCTTTCTAGCCTGAACTTGCATTCCCTGGAGATCAATGCTAACACTCTTACCTCTACTCAGGTATCTATCACCCTTCGATGATCGACTCTTCTTCAAGGACCTGTAAGCTAGATTCTGAAAACACATGCAAAGGCTTCAAAAATAAGGGCTTGCTTCCAGGCCTCTATGTCTGAAGACTCTAATGTCTTCCTCCTCTTGTTCACTGCATAGAGTTTTTAAACTACTTTGTCTCAACTCCTGCCATCCTATCGAAACATTGACATCTGTATTGCTAACCCCCTGATTGGCTAACAGGTCAGCCAGCTTGTTGGCCTTTCTGCGAACATGTTGGAAGGTGACTGTGCGCAAGTTATGTAGGTGATTCTGAATTCTCTGGAAAACCCTAATTAACTTCCAGTGCTTGGAGACTTTCTCCGGCGCTGATCCATTACTAATTCTTTTCACTGAGTTAATGACTATCTCTGAATCTGCTTCCACAATCACATTGTAGCAGTTCTCCTGACTTAGAAAATCAAGACAATGCTCCAAAGCCATGAGTTCAGCCATATTATTGGTGGCTGTACCGAGATAGCAATGGAAAATGAAGATGATACTTCCTTTATCATCCCTGAGTGCTCCCCCATACCCGGCCAACCGCGGATTTCATTTAGCCACCCCATCAATATTAAATTTTAGATATCCAGCCGAGGGAGGATGCTAGAAATCTTGCTCCCTATCCCTAACTATAATATTCCTGTTAAGACCCTGAAAAGAAAGTTCCTGCAGCCCTAATTGTTTGAGAATATTTCTTTCCCAATCCGAAGGAGGATTAATATGGTGGCTGCAAACAATGGAGCCTACAGTCTCCTTAAGTTGTTTCAAAATATTCTCAAACAGAACATGTGGGGGATTCTTCTCCTCCTTGAATATCCTTTTATTCCTCTCCTTCCAAACATTCCATATGATAAAGCTTGGTGTAAGGGTCCAACCTGAGTTGAGAATTTCATGCTCTGAGAAATTTCCTTTCCAGCTGATGAGGGTCTTGAAGATGATTCCTCTGTCCCTGTTAGTTTGTTGAATTTTTTTAGCAAATATGTCCTATAACCAGGAGGTGAAATAACAGTACTTAAGAAGATGTTCCACCATTTCTTCCTATTGTCCACAGAGAGGGCATCTGGAAGGCCCTAGAACACCTCTCTTCCTCATGTTATCCCAAGTCAGTATTTTCCTGTGATAAACCAACCACATGAAGAGTTTGATTTTCATCCACCCCTGGTGCCTCCAAAGTTTCTACCAGATTTTATCTAGAAGCTAGGGATTCATATCCAGGAGAATACCTTTGGCTTCTTTGAGATTAAAAGTGCCCTCCTGATTCTTGCCCCATCTTAGTTGGTCTTGCCCTTCAGAGACTAAGATTGTTCTTTGTTCCACCATTTTTTTTAGCTCCTCTGCTTTAATTTTCAAGAGGTTATTATTTCTGCACTCCATATTCTTCCAGATTCTCCATTTCCCCATTGGCTAAGTGTTATCCCAGAAGTCCATGAATTTAATTAAGCCTTGTGAATCTATCTCCTTTTTAAGCTCGAGGAAGTTCTCGTTTAATAGTATTAGTTCCTGTTTCCATTTATCTTCCCAAAAGAGAGCTTGATTCCCTTATCTGATTTCCCAGAAACTATTTTCTTGAACTAATCTTCTATTTTCCTAGGCCTTGTTCCAGATGTGTGAGCCTTTGATGTTCCTTGACATTCTAATGAGATCGTTAGTTTTCCAGGATGTGGCATATTTTTCTTTCCAGATACTAGCCCATGGAGTTTCTGGGTTATGAACCCAGCGCCACCAAAGTTTGGCCCCTAAAGCCTTGCTGAGTATTTCTTGATCATCCAAGCCAAGCCCTCCATGGTCTTTAGGTCTACAAAGTTTCTCCCAAGACACTAAAGCCCATTTCTTCTTATTTTCCTCCTTTCCCCAAAGGAAGTTTCTTTGAATATTTCTCAGTTGCTGAAGGATTCCTTTCGGAGCTGGGAGGGCAGATAACATAAAGATAGGGATGGCTTGCTAAACAGCTTTAGTGAGAACCAACCTGCTTGCTAGATTTAGAGATTTGAAGGTCCATTTGTAGACTTTGTCCTGCAACTTATTCATCAGGGGTTCCCAAATGCTTTTGAGCAATGGTTTATTTGTTAGAGGGATACCTAAATATTTTGAGGGAAGGGAATCCCTTTGAAAGCCTAGAATTCTGGAAATATCCCTTTGGATTGCCAAGTTGGTATTAAAGAAAAAGATTTTTGATTTGGAAAGGTTTACTTCCATACCTGTGGCCATGGCAAAAGCATTCATAATATGTTTATAAGCTGATGCTTCTTTGACATAAGGATTCCTTGAAGCATTGTGTCATCTACAAATTGTTGATGAGTAAGAGCTTGACCATTCTCGGAAAGTAGAAGGCCTTTAATCTTTCCTATAGCTTTAGCTTTTTTTATGGCCTTGCCAAGTCGTTCCATCATAAGAATGAAAATAAAAGGAGAGAGTGGGTCTCGTTGTATGAGGCCTCTGGAAGGACTGAAAATCTCAGAGGAAGAGCCATTCACCAAAATAGAGAAGCTAGAGGAGGTGACAAGGGCCATTACCCATCTGATCCATTTTTGATAAAACCAAAGGCACTAAGAACCCTTTTCATGTAGGTCCAGTTTACTTTATCATACGCTTTGGGTATATCTAATTACATGATCATGCTAGCCTTCTTTTTGCTTTTTAGTGAGTGGACTACCTTATGAGCTTGAATGATGTTGTCTAAAATTTGTCTGCCTTCCATATATCCTGATTGTTCCCCTGAAACTAGGATATGAAGCAAAGGCTTAAGTCTGTTTGCCACTACTTTGGATATAATTTTGTAGACCACATTGCACAGAGCGATTGGTCTGAACTTATCTGGAGTTTGAGCATCGTCCTGCTTAGGTATAAGGGAGATAAAGGAGGTATTCAGTACTTTCAAGATGGTACTATTCACTCTGGAATCCTCCACCGCATCCAAGATACCCTGTTTAACAATACTCCAGTATGCCTTGAAAAAGTTCACATTGAACCCATCTAGGCCTGGTGCTTTTCCATTCTGCATTTCTTTGAGGGTATCATCTATCTCCTTTTCAGAAACTGGTCTGTTTAGATTAAAATTATCCTCTCTGGATACCATCTTTGGTATATTTCTAGTTATCTCCCGAATAAACTGTTCTCTGTACAAGTTATTTTCTTGAGTGATGCTTCGAAAGTGTTGCACTAACTTCACTTCAATATTCTCATGATATGTAAGAATATCCCCTTCTTTGTTTTTGATAGAATATATCCTGTTATGCATTCTATTTTCCATAGTGGACCTGTGAAAAAACTTCGTGTTACGCTCCCCTTCCTTCAACCATTGGACTCTAGATTTTTGTTTCCAGAATATTTCCTCCTATTTGCACAGATTGTCCCACTCACGTTGATATCTATCAACTTGATTGCTTTTGTATTTATCAAATCCTTCCTTGATTAGAGCCTGGCTGAGTTCCTTAATTTTATTTTCAATTGATTTTTTCTCTGCAAAAATATTGCCAAATTCATTTCTGTTCCAATATTTTAGTTTGAGCTTGATATGCTTTAATCTTTTATGCAGAAGAAACATTCTTGTTCCTTGAATTTGTAAGTCTTTTTTCCACCAATTTTTGATATTGTTGAAGAAATATGGGTGGGAGAGCAAGATATTTTCAAACCTGAATGGTCTGTTTCTGAGAATGTCCATACCTTTGATATCCATTTGAACTGGCCAGTGATCTGAGCCTCCAAAGGGGAGAACTTCTGTTGTTATTTCCTTATTTGCCAACATCAGATTCTCAAAGGTCAGGAATCTGTCTAACTTGGAGGCTACTTGAGATTCACCACCTCTTTTATTATTCCAAGTAAAGAGGCCAGTACTCATTTCAGCCTCTACTAGGTTCATCTTGTCTATAAAGGTTTGAAATTCCAATGAGTCTTTACTGAGGATCCTCATTCCTCCTTTTTTCTCAGACAAAGATTTGATCATATTGAAGTCCCCTCCCATGATCCAAGGTATTCCTATATGTCTACCCTTGAGATCCTCCAGTGAATCTAGGAACTTGAGTTTATCATCCATTCTTTGAGGACCATAAACATTGGTTACTAGATAGTGGTGCCTGTCTCCCTCCGGTTGGATGATAACTGATAAATAATTCCTGGTAGCCTCAGCATCTATAACACTTAATTTGTGAGGGTTCCAAAGAGTGAGGATTCCCCCCGTAGTATCCTCTGATTTAACTTATAAAAATTTGAATTTACTGAGCCATTTACTATGGATTTGTCTGATTTTTTGAATGGAAGTTTTTGTTTCTTGGATAAAGATAATGTTCGGCATTTCTTGCTTCATTCTATTGCTGAGTATTCTTTCCTTTATTTTACTCCCTAGACCTCTAATGTTCCAAGAAATAAACTTCATAATTAAAGATTTGTGGAGTAGCTGGCAAGATCTTTCATCTTACCCAAGTCTATCATTAGTTTGCCACACTCCATCAAAAGTTCATTTTGCTTTTTCCTGCCTCTTTTTTTACCTGGGTTTCTTGTCTCTAGTCCCGGGATTGCTTTTAATACCTTCACTCCTCTATTTTCCTGATTCTCTAAATTTTTTCCCTTTCTCAATGCATTAGATTGTGTTTTCCATAAAAACAACTGTTGGATTTTGTTAAGTTCTTCTTGGGGTACCGAATCCACTCCTCTCCTGGTTCCCTGGAACAAGAACCCTTCTAGATCTAGGTTTTCTTTATCAAGTATCTCCAGTAACTCATGGTCTTCCAGATCCATCTCACTTGGGGTCATATCTTGATCCATCTCAAGTTCTGTTTCACTCATAATGGTTTCTGTCTGGTGCCTAGTTTTCTGACTTTGGTCTTCTTTATATTTTGTTCTCTTTTCTCCAGCCTTTCCTTCTGTTGCTTGATTTTCCTTTGAGGTTTCTTCCTCTTCCTCTAGAACTTGGAACTTGTTTTGGCTACCTATAATTTCTTCATTTTGATGTTGCTTTGTTCCTTTCTTGCTTCCTTTTCCTCGATAGACCACTTTCTGAAAGCTGTCTGTTTCCTTCATTGTATTTGCCTTACTGTTATTTCCTACTTTCCCTTGTGGACAGTCTCTAAATAGATGTCTATGCTCATGAAATCTATGGCATCTGAAGGGAATATGCTTGTAGTCTACTGTTTGCACCCATTCTTCATCAAAGACTTCCAGGATCACTTCATCTGGTAAGGCTCCTGATAGATCCATTTCCACGCATATTCTAGCAAATGAAGTGTATTTCCCTCTTCTTGTGGCTTCATAAATTTTGACAAAACATCCTAATTTGTTTCCTATGGCCATTAACGATTCATTTTGCTAGTAATCAAGAGGTAAGGAATAAATTCTTACCCAGATCGGTACCGAGGTAAAAGTTTCCCGCTCCGGGACAAAATTCATAATCCATGGCCTCATGTAGAGTCCAGCTGCCGCAAAGAAGTAGGGTCCACCTTCAAAGACTTTATCCTTGTCTTCAATATTCGTGAATACCACCGTAAAGAAACCCTTTGACCCAAGATGAAGGTCTATGTTCCCTTTAGGTTTCCAATGATATTTGATCCAAGTCTGTAAAGATTTTTTAGTGGGCCATAGTCCCATGAATTTGCATATAATAGGATATGTCTGCATGTGGTCCCTGTATGCCTGCAGGGTAGGATCATTTAAAACAACTCTAGGAGTGATTTCAACTTTGGGTTTGCAGGGTCCCTTTTGTTTCTTCTCTTTAGTGTCCTATTTTTTGTCTTCTCCCTCTTTTTCCTTTGTGCAGTTGGTTCTCTCGGAATTTCCTACTGCTGTCTCCTCTTCCATGATTTCTTTTCCTCCTCCCGAAGTTCCTTTAGTAGTTTCTAGAGGTTGCTTACATCTGCTAGCCACGACTTCCTTGAAGGAGGGAGAAGCTCTCCCTACTCTGTGACCCTCCATGGGAAGAAATGTCTGCTATTCGCTAAAGCCCTAGTCGCACGCAGTCCCTGTTCCTTTCGCTCCCTACTCTTGCTCACAACACCCTCTATGAGATACACCATGAATCTCTAATTCGCTATCTTCACACTTAGAGCCTCAATCTATTTATACACTCCCATGGTCAGCGAACCATGGGTAGGCCGGCATGATTTTACATTACATTACAATATTTTAGGGTGGACAACCCTATGACTCATCCTATATGTTAACCTCCTGCTGCAGCAGGTTAATCATCTTTCATGATCGACATTTTTACATGCCAAATATGTCGTACAATACATGCTGCAATGCTCCATATTTGCTACAGATGGCCAAAGAACTGTCTTTGAAAGTGTACTAATCTAAGTGCCACTGTTGTGTTCCAATTTTGATAAGCAATCCATTTTTGGTTTGAGGCAGTTTTTCAGTTGGAGGAATTCAAGCGAGGCATGTCTAACTTCCCCTTCTTCCTATTTTCCCAAATCTCTCACTAACATCCCCTAAAAGAGGTCAAGATCTGCTTGATACCTCTTAGTTTCATCATTCTCTATATCATTTGCCTTGGTGAAGATCTGCTTCACTCAAGGAATGTACACACTTCTTCTATCAGTCATTTCCCTCCATTGATAGCCTAAGACATCATTCTTAGCGCTTTTTCTCATCATTGTCATATTAGTTATTAACTTTACTATGTAGCTCCCTATTTATTTCCCCTTCCCCTACTAAAGCTATGTATATTACTCCCCTATATACTTATCCCCTCCCCCTGGTTGAAAGATAACCATATGCATCCTCGGGAATTGCTAAGTTTATCAGAAACTTAGCAAGAACCCACACTGCCCCCCTCTAACCATCTTCCAGATGCATTTCGGACCCCTTCCGATGCATAAAGCCCTTCATCACTCCATAAAACCCCTCTAATGCTTTTTGATTCCTTCACAAAGCATAAATTCCCTTCATATGTATAAAAAACCATCTTTTGGCCTTGTTTCTACCTTTTCCAAGGCACAAACCCTTTTAAAGGCCTAAAATCCTTCTCAAATCCATTTGAAATCCTCCCAAGTGCCTTTGGAATCCTTCCAAGGCATGAATTCCTCCTTTTTGGGCCATCGGACCCCTTCCGATGCCTTATAAGCCATTTAACATGCCAAAGGAGACCCCTCCGAATTCATTTGCCTTGCCTTTTTTTTTATAATAAATTGCTCCGATGTAAAAAAGAGTCTTTTGGACCCCCTCCGATGCAATATCGCAGTCGGGAGGGAGGTCTTGTGTTGAAACAACAACATTTTTTGCATGTCCGATCAACAATGGCCGATGCGATATCGCTTATCGGCATATCGCAAATATTCGGGGTTAAGGCATGGGTTATAATGGGCCGCCGATCGCCGATATGCCGACTGGATCACAGCCGTCCATCGCCCCCACTCATCCACGACCTGCATCATTTCGGCGATCGCCCATTTCTGCGATCGCTCATATGTAAATCTCATGTCCCCGCCGATGCCGAAGTGCCGACTTAATCTCCGCCGTCCATTTGGGCCCTCAGATCAACGGCTCGTTTTTGATCGCGTTGCCCCATATATTGCTCCGACGGGCCGGATCCGAAATAATAATAAGGCACGACATATATATTTTTCGGGTCCGTAAGGTCCCCGGGCAAAGCGAAAAGAGAGGTCTCCGATATTCCAGAGCCGATAATTTATAAAGGGCAGTTTTGAAAGGGATTTCGGGTCCGTTGGACCCGTTTCAAATGTAAATCCGCCGATATGATGGGTTTTGATGGTTCGGACCCGATCTCCATTAAAAATGGGCACAAAGGCATTTCGGGTCCGCAAACCAAATTTTTGTAAGTCCGCCGATATGACATCGCCGATGGGCCGGACGCGATTCCAAATAAAAGGAAGGGCCTATAGCATATCGGGTCCGCGCAGTTTCAACGATTGTTTATGTGCCACCCCCGGTCCGCCCGACGTCGATATTGCGATTTAGCGCCAGCCGTTGGATCGGCCCACGCCGGATCCAACGGCCAGAATTTAATAAAATGAACAGTTTCCGCCTGCGCCCAAATTTCATGAATTTGCACAATTTTGAAAGCATTTTTGTATTATAATAAAAGGGCCTTTTTTAAAGTTTTGTGTACAGCGCTCTCGCCCACCACAACTGCAAAGGAACGATGCTTTCCTTGGCTATTTTGAAATCACTTCATGCCCATAATACATCCAAAAGCATGGTTTTGCCTCAGCAATCTATTAGCATGCATTTCTCCTCCGTTTCGCAGCATTTTTTGAAGATTTAAGCATCATTTTTTATCGGCCAAGCGCCGATAGCATCCCAAAGGCCACGAAAGCATTTGCAGCAGTTATTCTTGCATTAAATTGGCAGATAAAGGGGCGATTAGACAATTAAAGAGTATCAGAGAGAGAAAGTGGCCTGATTCAGTGTTAAAGTGTATCAGAGGAAGCGGCAAAGAGTATCAGATCAAAATATCAGCAGCCCAAAGCTGTAGAACATTAAAGAGGCCCCATCAAAGTCAATAAAGCAGCTCAGAGCCATCAAAGCCCACCAGATCATAGTTATGAGCATTAAAGCCACTCTACAGCAGCGAAACTGCCTAGAGGGGTAATTCAAGTGTCTAAAGCCCATATTTTGCAGAGACTGTGTACAAAGACACATATGAGCAGCGCAGCAAGTCCCAAGGCACAGTTATTGCAGAAGTGCCAGCGCATTGCTCAAAAGACCAATAATTTATTCATTCTTATGGCTCCAGTCCCTGCGCAGCTGGTAGATAGGCATTCTTTCATTTATTTGCAATAAATGTTAGGTTAGAAGCATTCATTTCTCCAGATCTGATGTTGTAGATATTTTGTAGATATTTTCTCTATTTATACCACCCTATGTATAGTGTAAAGGGTTGGTTGGTTGTATTTCTCATTCCAGACTTGCGCTATAAGCTTAAGAACTTCTGTAATCAAAGATTGCTGGAATATTTGCATCTGAAATGGCTGGTTGTGCTTTCAATGGCTGAAGAGCTTGATATGGAATTCTCGTGCTTGCTCATGGTCCAATAAGTTTTTCCTCCCTCTGTTGTCAGCTTATATGTATTTGTATCATCTATATATCATAATCTAAGTTGCAGGAAGAAGGAATAGTTCAGAAATGGTTTTCATGCCCTCTGTGCTCAATTCTTGTAACTTTTCTATGTTTTCCTCCGAATTAGTGATGAATATGCATACTTAATTGAACATGTTTAAGCTATTTCCTTCATTATATGAATGATGTTTAGGAATCCTTCATTGCTCCTACATAGTCTTCATTCACTCTCCCTCTTTGGCTGGATGAGAGATCCTTAATTGCCTCTCATCCCCTGACCTCCATTCCATCTTGTTCCAACATTAATCATTGTGCCATGTGTAGCTATCCTGCTCCATATTCCCCTCTTCTGCCAAGGAAAACACACCCTTCAGTTCACATTCATAGACTCCATGCCCAATGGTTTGAACTTCTTACACTTTGCATGCCAACTCTGCTTGAATAGATCAACCATCCCACCAAAACTCAAACAAAACCCATGTGCATCATATCTAGCCTAAAATTATCCCTTAAACAAAGCTAAATCCTAAAGGGAGAGCCCTCTCTGACTGCAGGTAGGCTAGGACCTGCAGTCCAAAGATTGGTTTGTGGTTACCTCGGCTATATCCCTTTGGGAGTCAAAAGGGACAACCTGAGTGATAACACTATACTTCACAAACCTTTGACCAAAAGCTGGGCTTTGAGCCCCAAAACATGTTGTGGGGGGATTCCATGCCCAACAACCTATCTACCTATTTTAAGGATTCCACCACAAAATCTTCATACAAATAAAAAACCCCCCTGAACTCTAGAACTAGCCTAATATCTGAGCAAACATAGCTAAATTATATATAAAGAGCCCTTTCTAAGCCATAGGTTGGCTAGAGCCTATGCTTAAAAGTTGGTTTGTGGTTACCTCGAAGCCTTCCCTTCTTCCAAAACTTCTAAGGAAATGTTTTGAGTGATAACAGATGATATGTTGCTGGTTGGAAATGACAAAGAAATTATCCAGGATTTGAAGACCCAATTGTCCTCCAAATTCAACATGAAAGATCTGGTGCTGCAAACTATATTTTGGGCATGGAAATGAAAAGAGATCGAGCAAAGAGGAAGCTTTGGTTAAACCAGAAGAAGTATGTCGAGACAATACTATAGAGGTTTAATATGCAGAACAGTAAACCGGTGAAGGTTCCTATTCCTGTAGGTGTAAATTTATTTGTTGAACAGTGTCCCAAGACACAAGAAAAGGAAGAGGACATGTCCCGTGTTCCATATGCAAGTGCAATCAGTAGCCTGATGTATGTGATGGTCTGTACTAGACCAGACATTGCACATGTAGTGGGAGTATTGAGAAGGTTTATTTCAAAACCAAGGAAGGAGCATTGGACAACAGTGAAGCGGGCCTTCAGGTGTTTACGTGGCATTAGTGATTATCATTTGTGCTACCAAGGGAGACCACGATTGGACAGAGTTTTGGATATTCATGGCTTTGTTGATGTAGACTGGGCTAGAGATCTGGAGCAGAGAAGATCTACAAGTGGGTATGTGTTCAACCTATTTGGAGGTGCGATCAGTTGGATGAGTAAGAAACAATCTCTAGTGGCACTATCAACTACAAAGGAAGAATACATGGCAGCCACTCATGTAAGTAAGGAAGCAGTTTGGTTGCATAGATTCTGTTCAAGTATGGGGTTAGTACATGGAGCTATAAGGATAGAATGTGACAGCCAAAGTGAAATTTTCTTGGTAAAAAACCCTGCTTACCATTCAAAGACAAAGCAAATTGATGTTCAGTATCACTTTGTGAGGGATATGATAGAAGACAAAAAGGTGTTGCTGGTAAAGGTAGACACTTTGAAGGATACTACAGATGCATTGACAAAATCTATGAACTCTGAGAAGTTCTCTTGGTGTAGAGAAACAATGGGCACTGCAAGGCTGGGTAAATGAGTAAGCTATCCTATAGCCCCCTGTGGAAAGAAAACAACAAGTGGGAGAATGTTGGGTTTTGTTATATTCTTTCCATGACTAGCCTAAGTAGTTAATGGGGGGGGTTGGGTGGGGGGGGGGGGGGGGGGGGGGTGGGGTAGTGGGGGCGGATCCCCCCTTCATTGCGCTGATTGTGTAGTGAGGGGTCATAGGGGGTTTTAGTGGGGTGGGTAGCCACCCTCTATGGGGTCTCGGGCAGTGCCCCAGGGAAAAGCATTTTGGACCCTATATTAGGTTGGGCGGACCTACCTATGGTTTTGTGCATGGTTTTCACACATGGTTTTGGACGTGATGGTTTTCGGTCCATGGTTTTGGGTGCAATGTTTTTCAGTCCATGGCATTGGATCTTCAACATGTATAAATATGTATTGTAACATTGAAAGTAACATAATGAAAAATCAAGATGCCAGTCCCGGTTTTGGGATCCAGTGGAAAATCTCTGTGCATATGTGTTTTATGTGTTATGCTCTCGCATTGTTTATTTTCTGTGTTTTAGAATTCGTATGTAGGTAATTTCTGTACAGGGTTAAAAACTACAATAGAGTGATTATGTTCCAGATCTATTAGAGAGTGTATATTCTTTAGTATATGAATGTTAATTGCTACATAATGAGCATATCTAAATCATGTTGCAGAATAGATCAGAATTGAAGTTGCTAGACTAGAGATTGGTTGGAGAGTTGTGTATGCTATTGGATAATGTTTTTGTTGGTGATAATCACACTTTTTATTGTAGGAGTTGTTGATGTATTTTTCACATAGCTATAGTGTCTCATGATTTTATTTGTATTATGCAATATTATATTGTTGTGAGGGTCTGATTGTGTTCAGTTTTGATGTGGCCACAATTCTTCTAGAACATAGAGCATATGTTTTATGGATTTTTTATTTTGATTTGATGATGATATCTTGCTGTTGAGAGCATGTATACAGAGCTAAATTGTTGATGAGTAGAGCATCTTGGATCTAGCTTAAAAATATATGAAAGGAGGTCTGTGTAGTGGTAGAGGAGAAGTGACTTCACGAGAGAAGAGAAATGATATCGAAGCTTTAGTGAAAGGAACAGTTTCTCAATCAGATGTTAGTTGGATAGTCCAATCAATGTTGAGCGGGGATTGTTGATCGTGGTGGCCTTAAGCAAATGGTAGTATCTAGATTTGCATGAGAGCAAAGTCTTCCTAGATAATAAGTAGAATCGAGTCTCCTAGATGATCGTTGTTGGCATATTGTAGATGAGGTTGAGTCTCTATGTTGATGGGAGTCATCAAGCTATGTAAAATATAATCTCTTAACATCATAGAAATTCAGAGAAGAGCAACAACAACAAGTGTGGTTTTTCTCTTGGAAGGGTTTACACCAGAAATATTGTGTCTCATGTGTGATTGATGTGTTGTGCATGTTTATTGTTTTGTAGTTGCTTTTTTTTTTTTTTTTTTTTTTTCGGTTATGTTTATGTGATGCACATGATATGATGTTTATTAGTTGTTGGTTAACATATGTGTGATTAAGTAATTGAAGTTTAAATTGGTAAAAATTGTATATATATGACACTACCGATAACACCCCCCCCCCCGCCCAGTAGTGCTCAAAGGTTTCCAAAAATTGGTATGAGAAAGAGGTTCTTGGTTGTAGCTTGATCGATGGAGAGTAGATATAAGGTTTATTGGAGGAAATTTTGAAAAAAAAAATAATCAGAATGGGAAAGAACAAGAGGAAAAAATTTTAGAAAATGAATGGCCTTCAAAATGAGGAAACTTAGCCACAAGAGTCTCATCTTCCTAGTGCAAGTGGTTCAACAACTAATGTGAAAAACTCAAAATATCAAGAACCAAAGGTATATTGCGTCAAAATGAAACCAAAGGTATAACTATTAATAATTTTCTTTTGAGTTACAATTTTGAGGATTCAGATTTTGATCATGTTGTATTTCCTAGCAAAGACGAGGATAATGTTAAGGTTATTAGAGCTAAAATTCCTATACTAACAGTTGCATGCAAGGATCAAGAAAAATTATTGCAAATCTGTGATGATAAGGAGGCCAAGCTCAAGGAAGATATTTCCAGCTTAAAGATTAAGTTAGAAGTAGCAAAAGAAGTTGAGGAAGGTATGAGAAGGAAATACCAATTAAAGGTTGAAGAGGTTAAGAAATTAGAAGTTGAAGTGTTTTCCTTGAGAACGCACTGAAATATGGAGAGAGCGTGATAGCCTTGGGTAATGTTCTTGAGATCCAAAGATCACCATTGGTTAAACCCAGTCTTGGATTGGAAAAGGGTGAGTCTTGTTTGCATGCAAGTAAAAACACCAAAGAAGAGCCCAAGAAACTTGTAGCAAACAATACCAACAACAAAAGTGAGATCCAAGGAAACAAGAATTAGATCCAACAACCAAATAGCAAACATAAGGACCACTAATAGAAAAACAAGCAAAACTAGCAGTCAATCAAGCAACAAACCCAGCAGCAAAAAATAAAATCTCAAGGAGCACCTACATTCATAAGATCTTTTGCTCCTAGAGATGATCATGACATATTTGTAAAGTTTCAAAGGAATCAAAGTCCTTTTGTTCCTTTTGTGCATAATGTAGAATGTTACAACTATCACAAGTTTGGGCATATTTCAACAAATTACTAGATTAGAACGTATATTCTAAATCAGCAAAGATTCCAATAATATCAGTAGCCAAGGAGAATGACTAATAGGTGTATTTGTGATTTTTATTGTTATTTATACTCATGTCACATGTTTGGATTTAAGGCAATAGATTATAGATCTAACCATTGGGGGAGGGACACATTTCATGTAAGGATTAGATCTAGCTTGAGCAGAAGAAGACTTGATCCTCTTGGTCATGTGGGGTGTTATATATGCCATACAATTGGCCATATGGAAATAGATTGATTGTTGCCTTGTCACTCAAGCCAAAATTGTCAAAAGAAACAAAAACAAAGAAGATCTAGTACAAAACTAGTGAAGCAAGAGAAGAATCATATGGATGAGGATAAGAATCATCCCAAGACTGTGTGGATGAAGAAGGAGAAACAACTCTTCAACTAGTGAAGAGCATTCCCTCCTGTAGTCCATGATTATTCATGCATATTTATAGAGGATTGTGTTAGGGTCATATAATTTTTTATATGATCCTTTGATTATTACTGATGATTATTATATTTCAGATGTTGTAATTAATACTCCATGTTGTAAATAATTTCCAAAAAAAATTCAAAACCTTAATAAAAATAAAAAAATATGCTTGCAAGTCGAAATGCAGCATTAGAGGATAATTAAGTATGTTTATATTAAATTAATCACATCATTTAAATGTGATTAAATAAATTGCAATAAGGCCTTGGTACTATAGCTTTGATTTTAGTGTAGAGTTGAAAATAAAAATTGAGATTTTTCGTATGTGGTTAAATAATGCGCTCCAATCTACCACTTGATCATCACTCTGCCAGATCAACAGCCAATAGTTTGTTTCTGCCCCCCCTTGCCATCCTACCTTTATAAGCGAGGGGGTTTGAAAAGTGGTTTCCTCCCTGCCGGGCCCACTTTTACGTGTCCCTCTTACCTTATTTTGCACCCTGCCCCCTCACTTACCATATACCACTCCTAACCCCCTCCGAAAGTGGTTTTCGCCGCTCCTGCCATAATCTGCACTCCCAGTTATGTCACCCTCCACCTCCACTCCCCTACTGCCATGTATCTCCTCCCGCCTGATCCCGCTCCTGCTTACCATTCCATTCCCATGCCTTCCTTCCGCATTCACACATCAACTATTTTTTCCAACCATGTGCCTCCACATCATCCCCCACCTCCATGTCACCTCCCGCCTCCACGTCATATGTATGTTTCATGGTTAGTTAAAACTACGTTTTTCCTGTACAACACAGTAATGTAAAACATGATTTACAAACAATTGAAAACGAATTTTCACATATGGAAAGACAATTTTTTTATAACATTATCATATTCAAAAACCTCTCTCATTTTTATAACATATATTATTTTTTGGGATATTCGGATGAAGCTTTGCAGGCATATTTGTCTGAATTTTCCTGTTTTTAGCTAGTGTTTTCAAACACAGTTTTCAAGCAAGTGGAAATTAATTTTGAAAAAATGAAAGACATTTTTGTTTCTAACATCATAATTTACAAAAACTTCTCTCAATGTTCTAACATCTATTATGTTCTAGGATATAAAAATGGATCATTGGACCTTATTTTTTATAATTTTGGTAGGAAAAAGCTCAAAGAGAGTTAGTGACTTGGAGGCCACCTCATCAAATAAGAGTTGCTATCAAATTCGAATTTCTCTTCTTTGTCACCAGAAATCCACAAAGATAGTTCCAAGTAGATTCATTAGTTTTGAATGTCCTATATTTCAGTTCTATTTGTGTAACACAGTTTGAGATATTTGTAACAAATCTTGATATTTTTTCAAGATATTTTAGTTTAGAATTTGTATAAATACTTCATAATTTGAAGTAATAGATGTTGGGATTTGTAATGAGAAAGACTACCATTCATTGTAAAGTTGTTCATTGAGTTCAAGTGACCTTTTGCAGTAATACAAGACAAGTTGTTTCAGGATTCCTGTGTCATATCTATTTGGTGAAGTGCATCTATTGTTCTTTGTTTATTTTCTTTGTCTATCATGCTTATGTATTCTCTATTCTTAATTGTTAAACAGAAAGTATAAGTACAAAATTTGTTTCTTAGCACTCTGTACTTAGTGTTGACAATTCTAAATGTTTTCCTCTGATATCAAGTTAAATAATTCTTAACTTCTCTTTAGCTTCAATTGAATCTATTTCTCTTCTTCCACTTCATTTCATTTAAATCTAAAAGATCCAATAATATGCCTACCTTGCGCTGTTTCACGTAATCTTGATACTTATTTAAATCTAAAAGATCCAATAGTATGCCTACCTTGCCCTGTTTCACTTAAGCTTGATACTTCTGCAAATTGATCACCCCAAGCTCTTCTGACTCCATTGCCCAATGGCCTTCCCTTGTTGTTCCAACCAAACCAATTCAAAAACCAAACTCTGAGCCCAATAACTAGCCTAAAATTCTAATCAAAACAAAGTTAAATTTGATAGAGAGAGCCCTCTCTGAAGCTAGTAGGGCTAGATCCCAGCTTCCAAAGTGGTTGGTAGTTACCTTTGTGGTCTTCTTTTGAAACCTTAGAAATTATAGAGTGATAACAGATTGTGGAATTCATGAGAGGTGTATAACCTCAGTGGGATCGTATGACGATTTCTTGCAATAGCATATGATTAGTTCATTTGAGCCTCATGCACATTC
Source organism: Pinus tabuliformis (assembly GCA_031772625.1). Lineage (NCBI taxonomy): Eukaryota > Viridiplantae > Streptophyta > Pinopsida > Pinales > Pinaceae > Pinus > Pinus tabuliformis. The sequence goes on along the minus strand of CM062815.1, from coordinate 946,152,580 downwards.
AGGTCAACATTATTAACTTGTCTATTGGAGGCATATGGAGCTCAAGGGGAGATATGCATGGTATGATATTTTCCTATATTACTTTGAATTTTCTCATTATTTTCACTTAGTCATTTGTAGCATACTTATATGTGTTTTCATGAGTGAAAAATAGCACATTTTTCAGACATGTATATGCTTTTGATTTCCACTAACTTCTAGTTGAAAAGATGTGCAATCATGCATATAATGTGATCATTACTTCAAGATGTATGGATGTGGCTTGTGACATGAACCAACCATGTATGAGATGGTGTACCATGAATTTACATTATGTGTTGGTTGAGAGTCTAGTCAATAGTTGTTGAGTCATCATGATGATAGGCTTGTTTTGGAGGAGTCGTGTGGAGTCATATTGTAGCCACATGTATGGGATAATTATGATGTAATAATCATGATGTATTATTTATTTGAGCCATTGGTCCATAGGAGATGATCATATAAGTTGTGTATTTCATTGAAAATATATATAAAATGCTCATGGGGCCATATACTTATGTTGTACTATCTTTTGGGTCATTTAGTCATGAATCATGAGGTCATGATATGGTAATATATGTGTTATGTATGAAGGCTTATGTTAGTACTACAACCATGTATTCATCATGTATATGTCACTTGATTCATGGTCATGTGGAGTCTCGGTCCATATGATTATTCTATTTCTCAAAGGAAACATTGTTTGCAGCAGAAGCAGTCACTGCAACTTGGAGATGACACGTGTTTAGGGGGATCATCTATTTGCTCTAATTCACTTTAGCCATACATTATTGGCATTATGATCTACTTGGAGGTGTTCATGCTATGCCTTATACTATGTTATGACAGTTGGGCCTCATGTGATGAGACATATTGGTAGTTGTTGCTATGTAGTTATGGGGGAGATTGTGGATTGATGCTCATGTGCATGTTGATGCTATACTTGATGTTGCTCATAGTTTCTATTATGATGATGTTGCATATGATTCTTGTATGTTGGCATATTGTTGCTTGATGCTAGTAGTTTTTAGTTGGTATGTTGCTCTGAATGATGATTGGTTAATTTGTTTCTTGTTGTTTCTGATATGGGGACAGATAGAGGATGATGATTAGAGGCATGGATGATCTTTGATATGTATTATTTTTCACCCATGTTAATTTCTCCAATATTTTCTCTTCAGTTCTTGCTTCCTTATCATATTGAATTGGACCTTTTCCATTGATGTCAAAGGAGGAGAGATAGAGGATGATGATCTAGAGTTTAAGTATGGTTTTCATCAATGCCAAAGGGGGAGATTGTTGGCCTCCAAGTGTATATTGTTGGTATTATGGTATGCATGGCCCAACTAGCTGACATTGGCATTGGTTCATGATGGCAGCTAGCTCATCTTGACATTGATATCAACCATATTGTATCCTATCTTATGTGTAGATGCCATTAATTGTAGCATGGTTTCATCTACTTGTGTTGGCATTGGGATGATTGTGTTGCCATTGATTTCAACCTTATGAGGTCATCCAATTAGTGTGTGTTGGTGTCTGCTAGATTGATGATTATGTTATAGCACTGTTTACCACCCTTGGTAGATTTCATGCTCTATGTTATGGCCTAGGGAAACCCTTCCCTTCTAGACTTGGTCCAAATTCTAATGACAATGTTTTAAATCCCATTCGATATTTTTCCATGTATAAAAAGTGTGTACACATGGGTCAGTCTATACCCAACCCGTGTATATGTGTTAAAACATTAAAAATATATATAATTTCCTTAAATTCGGGTGGAGTTTACGGGTTTTACCTGTTACACACCTACTATAGCCCATGGCCCAACTGTTTCCCAACCGAAAAACTAATTTGGAGAAGTATAAATAGACCTCCATGGGAAGGCCTAAGGGAGGAGAAAATATTAGATATTGATATTATAGTTGATTACATCCATGATCAAGTCTAAAGAAATCCTTATGCCTTTTGCACTCCCAAGTTATAGGAAACCTTTGTTTCCTTCTTGAGATTTCCTTCATCCCATTATGACATCCTCGTGTCTAACTTTGGAGGAGGATTGTTGAAGCCTAGGCAAGACGGATCTGGAGGAAAGTTTCATTTGCAGCTAGCGGATGATTCAAGTTGTAGTTCTTAGGTAGTTTCTTTAGTTTACATCAATAAAGAGGTGTTGTCTTGTTCCTAATGTTTATGGTCTTAATGCATTAACATATGTTAGGACTTTCTTATGAAATTTTATGTTAATACTTATTTTCTTACATGATTATATGATCTAACACCTATATCATGAACATGCTTTCTATTATTTTTGTTTCATATGCTTTGCTTGAATGAGTTGCAGTTTCTAAAGCATTGGAAGAAGCAGAGGGTTTGGACCCTATGAGAAAGAACTCAAACATAGGACCTTTGGGTAATACCTCTTCTTCCTACTTCAAT